>JAVIWB010005280.1:0-718351 GCA_031893035.1 Dermolepida albohirtum | reverse complement strand
TGGTTGGAAAGTTATTCGCACTTGAAAATGGTGAGAAATTCCGCTATATTCTGCAATATTATTATGATAAGGGGAAGAACGCTGCGCAGGCTTGTGATAAAATTTGTGCTGTGTACGGTGAAGGTACTTTATCAAAAGTCCCGTTGCGCGGAAATGGTTCGCTCGCTTTCGTTCTGGAAATTTCAATGTGAAAGATGAGTCACGCTCCGGTCGTCCAATCACTGAAAAATCTGATGAAATTCTTGAAAAAGTCCAACAAGATAAGCATATCAACAGTGTCGATATTGGCATGGAGCTAGGCATTGACCACAAAACTGTTTTGAACCATTTACACAAAGCTGGTTACAAAAAAAAGCTTGACGTATGGGTTCCTCATGAGTTGAGCGTGAAAAACATGATTGACCGAATTAACATCTGCGATGCGCTGCTGAAACGGAATGAAATCGAGCCGTTTCTGAAACGTTTAATAACCGGAGATGAAAAATGGATTACGTACGATAATCGGAAGCGTAAAAGATCGTGGATAAAGGATGGTGAGCCGTCACAAGCGTTCGCTAAGCCAACATTGACGCCAAAAAAAGTGATGCTGTGTGTATGGTGGGACTGGAGGGGAATCGTCCACTACGAGCTACTTCCAACTGGTCAGACGATTGATTCTCAACTCTACTGTGCACAACTAGAGAGATTACGCCAGGCGATTGAAAGAAAACGGCCCGAATTGATTAATAGGAAAGGTGTTGTCTTCCATCATGACAACGCCCGACCACACACTTCTTTGATGACCCGTCAAAAATTGAGAGAGTTTGGTTGGGAAGTTTTGATGCACCCACCTTACAGTCCGGATATAGCACCCTCTGACTATCATCTGTTTCGATCTCTGCAGAACTCTCTCAATGGAATTAAGTTGGTTTCAAAAGAAGCCTGTAAAAACTACTTGATTCAGTTTTTCGGCCAGAAACCACAGAAGTTTTTCACCGATGGGATCATGGATCTACCAAAAAAATGGCGAAACATTGTCGATAATAATGGAGCATATTCGGTTTAAATGAATTCGTCCACGCGCCATGCGGGGACCAGTTGAATTTTACTGAAAAAACGCCACGAACTTTTTCCCAGACCCAATATTATTCGTCTTTTTGAAGGCATGCTTGTATTTCTAAATAAAAGCCTTGTAAATCTTTAAAACATTCATTTAACGAAAAATAAAATTATTTGCATAAGAAAGACGAACTTAAAAATTATTCGATTATTTAAAATAAAATATAATTCAATATTTTTCGGTTTTAATAACCATGATATGGACTATACATATTTTTTATATTTTAAACAGCTACTAATACCGCCCGCTTAATGGCTTGCAACTCCTCATATATGTATATAAATTCTTAACAGAAATCTGCATGTGACGCTAAATATATGTACAGTCAGTTGCAAAATTAATGACCCCCTACGTCTGTTAGTTATATAACCAGCAGTGTCGTTTCGAAATAAGAAACGATTTATGCTAACGTGTATAGTGGACGTAGAGACGACGATAACGAAGCATACTTGAAAAGAAAACTACGCGTGAAGTTTATTTAACAAGCGGAGGTTACGGACGTGATGCACTTTTTAAGAGTGATTTTACATTAGCAACTATACGTTCCGTAGGTGCCAGACATAAGCTGTATACACGAACGTTCTAGTTGTAGGTAGGTAATCATTGCGAATAAACCGCGTAGCTACTGGACGATTTGTTTTTTTCTCGGGATCGATTCTAGACACCAATTCTTTAATTTTTTTTTATTAAAATTATTTTCCGTTTTATTAAAAATTGAAGAAATTACAATTAACATTAAACTAGGTACAAAATAGAGAGGTATAAAAGATAATGTATTTCTGTTCCTTTCTAGTGTTCAGGATTATACTTATCATATGATAAAACAAAGAATTCTGTTGCTTCGGATGCACCGAATAAAACATATTTCATCATAATATGTATGTGTTTCCTTTATTATTATATATAAGTTTCTTTTACATTGAGAAAAATATATAAGTATGTTCGACAAATTTTGTCATTCGCCATTTCATGTCTCTCTAGAATATGTCTTCTTGCTCCCCAAAAATTATTTATTGCTACGATTATCCCCATTAATAATGACTTTTTCGTACAGTAGGAAAAACAATATATGGACAAAATTTTCTTGCTTTGTAGAATAAAATGAATCAAGCTAATTATCAAACCAGTAACTTTCCCATAATTAGATCGGTTTAATTTTTTTTTCTACTTGTATTAAACTTATTATTGTACTGTAATTTTTGGAAGCAAGATACGCATCAAAGCCAAGTTCCAAATAGAACTAGATCTGAGTTTCTGACAATTTGTTCGCATGCACAGCTTATATATGGCATGTTGTTAGGTCTTATATTTTTCTAAACGTCAAAAAGAGACATCTGGTACGTAGACTTCCGCGGTCGTGGTCCATACTATCTGCTTCTGGGCTTCCGGGCTGGAACCGCGTCACTTGTATATTTGCCGGCGTTTCAGTGCAGTAGTTCAGCCCTGAAGATGCCTCATACAAATCGGTACGAAACGTCGGCAGATATACAAGTGACGCGGTTCTAGCGCGGAAGCCCAGAAGAAGATAGTCAAAAAGAGACTTTCTGTAAGGAATGCGAAAATTATATTTTACATGCAAAATATGTTGCAACTAAAAAATATACCAGCATATATACAACCTTATTAAAAAAACCATTAAAGATTAACATAACTGCATATATATTGATTACGTTTATAATAAAATAATTATGCAGTATATATGTAGTTAACCTAAAAAGATATTGAAATGATATAATTTCAGAGTTGTCCATAGCAAAAAACGCAATGATAACGTGAAAAACAGATATTAATATTTAGTATAATAGTCGTTTTTGCTATTGGTTTTATTAAGTTTTCGCATATATTTGTACCACGAAGCACTTCCCATGCTCGCATAATGTTTCTATATAGTTTGTCTTCTGTGCGTACGTTATTATTGTTGATACTGTTCCATTCACGCAAAACCGCGGCCTACATGTTTTTCAATTTTCAATGGGATTAAGTGCTGGACAATGCAGTAGTAGGATATTGGGCTGCGTTTGAAACTATTCTACAACAATTCCTGCCGTGTGTATTGGAGAATTATATTGTACAAATATTATCGGCCCTTCGGAATACATTGCCCTGATTGAAGGTAGGTAGCATTACGTCTTCTAAAAGAGAAACATATTCGCCGGTTGGAAACCTTGTCCCGACACGAATTAATTCTGCTGGTCTCCCAGAAGCGGACGTTATTGCGACGCCACAATTTCGCATTAGATTTTGTCGAAAAAATTTAAATTAAGCATTCTATTTTCGACACTTAATGTTGGTTTCTTCGCCGGTTATCGAGAATGTATGCTGTTTGTATGCGACACTCGCCGAATGGTACTTTGCTTCATGTTAATTGCAGTTCCTCTTTCATTATTGTAGACGATATAAAATTTTGACGAATATTTTCCTCGTCAATGTCCTCCAAAACCTTACGTCTACTACTACTCGGTAAGTTACGGAGTAGATGGGCATCGGCGCCGCGCGTTCTCTCTTTAACCACCCTTTTATTTGACTAATTTATAATCAAATACAATGAATAGCAAATTATAGCTAATAAGGACTGTAAACTATGAAATAATCTTATATATATATATATATATATATATATATATATGTATATATACAGTTTATTCAACAAAACGCGTTTCCAAAGTTGAATAGGTTTGAACGACTACTATAATCGTAAAAAATTATGTATAAAAAAACGACAAGATTTTTAAAAAATCAAATCGTCTACATAAAGAAACTAGGGTACTAAATGGAATAATCAGTTAAACAGACGTTTACGTTGTAAATATCAGTGTAATGTACTATTGAAAATTTACAAATTGAAAATTATCAAGAACACACACAAACATATATACATACATATCTCAGGCTACGTAAAGAAGAAATGGGAAAACACACGGATTACAAAAATTGTTTATAATCGTTCATACACATAAATAAGGGGTTGTACACTAGGTCGGTTATCATCGTCTCTATTCAACCTATAACTCACTGTTTCGATCATACTTACGAAGACTATATACGTTAGCGTAAATCGTTTCTTCCTTCGGAATATCATTAACAGGCGTAGGGGATCATTAATTTTGCATTTGATTGTAGGTATATTTGGCACTAAATGACGTCAGTTCTGCTTATTTGCAAATAAGTATTTTTGCCCCGAGAAGATGTTTTAATGTGTTCGTATGCACAACGTAATACGTAATGTATAAGTGTCTATCAGTTACACATACGCTTAATTTAATTGAGGATCGATTCCGGTTAATCACAGGTTATGGATTCTCCATAAATAGTTTAAAAGAATACGAACGTTTGGGTAGGGGAAAGCAATAAAATTAAGATCGGTTTTACCCTTGCAAAAATGCTGCTCAATTCACGATCCCCTGAATCGTTCTCTAAAAATATTAGTTACATACTATTTGCCTTTTACCAATTACTCTAGTTGCGGACCCCTTGTATAGGAGGAACCATCCGCCATCGCGTATTGTGTTGATATACTGCGACGCGAGGGGGACAAGGCGATGTTCGCGGTTTAAAGTAGTCGAATGGCAGCGCTGGCGCCAAATTTGAATGAAGAGCATCAATGGGTTATATATGTCCACATCGGTAATATATATATATATATATATATATATATATATATATATATATATGTGTACGTATCGGTGGATGCATGTACGGTGACGTTGAAAAGCATTGCACAATGCAGACATCATCGATTGTTAACATACGTGTTATTTTAGGTATGCATATGCAATAAATGAATTAAATAATCATAAGGAACTATACATACTTGAAATTGATAAACAAAATACAAATTGTAAGAAATAAATACTTAAGCGTCCTTAATATATAGGTTTAAGGGAAGTACATATTGTTTGTTAGCCATATTAATGTTTTTACTTTAAATTTGATAAATTTGGGTAAGAATGAACGCGTCTGTTACGAGATGGCTAGACGCTAGTAGCCACTGTACCTGTTAATAAAATTGTTTTGGTACTAATGTGATTAGGTATCTTTAAATATTGCTATTTTCTGTTGTTATTTTTAATTTCGGGATTAAAGTCCTTTATTAATACTATAGCAGCTTTAAGTTATCAAATTGTCATCACAACTATTATATATTTACTATAGTTGCTTTAAGTATATGAAATATATTAACCAAGAAATAAAATAATCATTTCGGTAAAGTAGAATAATATCTATCGTGTATTATGCATTCCATTAAATGTATACTGTATTAGTTAATAATTCCCAAAACTCAGTTCATAAATAAAGGAAATTTCGCGTTGGAAGAAGTATGAATTAAAGCGATAGTAAAAATTTACGCTAGCAGACGTTTGTTTGGTTGCTGACGCAATGTTATCTTGGTAACTAATGAGAGGAAGTTGGCAAAGGTGGGAACTATGTGTGTGCATTTGCTCGAACTGTTAGGCATTTAATTTTGAATTTAATTAACTTTCAACGCATTGGTAAAATATGTTTCATATCACGTACATTTTTTAGATCTCGTTAAGAGAATTAATTAAAAACGTGAAAAAATCCTTTACGAAGCTGAAACAACAGAAGAAGTGTATCCGTATTGAATCAGAAATAATATTTATGTGTCTAATTATAAACAGCATCGTATTTTAGAAACACTCAATGACATTCAAATATTAAAAACACCCTGTCTACTACATATGTTTCAGAGAATCACTCATCCTCAGGCAAACTTGTGTTATTAACGAGTGATTCCTTCGTAGGGTTTATCATATCATTTCGATACAGAAAAATATGAATAATCATTGCCTCCCTCTCTCGTCCAATACAAAAATGTATTGAACGACAAAACGAGAACGTGTCTATCTCGCATGTCGGTAACAATGATTTTCTGAAAACATATGTAGTAGACAGGGTGTTATTAATATTTTAATGATTCCTTTTAACATTCTTTTATTCGGCAAATCGCCGTGGTGCAAGCGTCAGTCTATATACGCTCTGGAAACTTTGTTGCCGACATGCGAGATAGACGCGTTCTCGCTTTGTCGTTCAATACATTTTTGTATTGGATGAGAGAGGGAGGCAATGATTATTCATTAACTTATATTGTTGTTATACTAAGCAGAAAGTTTACATACACATATGTATATGTACATACCGGGCAGTCATGTTATGGAGTGCATGACGGCCACAGCTTAAAAATGTGTTACTGAAACAATTTCTAATTAAAAATGTCTAATAGACATATGCCCAAAACTAGATGGTAACTGAGCTACAAGCATCTGAAGTTTTGGACAACTCTTGATTTCGTTGTTAATTAAAATCAGAGGAGGTGGCCGTGATTCATCATTTATTATTCATTGCGGCATTAAACATCAATTAAGTTAATTTAGACTGTTCTTTTTTTCGTGACGAATTAAAATACTCTTAAATGTATGCTAATTTTTTGAACGAAAAATAAGCCGTTTTTCACTTTATTTATGGATTGGTAATAGAAGTGGACGAGCGGCAGTTGATGAATATCGTCGGCGATTTTCCATTCGTGAAGTGTAGAACTGTTTTAGCTATGTCCAGCGATGTTCAAAAGAAACAGGCAAGTTTCTTGCAGCTATTTCTGGACGTCCGGTGCAGCAAGAACTTGCTCTAGAAGAAGCAATACTGAATATAGTTGACGCTCAACCTTATACTAATGTTCGAAAATTTGAATCTAGTTGCTGATTTGTGAGAAATCGACGACTTTGTCAGAAAATTTGTTTAGTGATGAAGTCTACTTCGCTAGAAATGGCATCAAAAACACCAGGAATTCATATCGTGAGCACTTGAAAATCCACGACAAACTAGGGAATTTCATTTTCTAGATAGATTTTCGGTGAATGTTTGGCGTGGTACTTATTGACGACCGTCTCATTGGTCAATTTATAATAGAAGTACGTCTCACGGCAGTTCGTTGTTTACATTTTCTGGACAGTGGCCTTACAATATTACTGGATGATGTTCCTCTTAATATAAGACGTCGAATGCAAATACAGCACGAAGCCACACCTCCGCACTTTGGTAGACAAGTGACAGATTTTCTTATTCAAAATTATACGAATTGGTGGATTGGAAGAAGTTCAGCAGTTGTTTAATCGCCAAAGTCACGAGACTTAAATCTTTTAGATTTTCTTTATAGCGAAGGCTGAAAAATATTATTTATGAGGAATAACTTGAAAACAGAGAACAACTAGTTGCTAGAATTATGGATACCGGAGAAACTATTCGTGTTGATCCTGAGACTGTTAGCAGAGTTGCTTTTCCAATTCTAAGAAGAGTTGGACAGCTACTGGGTGAACAACTAATTCAATAAAGCGACTTCTTTCGAAATAATTTTCGTTGCGATTTTTTTCAGTGGTACAGTAGGTACCATAAAAACGATGTACACGAAAATATGTCTGCCGAATTCATGTAGGATGGTATATATTTGGTGTGTAAACAAAACTTTTCACAAATAATAGTACAAAAGCTACATTATTTTTAGGGGGCAGTTGTTAAGATTTGTATCCTAGGAGTTAGATCAATGCGATTGATTTTATTTATTATATATTATTTATATATATTTTTCGCATAGTTTAGTTTGTAAGATTTACCTAAAATGTACAATTATTCCTAAAATTCTTTATATAATGTTATGAGACAACTATTTTGATAATGAAACTTCGTATATGATAAAACATTTAAGCATTTACAATTGATTATCTGAATTTGAGAATAAAAGTATTTTAGAAATAATTATACATTTTAGGTAAATTCTACCCATGACAATAAACTAATAAATGAATTATTTTCTAGAAATAAAGTAATATAAAATATATTATATATTGATATAAACTATATTCTGTATAAAAAAAACAAATAATAATAGAATATTTACAAAACTTAAACAAAAATAGTAGTGGTTCAATATCAACTAACATAACAGTATTTCTAAATTTTAAAGAATAATACAAAAACAAAAGATATATGTATAAATATATTAATACAAAAAATTTAGTGTCTTTTCCAAATATAATTCTATATAATTGTTAGAAAAAAATGGCGAGAGAGAGAATGTAATACTATTAAAGTTTTTTGTTATTATATTACGTCAAAAATGTAAACAAATTTTTTTCTTTTTCTTTTTCATTACATATAACGCACATCAATGTTCGTTTGTTTCATTTAATGTAACATACAAAAGCTCTTTCCAGTTCGATACTGTTATGGCTTGACCTAAAAATATCAAGCAAAAATTTAGATCGTAAACCTTTTTGATTATGATTATACATAATACCTACATTAGAAGGGTTATTTAAAACTTCAAATGCTTGCAGCTCAGTTACGATACAGTTTTGAGCATTAGACATTTTCAACTTGAAATTGCTTCAGTAGCACGTCCTTAAGCTGCGGCAATCATGTCATAGGATACGCGTTTTATACTACGGTTTACGAAAATTTGGTCAACAGAAAAAATGCTTCTAAAGAAAATATTCGATTTAATTCAAGAATGATAATATTTCTTTCGTATAATACAAGGCCTTCATATGGATGTTTAGGAATTACGATTTCAGTGACTTAATATAATTAACACATTCTTTTTTTCTGACGTTATATGTTTTAATGTGAATAAACTTTATTATTATTCTTATGAAGTATATCTCTTGTAATTACTATTATTATATAATGACACAAAATAAAAAGATGAAGACATTTACAGCTTTATAGTACGCATTTAGATTTCTATGGACTTATTCTACGATATTTCAAAGACAGACATTTTGTCAATTAGTTAAAGCTATTTACATTATTTGTAAAATGCAGTTTTTAGAATTTGGTGGAAAATAGCTATTACTTGAAAGCGAAATTTGAAGCCTGTGTGCTGTTACAAGTTTTGTATATAAGCACGAGTTACTGCAGCAAAAATGGATTTATAATTATGCAGTTTTTAGTATTTATGGCATTAAAAACTGGGGTAAATGCCGAGAATAATGGATGAAATTGCCAGGTGTTTTTTTAAACCGCAACGAACTAATTAAATAGTTACGGTTAAAATGGTCGACGATCGATTAGAGGAAAGTAAATAATAGTCAGCACTAGATGTTGCTTCGTTGGGTAGTTATGAAAGATCTACAATAAAATATAGCGTTCAAATATACTGGCTGAACAATAACATTTTTGATAGAAGTTCGGAAATGAAATCGAGGTATGGATTAAATTCTAGTAAGCAAAATAGAATTATGTAAGTAGTATTATTTGGTATTTTGTTCATGTTAAATATATCATACGTCAACGATCCACGTTTTGAATTTAATATAGCCCCTACATGCATTTTTAAAGTACAATATTTTATTTTAATATTCCACAATTTGTATTTCCGTTCAACTTCAATGCATTTGGACCAACGATGCTGAAGTGCCTTTAAGTCACTTTGTCATAATCTTTCTCAAGATCTTAAAAATACTACTCCGTTGTTAAAATAAGATCTTAATTTGATCGAAATTTTTTCACTTGAGGAAACTGTAGACTTGGCTCTGTTGATTCAATTTGAGCTTTATTGATGTATTCGATACACTTCGCACTTGGTTTTAGCTTTTTTCTGTCTTTTGCTTGGATTTTTCCAACATTTCCTCAACCTATCTCTTTTTTTAAACAGTTCCATTTTATCTTCTTCTGGGCTTCCGGGCTGGAACCGCGTCACTGGTATAACTGCCGACATTTCGTACCCATTCGTATGGGACATCTTCAGGGTTCAACTTCTGCTACTGTTCGTTGCACTAGTTGAGCCCTGAAGATTGTCCATACGAGTGGATACAAAACGTCAGCAGTTATACCAGAGACGCGGTTCCAGTCTGGAAGCCTAGAAGAAGATAGTATGGATCACGACCGCGGAAGTCTACGTACCAGATTAGTCCCATTTTGTATGTCAAATACAAACGTCTACTAGGTGCAGCAAGATGTAGAAATACAATATTATCGCCGAAGTACATTTTACATCTTAAAGAAAGATTGTTAGGTTGTACTCATTACGTACAGTTAAATAAATATGAGTTTATGAATAAGGTAATAAAATATTTTGTCGAAATGTCAATTCCTTTTCATTTTCTAACCTTCCACCTAGTGGAAGCAATGTGTGCAATATTTAATGAATAAATTAAGTGCCTCACGCTGCCAAAATTGTTATATTTTTCTACTTTTCGAAGTGTTTATAAAAAAAAAAAACCTTTACATTGTGATATTTAAACTCAAATGTAATAAAATAGTGATATTAAATTAAATTAAAATAAATTTATTACTTAAAAAATTTTTAATTATACTTTATTATATAAAAATTAGATGTGCTTTGATGATTTTACTTCTTAATTGCTTAAATATGATCTCAGGGTATCGCGAGCTCTCTTAAAATGGTTGGAGATTATCTCCAGATAATAATCACACTAAAATATTTTATATATCTTTATATCAATGATACTTGTAAAGTAATACAGCTTTTTATATGCTTATCAATGTATTATGTAATTTTAAATAAATTAATGAGTGTATGGAAATATGTATACATGAAATCTTTCTCTATCGAATATCAATTTATAATTTAATCACTTTATTAAACTCAAAGTAATTCAATTATTTAAATATGTTATTTTACATCATTAATAAATTATCAAAACAATAACTTTCATAAAACAAGTATATTTTAAAACGGAATTTACAATTATACAATTATTGAATTCACAAACAAAGAAAAATATTTGATAATTCTAAACAAAAATAAATAATATAAATAAAAAAAAATTATGCTTTTCAATTCGTTTTTGATTTCGGATTCGTAAACTTATATACGAGGGTAGTTTGACAAGTAGTAAGAATGGAAAAGAAAAACGAATTTTTAAATGCAAAATAATTTTTATTTTTCAATATATTCTCCTAAAAGAGAAACATTTATTCCAACGGTGCTCCAATGCCCTTATGCCATCTCTAAAATGCGATTCCGGAAGGCTTGCAAAATACTCATTTACGAAGATGATAAGCTCGTCGTTAGACGAAAATTTCTTTCCACCTAGTGCCGTTTTCAATTTTGGGAAAAGGTTGAAGTCGGAAGGGGTTAGATCCGGCGAATAAGGCGCATGCGGTAATAATTGGAAATGCAACTCGTAGATTTTGGACATCGCGACTGTGCTGGTATGCGAGGGAGCGTTGTTTTGGTGAAACGGAATTTTTTCTTTGCCATTCCTGGCCGTTTAGCACGAATCTAAACATTTAATTTTTGTAGAAGTTCTGCATAATATTGTCCGTTTATTGTGGCACCTTTCTGAAGGTAATCAATGAGCAAAATGCCCTTGAATCCCAAAAAATTGATGCCATCACCTTGTTTGCCGATAAAGTGGTTTTCGCTTTCTTTGGAGGTGCAGAACCACGTTCTAACCATTGTTTCGACTGTTGTTTAGTTTCAGGTGTACTGTAGTGTATCCATGTTTCATCGCAAGTAACAAATCGCCTACAAAAATCAACCGGATTCCGCTTATAAAGGTCCAAACACTCATTGGAAATGCGCAAACGAGTGAACTTTTGATTAGTCGTAAGCAATCGCGGCACTCATCTTGCCGAAAGCTTGGAAAGGTCAAATTCTTTCGTTAAAATGTGGTGTACGCGTTTTGTTGAAATGTTTACCATGCCTGCTATCTCTCTCACTTTGAGTCGTCGATCGTGCGTAATAATATTATTGAGTCGGTCACGAAAATTGATGCCATCACCTTGTTTGCCGATAAAGTGGTTTTCGCTTTCTTTGGAGGTGCAGAACCACGTTCTAACCATTGTTTCGACTGTTGTTTAGTTTCAGGTGTACTGTAGTGTATCCATGTTTCATCGCAAGTAACAAATCGCCTACAAAAATCAACCGGATTCCGCTTATAAAGGTCCAAACACTCATTGGAAATGCGCAAACGAGTGAACTTTTGATTAGTCGTAAGCAATCGCGGCACTCATCTTGCCGAAAGCTTGGAAAGGTCAAATTCTTTCGTTAAAATGTGGTGTACGCGTTTTGTTGAAATGTTTACCATGCCTGCTATCTCTCTCACTTTGAGTCGTCGATCTTGCGTAATAATATTATGGAGTGAGTCACGATTTTGGGTGCTCCAGAGCGCGCTTCATCAACACAGCTTGTTCTACCACGTTTAAATTCATTTACATTTATTCTACTTCTTATGGCGGATGATGGAGCAGATTCACTTAATGTTTCCCGTAACTCATCTTTTATTTCGGTAGCTTTCGTAGCCTTGATTACGAAGTATTAGTCACCGCACGATACTCTGCTTTTTCCATTTTAACAAAACAACGTGTTGCTTCTCTTTCAATCAGCTGTCAAAAATAAACTAATCAACCGATTTATCTGAATATCGGAATGTAAATATATAAATAGGCAGCCTAAATTACAGTGCATTTGTTTTACCAATTAGAGCACCACCTATGTGCCATTCTCACTACTTGTCAAACTATCCTCGTAGTTAAATAGTGTTCTTTAAAATTTTCAAATTTATGGTAAATTAATTACATCAATAACTTAAACACAACTACATTGATATAATTTCAATAAACACTAACTTGTTTCTCAAAATATATGAATTGAAAATATTAATTTTTTCCTCTTTCCATTGGCTCCTTAATCTAAATTATATAAGTATACATTAATTTCTTTTGATGCTGTCTTGTTTATTTATTTTCATAACATTATGCTCGGTCTTAACTTTTCTGTTGGTCAGACGTGTTTTTTATGGTATCACGTAGGCGACCTCACGTTTCCATTTCTTTTGTTATATACTTTTTTATGAGGTTGTTCATAAGGTATGCCCTAACGATTGAAAATACGTCTGACCAAATGCGGCTTTTACAAATTTAGAAATTACCAATATATAGTATAAGCTCTTTGGCTATCATCCGCTAACTTGCTATTCCGGTTCTGTATCTTTATTCAAATAATTAATTTACACACATTAAAATAGAAAAGCAAAAAATGAAACTTAAATTAATATTATGATATTCAAATATCATTATTACTTCAGCGAATACATAATAAAATCGATCTTTTGAGAGATTTGATATAAGTGTTCTTTTAAGAGATGCTGCTAGTTCGAAATGATAACGTGTTCTCTTTTGGATAATCCGAGTCTTCTCTTTTGTGGAAGCTGCGTGTTTTGCTGGGCGAAAAACGCATAGAAAATGCAGTTGTTAGATTTTATGTGGTAGCGTGAGCAAAATTTCTGCGTTCTGACGCGATTTCAATTTGCATTATTTCCTTTTTAAAATTTTACAAATTTATTCTTGTTTTTATTTTCGATATAATTAAGATAGAGTAGACTCAATAACTGTAAATTTGACTATTTAAAGAAAGTTTTCTTTACCTTGCGTTAAAGTTAATTTTTGAATATCAAATTTAAATTAATATTGTATATGTATGATTAGTTTTATTTACGATATGTAATCAATAATGAAAACTAAATCTGGAAGAAAAGCTCTTTTAATCGTTGACAAAAAGTTAAACATATTGCTAGCTATTGAAAACAATCCACAGAAATTAATTAGAAACGTTGCTGCCGATAATGCTGTAAGTATTTGAGTACGTGTTTTGTTTCTATTTCTCTTTTGTCAATAAATAATATACAATTAAATCATCACTGTGGTTGTTAAACTGACAGCGAATAGCTGATCACAGATAGATTAGTTGTTTATTTTGAAATACTGCTAAGAATTTTACAGCCATCTAGGCAAGAAATTAAATGATTTTAGGGAACTATAATACCAATTAAAATAAAATAAATATGCGTATCAGAATATGGAAAAATATGGAGAATGTTCTGCGTTACACTGAATTATTGTGGTTATTATGGTTAACTAAACTTGGCATTAAATTTTAATTATTCTTTATGAAATTACGCCACTTTGAAAGTATAGGTGAAAAGCTTGTAGATCTAGTAATACGATCTGTTAGTATTGTCGCTCTGTTCTTTTTACTGTAAAATATACTTTGTTCTAAGTTGGTTACAATTTTTTAATTTTTTTTAAAGAAAATTGCAATAGCATACAAGGTGTATTTAAATTAAGGAAGATGACGTCAATTTTCCCGTATAACAGGAACTGAGTCATTACCTTATTTAAGGGGGGCATGCCCGAAAGCACTATAACCCAAATTTTCAAAATTCAATAGTCTCTAAAATATTCTAATGGGTAGTCGCTGTGAGTCGCGGTTCGCTTAACGGCTAGCTAAAGGCGATTTTTTGTTAAGAACCTATGTTGTGCTAACAACATGGTTTCTTCTTGAAAGAACAAACATTACCATTAGCACAATATATGTAGGCCCTTAACAGAAGATTCTATCGGCTTGACCTCCGCTTTTAGTGAATAACGAAAATAAGCGACAGGAATTATAAGAGAAGCGATTGAGATAGAAAAGATACCTAACAACCTAAATAAACGTCACGACGGACAGTGCCTGGCGCATATAGAGAAGTTGCCCTTAGTGGTTTGACAGAACAACATTCAAGCGCACTGCAACAGAGTACAATACCCATACAAGCATACGAACCTACTGCGAAATACACATTCATTGGGACCAATCAGAGGCAGTATATCTGACATCTGTAAATCAACACCCCCATTCAAATGTAGCGACGTATAAGTAGGAGTACTACTGGATACATTTCGACTTCACCATATTTATACATAATCTATACAATAGACATACCAAATACATAATACGGCATTGTCGCCATATACGCCGACGGAACAGCAATACTCGCTGGCTCATTTAAACCGAGGTAGCCGCAAATGAATTACAGTACACAATCCACAGCATCATTAAATGGTGCCATGGCGTATAACCACCAACACTGAAAAAACACAAGCCATAGTGTTTCAACATAACAAGAAAGCATTTCCACCACCTCTAAAAATTAAAAACACAGCAGTTGTGTGGACATTATATAGAAGTATCATTTGACAAAATACTAATATACGGTAAATACATTAACAATACGATTACAAAAACGTGACAGCATACAAGTAAAAACTACTATTAATTCTGATATATGGAGACTCAATATGCATGCAAAGAAAACACACATAAGAACATTCGAACAATTCCAAAACCGTATATTAAAATTAGCCCCTGTTGCACCTTGGTACGTTACAAACGTGTAAATACACAGCGCAAACAACATTAAAATATTTACAGCATATTAAAAAACTTTGAAGAGGTTTCTACAATGCGATAAAAAACGATAACCCCTCACTTAAAGGCATACTAGATTGTCCAACAGACAACTTACACACAAAATACAAACGCCTAAGGATGGAGCTGAGCGACAGCGAAGAGCTAGGTAATAATACCACAATACTTCAACGTGAGATCTCGAAATATAAGATTTCGAGTAAAAGGCTCAGAATAACTAAGAAGAAGAAGCACACATGAGAGGATCTTCCGCTTTAGCAAGCGCTAGACCAACCTCAGAAGATGACGAGTGCGATCTTGTCGGCTCTTCTCAGGACACAATTGACAGACTGCATAGAAGCCGAGAAAATATATCTGCATCATACGTTTGCAAAACGTTTAAAGTAACATATATACAATTAAATAAATGTTTTATGCTACATAATATAATATATTATTTTTTAATTGTTCTTTTATCTCAAGATTCTGGGACAGTGCTTCACTCCAGTGTGGTATAGCTTAGGACAAACATAAAAATGAAAGTATAATCCGACCATTAAATTTCATGAATTAAAATTATTATGAGTTCAAAGAAACTTTATATATAGCAAATAAGTCATTATTATGCACTATGCATCTTTTGCAATACACTGACTTCCAAAATATTGCATTATCATAAAAATAATAGAATTTAATTATAACTGTTTATTGATTTTATATATAGAATAGAATTAAATTATACTTTAAAATTCTTTTAATGTTCTTGTTCTTGTAATATAAATACTTTACTTTCGATTTGCTTAAATAAAGGATGCTTAATTTTAACTGATTGTATATTATAATATTAAAAAAAATAAAAGTTTATAAGATATGTACATCTAACAACATGAATTAAATTTTATTTAAAATAAACCTTGCTTCTAATGTTACGCATTTCTTATTTATAAAATTGCATTTTCTAATTTTAAATTTTTTATCTTTTAAATTGTCAATTAAAAAAAATAAATTGTAATACTTTTAACATTTTTACAAATTGACTTCCTTGTTCTCCTTGCAAAATTGGAGGTTTAAATAATAGATATGTCTATCTTATTAAAAAATTAAATTAATTAATAATTTAAAAATTAAAAATTTTAATTCAAATGTAGAATTGTCCTTCAATTTCTCCTTGCCCTTTTCATTACTAGATGTCTTCCTTTTATAATCTAACTCTCTATATTCAAGATATAATTCCATCTCATAGTGGTACATGCGCCTTGGATTGTTTACCCTTATTTATTCAACATCCATGATACATATTTACTGTCTACTTGCCACACTTAATAACAGGTGTAAATGTTTTTTAAAAGTTTTTTAAACATTCTTATTTAAATTTGTATAATATATTTTAAAGTTATTATACACCGTTTATTGGACATTATCAACATTGAATGCTGCCGTAAGTATTGACATCATCGCCATTATATATAAAATTTTTATACTCCCATTTGTTTCTATTTTAGCAAAACTGTACATGTATGTAATATGTATGTAAATTAGAAAATTAGATCTCCGATAAAAAGTGTAGGCACTTTTGCCGTACACTGCAGTCAAAACAGGAATCTGTCTATAATAAATGCATCACAGCTTGTGCGTTAATTAAGCAATAGCCCCATGAAAGGGGTGCTGAATGAGAACAATCAATGCGACCTCCGTTTCATCTATTGAAGATTCATCAGATAAACTTAGACGTCATTCAACAGATATTAATCGCCGCAAGTGATATATAAAATGTAAATAAGAAAATTAGATTTCCATCTCTCGTTAAAAAGTGTAGACATTTTTGTCGCGTATTGCACTTAAGACTGGATTTTTTCCATAATAAATGCAATACGACTTGGGCATTAATTCGGCAATAGCCAGTATAATATTATACATAAAAAGAGTTGCCTAATTAATTAATTCGGCGACATCAATTTCTCATTTACATATTTTGTATTTTACTTTATATGGCCTTACGGCGATTAATATCTGTTGAACGAGGACTGTATTTGCCTGATGAGCCTTCAATAGACGAAATCAGCGTCGCATTTATTGCTCTTGTTTAGCAATTCCTCCTTTTATATTTATATAATACTAAATAAAATAGAATAATAAAATATACAATATATATATATATATATATATATATATATATATATATATAAAAGGTATCGTTGCACTGTTTTTCATTGTTGCACAAAAAGTATTTAGACATAATTGCCATATTTCTTTTTTTCGCGGACAAATGATTTATAAGTTACAAGGTACATTTTTGCTTTGTTTTATAGTTATTGAACATTGTCGTTTATTCTTTGTGCAAAAATATTAAAAGAATAATTTGATTTAGTGTTAATGAGCCTTAATACGAGGGCCGTTTGAAAATAAAAACCAAATGAAAGAAAATTTTCAAAAACGAAATTTATTTTCAGATTCTAAACACATTTCTCTATTTTTCAACATAGCTGTTAAGTTTGTTTAAACACATATCAAACTGTAAAACTAGATTTGGAATACTCCCTTAATAGAAACTTATCGCCAGCTTCGATAACCAAGAGGTCACGGCCGTTTTCAGGAAAGTCGTTTGAAAGAGTGTTTATGGTGAAGCGTCTGCTCTGAAGCATTTTCGCTTCAACTGAAGCCATTATATTGTCTGTGATAACAGATGGGCGACCAGAGCGGGACTCATCATGGACGTTGTCGTGGCCAGCTCTGAAGTCTCTGACCCATTTACGCACTTTGCATTCACACATGGCAGTAGCTCCGTAAACTTTACAAATCAGCAGATATGTTTCTTGAATATATAATCTTGAACATTTTAAAGACACAGAACAGACCGTACGGGTTACCTACACAGCTACAACTGAGCACAGTTGCCCGGAGAGGACGCGAGCACTCGTTGCGGCGCGCGCAACTCCTATTAGTGTATGCAACAAAACGGCTCTTACTTAAAAAACACACCTCGTATATTAAAATCGTTTACAGTTTCTGCTTCATAATTATAAAATACAATAAAGATTCCCAGTTTTCCTATAATTTTGTTTTGTACGTAAATTCTTGAAATATGCTTGGTTATTTATTATGTGAGTGTATTATAATTTTTACTTTTACTTTCGCAAATCTTAATATTTTTTCCGAAATTAGTCGTTTCGTTTATATGAATGTAAAATTGGTTCACAAGAAAGAATTCATAAAATTAATGATACTGTGCTGTGAGGAGTACACGACTTCATGACAATGAGGGTCACAGTAAGAAATAAGATGAAGGATATACTACTTCTAATAAGTAAACGGATCAATACTACATTGAAGCTTCGCTATACTCGTATATATACGTATGATATATATATATATATATATATATATAAGATGAATTTTTAATTCAGTTGGTTATTATAGTTTTCAGTTGAGGGTTTCAAATCAAATTTAGCGCAACACTACTTAATCGCATTACTTCCATATTTTCTGCCCTTTTTTTAAATTCCCTTGCTCATAAATTTGAACTGAAACATGAAATGAAATTATTAATTATGCAACTCTAATTTGCGGCGCATTTTGCATGAAAATAACTACTGCTGTTATAACGGAAATTGCGAGCGATATGAAGTCAGTGAACTAATATGGTAGCAGTCTTTCATATCTTTGTCCAAACGCGGATATTGTTGCAGTACAATCAACCTAACTAAATGGTAGGTAATGTATCGTATGTATGTTATTTGGTTATATCGTGAACATTATGTTTTACATTTGTTGCATAACACGAAATAGAAAGCTTAAAATCAAATTAATTTTCGAGGGTATACTGTGACCTACTTCATATCCAACATATTAAATCATAGTCTTAATTTCGAAAAGGAAATTATGCAATTCTTGTTTTGTTTAGAATAATTATAAAGTGTATGTATTTAAATTCAGGAGTAAGCGTATAAGCTAGAGTTCTGAAGAAACTTTGTAAGAATTTTAAGTGTTTAACTCATGTAGTTTATTGATTTCTTTAATATATAAATTAATATTGTAATCTAGACATGACAATATAATATAAAAACCTATACCCCTCTTGATAATTCACCTGATAGTTTAGAACTTTTCACTAATACTGTTACCTTCTTAATCCTTACGCAATCGGTGCTTCGGTGGGCAGCAAGTAGAGGCTGCAATGCATTGGTTGCACAGGCGGAAGAGAATGGGTTACATGATAAAAGCTTATAAAAAAATGTAGTTTCTCATTATAACGTTTTTCTTTTTGAAAGAGTGAGAGAGGTGTGAAAAATTTAGTGAACGTTGATGGGGACCCTAAGCATCAAGAATGTCTTGCTTATCTTTGCTGTTGCTAAAAATCTTACTTTCTGCTTTGGGTAGGTGCATCCATTGCAAATATATGACACTACCTATATTTAATTTAAAAGTAGAGAAGATCACAAAGAAAAGAAATGAAATGTAGAATGTAGAAAAGTTAAACTTTAAGAAAACTTACATTGAACCAGTTATAAAAAAGCAAAAGAATGAAAGTGGGTGTAACCATTAGACGACACTAAACTCTGTAAGCGGCTTTAAATGACTTACTCTAGTAAACATTAAATATCTATACGTAAGTAATTTTGGCCGAAATATGTAGCAGTAGACACTAAACTAAATGAACACATATGACTTAGGTCGCCGAAACCAATTATATATTTACAAATACTCAGAATAGTACAGTGTTTGATTAAGCAAACTTCATGCAGATATGGACGTATAAATATAAATATGACCATTATGATAGGTAACTAATTAGTTCCTTATCAGGCTCTAGATACGACAAATTATTTCAAGCGAAAAATTGTCTCTGAGACCTCTAGTGTTTAATTGCCATGGGTTAAATAAAAGTGTATTTTATATAATTAAGAATCTTAACGGTCTAGCTGTTGGACATATGATAGCAAATGGAAAAGGTAAATAATTTTACGTATTTAAAATTTAGTAAAATTAAATTAATTTTAACAAGGCAAATTTGAAAGTTACTCTTACCTGTCGGAGACTCTAATAATGAGCCCATACATTCTGCGTTTCTTAGATTTGGTGGGCTACAATTCTTCGTCACAAAACTAAGAAAAAATTCCTTCGTTATTCTGCTCGATTTCGATTAAAATTAACATCAGACATTAAGATTCTAAACTATAAATATAAATATGAACAAAACCATAAAATTAAATTTAGACTTGAACATAAATTTAGATTTAAACCATAACTATTATGAACATGTATGTACATAATATGTGAACATGTGATTCTGTGCAACATAAACGTGGATTGGAATAAATAAACCAGTAAAGAACTATTAGAAAACGATAAATGTCATCACTCGGTACCACATATAATCCTAAAATAAGGTATTTATAAATTAATAATTTTATACCATACAGCTTAACGCACAAGGCGGTAATGAATGTCAGCATTTATCGGAAATAATTATGTCACACACGAAGATCATTCTAGTAATTCACCAGTAACCAGTAACAATGGGACTAGACTCGAGAAGATACGAATATATGAGCTCTAACATATAAAGTTTTTCTTATATTTCAAAATTGTAATAAAACGAATGGATTTGACAATTCCATATATTGTATTTAGGAATATACGTTATTTTAAAAAGTTGCGGTAGAAGAAAGAGCATACTAGAAAAACTAACGGCAGTTCCGTAAAATGTGCACAAGAGGCACAGAGAACATTTAAAAAACGAGATACAATTTTTTAAATTTTCTCTATATCGCTGATTTCATATTTCACTTTGGTCCCATTCGTCATAAACTATTAAACTCAGATTGCGAGCATCACATTTTATGGAAATGACAGGGTATATTAAATCAGGATATCGATGTCTCTATTTAATAATTTTATATATCCCTTATAATCTGAATTTTCGTTTATGTAATATTTTCACTCACCTGTGCACGATTAATTGAACTAGCGATATATACCCTAGAAGCAATTCGTGTGAACCAATACACAATTGCGTGATATAACCATAAATATATTGGCAAAACCGACCGTTTTTAGCTTTAAAAATTGTTTGACTTATTATTAAAGAAACAGTTTGAGCAAGTATTGACAACGGCATAACCAACTTCAACTTTTATAATAGAGGTATTTGAACGCTGCAAAGTCATTGTCGGAGGGTAGTTGTTATAAATATATTGGATCGCAATAAATTCTCGCGTATAAAAATATATATTTTTATTTTTCATTATATTTCCTTCTCGTTTGTATATATTTACTTTAAGTCAAAGCTAATCATTGAGAGTAAAAGCTCCAGCCACAGTTAAGAATTGTATTGTGGGCAACAGTAATAGGGTGAATAAGTGCATTACTATGCAGTCGTTCATCTATGACTTCGAATTTCGAGTACTCTCTTATGTTATTATAGAAAACAAGTAATCTTGCCTACACATGCAATTTTGACTTCTTGAATCTGATACGGTCTTTCGTTAAAATTTTTATTGCCATAGGATCTTATATTTTGGAAACCTGAAAATTAGATACCTATAACAATCAATTAGCATATTGCAAAATATGTATAGCACTGTGATATAAATCAAATTTGTGATATTTGACTCTAAATGTTTGATATACATACATATACTTATACATACTACCAGTTAGTTAACTTTTTCTCTATCGTTGAAATACATACCATTAAACACGTTATTCAGAAATGTAAGAAAACGTCTAAGCATCTCAGCCGTGGCTATATGTTATGAGCAGGTTAATTAATTTAGTATTGTAACAAAAACACACTAATTAAAACAAAATAAACACCATATGTATTATAAAAGTAACGGTTTTTGAATAAATTTAATTCCACTACCTTTCGCTTGTACAAGTGTTGTAACTTTTTTGGCCATGGTAGGTGCAAGTTTTTGACACAATGTCAGCAAAATTGATTCATATTCAGCGATAATTCGCATTTATAATTGTAGCTTTGATGAGGGTTGATGCTTTCTTATATATTCTTTCCGAATTAGCCATAGATTTTCAATAGGTGAGACATCAGAGGATTGAGTAGGCCAAGGACGTGTGGCAAGTAACATTATCCTGCTGGAAATAATATTGACTAGCTTCATAGTTCTAAAATTTGACAATCTGAAAAGTGCAATGTAGCGCTATTCATTCGCTCCTCGCACACATGTATCTCACCAACACCTATTGTGGTAAAACTCCTCTAAATCATCACGCTACCTCCATCGTGTATAACTGTTGATATGAGGCACTATGTGTGATATTCTTATTTGCATTTACCCCCACGTTGGCTGAAAGACCATAATGTAAACAACGAAAACGATGTAATAATTAGTAATTTGTTTATGGGGAAAGATTATAGTATTTTGATTTTCCTTTAATGCATTTCCAACTTTAGTTAGATTCGTCCGACCAAGTAACTTTACTCCACTCGTTGATAGACCAATTTTGATACTTTCTAGGTCAAGCCAGACGCAACTGTATGTGTTTGTCAGTGAGCAAGGGTTTACATCTCGGTCTGCGTCCATGTAAATTTAGTGTAACCAATCGCTTTCTTATCGCACGTATAGATGTATCTACTGTGTATTGTTGTTATAACTGGGCAGCAATGTTTTCATATGCTTACTTGTAATTTTGATGGAGCTTGTGGTTGATTAACTTAAGGTTGATATATAATACCTTTTTCCATTAATTTTCGTTATCTGTATATGTATTTCGACAACTAAGTTGTCATCATCAGCAGATAATTAAACAGTGTCGCACTTAGGAAACTACGGCAAAAACTCGCACGAAACAAAATTCCGTACACGATCTGTACTGTCGAAAGCCAAAACCGTATGAACGGTGTGCGTTTTGGCAAGTTGTCGAAATACGTATATAGAATACGAAAATTAACGTAGGAAGGTGTTATATATAAACCTTAAGTGATATCGTCAATTTTATGAACGAGTTCGACTTTTTAAGAGACAGATAATAAAAAAGGGAGAGAAGAGAGTATTTAGAACTTGAAAAAAGAAGTTAATTAGTTTATGTAAAAATGTTTTGGTTTAAAAGACCAAAAGTATGTGACAGAAGATTATTAAGTAGTTTGCTAATCATTTGTGTATCGAATCTGTTTTTCTCAAGTTAGAATAAAATATAGAAAACATGGTATGGTATGATAAAACGATTATTGATTATATTTTGCTGATGATATCACTATCCTAATCGACAGTTTAAAGCAGCAAAAAACCTTATCGAGGATTTAATTTAAGTAAGTTTTTCAATTAGGTCAATAACGAAACTTTAATGAAAATGAATCAAGATTGCGACAGAACTTAAAACTCAAATAAAATATTCAATAGTCGATATTAAAAACCACCGTATTTGGAAAACGTAAGCGAAAGTGTAGGAAATTGTTTCGAAGAAGTACATTAATAATCAGTTAAATACAGTAGAATAGTAAAATCCAACATAGTTTTTCAATACAACATTTAAAAAATGCTATTTTAGCGCTATATTCGGTAGTTATAAATAGTTGTAAAATGTAAGTGATAAATTATGTCTCAAATTTATAACCGAGGACGGATCTGTAACTATTGGGCCGTATGATGTGTACAGAACCTTTGCTACTTTGCGTAATTTTATTCGACGGTCCCCTAGTGCATTTAGTACTTGGGTACTATTTTAATTATCTCTGGAATATTGCGTTGTTCGTTAAACATAATTGCCGGTTACGTTTAAACTCAGATGTTCATCGTTGTATGTTGGCAATCCAAGGAGATTGTCCCCGTAAACACACTACAGATCAGCTTCGATTTCATCGTTTGTTTCGTTCCCTGAAAATAAGAATATAATCACTGATCGGTCCTCCATTTTTTCCATGCTTCAAGACAAACTAATAGTTTATTAATAACAAGCATCTTTAATTATGGGTTGCTTACTTGAAAAATAATTAAAATTTTTTTAATAGTGCTTCTCTTTCGTTACGTTCACTAATTACTGCATCTTTGTGCAATAAAATTATATTACAGAAAAGCATAGAACAAAATTACAATATTCTTTTTCTATTTGGATTTAAACACTTAGTTTGTATTTCTTAAATAATTAGAATTTACTTTGCAAAACGTATTTCCAGTTAGTTATTTTTTTTTAAATTGATTGAGTTTTTATGAACAAAATTGGAGGAAATTTTCTTTTCTCAATATAAAATTTTTCCACTTAAAATCTGTAAAGTATTTTCTTTACGTTTTGTATTATAAATAAACACCTGTTTTAAATAAAAGATATCGCTTGCTTTCGAACATGATGGAACGTTATTCTTTTTCAAATAACCATTTAAATTACTTTTGCCCGGAAAAAAATAACAACGGAGAATGAGACTGTATAAAAACAAATGGTACAAATGAAATTTTGAAAGCTATGGATAATGTAGCACAATTAATTTTATCGTCCCGTGAATACGTGATGCGTTTTTTTTTCAAAGCGGTTTTGCAAATTCATTAGGGGATTACAATGGATTGTTTTAATAGGTACGTACACAACAGGATTATCTTTTGTCTATGGAATTACGATATATGCAGAAATTGAGTTTTAGTACAATTTTGAAATGAAAAAACGTGTTAAGTGCTTCGCGGAAATTTACGTTCATGTTCATGTAATTGTTGTCTGTATGAACACACAAGTAGTACCTAAAAATATATAAAGCAAATGGCAAAATAGTAAATAATATGTATAATAAACAAAGCTTTGGGATTATAGAGTCTAGTGTTTATTTATTTTTGTTAATAAATGATGAAAAACTTCAAAATAAAGGACGACCTTAATTTCTTCTTTTTATGTTTTTAAGCAGAAGATTTTATAAAAATTAGCAGACTTTTAAATTTTGATTTCAAAATTCCCAAAGAAGAATCAGTAGATACGCATGTAGAATCAGCGCACTAGCACCCACACACTTGGTGCTAAGAATACTCTGTGAATAATTTGATCTGACTGTAGTTGACAGCACAAAAATCTCCAGATTGAAATATTTTTATCCTCGTTCTTAGTGAGTTAAGCATGTTTTAAGTAATTACGTTATAGTTTGTAATAATACTAATATATATTGCATATTAAATCAAACATTACTGTAGTATTCGTCAGTGTATATAGCATTAGCTTTCTTTATCATGTGAATTAATGAGATCTCCAAAAATATTTGTCAGTCAATTTGACTGTTTCTTTAAAAATCTGCGTTGAATTTTCTCTATATTAAAAGTATCAAGAAAGGATATCAAATAATATATCCATATTCAAGATCATTTAGAATAAAGGCAAAATATAACGTTTTGCGGTATAGCAAATTCTTCAATATGAAGAATTTGCTATACCGCAAAACAAATCCTAATGTTTTGACTGCTGAGAAACACATGTGTTGAATACGTAAATTGAAATTAAAGAAATTATAAATTAGTAATCTTCCACTGAATAAGTTTTTAGAAGTACATATCCGCATACGGAATAAGTGGAAGGAAACGTGTTAGTTTTCTAGTAAGACTTAACGAAACATTGGCCAATGTTTAAAGATAACCATTAACAATAGACCAGTCAGTGATAAATTCCTGTAAGCGTATGATATCCGCAGTATAATAAATTGAAAATTCTTGTATTATCAGCATATCCTAAGGCATTAGAGGGCAAACTAGTAGGCAAGACGTTTATAAAAAGTGAAGAATTTAACCTTGGGGATCTGCGGAACTAGATATATAAAATACTAGATGAGTAGTCATTATAGAAAATATAGTTGATTCTACTGTTCGGATACAATCCCAAAAATCTAAGTAGATAAGGAGAAAAACCAGACTAAGGAAGTATGTATATTTAGCGACACTAAATGATGAATGGTATCAAATGTATAGGAAAAGATAATAAATCTAGTCAACCTGGTCCTAACACTCCGTAAGTCACTAACGTATTGCGTGAAAGTTACTAAAATAATCATAGAAAAACTATTCTACTGCGAAAAAACATAAGAAAGAGTATTATCAAATATGTAACTGTATAAATACTGCTCGTGTAATTCAGCGAAATTAGAAATAAACAGCAAGCTGCAAGAATATTTATATGTATACGTATAGGAAATCATAACCAGATTTACATAAATTTATTCGGGAAAGAAGACATAATAATCGTCAAGTCAGATTTAGATATTCAAGGATTTCAATGAAAAATATTAAAGCTATCTTGCAGAGCCAATTTTACAATGGCACAGTATAAGAATATATGTATATATATATATAACGATATTGTATATTGTTGGATGACCTTTAACTACTTTGCGGGCCTTACATTTTAGTAGTAATTTAAATTGCATTTTGAACATTTATTAAAACATGTACCAGCTTTTGTTTATATTTTTTTAAATATGAAAAGCATTTTAAATATTTTTAAAGTTATAAGCAATATGTATTTAAAGTAATTCAAAGCAGTAATTTGCATATTTTAAAAAATAGATAAGTAACGGAAACAGGATTATGAAAATATCTCTTTTATAAGCGATACATAATTGGATATGAGTTATAATAGAATGAATGAATATTACTCATTTTTTTATCATCACTGAAAATACAAATTCATACATTAAATGAAAATGAAACGCCTAACATCAATAACAAAAGAAATACATTCTTTTGGAGCGCTTATTTCCTAATTTCCTAATTCTTACTTCTTCATTGTTTAATATATTCAGATCGAAAGCATTTTGTTATTCGTTTATAACAGGAATCGGCAACTTTTGACATGTTGTGGGCCAAACTTTAATGAGCAAATACGTTCGCGGGCCGCGTTTAAAAATAGTGCATTGTAAAGTAGTGTTTTGCCCACATATGGTTTATAATATTGATTCTTCAAATTATTTAAAAGATATATGTAAATGTAATCTGTATACCAGGTGTGGCTATTAAGTAACGAGACCGATGCTGTAAAACATTTTATTTTGATTTTATACATATTTACTTATTATCACCTTCAATATACACCCCTCCTCTATCCCTACTACGCTCCATGCGAATCTTCCATTGTTCGAAACAGTGCTGGAGGCCTTCTTCTGTCAGCTCCTTTAGGACACGTGCCGTTTTCGCTTTCACAGCTTCAACGGACTCAAATTTTTTTCCCTTTAATTCAGATTTCACCTTAGGAAACAGATAGAAGTCGCACGGCGCAAGAGCCGGCGAATAAGCCGGATGGTCTAACACTGGCATGCTGTACTTGGTTAGAAACCTCTTAACTGACAGTGTGGAATGAGCCGGTGCATTGTCTTGGTGGAGAACCCATGACTTGTCCTTCCACAACTCGGGTGGTTTTTTCCTTATTCTTTAACGGAGCTGAGCAAGAACATGAAGGCAGTAATGTTGATTAATAGTTTGACCTTCAGTAACCCAGTGAAGGTACACAATTCCATGAATATCGAAAAAAACATTCATGGCATTCAAAGAGAATGTTCATGAGAATTTTAGGCACCATTTTGGCATACACTTTTTGCATGTTAAAATTGTTATGTAAAATTTGCCGTACGGATTCTTTATCAATTCCTACAGCTTCAGCAATCACACGAATACTTAATCGACGATCAGATCGAACCACATTACCGATTTTTTCGATATTGTCATCTGTCTTTGACGTGGATGGGCGACCCAGGCGTGAATCATCTTCAACGTCTTCTCGGTCATCTTGAAAACGCGTAAACCACTCAAAAACACGTGCCACGCGATAAATATTTATTGCCATACACTTCTTTCAATAAATTATAAGTTTCAGTAGTGGTTTTTCCAAGTTTCATGTGAAATTTCACAATAATTCGTTGCTCTATTGTTACACTTAACATTTTTCCGGCGAAACAAGAAAATAACTCTATTGCGAACGAAGGCTACGGCTATATTGATTTGTTTACAGAAGCGAGACGCACTGCATTCGAAAGAGGCTTCACGATAAATAGCTGTCAGTCATTGGCGTTTGGTGCATGCGCACTTCTTCTGTACCAGTGTCAGTCTCGTTATTTAATAGCCACACCTCGTGTATATTTACTTATGTATATCTATTTGGACCTACCCGGATCTAAACCAGATCGAACGAAAGATACTTTATTATTTATTGTAACATCCCAAAATAATACAAGTTTTAAATAATTAAATAACTCATCGAATATAAAATTCTAAACACAAAGAACATAAATACAATATAATAAAATTTTCATAGAGAAAATTACTAAAATAGTCCGAGATTTTTTGAACAAAACATGTATTAAAAATGTAGTTCCCGTTTTTCATAAAATTAAGCGTATTCTTAATTTAAAAAATTATTATATTTTAAATTAGCGGATATAGTTCTCATTGTCTCACTTTTTGAGTTGTTGGTACATCGGTGATGTCATCATTTTCTTGTTTAGATGTTTTCTGTTCTTCATTTGATTTTGTTTTTTTGTGATATAACATGTTATAATAGATGCAGATGCATTTAGTAAGTCGGTATTCAAAGGTCTGTGTAGAATATTGTTTTTGATTGTCCAATTGCATAAACTAAGAGAATCTTCATTTTTGTTATGTTATATTGTGATTCTATTTTGTTTAATGTTTTATGAATAAATTTCATCGTCATCAGCATCAAATTCTGAATAAAGATAAAAATCAATATCAAAAATCAATGTATGGCGAAGAAATATCTTTTTCTAATGCTCTCTTGGACAGGCAGCAATGCCTCGATCCATGAGTTGTAAAGTTGTTGTATTACAAGGGAGGCTAATCAATTTTATTGAGATTATCAATATTATGATGGACAGGACAATTGTTTATCATACATATCATCTATTGTTTTTGTAACTCAAAATCCTAGTCTGCTAATTCTTTATCAAAAATATTTGACGTTATCTAAGCTCTTTAACAGATAATACTTTAAAAACAACGAGATTCTTTTGGCTTGTTAATGATGTACTATTCTGTACCACCCACGCCATTTTTCTTTCTTAAATTTGTAAGTGTGATTTGAGACAACCTGGTAAAATAGCTTTGTTCCACAGCAATTCAAAACGTTATTGAAGGGATAGTCTCTTCGTATTTCAGGCCAATCATTTACCAGATAGTTCTCTGTTTTTTCTATGGAAACATTTTAATATAAGAAATACGGTACCTTTTCTTAAAATAATCTATCCAACTTTTTGAACAAACTACAATTTTACTATTAAATGACATTAGCTTTATGAAATGGCTTCAATAAAGAATTTCTACGCAGAACTAAGAAAATTTGTTTTGAAAAAACCGTAAAGTTATGTACTAGCATATGATATATAGTAAAACTCTTTCAAAGTTTAAATTTAAAAAAAATAGAACTGGAAAATGTAATAAAACAATTTTTCCATTTATTTTTAATGAAGAATAAAAAATTCTTATTAATTTTATTTTTAGTGGAAACCTGAAATCGTTTTATAAAATTTTAAAATGTGTCACAAAAAACAAGAGGACTAATCTGGTACGTAGAGTTCTGCGGTCGTGGTTCATACTATCTTCTTCTGGGCTTCCGGGCTGGCACCGCGTCACTGGTATGACTGCCGACGTTTCGACGAGTGTATACACTCAATTTCAGTGCGGCAGATAGTAGCAGTAGTTGAGCCCTGAAGATGTCCCATACGAGCGGGTGCGAAACATCGGCAGTTATACCAGTGACGCGGTTCTAGCCAGAAAGCCTAGAAGAAGATAACAAGAGGACTAGTTCTCATTATTAAAAAAACATGGGGAAATAATAATTAATTAATTTGTTTAGTGGAGATTAAAAAAATGATGACAATAATAAGTGAGAAGAGACATACATAAAAGTAGGCGATCGTGAAGAAAACTTTGAACTTATAACATTAGACGAAATAGAAAAAATTATAAAAAAATTTAAATTGGAAAAGCTCGGAACCCCAGAAATGACGAAGTGTATAGGAAGAGGGGGAAAAAGTATTCTATTGAAATTACCGAATAAAATATTTGGTGAAGGTAGAGTAATAGCTCTTTCGCTTCTTGAGAAAGGTGATCTTTGTTAATTGTTACATTCCACAACTAGCGAAGCATATCTTTCCTGTGTATACTAGGCAAGTTATATGAGAGTATTTTGACGGAAAAACTAAAATCAGAAGACATTATCTAGACGAGACGCAAAATAGTTTTAGACCAGGAAGGTACAATTAATTCTAAAACAGAGGATTGAGAAAACTATCAATATAGGGGAGATAATATATGGGACCTTTATTTCATAGACATATTCAAAGCATTTGTTCAATAAAAAGGAATGGTATATGGAAGGTATTAAGGAAGTAGAATATAAACAAGAAAGTAATTTAGAATATATAAAAAATGTATGTAAAAACTATATGAATCACATAAGAATGTAAGAATGAATTATATAAGAACAGGTTTCACAAAAATTCATAGCTACATCTGGTGTAAGATTGGGGGAACGTTTAACCCTTATCTGTTTACTATGATATTGAATTAAATGAATGCAGAATAATGAAAACATCATGAGGATATTTTAACATGGAAAAAGTTGTTGTTATTTAGTTAGTTTTTGCGGATAACTTGATTTTGATGAGGAAAAAGAAGACCTGTAGTATAATTTAAATGTCTGGCACGAAGAAATGAGAAAACTTAAATTAGAAATAAACTCAACTAAAATAAAAATAATCGCAACAGGAAGAACTTGACAAAATAAGTGTCACACTAAATATTTGGGAGGAATTGTAGCTGAGGGGGACTGTAATTTTTAATAAATAAATTAGCATTCTACAAGAAAAATGTGAGTAAAATGACAAGAGTGAGAACACAAAATCTCCTATTTGTTCGGACGTTGGTTCCGAACTATGGACAAAGCAAGCCTCAAATAAGAACAGTCCACGCTAACGAAATCTCTGAGGAATTAGGACAATTAGGAGGAGATTGGGTGTCAATTGGTAAATATAAAAATAGTTATGTGATAATACATTGGGCTGATCCAGTCACATGTGTAAAGTGTCTAATATGAGATTAACTAAGAAAGATTGAAAAATGAAAAGTCCAAGAAAGAATAGGAAAGGCAGAATGTAATGCAATGATTTGAAAGAAAAAGAATTGTATTGGAGAAAAGTCGAAAAACTGGAAAACGATAGGATCAAGTGGAGGGACAAAATAAGAGAAGGCAATCATTAGTAATGAAAGTTTAGCTTAACACTGGCATTAGCCAGTAATCCAGCATTTATTATGAATGAACGATATCATTTCTAAGACCAAAACTCCCAAATAAACACAAACCAAGAATCTAGTAATATAAGTAATATAGTTATCTGTATATAAAAAAGTTTAGTCGGTTTTTGAATAGACCATTGCTAATAACATTATTTTCGGATTCCTTAGTTTAACATAGTTGTAGTTTAAATGACGAAATTATGTATATTGTTACTTTTTCACAAATTACTGTTATTAAAAAATATCAAAGTAACTATTATGTTTTGATTAATTAACTATTAGAGAATATCAAAAATTGTTTCATGTAGAAAAAACGTTTTAATAATTAAATTTCGCAAGGTTTTAGATTTTATACCTCTGTTCCTATCCAGTGTTTTTCATAATACTTCTCAGAATTTTATTTTCCATTCTTTTTACTTTTCATAATACTCCCCAAAATTCTACATCATATCTGTTTTGCTTCGATAAATTTATTAACATATTATCACATACCAATGATTTTATTAACTTAATAATGAGTTTTCCTGACCTCAGAAATCCTCGTATTCAACTCCTCGTTAACAGTAATGAACAGGCGATACAATAACAAGAAATTACTTATTTGAAATAAATCCACTTTCTATTCAAACGTTTTAATTAAGCTAATAAGTTTACGAATACGAATACGGAAGATTAATTTTGGCGATAAACACTAGTTATTCATGGTTAATTTAGATATGCGTCTCTTGAATTTAATTTATGTTGCCGACTTGAATATTCATATAGAACGATAGAAATCTCCGTATGCAAGTTCCAGCCTAGTTAGTAATTCACGTCTTTAACGATATGCAGTAGTATATCTGTCCGTCGTCCTCACTAATTAATTGTCAAGACTGTTAGGCGGACCGTTTTATTAATATCATCGCTCGAGTAGTGCGACGACGCACTGCGATAAGATTACCTGAATCATCCGGTCAGATTGCGAATCCCTTCTTCGTTCTTCCATCTATTCCCAATAGGACTAGACAATGTGAAATTCGGTGTGGAAAATCGAAGCAACGCAATGCTCGATATCCTCAGGCGTGTTTAGGGCTAAACATAAGTGCTGACGGCTGCTAGCATCCGAATGGTCCTTTCCGGATACCGATACCCGGAGTATTATTAATATTTCTATGGTCCGTGGTGGTTGGTTCTATGCGAAAGGAGTCGTTACACATTACAAAACTGTGAAGCTGCGGAATACTAATGCGATTTGTGTATGTATGGAGTTGGGCAAGAAATGTGTTTTTCTTACTGGTACGTCATGTTTATAGATTTGCTGATTTGAATAAAAATAAAAACGAAAAAAAAAATAAAATAAAAAACAAAGAAAAAGAAATATAAAATTGGATTTTGCTGAACTTATAGCTATTGATTCTCTAGTGAATACGCTTTTTTCTTAAAGAATTTATATTATATATTATTTTTGAAGTTGAGAGCATCCATTTTATTTGTACATACAAAAAAAGTATAGTTAGATCAATTTATCGAATGTCAAAAAGCTGTTCCTGTAAAATATGTTTGTAATTAATGTCTAAAATGTGCTATGATATGCTTGATAACCCTATTATGCCCGCAAAATAAATCGGTTTAGAAACCATTATTGGTGAAATTCTGAATAAAAAGTTATAGTTTCATATGAAATAGGAATTTGGAATAAAATTGAAGTTAGTTTTTCTTCTGAATTCAACAAACGTATAACCTACAAATAATATACTGACCCAGACTATTTGTAAAAGTTAAATCATTTAACAAATTTGAAGAATAAATTCTAAAGTGAAGCAGGTTTTAAACAGATTCTTGAAGTGCTAATTAGCACCAAAGTTCAAGGGATGATGCAATAGCAGTAGGTAGCCTCTATTAGGGTAAAATATAAATACTTTAAAAACTTTTTATGTACTTATGAGTAAAGTAGAAGGGGTTCAGTGTTATAGAACAATATTCCAGTGGATCCCGCATATGAAAAGTAAAGTAATTTAATGGTATTTATTTGGAAATCTGTTGAGTTTCTTATTGGAAACGCTTGTTAGTGGAAGGTATAGTATAATCTTTACCTATTGAAAATATAAGAGGAATGTTAACATAAATACCTATATCTTTGACTGTTGACTCACCCTGTAAAGATATCCGTCAACTATAACTATTAAAAGCAATAGGATTTACTTTTCTTGTAAATGTTACAATGCGACTCTTATCAATATCTAATTTAAGATTGTTGTAACGCACCATTTAGAAATTTTTTAAGTTGGTTTTGTAAGTGTAGGCAGTAATTGTTGATGCAGACGTAAATAATTTTAAACCATCAGAAAATACATTCGTCACAATTAATAAATCTTCGCGCCACTTCTGAATCGCGTGAAATAAACTTGACTTTTATCCGATATAATACTTATACTACATTTTATTTCGTAGATACGAGGAAAAGAAATGTATTAGCGACGTACTAAAACCGAATTAATTTAATTTTTGTTGCAGCAATTGATTAAAATACGCTCGAACGCATTAAAAAAGTCTGTGTATATCACTTCGATCTGCCTACTCACATCGAGAGTATCAAAAGTATACTGGATAAAGTTGGCTAGATTTGGAACAGTAGTGTTCTTAAAAAATCCATGTCCATGGATAGGAATGTAATCTTTATGTCTTAGGAAAAACTTTTTTAACAAATTTTGGGGGAAAATGCTCCTTCAAAGGCTTACAATTTGACGCTGGAATACGCAATTTAAACGGTGTGACATGAGTATAGAAGATAATGAGCAATTACGATCATCGAAAACTGCAACAACTCCGGAAACAATCAATAAATTAAATGTTCTTGTTTTAAAAGACTGAAGTATTTACGTCAAGGAGAAATAGCTCAAACCGTGAGCATCATATTTTTGAGCGGGCTCAAGCTGTCAGTAAAATGAGTACTACGAATCTTGAATTGCAGTCAAAAACATGAAAGAATGCGAATGCCAAGTGATAATTCGAAGCTATTTAACAAGAACTGAGCTGACGTCTTGTGAAAAATTGCTACGGTTGATACAATTTCATCGCTGTGGTAATCATCACCTAAAGAAAGTCAAAACATGTTCATCGGCAGTAATAGCTATGATATTTTTTTAATTCGAAAGGAAGTTTCATTGCTCATCATATTATGTGGCTCTACTTGGCAAATCAATGAGAGTAATTTCTGGAAAGTAATTTGGGTGTAACAAGATTTCAAATTATATCCCTATAGTCTGTCCACCAGATCTAGTACCAAGTGACTTCTATTTATTTTTCCAAATCAAACCTTTCTTTTTGCTGGGAAAAGGTCGGAAAACTAGCAACACTCTTTAGTCGGAAAAGAAATTTTCAAACTAGCAACACTCTTTATTCTGAGCCAGTAGGTATTGTAAAAGTCTTTTCTGCGTAATAAATATTTATACTACCGACAGTAAAAAGTTCTAGAAATATAATAATTTTACTATACTAATTTACATTTATTAAACACAATATTTCGGTCTGAGATATCGTAAACTATACAGACGTTTAAATATTTAATTTGTTCCCAAATATAACAACAAATTGCATTTTTTACCTCACTTACTGTAACTGTTTTTACTGATAGTGAGAATTGTAATGGTGCTTTTAGATATATATTATTAATATGAGTATATATTAATATTTATGATTTTCTTCCACGGCAACTATTTGTTACGTATATGGTTGAAAAATATTTGAAAAGTGTTCGGAAAAGGCTTCAGTCTTTTCTTTGTAACTCCTAGCTCCACTTTTACTAGAGAGATAATTTCTTGAATCTTCTTTGGTTTTCTAATTTCTTTCCAATGATAGGAGACTGTATCTTTAGTAAGGGTTTGTTTTTGAAAGTGTAACTGGACAGTTATTTTCCTGATTTGTTTACACCTGTTTTAGCTCTTAGACTGTATTGTCTTATCTTGAGGGTATCTGGTGTTCATCCATAACCCCCAGAGTTTTTTCTTCATTCCTTCTTTGAATTCATCAGAACAATTCCAAATTCTTTTATATCCCTTTGATACCTCTGGTTTTGCGGTTTAAGGTGTAGATTATATTGCTTATCTTAAATAAAATAACGATTATATAAAAATGTACTATTTAAATTTTTTTATTGGATATCGAGCATATATTTTCCACTTCTATACACTTATCATACTAATCTTATCATATTACTTAACAGTTGCTGTATAAGAAGTTATGTTGGCATTATTAATTTTCAATAAAATATGAGTGTGTAAACAGGATTTAAACTAATGTTGGTTAACAAAACTTTCCAATAAAACAAATGTATGTAATAGTGCCCTTTATAAATCCACGTTAAATCTAATGACAAAGTATGATATCTTTGGATGATATTATTTTGAAAATAGTCAAATTTTGTATTCATATTATATTGTAGAATAGCAATAGAGAGCCCATTAATGAGGCACAAAAAGAATTGTAACTATATTAGACTTAAGAGGATTAAGTAAAGCGATTCTATTCGTATTTGCTTACAAGCAACACTTACTGAATGCTTTGAGATTCGTAGATTTGTGTTTATATCGTGTACATAATAAACACAGCCACAATTCGCAACTGTGGATCATCCGATGGATTAACTGCTTAGTGAAGGGAATTAGTAAATAGTAAAATACATGGTGAATTATAATAAAAATTAATTCCTAAGTTGTGAAATATTTGTAAAATTTGTGTCACGTGATTGTCTGTTAAATATTTTATTTAATAATAAAAACAATGGACTATACTCGTATAAATGAAAGGAAGGGTTGTAGGCAAAATAATCGAATGCAACTGTTTGCATTTCTTTGTTTATCTCAAAATGTTTTCTCCAAAGCTCTTTTATTGGATTAGTAAATAGAAAGTAATTACTGACAGTCAAGTTTGAATAGTAATACTCGATTTAACTGTTGCGAATTGTATTAGATTCCAATATCCAATAATACACAATCTAACTAATAATACTAGAAGCCTGGAGTACTTGCCCAGCTTCATTATGCAGTAGGCATTTGTCATACGAAGCATTCATACGAAGACGAATTAGTAATTAGTGAGACTAAATAAGAAAACACAAATTTTATACTAAACATCGATATTAGAGTTTTTCATTCCTTTAGAAATGTAGTTCATATATTTTACTATTAAAAGGGTCGAAGAATAAGCACGTGAATTATTATGAAGAAAGAGCACATGTTTTTTTTTAAAGTGAAGCCTTTGTATTACATCGTGCTGTTGATTGAAAATGGATGCACAATATATTACTATTAGTCGTTTTAGCTTTTTGAAGATCATTCATGAGAATTTCACTGCATATTCATAAGATAGTAGCCATAATGGTCATAATCTTTTCTGTTGAGTGTACCATCTTTATCTTCTTTGGAGCACCTAGTGCCAGTCTCAGTTCATTGTTCGATAGCTACTGCATTTCAGATACATAATAGTTTCTCCAACTTCCATCGTCGTTATTACTCGGTGTCAATTTCTTTCGGATCATGACTTAACTTTGCTAAATTGCCGGATAAAATGACTTCTGGTTCGTATTTCATGTGGTTCACAGTCAATAGATACAAAATATCAAAACCATATGAAATGTATGCAACACCATATCATGTACTTTTCTGGAGGATGCGCCCAAAAAGCCCTCCGTTGTGTTGTTCATCAAATACACTGGTCCAACTACAACAACACATGTTCTTTGGTTTATAGTTGCAATAGATGAAAATTGTTTTCCGTGAATAGATCAAGCTCAGTTTTTATTTCGAAACAAATTAGAAACAACCAAGTAACAAGCGTACTTTCAATCCAAATACACGCAAATTTTAATATATATGTTTAGAAGGATTGCTAAGAAAAGCAAATAAGATTTTTTTATTAGTGATGCCTTCTTCTGTTAAGCTCACTAATTACTAGCTCGAGCTCGTTAGTACTCAATACGGGATATCCAATTATTATTTTTTTGTAGTGAAAATATTACAAAAATAAAATTTCAAAACAAGCTTATACAATTTACTTTCTAATCAAATAATAATGAATGCGAATTATGATATTTATGTTTTCTAGGATTGTTAAGTTGAAAAACAAATAAGATTTGCTCTGCCTTCCTCCGTGAAGCTCACTAATTACTAATCTAATAATTTCTTTTTTAGTGTAAATGCATGTGATGCAACGTAAATATTACAAAAATAAAATTACAATAAAAATAATAATAAAATAATTCGAGATTCATGATCTTTAAGTATCACCAAAACTGAATCTCTTTATTTTTTCTGTATCATTAGATACTGATCAGTATAATTTTCTTTGAAATAATGTAACTTGCTACTTATCCTTTGTTTCATCGAAATCTTGATATTATAGGTGTCGAAATAATCCTGGTGATAATATGTATAATGAAGCAGTGGGTTGAAGATATCTGGGAAACTAGTATTGTCTTAAAAATAAATTTACAAGAAAGCTATAATTGAAGTCAGTTATTTTTAGGAATATCCAGTCATATCTTACACCGTATAATGTTTTAGATTATCTTTCTTGTGACTTTTCGAAAATTGAACGATGAGGAAACTTATAATTTATCGAGTTGCTAAAAATTCATAAGGGGTACATCAGAATCTATTATGTAATCGTTAAGTTATTATGTCGAGTGGCGACTATACTCTATCTTAGAAATGGTAAACAAAGTTTGGTGCCTCTTGATTGGTAATCGAACACCAGAGAGTTTTAAGTGAAGATGAGGAGATGTCATCGAAACGTTGAGGGTACGGTAGTTGTTTAAAGGATCAAACCGACAAACGAAACATATGCTGGAATGATATTTCCGGCGACAAAAACTATCATTTGTTGGCGGGGAAAACTTCGCCTGCCTTTAGAAAGCTATGCAAAAACTATTACTCAGAAGAATTATTTGAATTCAGAATTTAAATGATCTATACTAATTTCAGCTATTTAGGCAGAATACTAATAAGCTAGTATGAAAAACTACAGTCGAACAAACAGTACTTGCTGAAAGCGCTAGCAAAAGCATTCGATTCATTTCGTTGTTAGTCTACTAACGTGTCTACTGTGCTATGTATTGCATCCGGCTAATGCAGAATACGTATGTCTAATCCCTATTCGTAACCAAACCAATGCTCCCATATTATTTTAAATATAGGTTTGGTGATGTCCACTGCTTCGCTCGCCAACTCTGAGATATGTGCATACAGTACATTTAACTTTAGTGAAAAAGGGAATGTGGTGGAATGCATACAATTTAGTATCGAAGTACGTACCGAATATTTACGGTGACACATCTAAAGCCAGTCGCTCTGCTCAGTTATAAGTTTTCAGGTACATATGTACGTATCGTACGTACATATGTACTTAATACAACGGATCCTATGTGACGCGCTGATAAAAATTGACCGCTCTACTTATTATACGCTGCATCAAATGCATTAGCTGCACACGATTTATGGGATATTCAACTGTTTTTTTAGAAATGTGTAAAATATATTTCACGAAATTGATAATATAGTAATCTCTCCAAAACACAAATCACAGTTGCATACATGTGATATTTGTCGAGTACTGAATTATTTTTATTCGGTTAGTGCGTAAATATTTAAGGGAATAACAACAAATAACGAAGTGTGTGTAAATAGATGTTTCGATGAATTTCTCAAAAAGAAAGGGAACTAATTTCCGTAAATTGTCTACACTGACAAAAATAATGTATTCAGCTAATATAAAATTTAGACACCGCTTTTAATCACCTATTAGTAATATACCGAGAATGTTCACAAAACATTTAAAAAAGATTTCCATTTCTCCTACATTTTTCTGTCTTTAATAAAAGCAGTTTGCTGTTTAAAATGAAATTATAAGTTATTATGTTCTATACCACGAACACCTAGAGTAATCACGACCAAATCCCGTTGACATTTATGACGTTACAAAATATCAGCTGGAAAAGTATAATTTATACATCCACATCAATTATTTTATTATTTATTTACCTCTAATCAAGGGAATTGTTACAATAACAACAATCGATTATAAAATAAACTCAAAACAAATTCAGATATTAACGCTAATTATCAAACCATATTTGCATGTAGCGCAAAAACATCCGTTTATTCAATGAGAAAACGATCACGTCCTGATAACGCACTTTTTGTCATTCAATATGTTCGTGTACAGAAGGTAGTACAAATTCTTCTTTGGTACCAAGCAGCAAGTTGACTTGTTAAAACAACAAAATAATACATTGAATATATAAAGCAGTGAGAGAACTATATGTCTGTTTTTCAGATAGAAGTGAAAGCGCTTATTCGTTTTAATCGTTATTAAAGACACACTATCTGTTGATCGAGCAAACAGGACGTCCTTTTTGCTCATGTATGTATGCGAATATAAATAAATACGTATGTAGTCGTTCCATTTCGGAATTCCATAAATCAAATAGAATTTTAAGTAAACACGCGTTGTTATTTCTATATATTTATATCTTTTTTGCCCATGCTTGTGCCTTTCCGGAATTCTTTAAATCATTCAGAAAATAATATTAAATAAACTCTTCTTTATCTTTGTTAAAAGAAAAAAATTTTTTCCTTATCTTAATTTTTTCAGCGAACTATGCATCGCTTTGTTTATTTATTTAAATATTAAATAATTGAACCTACAAAAAATGATATTCAATAGCTGAATTAAGAAATTCAGTTTCTCAGTGTACAAAAACGCTGTAACCTAAAAATAGGTTTCGAATTCAGTTTTTCAGGCATTAAAAAAATATTTTATGTAATATTAAGTATTTCACGTAATATTATCTACAAAAGACGATTTTTAATCAAATTACCAAATGCTAACTTAAAAATTTTGTTCATATTTTTCTATTTAACTTTCCAAGAACATTTTTGATGCAATTGATTTTTAAGCTATAAATGACTGCATTTACATAATATTCATGAAACAGTACTACATACGTATACGTTTAGGTAGGGGGACCTTTCAATCAAAGCGAAAACAGTGTTTTGTTCACGAAATTGACGTCCTGTCTACTTTCAAAGCCCCACTTCCTTTTTTTTTTCTAAATCCCCAACTGAGCACTTCCATGCTTTCTCTAATGGAAAACCTTTCTATTGGTTACAGTTGTGTTTTTTTGATCTCTGCCGCCTGTCTAATTGATTGCTTGTGGTAAATCTTTGTTCTCTTAATGCCATTCCATTTCACATTATAGAAGTGATATTCTTTAATTTAATTGCCTATATTTGTATGTGTTTAATTATATATACAAGTCCATTTTGTTTATTTACTTACGTATATACGTATATATATAAATACACTACATACATGTTTTGTTTCATATTAGTAATAAAAATAATTAATTCATATTAACATTAGTAAGTAATTAATTGGGACGTTAACTTAAAGTTTTTAATAATTCATTTCATTAGTAATTAATGTAGCAAATAATTGATAATGTTCTATATAAACGGAGATTAGAAAATTTTCGATTACCAAATGCATCTTGCAGACGTGAAAAAACTTAAATTGAATTTTGCGACCTAAATTCTTGGAACGTAATTTTATGCTTCGAAGGTTGTGTGATAATGAAACTTTCCAATACAAAATTCACTTTAAATTTAAAACATGATCATATAGAAGCGTATCGGAAAATGTCAGGAAGTGTTATCAATATTTTTGCTAATATAATTTGTAGTAGGAACTTTTAAAATATTAATTTTTTTAGATAAATAATATTTATTATTCCAATGAATATAAGATAGGAAGTCTGAAGTAACTTTGCAATAAACATAAGATGAAGTAATATGTGTGACAACAGTTTAAATGTAAAAGATAATTTTTTAATTACTAATTCAAAATGCCCACATCCAATATCTGTTTTCTTATTAAAATAAAATGGATTTAAATAAGACTTGGGAGAATATTCTTGATAAAATATAGTTATAATATGCTGTAAATATATACATTCGGAAGTATTAATGGTGAAATTAGTCGGTTACGATTGATCAAATCTGGAGTCCGTCAAGGTAGCATTTTAGCGACGACCTTGTATTTGATCTACACATCGGTCTTTTGTACATCAGATTTTACTACAATAAGTAAATGTAGATATGATATCTTTATCTTAATTGTTCATGAAGGATTAGTAATAGTTTTTGCAAACTTTCAGTAATACCACCTTTCACATAGAGCAATGGACTGAAAGATTTACACCGAGAATTAATGAAAACAAGTGATAGTATATGATCTATAAGTTAATAGTTAGTGTACTTAATGATATAAAACTATCTTGACGTCTCCTGTTAAGTATATTTTTTGGAATTTATTTCGATACTAAATTTGACTGGAGAGAACACATACATAAGTAAAAAATGATGGTAAATAGATTTTAAAATGATGATAGAAACGTATGTGATTGATAAGAATTTACGAATGGAACTGTCGGGCAAATTCAGTGTAGTTATAATTGAAAGAGAATAATTAAATATCTTAAGAGTAATAGATGACATTTCATGGTAGAAATCAGATTCTAAAATGAGATTTTCACCTTTAAATAGTCTAGGGACATTTCAAAGGAAAAGGCAAAAGTAATGGGAAACTTAAAACACGTACTAATAACGTACTATATTTGCGCGTGTAAGAGAGACACAACAACTAACTGAAAAGAAGGTGATTGGTAGACTCGATATGAGATGAAGAAGAGGCCTTATCAATGGGGTCCCTTATAGGGACGGCAATAAAATTACGAAACCATGATTTCTCTCTGCAAAATAACTCATAGAAGATAAATTCTGATTGTTGCTAAAAAATTGAGAAATATGTATAATCGTATGTAAACTTAGGACAACTTGGATGGCATTGTCTATAGACCCGGAGCCCTCCTGCGGTATCATAGCATTAAAACAGTCATGAAAAAGTGGGCTGAAAATAGATTTCGGGAAGGGTGGTTCCCTAGGGAACAGATAGTTGAATTTACAGTGGACTAACTATGTATGGAGCGACAGTCTGTTAGTACGATAGTAGGTCTATTAATGTAGACTGTATCCTCAACAAACACATAAATAATATGAGCTTGGTAGAAAGAACAATATGTAGGCGTTGATAAGTAGAAGAGGAAATTACGATCCATGAACTATACTAATATGCGGGTATAGCAAGAACGTGGCTTCTACAAAATACAAATGAATATCCTGAAGTAAAACTCTATGTCGAAGAAATGTTCTTAATACAGTCAGGTCTAATTAAAAAAAAAATAAGTATGAAGACCGCAATAGGTCTGGAAAGGCTGCAGGCAAATAGACTCTATAGCTCCTTTATGTAATCTAATATAACTCTTAATTCTACTCGTCTAAAGGATATTTGCTTTTCTAATAACATCATATAGTAAACCTCAGAATAATTAGACATTGTTTGCAAAACAATACACATATATTAATAATAATGTATCTATAAATAATCGAAATATTATATTTCTAATTTTTGCAAAATAGGGTACATCGATTTTTTAAAGAAATTAAACTTTGATAAGAAAATTTACGCTTTCTTTCCAATACAATATTGTAGGTTGTTTTGATAGTTCAACTACGAGGGTAGCCGTTTATATTTCGGGAATAGCAAACAAAAAAAATTTTTATTATCGAACATAGTTTTATTACTTTTCAAAATATTCTCCTTCAAAATCAATGCACTTTTGCATTCGTTTAAACCAATCTGAAAAGCTATAAACTATAAAGGTAAATATATTGTCAAAAATGACAAACTTCACGACGCAATTATCAGATCGAAGGCAACACTAACAGTGTTGCCAGTTCCCGAAATATAAACGGCTACCCTCGTGTAAGCCGGTTTATTGCAGCACATGATTAATAGTTTGTATTAATAAAGGGTTTTCCAATAAGGACTTGACAAATTTTTTTCAAAATAAAATGCAGATCATTTGAGATATTTCAAAAACTTTATTATCGGATTGAAGTACAATCAAAACATTTATGAATGGAACTCGACTTCGTTCATATGGCCACCGCGGGCACGTTTGCAGCGGTCGATTCGTTGGACCCAATTTTCGATGACTCGGCCACACAATTCGACCGAAACGGCTGCTATTTCGCGTTCAATATTGGCTCTGAGCTCTTCCAACGTTGTCGGCTTGTTGGCATAGACCAATGACTTAACGTAGCCCCAAAGAAAAAAGTCTAGAGTCTTTAAATCGCACGAACGAGGCGGCCAATCGACTGATCCATTTCTTGAGATAACACGCTCATCAAACTTACTCTTCAATAAATCGATTGTAACGTGTGCTGTGTGGCTTGTGGCACCGTCCTGCTCAAACCACATGTTGTACAAGTCCATATCTTCCAATTCGGGCCAAAAATAATCGGTAATCATGGCGCGATAACGATTACCATTCACAGTAACGTGACAATCTTTATCGTCGACGAAAAAATATAGCCCTATGACGCCGCCGGCATGCAAACCGCACCAAACAGTTATTTTATGTGGATGAAGTGGTGTTTCATGAAGCACATGTGGATTTTCACGCGACCAATAACGCATATTTTGCTTATTGACGAACCCATTGAGCCAAAAATGAGCTTCGTCACTGAAAATGATTTTGCGATGAAATTGATCATCTTGGCGCATCTTTTTCAGAACCCAATCGGAGAACGTACGTCGCTTCAAATGGTCCATCGGCTTCAATTCTTGAGTCAGCTTGATCTTGTAAGGGTGTAAACCAAGATCCTTACGCAAAATTCGCCATAAAGTGGTCTGGGCGATGCCCAACTCTTGAGAACGCCGTGGAATTGACTGATTTGGACCATTTGTTACGGACGTTTCAACGGCAGCGATATTTTCGACACTTCGACCAACCCGTTGTCTCACTGGCACGGTAACATCACACAACGAATATGTAGACTCAAATTTTTGCACTAAACTTGTTACTGCCTGTCTACTAGGGCGAGAATTACGACCGAAAATCGGAGTTAACGCTCTTAAAGTAGCGGTCACCGACTCCGAATTTCTGTAGTATGTTTTTATAATTTGCAGACGTTGTTCGTTCGTGTACTTTACTATGATGAAAATGTTAAGTTTACTGCATAAATTGATAGTGACAGTTCGATGATTAGTGAAAGGGTGCGTTCACAAATTGACTTAAAAGTCCCTATTGAAAAACCCTTTATGTTTGCATTTTTTTTGGGGATTCGTTTAGTTTGTATTATATTTTTTTACTAATTAATATTAATTATTATTATAAATTATTAATTATTTTCGAATTAAGTCTCGAGAGATATCGTTCTTTAGAGTTACGTAAATTAACCTAATGCAAGCGGTAATCAACTAAAATTGTAAATAAAAATAAATTTAGTTGATTAAATTAGACGTTACAAATAAATACATATGAATACATACATTTTAAGAAGATAAGTTAAGAATAAATACATATGCATTATTCTGTGAAGTTTTCAAAAGACAAAAATAATATTAGTTATTAATTATACAATATATATAACCGCAACACACGCATTAACTAAATCGTATAGGATTGACTAATCTATTTACAAATATCATTTTTCTTTTAGAGGAATGCGAAAGTGGAAGTTTTAAATTTTTTTGTAATCCTAATTTAGAACGAATTTATACTCATTATATTATATCAAGTGGTCAATAAATCATTAAATTTTAACGCTTTGAATTTTTTAATTTAATTTATTAGTATATCAAATTAAATGATTAGTAAATAGTCCATAGTATATATTTATTAAATGAAGTCTGAAAGTGGTTTATTCTGAGACCGCCAATAAAGTTCAAACCGCTATGATCAATGTTGTGTAAAGCTTCGACGAATATCGATCTAGCTTTATAAAAGAAGTTGTTATTTGGAGAATGTTTTGCCAAGGATTGCATTACTTTAATCAGGAATAATTTACTTTAGTTAATAACTAAATAAGTTATTTTATCATTCTAAAATACTAGCAAACATAAAGTTTAGTATGATGAAGAATGGTAATTACTTGTGTTTGTTGTATTATTTTGTTTGTCATAAGTATTGCTATGTATTCTTTGATCATGAGGTATAGAGATAAATTATTGGTGACACAGCTATGTACTTACATTTATGACTTTTCCTGTGTGTGGATAAATTGAAAACTAAGTTATAACATTCCATAACGTTTCATCAAATTTGCATGCATATTTCATCCAAAGCAGCATAGTAAATTTTGTAAATATAAAGGAGACAGAATTCTTTAATGTTAAATCACATTAGCAGATAAATCATTTTAAAATAACATTTTTCAATAATATTGACCAAATCAAAGACATTTTAAAATGTGATCGTTAACGATGTATTAATATTGAAGTCTCATACCGAAGAAATCTATAGTTTCTTGAGGTTTGGTTGAAGATTCCGAACAAAGATGGCATCAGGATAATAGAATGTTGAAAGACGTTAAGATTAATTGAATATTTAGCGAGAAATTTCATTCAATATTATACTTCGATTTAAGAAGAGAAAAAAGAAAATAATTTACGAGTTCAAATTAATGAAGATTCTAGAACAAGATTGAAGATTCTGAACAAAGATGACATCAGAATAATGGAATGTTGAAAGATGTCAAGATTAACTGAATATTTAACGTAAAATTTAATTCAATATTATAATGCGATTTAAGAAGATAGAATTATGAATTTTCAATAATAATTTAGTTACGCAATTTAATGAAGATTCTAGAAAAAACGCGAGAGATGTAAGAAAGATAAATGAGTGTAGACATCGCTATGTGCATGGGAAAGAGTAATAGAAGTAGACCCGGCAGCTCTGGAGACAGATTTTATTGAGCCAGCTAGATATGTTTCATTAAGATACAAATTTTGCTTTCGCGGCATTGACAAAAATTTCGCATAAGATTTTTGCATGCTGGATGAATTGACTTGTTTATGTATAATATAATAATATTAAATATAATAAATATTATTTTGTATTCGTATTTTCAGGTTATTTAAAATAAAATATTCTCGAATCTATCTTATTTAGACTTTAGAATTTTGTTTCAATTTTCAATTTAAAACTCAAGAACAATTTTTGGTATAGAGTACTTTAATAGAAGGTGATATATATATTGTTGTCCACAATATCTATTTATTATAACGTTATTAAATTAATATTAGGATATTTAAATAAAATAAAGACACAGAGTGATTATCTAAATGGAAGAGGGTGATAGATATCTTAGACGAGTTTGTCGTTTCAAATCCGTATTTAATTTCTTTAATATAGATTATCACTAGAGTCCAGTTCAAGGTTGTAAACCAAAGCATTTTCATAGTTTTAATTTAAATCGAATAGTGAATATCACGTGGGTTTGTTGATGTTTATTTGTTGAGTGATACGATATCCATTTGTACAATAGAAAATATTTGTATTTGTTTTGTATGACTCAATTATTTTAGAGTGTTAATTATGTCTCGGGTATTCTTTTGCGATTTAATGATTGTATTTAATTAAGAAAATTTTATTAACTTATTGAGTTGGTTGGTAATCAAATACATAAACACAATTTATGAGAATATTTATTTAATTTATTGTATATATACAAAAATGTTTGAAATAATTTGTAAATATTTGTAATGTGAATTAAGAGATTTATTTTAAATTTGTTATTTTATTTGCAAAAAAATCATAGAAGAATCTACCCTGAGAATATATCTATCGCAAATACACAATTCGTGGCCTAATTGATAAAACAAATGCACTGTAATTTAGGTTGCCTATTTACATTCCGATATTAGATAAATCGGTTGATTAGTTTATTTTTGACAGCTGATTGAAAAAAACAACACGTTTTTGAAATAAAAAGCACCAATAAGTAGATGCGTAAATGAATTTAAACGTGGTAGAACAAGCTGTGTTGATGAAGCGCACTCTGGAGCACCCAAAATCTTGACTTCTAAGGAAATGATTATAAAAATCTATAATATTATTACGCAAGATCGACGACTCACAGTGGGAGAGATAGCAGACATGGTAGACATATCAACAGAATGCGTACACCACATTTTAACGAAAGAATTGGGCCTTTCTAAGCTTTTGGAAAGATGGGTGCCGCGATTTCTTACGATTGAGTGCACTCGTTTGCGCATTTCCAATGAGTGTTTGGACCTTTATAAGCGGAATCCGCTTGATTTTTGTAGGCGATTTGTTACTTGCGATGAAACTTGGATACACTACAGTACACTCGAAACTAAACAACAGTCGAAACAATGGTTAGAACGTGATTCTGTACCTCCAAAGAAAGCGAAAACCACTGTATCGGTAAACAAGGTAATGGTATCAATTTTTTGGGATTCAAAGGGCATTTTGCTCATTGATTACCTTCAGAAAGGTGTCACAATAAACGGACAATGTTATGCAGAACTTCTACAAAAATTAAATGTTGAGATTCGTGCTAAACGGCCAGAAATGGCAAAGGAAAAGATTCTGTTTCACCAAGACAACGCTCCCTTGCGTACCAGCACAGTTGCGATGTCCAAAATCCACGAGTTGCATTTCCAATTAGTACCGCATGCGCCTTATTCGCATGATCTAGCCCCTTCCGACTTCCACCTTTTTCCAAAATTAAAAACGGCACTAGGTGGAACGAAATTTTCGTCTGACGACGAGCTTATTATCTTCGTAAATGAGTATTTTGCAAGCCTTCCGGAATCGCATTTTAGATATGGCATAAGGGCATTGGAACACCGTTGGAATAAATGTATTGCTCTTTTAGGAGAATATATTGAAAAATAAAAATTATTTTGTATTTAAAAAATTCGTTTTTCTTTTCCATTCTCACTACTTGTCAAACTACCCTCGTATATGCTTATTAGAATTATAAAGTTTTCTTAAATTTTCGAATTTCATAGCAGTTCGTACTATCACTACTTTGGCATGTATTCTGTACCAACTAAAGAGTGTTAATAAAAAAAGAATATTGTCAAATTTACCTTAATTACGAACTGTTATATCATATATGGTGGAGGCGTTGGTTTCTTTCTCTATGTTAATATATATCTCATTAATGCGTTTTGGAGAGTATATAACAAAGAAAGGCATTTTGTATGTGTCAAGAATGATTCCTGACTTGAATATTCTTTGGTTTGAGAAATATTTTTTTGTCTAATTCCAACGCTATTAACAAAAATAAAAAATACAATTTTTGCATATGAAGCTACATGGATTAAAAGTTTATATACAAGTTTTGTTAATGTAAATATTATATAACTGCCGTACGTGTAGTTCTCTCATTATGTTTATCTTGATACCAATGTACCTAGGCAATCATGTATGTATGTATGTACGTAATAACATCTGTGTACTAATTGGTGGGCGGTACAATTAATCTAATGATAACCAAATAGCATTTGGTAAGTAATCATATTTATGAAATCCAATTTATAACATAAAATTAAACAATTATGTTGTAGATTATGTGAAATAATTCACAAGGTATTGAAAAAGAGAAAACAATCTGAATTTTTATACTTAAATATTCAAAAGTAATCCTTAATTGAATTTAAGTAGATTTCTAATAAGTACATACTTTTGCTGTATTGAGTTATTCGAAGAGTTGAAATGCTTGTTCTGTTTTTCATAGGCCATTTCTTAATATACTAATCAGTTACAGATTGCCCGTTTACTGATAACTTTCTCCCATATCTCGATGATCTTCGTAAATCGCTCATATTAAGAGTTTATCGTCTTTGCAATTTCTCGTATCGTGTGTCATGGGTTTGATTCGATTAGCGCTTATATTTTCTTGTCATCAACCTCAGGCAACCCTCTTGACCGAAAAGTGTTGTTAAGATTAACATCAACAATCGTTGGCACTAACATTCTTGTCACCGTAAACTGTACTCAATGGCTTTCCATAAGCTAGACCCGCATTCTTTCCGTTACGTAAATAAAAGAGAAAAATACGACGAAAATGCATGGCTTTGGTCCTTCATTTTCTGCTTTTTATAAAGTTTGAAACACTCAATCAAATCGCTGGATTTTTTCCAAAATGAAGTAACAACTGTCGACTGTTAGCATGAAAATAGCTCTTGCAAAAACAAACTTGTGCCATCTGTTGCTAAAATACGTCATAACTTTCTCAATAACTCAATATTTACCTCTGAGATAACTGTTAATATATATTTTAATAAATAAATTAGGCCTTTTAATTCCAAATAAACTAGGAAACATACTTAATTTCTTACTAATAAAACACTGTCATTTTTTATTTTTTCTGCTACTACTAAGCATGTATTTTCTACAGAAATTGAATAACTAAGATCATTAGACTAGCATTTATATCAAAGTGTTCTGCATTTTGGGTGAGTAGTCGATCTTGGGGGCTTCATCTAAAGAAGTGTTTATATACAGTCATCTGCGGAGCTTGCGAATTTTTTTCAATTTGTTATAAAAAAATCAGTTTTGAGCCCCTTTGCATTTTATTAAATTTTAACATGAAAATTAATAGGTATTCCTACCAATCATCTAGTTGAATTAGAAACATTGAAGATCGCGTTCAGGTAAAAATTCTAATGTCTTAAGGAACTCAACTGGTACTAGAAGTACTATGGCTTTCGGGACATTGGTAAATCACAAGAAACAAAAAGGCCAATGAGCCTGCTAAAGAAAGATTAGCTTGTCTATATTTTACATAATAACCTGTACCATAAATTCCTAAGTGTACTATCCAGAATATAAGAGGCAAATGAACCAAAGTTCAATATATTGACTTATTGATGGAGCAGATCCAAGTATGGACATGGCAACTTTTGTGAGACCGAGAAATTATTTTCATTGGAAAAAAACCAGTTTAGAATAATAATAGGGCACCCCACAGCTAACGTCCCTGCAAGATAGTTTTTGATTAAAGCTGGCAGGTTTAATGGAGTTCGTAATTGCGCAGTAGGGCTTTAGAAATGGTTACTTGCATCTAGTGTAGTGTAGACCCGATAACATATAACAACCTGCTCTTTTTCTGTATATAGTAATATGAGTAGGTAATGTGAGGGGAATGCACAATAAGTCAAATTAAGGCAGAATTTCTTTCACCGTTGAACAGCCTCCAAGTATGAGAAACGAAAGGCGGAAATATTTAAATAGTTTCGAAAGTTTCGACTTTTTGTTCTGTATATTTTAAGTTGCTCAAATTGTAACGTGAATATTTTAGTTGTATTTAAATATTCTACTGTAGTAGATAAAAATATACATATATATTTTATTTAGAAAATACGATATTTGCTTTTGCTGTTATTTTTCATGGACTTGAAGTATATATACAAGTTTTGATACGTTTAGTTGATGTATCGTATCTTATACTTAACTCTAGTACACTTCTGGTGAAAGTGTATTTCTTTGTGCCACGTCAGTCATTACGTCTTACTTCGTCCTTTATGTTTCAAGCAAGATATGTTCTTTTCTCTAGTTTCTTTTATTCAATCAATATATAGTTGTCGAGTTCAAATAGCGATATTCTCAAACGTATGTTGGAGTGGTTAGACAAATTTTAAGAAAGGGATTATTGTTTTTAGTGGCATAAATATATTACCAGGTTGACATGAGTAGCCATTTCTCTCATTTGCAGATGCGGTTCGTTATTCGGTGCATACAATATTTCATATTAAAATAAACATTTTATGGTGTTACAAACTCGTAAAAATTATAGACTTAATTTTATGATTTTAATTTATCTATTGTTGTTATGCGCTAATGTCGTAGATATAACATATAAAAACATCGTATAGAATTATATAACATACATTACTAGAATTATTGTTTATTTAATATTTATATATATTTATAAAAATTTACATATAAATACATATGTATATACATTTATATAAACATGAACTGACCTGTTAATTGCATGAGCGTGCATACATAGCATCATTAATGTTTCCAATGTAGTTTCACTAAAAAATGTACGTTGTGATGATGAAAGTATAAGAATATGCGGGAAACAAACGTTCTACGTCTAGGGAAGTAATATTCGCATATTTACAAAATTCCTATTACTACAAGAATGTCACTCAGGATTACATCGATGAATAGTACGCTATAAAACTTTTTATTAGCGGTACACCATCTGTTAGTGATTGCCAATGCTAGTATATGTCGCCCAAAATCTTAAAAGACCCAGATAGTGACAAATCAATATTTTGCAACATTCACTAATGACGTCTAATTTTTGTGAAAAATATTTAAATCGCTAAGAACGTGAGGAACCTCAAATTACTACTGGGATTCTCTGACTGCAATAGATTCACTAGGATTGAACTTTATAACATATTTGAACTGACATATTATTGGAAAATGCCGCTTTTTGACAGATATCATAGTTAGAACTAGTTCAGAAGGCTGAGGAACTTCTGAACAAAGACCGCGCAACTCTTTCATGAGCTTTGGTAACTAACAAAAATCTATCTGGCGTTCGATATTAATTTGTCTATAAGCGTGAATTATACATGCTAGATGTATTAATTTAGGAAATCCTCCGGTCGTCTGCACATATAGAATCGCATCAGCGACAAGTAATAATAGCGGATGATTATTGATGGTAGATATCAAAGTCTTTTCTTTACAAGCTGCATTATATATTTAGCAACATTTTGTAGTCTTTTATAGGCAATGAGATATGGTGCTGTTAATTTATTTGCTTTTATGACATATATACATACATATACACGCTTTTATTTTTAAGCAGTTCTTGGGTATATGGTATTTCCCTTGGCGATGTACGTCGACTGCTTTTATAAGCTTTTACATAATTTTGCCAAAATATGCGAAACAGGAAAAAGTATATTGCACGAACACGAAAAGAATAAGATTAAGAAGAAATATTTGATAAGAGCTTTTGTGTTTTGTGTTTTGTCGTCTATATGTTGTTAAGTTTTCAAACGCTTTCTCTCTCCGTGCCTAAATATGCAAATATTTATCGCATGATATACAACGTACTTCATTGGCTTCACATTTTGTGGGTAGTTTATCAGCCATTTTTAAATTTGTGCAATGAAGGCAACCTTTTTCATTTTAACGTCATCTGTAATCTAAACTATTTCGTGTAAAAATTATCACGGTTATTATCGTTCGATGACATCATGCTGCGAATCATCGACTTTCGCCATCGATATAGAATGGTAATAATAAAACGAAACAATTGATGTATATGGTATAAAAAAGGATGTTGCTGAAACGATGCAAAGTTGCACAATTATTTAGCTTTCAAATTTTGTGAGAAGTAAGTAATATAAACATTACAATGAATGTATAAATTTTTGTTATAGTAATGTGCAATATATTATCTACAGAAGCATAAAAACATGTCAAAGTATATTTTAATATTAATTAGTGTATGTGTTGAATAATGTACCCCATCTGTAAATGAAAGAAAGTGCCTAGGTTTGCATATCACATATATATATTTTACCTAAAAATATGTGCTGCTTATTGAATATATGTATACATATATAATATGATTTATTTAAAGAAGATTACAGGTACTACTGGCTTTACGTTGTAAGTCTATAAGTTTTGTAAGTATATAAGGAATCATTTTTGATGTCATACTTAACATCTTCTTAACATCCAGTACATATTCCAAACTTGGAACAAGCCATTCAACCTTTTCTTGGTTAAAGTGCTGTGGACAGATTTATGTGTACTTGATTTTCTTTTTTGAAATTAACCAATGTCATTTAGATGTGTGATATACATATGTAAATAGATAGGTATAAATAGGTGATATTAAAATAGCATTACGTGCATACGTTTATAACTTACAGTCCTCACTTATCAATAGGTGTTGAGAAATTTGCTATTTATTTTTTCTATAAATTGACACCACGATTTTCGCCGGCTTTTTAAAATCTATTCCACATTGTTATTCCCTGTTTTTCTAGGACGTCCACTCAATTCGGTTATTATCAATCTTTTTTTCTTCCTATGTCATCGTCACCTGTCTTGTGTGTTCTATTTATACAAAATATCTCACTAATTTCGTTTTTTTTTCTTCAGCTTGTGTTTCATTCATGTTACCTTAACTCCTTTTCTGATGTACTTATTTCTTTTTCTACCCGTTCTCCTGACTTCCAATATGCTGCCTAAATATTACATGTCGGTGCCTTGTAATGGTAGTACATACTTGTTCAAATTGAATATTCGATTTTCTGCAGGTTAATTTAGGTGTGGATGGCTTCCGTATGATCTCATCTTCTTCTATTTCTATATTTCTTTACTACTTAGAAAGTTTAGTTCTTTAGCACCCAAGTACAGACGTGTTTGCAGAATTTCTTCTTAGATTCCCTTGTTATTTAATACTACTGCCAAGTATTTATATTTTTCAACTTGGGCAATTCTCTTTCTTTCTATTGTTACTTATGTATGTGTGTGTTTATTCCATTGTTTAATATAACCTTCAATTTAATTTTCTTTCAACTGCCTTCCTTAATTTGTGTTGTGTCGTGGCTTAGTACATTTTTGAAGTTGTACAGAGAAGCGATATTCTCTTATAACTACCACAGTCTATGCTATTGCTGTTCTTGTGTATTTGAAGGAATTTGGAGCTTCCACTGTTTCGGGTTACTTGTGTCGATTTTTTTAAAATAGGTTTATTATGTTATGTACTTTTTTCTTCTTGAGTCCAAAATATTTGACTAAATCTGCCTCAATATTAATACATTCAGCAACTTTTCGTAAATGTGACAGCGTTTATGTGGATAAAATAAAATGTCGGTTCTAATACGCTGTCTTGTAATGTGTAAGACATATCGTAAGTAGTTATTTATTGTTTTTTACTATTTTTCTGCTATACTGATATATTTCTTTGTTGTTAAATAAATGGTTATTTCCAAAGAATTGTATTACAATTTGACAGTGAAGACGGAACATTACAAATAGATTATAAACCAAACAAATCAATAAACATTAATAGAGAAAGGAAGCTTATAATATCAATTTCTTATGTAAATAATTAAATAGCCGTTGTAGTAGTTATGTTTTAAAATTAATGAGCAGTAAAATACTGTTGAATAAAAAGTGCCACTTATGATATTAATATAAAGTTCTACGTGTCACCAAACAATATTCAGAAAGAAATAATGGACGTCTAAACGACATATGTTTCGTGTTTTATGATGTTTGTGAACGATGTTATAAAGACGAACAAGTTTACTCCAAGACTTTTTCATTTAGTCCTTTTCTTAAATGTGGCAGTGTTTAGAACAATATGTAGGTATATTTCAATGTCGTTAGGCAAGTATATTTTACATATTATTTAGTGATAAAGTGGATGTATGATATAAATATATATTATAATAATCGAAAAACTAAAGTTAAATTATGACTTTGTAAGGGAACTAACTTCTCAGTTCTATTTTTTTTAAGCTGGGCAAAAAACTATCGGATTGGAGTCTAACTTTGAGCTAATTGAAGAGTTAACTTTCCAAGTTAATTAGTAGACTAACAAAATAGCATTAACGAGGAGGTAATTGGCAAATAATAAAACGGGAGAGTTTATTCTATTACTAAATTACTAAAAAGTTCCGGGTCAAATTAAATTGAATTTGGAGCGGAAACGGTAAATGTACGTTGAATTTTAATTCCTCTTTGATAAAGAGTCGAATCGATATGTTTCAAATTGTACGGACGACTTTTTAACTATGCCAATTTGCAATTCCTGATGGAATCGGATGTATTTCAGAATTCGAAGTTATAAAGGGTTGCTGCATGGAATACTACTTTGCAGATATATGAGATTTATTACTGCCATATTCTGTTTTTCTTTAATTCAATTCTTCAGTCGCTAAAATGAAATGGATCAAATTGCAGAATTCGAGCATTAATTTATTCAAAATAGTTCTTTGGTAGATCGTTTGCATTTATTTCGGTTTTATATACGTTTTATATGTACATTTTTACCTGCTAAAATATTTTTTTAGTACTGCTATTTTGAAATAATTGGGTGGAATTCTATTAATATATTAATATATACGCCCGTTATTTCAAGTTCATATACTCTTAGATTTTTAATTACACTGCTTAAAACAAGTAACGGATATTTAATAAAATGATAATAAATTAAAGAAAAGTTGATTTAATATCCTTTTTTGGGTTCAATATATTCATGAATGAGATTCTGAACACATTGTATTTTAATTCGCTTGGACAAGTTTTACGACATATTGTTAGGAGAGTATAAAATATTGTATTTTTGGTGTAGAAAAAATTACGGAAATATACGATATTTATTACAATTCTTATAAAAAATACATCTAAATACGTTTGGCATTTTAATGGTTAGACTGGATTAGCACATGGAAAATTTCTTGGAGAATCATATGTCATTCCTCCCTAACAGCAATTCGTAATGCTCGAAACATTCCTTTTAGTTTCGTGCAACAGCAAATCTTTTCACAACATCCCAAATGTGCACCATTGGATTGCAGTTTCGGAAATTAGCTTCATTCTCTTTATATCAACTTCATCAATCCAGCTGTTCGGGATGTTTGATCGATAGGGAAAAACCAATTTTTTTGACATTGCCGCTGCACAGGGAAGAACAATGAAAGAACATATAAATCTGGATTAATCGCTAAATAGTATTCGCCCTAGTTCATTATGATCTCAATTTAAATGCTCATTTGCTTACATTCTATTAGCCCTTTTATCCTCTGCAGTAAGAGGAAATGCAAACTAACGGTTTTTGGTCATATAATTCAGAGGCAAATGATTTTTTATTGTTTGTGTTGATAGTAGCCTTTCAGTGGTAGCAGTAAAGTTTACTGCTATAAACTTATTTCGAATCTGACTAGCATTGAAATCGCGATTACTATATGCTAATAGCGACAGATATCGATCTTTTCTTGTGCTGTTGCTGTTGGCCTATATTAGGTTTGTTTTCGCTGAGTACCTTCAGTTCTGGGAAAGCGATTTCAAAGTCTAGAAATTGTATAATTGAATCATCAATTGAATTTTTAATTGCAGTACCTTTTGTTTCAATGTTAGTAACTTTTTTGTTTTATTGCAAAATTTGGAGAAAATCGACATAGTCATGATCCGACACCATACACAAGAATATTTTACACCGATAATTGTATGGACCACTCTTTTTGAAGACTGGCATAATTCTGAAAAAATTTAAAAAATCAGGAAAAAGCTAACGTAACGTAGGTTAAAGAGTTGGCAATGGCCAACGTTAGAATCTGATTTGAACTGCTTCATAATAAGAATAATTTATTCTCGTATTTTTATGAAAAATCAAAACAGAAGAAGAAACTTGATTACATTGTTTTTGTATGAAGGTAGCTCTATCGAGATTTATATTAAAATCGTATATGCCCTGAAAAGACATTTAATATATTTAATTTAATTCTAATGCAAAATGTCACTTTGTATATGCATTTACGAAGCAAAATTAATTAATGTGAATCAAATTTAATATTCAATTTCGATGGGAGATAACATACTAATAATCTGACCTAGAAATGACAAACGTTACGTCGGAATTCTGTTTAAGCGTGTCCAATACAATCTCTACTAACGTCAAAATTACCGCTGCAGCAGTTAATGTACCATAATATCATACCTGGTAAATTATATTATCTACGTGGATTACGATACTGTTCTGTTTCTTTATTCATGAAAGGTTTATTGCGTTATTATGTCTTTATGAATATGAAAATTTAGTCTCTAAATATTGTCTGTACGTATTTAGGTACCAACATTTCTGATAGTAATATAGAGAAGAATTGTGGAATTATGTTATTGTAGGGAGTTTTTAACGATTCAGAATAGGCTTACTGTTATAATAAGATGGACATTTTTATTAAATAATGGTGTCACTTAATAATTTTGAAATACACTGTGTTAGAATTGAAGCTTTTACGAAATAGAAATAGATTTCGAACTGTATTTATTCTACAATACTAAACAATAGCATAATTACAGTTAGATATGAATAAACATACCTTCAACCTACAACTTTGGCTATAGTAATACGAGGTGTGACTAGAAAGTACCCGAATTATCAGTTTTGACGATCCCCTTCTATCTTATTTGGACCAAGCAATGCTCGTCATTGTTCATTATTACCTCTTGATGAATATTAAAAGGAATCATTCAAATATGAATAGCACCTTGTTTACTACATATGCTTCAGGGAGCCCTTCATCAGGTAAATTTGTGTCATTTGTAGGGTTTATCGTACCTTTTCTATATAGATAATAATGGAATAACATTGCCTCCTTTTATCGTACAGCACATGAATGTATTGAACGACAGAACAAGAATGCGTCTATCTCGCATGTCGGCAACAAAGTTACCAGAGCGTGTGTAGACAGTCGCCTGCTATATCGGTGATTTATAAAAATAGATGAATATTAAAAATGTCTGTCACACTCTTTGGCAACTTTGTTTTTTTTTATTGCCTACTGAGTCTGTTATAAAGGTTACGAGAGTGGAGATTATTCAATTGAGTTGCAGAAATTCATTGAAATAGAACGTGTTTTAGCTCTCTGCGTGAATCGTGACGAACGCTAAAATGGAGCAATATATCAACGTGAAGTTCTCTATTGAACTCAACAAAACTGTCAAAAAAACTTTATTTAAAGTTTTAAAGTTATTATAGAAAGCTTATGATGAACAGTGTTTGTCTCGCACTCGGGTGTTTGAGTTGTTTAGAAAGTTTAAAGAAGGAAGGGAACAAGTTGATGATGCGTCCCATTTAGTTGGTTATATGGAATGCAAACGTTGCGAAAATCAGTGAAATCATTCTAAAAGATCGCCGTCTGAGCATTCGAGCTGTTGCTGGGTTAACTAACATTGACCGAGAAATCGTCCGTCAAAGTTTTCATAAAAAATTCAACATGAGCAAAGTGTGCACGAAAATGGCGCTAAAGCTGTTAACCTCAGATAGAAGAGAGAAGTCAAATGAGTATTTGCGTTCAAAACATCGAAAACAAACCAATTCTTTTAGAGAACGTAATCACATATTATGAGTCGTGGTTTTTTAATATACTTCGAAAACAAAACGACAATCTATGCATTAGAGTAGTCCCAGTTCGACAAGATAGAAAAAGGCACGACAGAGAAAATTCAAATTAAAGGCGGTGGTGGTACTAGATTTTGCAGTCTTTTCGATAACAGGTAAGAAAAAAAAAAGACCAGAGCTGTGGAGAAACAACTCATGAATCCTTCATTAAGACAACGCTCCGTCACACAACGTGTAATGATACTCGTAATTTCTTAAAGAATGTTTTTATTTTTGATATACATACCTAGTGGCGTTTATATCATTTTGTTTAAGTGTATTTATGTGCATTTTCCCTTAATGAATTATTAAAGTTTTCAGAAAGGGTTTAACTATACAAACGATATAAATGCGTTATATGTTATTGTCAGAATGCATTTGTATTTGTGTCCTTTATGTTATAGGTTTTCCCATGTTTATATTGTATGTTCGATATTTAAGGAAGCATAACCATTGTTTATTTTATATATAATCCTTTAAGTACAGTTCTTTTAGGTACACTTATTATATATATTATGTGTATTATTTCAGAAGTATGTATGTATTTTTCTTAATGTATTTTCAGAAAGGTTTAATTATATGCAGAATATAAATGCATTGTATTCTCGTAATGCATTTATATTCATTTTCGTTATATTATAGATTTTTCCATTTCTATATTGTTGGTCTAATTTGAAAAGAATATTTCTTTTATATAGTCCTGTACTTATATTATTACAGATCGTTTATGTTTGATTATTGAATGTGTTATCTATATTGTTGCAATTTGTGATATGCACTTAGGAGCAATTAACCAGTTGTGCAGAAGAAGATAATCCCTTTGTCTATAGAGTGGGTAACAAAAACATTGGTATTTATATAAGAACCTAAGATCTCAGAGAAGATAGATGAGTCTAGAGCTTAGAGAGAGCCTAAGGGTACAAGACGAAAAGAGGCAAAGTTAGACCTTGATAGCAGGTCTTTCTGCTCAGAGTGTGTGTATTGTCTGAGACTAGACGAATCGGTCAAATTTTTTGCAAAAGATTAGTGCTGGCACATGAACTATATATAATATTAAACATTGTCTATGGAGCGAATAAATAGTGGGGGTACGTATCAACGCATTTTGTTGAAAGAAGGTCAGAAACAGAGACCACCTCCTGTAAGTGCTTATAGATATAAATAGACAATATAGGGTAAAAAATTGTATTTGTAATCGTAAAATTATAACGTTAATTTTGTTGTACTTTCTTCATATAAATTGTTATTATACATTACCCCAGGTCCTTGTATTTTTTGTATAATTTTCAGTATTAATTATTATTTTGCCCAGCAAAATATTACAGATATTTAAATATTGAATAAAAATTTAGTAATAAATTGCTCAAAAGTATAGATCGAATAAACAAGGATTAGTAACAAACGCATTGTCAGTTAGGACATTTCTAGCGAATCACTACGTCACAGCGATTGATCACCCAGCCTACTCACCCGACTTAAGTCTCTATTTAAGTCTCCTATTTCCAAAAGTCAACTCTGCAAAAATGAAAGAGTCAGTAAATGCTGTTAAAATAAAAGTGGCGGAGGTCATGCAAGGATTAACAGACATGGACTTTCAAGGTTATTTTAAACAGCTAAAAAATCGAATGGAGTGTTGTATTGTTTGGAAACAAGAATATATTGTAGGTGGTAACATGCCCGATATGTAGCCATTTGAATAAAAATATTATTAAGGCAGTTTAGTTATTTCCTAGCCATACGTTGTTTACATTTGCGAATTATAAAACCTGGCTTTTATAAATACCGGTTTGTGTTTCTGATTTGAAAAGTATATTTGGCCAAAAAGAAGAATATATTTGAGTATCAGAAATGAAAACAACCAACAAAGAAAGTCTCCTAACCTGGAGACATTAATTTGAATGTAGCTTGACAATTAAATAGCTCTAATAGAACTGATTCTGTAAAAGACCGTTTTCGGTTAGCGCAGTAGTAGTTATTTAAAAAAAGGGCGAGAAGACAATTTTTGCTGTATGAGCTCAGGATGAAAGCGTAAGCGAGCGAAGTGAAGCCAGCATATTTGCTTCTGTTGCAATTAAATGAAGAAATTTAGATATTTGTATTGTTCAATGAAAAGTCAGTATGAGAAAGTCGAAAATAGTAATCAATCGTACACAGATGTGTGCCTTTTGTGGATAAACAGTCTTTTTTCAAAAGGTAACTTAAGTTAGTGCGCCTATTTATAAGGAGATAAAGTGGTGATTAAACTAGTACATTACATTACAAATACTAATATAATGAAATTTTATTTCTTTTTAAATAATAACGTGCATATTATATTCGGATTCTTCGAAATTTATTTAGTCAGGTGCCTAAATTTCATGCTTTAAGTCCATCAAATAATATAGTATGAAATTACATATTGACTTGTCAAAAATTTAACTTAAATTCTCAGAATATCTTATATTAAGGCGTTATTCTCTAATATATTTGTTTCAAATTTTATGTTGGTCTTCTACCTTTACAGAAAATGTTACCTTTGAAAAATTCACTAAAATAAATATATTAGATGTATCTGATATTTTATTCACTTAACTTGAGTTTTTTATTAAAATGATTTGTCTCTTTAAAATCAATTCAATATTATAATAATACTTTAATTTAATGATTTTAATGCTTTCGTTTGAACTTCTATACACAAATATCCTAATTCTTCCAAACTAATTGATAAATTTTACGATAACCTTATATTTATCTATATTAACATATTATTGTTATGCATATGAATTGATTCTAAATATATATATTTTACAAAATGTATATAAACGATATATGGCTTATATGTATGTTCTGAATTTAGGGAAATTTGAATGTACCTCTACGTTATATATGTTATTAAATAAGATTATTTTAATGTTTAACAGTAAATACTTAGATTTCATATGAATTTAGTGCAATGCATGTCCAATTATATACACGCGATATTGACATTTTTAACGATATGCACTACTTATATACGAGGTACATCGAATTTGCTATAAATGCTTTTAAATTAGAGATTAAACTAATAATTAATTTTTCTCACATGACTATATGTATATATATATATATAAGTAGAATACTTTTCATTTATAAGATTGTTTTTTAATTGTTCCTTAATTAAAACTTAAATGTACCGGCTATGTCAATTGATGATGATCCCCTTTTCGGGATCTCATTGGCCAAAACAATAGACATGTTATTCGTGTACAGTTGGAACCAAGTTACTTGACAGTGAATCTGCGCAGGTACTATACACCCCTAACGTATATTAATTAGCCTAGCTGTAAGATATCAGGTGCCAGGTCCATACTGAAAATGTTTTGGAATTTATACCTGTTTAAATTATGTATTTAAATCGAAATAATTGTTAGATAAATTATATTTTAATATTCTCATACAAAAGAGATAAATGTAACATTTAAAGCTAATATTAATTACTATAGTTCCGCAATATAATCTTATATGTAGAAGCAGGAATAAGTATTTCAATTTAAATGTTAAAAACAAAAGTACCTTATTGTCTGTCAAGGATGCTAGGAAATTAGTTATTGAAAATAAAATAAATTTTTTAATTCTGTAACTCGGTGTTTTTATTGTTATTAATATTTACAAGAAAACAAAGACCAACAGATTTTATGTTGTTTGTTGAGATATGATAATTCAAAAAATAATTTAAGGAATATAAAATATTTGCAAGTTCAGAAAAGACTGTTACAATATATTACAACAAACATGAAGAACATTTTCAATATGTAAAGGGTGTTTCAAATTTAGCGGTTTTTTTAAAGAATAAATAAAAGACATAATTTGCATTCACTTTCAAAAACTTTTTATTGGTAATCGAAGTATCAATTATGATATTTATATGAGAAAAATAATATCTGCCAAATGGCTTCCTCTTGCAGCTCCACAAACGTCCACTCTTATGTTAAAATTTTCAATGACATTTTAACATAATTGAGGCTCTATCTCACCAATAACACGAATAATTTCATCTTTCAAAGCAGGAATTGATTGTGGATTATTTTTATAAACATGACTTTTCATATAACCCTAAAGAAAATAGTCTAACGGTGTCAAATCACATGATCTTGGTGGCCAATTAACATCACCGTTTCTGAGATCACATGTCCAGGAAATTTTTTTCTCAATAAATCGATTGATTGGTGTGCAAAGTGAGGTGTAGCGCCATCCTGTTGAAAACACATATCCTCTAGATCAATATTCATTAATTCAGGCCACAAAAATTCGGTTATTATCCGACGATATCGATCACCATTGACAGTTACAGCTTCACCAGCAGAATTTTCAAAGAAGTAAGGTCTAATACACCACCTGGCCATAATGCACACCAAACAGTAACTCGTTTAGGATGCATAGGTTTCTCATGAATAATTCGTGGATAGTCCTCACCCCAGATACGGAAATTTTCTTTATTAACATAGCCACCAAGTTCAAAATATGCCTCATCAGAAAACATTATTTTTTGAGAAAAATCAGCTGGTTGTACATTGATGAAATTGACAAATGAAGGACGTTTTAAATGATCTAGTGGCTTCAGTTCATGTGTTACTTGAACCATATATGCCTTCAGAGCTAAATCCTTGTGTGTTGTTGTTCCACTAAGTGCAAGTAGTTGTGAACGTCGTCTAATGGACATTTCAGGCTCTTCAGCAATACTTTGACAAACCAATCCAATATTTTCCTCAAATCAAACTGTTTAAGAGAGACGTTTCCAAAGGCGGTAAATTAACAAGTACTAATTCGAAAATCTGTTAAACTTTCGTTATTCTAAAATACAAAGGGTACTAGGAAAGTTTTGTAAGACAGCTTTGTTTATTTAATTTTTTCAAAGTAATTTCCTATACACTCAACACACCTCTCCACCCTCCGAAACCAATCTTTAAACCAGTTCTGCCAAGCTTCACTAGGAAGTAAAGCACACTCGTTGTCCCAAATCCGCAGAAGGTCCTCATCACTGGAAAACCGCTTCCCATTTAGCTTCATTTTCACATGCACGAGCAGTGCAAAGTCGCAAGAAGCAAGATCTGGACTGTAGGGGGATGCTCGAGAAGTTTCAATCCTGTCGTGGTCAAATATTCGGTGCAGGCTTTGGCGCGGTGAGCTAGAGCATTATCATGATGGAGGAACTAGGTGTCCATTCTTGACTTTAGCCGCAGGTTCTTCATAGATCCAATGACTTTAAGCAGACACTGTTCAATATACCACTTAGGTGAGGCTATCTTCAGTGTGTCCAAAACGACGCGTTCCACAATTCCAGTCGATTTGAAAAATACAGCTATCATATTCTTCTTTACAGATCGAGATTTTCTGACAACTATGGGTGTGCTCATCATCAAAGACCCAAATTTTGTTTCGAGCTTTCGTCGGTACATCGTAATAGTACAGTCAAGCCTCGTCACCTGTCACGATGTTGTTCATATACCGAGATTGTCCCTTATTAAACTTTTTTAGCATTTCCCGGCACCAAGTCACGCGTCGTGTCATCTGCTCTTCAGTCAGTCGATGCGGCACCCAGAGAGAACAAAGTTTCTTCAAGTGCAAATGATCATGCAAAATCGTACAAATTGCTGGTGCATCTAGGTCTGAAGTACACTCTATCTGTTGGTAGGTCACTCGCCTGTCCTCACCAAGCATTTTCCTCACAGTAGTAACGTTTTACTCCGTAATTGACGTTTGTGGTCTTCCCTGCCTCTCAGCATCCTCCACAGTTAAATTTCCTCTTTGGAATTCTCTATGTTACCTAAATATCATTGTACGATGTGGACAAACATCACCTAGTCCAAGAGTCATTTCTTCGAAGCACTGATCTATGTTTAAACCACGCACGAAATTATAACGCAAAACTGTCCTTATCTCATTTCGTGACCACGATGCCATCGCAAGCACTTTACACTCTCACTGGTAATGAATAACTGAGCCCATCGATATGGCGTGGCGGCTACTATGCACGTCTACTATGTATGTCTCAACATGCAGCAACCAGCAGCTTTCTACGATTCATTGTTGCGTCATATTGCAAAACTTTCCTAGTACCCTTTGTACTTTCGTGCTTGCTTCGTCCGGGAAGATTTTTCATGGTTTGTCTTTACCTTTCCTGTTTAAGCAAATGCTGACAGTCAAAGATCTCAAGTTACATCACGTGCACAGGAGTAATAATAGCTCATGATCTACCAATGTCACTTGTATTTGGCGTTAAACTGTTGGGGAATGTAAAGGCATGGATTATTATTTTTTTTATAGGATGATGATACCATTGAAGCGAAAGCTAAATTAAGTCTTGTTATATGGTTACGGTCATAAAATCTGCTACCTCTATTTGTGAGATTATTAACAGTGAGTTTTGCCTCTTTTTTATTTGTGTAAACAATAGGACTTTAATATTGTATAAGGTGCTGGAACTATTTGGAAAAAACTTACGTCATTGTTGGTGAGTGGCAAATAGGAACTACCCGTAATTACAAGGTTAATTTAGTGATCGAGTAATTATGACGAAGGATAGAGTGACGGTGAGGAATTATGATATATTTTCAAAATTGAAGACCATCCTTTTCAATATATTTAATTTAATTTTTGAATATTTTAATAATATGCATATTAATAAAAGGGGAATATATTATTTTCGGACCATATAGATCATTTTTCCGGTATTCTTTATATATTGAACAGATTGTGATATTTACTAATCAGAAAACTAAATTTTCATTTCAATTTGCTAAAATACCTTGATTATTATACATAATATACACCAGAAATAGATTCTATTAGTTCTATTTTTACTCTGCTGCGAAGATGTTCAAATAGACACAAAAATATGTACATATACATTGTTTAATTACTATAATTTGGACAAATATGTTGTCCTCAAAGAATTTAAACAATATTAATACACCTTAATGATGGTAACATGTCTGGTATCAACTAGCTACGCCAATTAAAAAGCAATTATTACCAAGGTACACTTTCACGCCCACCTAATGTCCTATTAATATAATTTTCAGAGAAATGAAAAGTTAAAAATAACATTTCAGTTTTTGCATGTCTCTATTTTTATTTTTTCCTATTGAAATTATTTCTCATATGATGTAGATATTATTTTGCGAAACAATAGAAAAGTTAGTGAAATATTTCCTTTTGTTCGAAATTCTAAGAGTATAATTAAATTTGAATAATTAGGCCAACAGAGTGAATGGACATAATGTAGATAATCAACTTGATTAAACTGAATGGATTTTATTGTTTTTTCTTTATATATTTTATGGGAGTCCATTAGAATTCATTAAGGTTTTAGGCTGTTCTCGTTCTCTGATAATGTAGATACAATAGTATATTTGGAACGATGTGTAAGTACATACTCTAAATCTATGGCTCAGTCACTCGTTGTAATTTTATATTTCAAAAAATGCCGTGTTTCTTGAAACATTGAGAAAATGTATAATATAATAATAAATAATTCATGAAAATGACTAAAATTTCTTAACGTTACATTGAATTTTATAATTTATATTTCAGTATCTCAGAAGTTCATATATATTGTAGATTGTACTCATAATATCTTATAGGAAATATCGATTCCATTATTGAAGTTTTTCTTTTATTAAAGAGAAAAACGAATAGTCATAGCCTTGTCGTAATAAGTGAGACACGATCCATATCAAATATGAAGGTATCCTGAAAAGTCCGTGAAATGCCGGATAGATAGTCCAGCTTCAGACTGCTTTTTGGTGCACCGGCAAGTGGTCTCCCTAGCAAAGTCAACCGTTTTGAGATCGCTATGTCGCCACTTGGCCTAGTTGTGACGACTGATTGATTAAAAGTGTCATTAAGCTGTCGTTAGGTACTTCTTTTCGAAAGACATTAGCAAAAAAATATTTATAATGAAATGAAGTATAGTCTGAACAACTAGGCTCCTCCACTTTCTACTGTTGACAAATGGGTTCGTGAGTTCAAATGTAAAAGATATGCCACGTAAATCCACGTAAAATAAAATTCCGGAAATTGTTGAAAAAGTGCTTATGCTACTAAAAGAAACATTTGAGATAGTGAAGGCTGTAAACATTTCTAAAGAACGCGCAACATAAATTTCGATTGAAAAAGCTGTCCTCAAAACTGGTGCGAATGCATACTTCTCGTTAGTGTTTGGAGCGTATGCAGCACGGTTTCATCATTATGTGCCTGATACAAAATAATTATCTCAGCAGTGACCAGCAGTGGCAACACTGTGGTTGTTTCATGTGTAGGAAAGGTCATAGCTTCCATTTTTTTGGATTCGAAAGATATTTTTCTTACCGATTATCTGCCAAAATACTAAACCAGCATAGGCACATATTACACGAGTCTTTCAGATAAATTAAATCAAAAAATTAATGAGATGTGTCATGGTTTAATTAGAGACAATGCACAGCCTAACACAAGTGTTGTTACTATAGCAAAAAATAGCGAATTGGGATTTTATTTGTCATCCATCGTCGAATTACTACTTTTTGCACGCGTACCTTTCAATCACTGCTAGTTCAACTGTTAAAGCTAGTGCGGATGCTTATCTTAACGAACATGAGAGTAGGTGTTTCACTGTACGCTTTGTATTTAGTAGAAAATACAAAGTGTAGATTAGATTATACTACTTATGTGACCATAGAGCTTATTCCATTATGACTTTCACACATGCTTTAGCGTTTAGCTTGATGATATTCATTTCCAATTTGTAAAATTCGCGTTCTTTTTACCAAGTCTTCATATCAATATATTACGTGCATTGTGGTTTTTCATTTACTTTGCAGAATCGATATGTGATTCCTTTTGTTAAGCTCATATTATTTATGGCATAAGCGATTAATTTTAGCCTAAATTTTTAGGATTGTTTGAAATGCCACAGAAAGCTAGTTTCTCCACTTTTATACTAGCTATATAAAGCCTGTTGTCCTTTCTTGCAGCTAATGACCTAATTCATGGCCCGGGCACAATTTCACAAAAGTTTGGAATTCACATCCACCGAATCCACTATCTTTAGTATTACTGGTTGTTAGAGAAAATGACCACCGTGTGAGTTGTCTCACCTCGCCTATTAATATCTTTAATATACAATATTTGGGCACACCTGGATGGCTGTCTCTTTCTTCGACTCCGTAAATCGTGACTCCAACACCTTATCCGTCACAGTGTATCTTTTGGGTATTAAATAAATTTTGCCTGTGGTTGTGGATCTTTTTTTATTTTTTCCTACGTAGCATCAGCTAGCTTACCGATAAGGAAATCTGTCATAAATTTTTCTACTAACTTATGACGGTTAGTGTTGACTCGACTCAACTTACCTGTACGAACTGTTATTGCAACTCAATTAATATTTACGTACGAACGTTTTTCTATATTATTTAGTCGCCCATTAACTCATTTCTGTGTAGTTTTTGACCACCGTGCGACCGCTCCATAGCCTTCTCGTGGGTTTAATCACCTACGTGTATAGCCTTAGAGTTGTATTGGTACCTTCTGTTTTTGCCCACATATTCATTTACGTATGCCCATAAAATTAATAGCTTTATTGGTGATTTTCAAAATATGAAACCTTAATGCAAGTTTTTGATTAAACAATACCGCTGAGTACTTAGTTTCCTTAGCAATTAGAATTTATAAATTTCCTAGTGCTGGTGTTTGGAAGTTTTGTAGTGCTCTTTTCTTGGCAAGGCAAATTCTTGTATTGTCTGATCATTACTTGGTACTACCAGGTGGCTGTTCTACAATTGTATTACTTTATTTCTTTGAATTATAACTTAATATTACTTCACTTTTTAAATTGCTAAACTACTTAAATATATTGAAAATAAACCCATAAAATACTATTTTATTAACAGTCATTTGCAATTTAAATTTTAAATATTAAATAAACTTTTTCCTACTTTGAACATAAAGGTTATAGCTTTATGACCTGGAAATTACCCTAATTACTCTGTCGGGGATGTCAGAAATAATTTTACTTGGATATTTTCTATAAATTAGTACGTTTATAATAGACGGCATAGAATAATTTCAGTTTATAGAAGGTTGATGGTTATTCAATCTGTTAGCGCTTTTGAAGTAATAAATTTAATTTTCTAATTAAATGCAATTTTACTAACTTTAGTAAAGTGTACGATATTGTACTGAATATTTGCTGAAGTTAAATATTAAATAATTCTGTGATATATTTATGAGGACTCTTTAACGAGAAGCAAGATTCGATATGGAACAAACGAGTAAGGATATTGTCTTTCCTTATTTTTAGAGATATTCCTCTTCAACTTCAACGCACTTTGATCAGCGATGCTGCAGTGTCCTTATGTTATTTTTGTAATGATTTCTTTGAAGATTTTATTGTAATAAGTTCTTCATCCGACCGAAGTTTTTTTCTAGCAAGGAAAATTTGATTTTGGGAAATAAGTCGAAGTCACTTGGGACTAGATCTGGCGAATAAGGTGACAAAGTACAACCCCAATTCTCAACTGATTTTCCATTTAGACACTTTATTAATACTGTTATAACTTCCTAATCAAATTAACTTTAATTTCATTTATCACCATAAAAGTAGTAGAATTAGAAAGAAAGGTTTTTGAAACCTCCACCAAATTATCTTTGTAATATATATATATATATATATATATATATATTAAATTTAACAAATTAATATGTATCAGGTGAGAAATTAATATTTACATTTGAAATGTAAGAGAAATAAAATAATTTGTTCTAAATAGATTATTATATGCAATATTTAGGATATTTTTGCGAAGCACTTCTTAATGTGATATTTTTGTTCATTCCATCTGTATGAGGCATGTACTTGGAAAACAAACAAGTTATTAAACATATACTGTCTCATGCAGAGAATTGCGAAGTAATTTCTTTAACATTTTCTTTTCCATAGCTTGTAATTAGATCTAGTAAAGTACGAGCGTTGTCTAAAAAGTTTTCGACCAAACAAAGATACGACATTTTTTCTTAAAATTTATATTTATTTTTCTATATAGTCTCCTTGTAACTCTACACACTTCTCCCAGCGATGCTCTCATCTCTTTAAGCCGTCTAAATAGTACTCGGGGTTTTTCCCTGCAAACTAATTGTTCACGAAGGTGATTGCCTCCTCGTTTGACGAAAATCTCTATTCTCCGAGCGCAATTTTTAGATGAGGGAACAAAAAGGAGATCTGGTGACTAAGGCGGAAGGTCAAGCAGTTCAAACCGTAATTCGTAGATTTTCGCCATGGCAATCGCTGAGGTGTAAGGTGTCTTGTCTTGGTGAAACAGCATTTTCTTTTTCTGCAAATGTGGCCGTTTTTCCACAATTTCTGCATTCAGCTTGTCAAGTAATGATGCGTAATATGCTCCTGTAATAGTTTTTCCTTTTTGAAGATAATCGATCAAGATAATTCCATGACTATCCCAAAAAATAGTCGCCATCATTTTCCCAGCCGAAAAAACAGTTTTTTCATTTTTCTGACCCGGTTTCCCCTTTGCAGTCCACTGTTTTGACTGCATTTTTGCTTCGGGCGGATAATGGTGTATCCAAGTTTCATCTACAGTAATTAATTGGCGCTAAAACTCGGATTTATTGCGCCTAAATTGCGTCAACAGAGCGTTGTAAATGTTCATTCATGCCTAAATGTTGATTTAACATGTGACAAACACGTTCTTTGGACATATTCATAGCCTTTGCTATCTCTCTCACTATAATTCGACGGTCATCTAGCACCAACTGGCGAACTTTAGCGATGTTATCGTCAGTAGTCGCAGTTTTTGGACGTCCCTAACGTTCATCGTCCCCCAAGCTCTTACGGCCACGTTTAAATTCAGCTGCCCAAGATTTGACTATGGTAAATGATGGTGCAGAGTCCCCGTGCACAAAGTCCAACTCATCTTTGATTTACGTAGGTGTATTGCCTTTCAAAACCAAATATTTAATGACAGATCGATACTCGACACTCACACTCGCTCAAACGACTGTCAAATAACAACTGCGCGTGCAAAATTGCTGAAACTTTGGTGAGTACCTGACAATAGATACACAACTACATTCCCTAGCTTTTATTGATGAGTGCTGCCATCTTCACGTTGAGGTCGGAAACTTTTCAGACCACCCTCGTAAATACGTTTATACGTGTGTAAAAGTTATCTTATATATGAAAGGATTAATGATAAAATTATTATGACAATAATATACATATTATATATATATATATATATATATATATATATATATATATATATATATTAGTCAACAACCGAGATATGACTAGAATACTTTTTCCAGTGTAGATAGGGTCTGGCTACTATTGTAAAAAAGGTTATGTGAGGATTTCTGGTGTTTGCACAATGCTATAAGGTTGAATTATTGGCAGGAAATTGTGAGGAAAATATCGGAAAATAATTGAGAACATTTCTCAATTTGTAAATAATACACAAGCAGTAATAAAATTTTTGTTTTATATTATCTATAATGAAATGAGGTTAAATAGCGTAATATTGAAATAAATAAAATGTAAATCATATATTGTATCATAGATTCAGCACGAAGTGTGGACAAAATAATAAAAATTTTGTATATTATTTTAGTGCAGTTAAAAGTAAATTACCAGTTACTGATGTTACATTGCATCTAAGTAATATATTTAAGTTATTTAACATTGTCATTTTCTAGATAACAGGATTTACAGTTATGAATCTTGTCGACTTTCGGTTTCGTAATTCGTTTTGGAGTTTCTTATGGTCTGATTTATAACTCTATTTCATGCACTGTAAATTGCGATTATTAACTTGTTCTCATAAATTGGATTATACATAATAATAATAATCAGAATTTTACGTACCTACCTAAATATTTTAGAATAAAAGAAAATATCAGAATATATATATATATATATATATATATAATCTAAAAATCGGCGATACATTATTTATTTTATTGTTTTTACAATACAAAAATATGTTCCGAAATATGTAATAATATTAGTAGTACTTTGGTACTATTTCATTAAAATCTCGTTTCAAAATGATGAAACTAAATAACATTTTTAATTTTGTGCAACTTTGAAATAGAATTAATATTGATTTAATAATTATGATGCACTAATAAATTTGTATAATACATAATAACCGCCATTTTAATTATTAATTAATTTATTATTTGAATTCTTCATATTCCAGGTCTTTTAAGGAATTTAAATACAATATTTAATTTTCCAATTGCTATTTACAAATTACATTTAGTTTATTCATTATATCTATTTAATATTGTTTTATAGTTACTTCATTTATTTATTATCGGACAATATTATTATTGTACAAATTAATTTCATTTTTATCTTTGTTTGCATTTAAATTCAAATATTGTCTATTTTTTCCAAATAGTCAAGCCAATAGTAAAGTCTATATACTATAATAGATCACGTCGTTAGAAATGTGTATGCGTATTACTGATATTCCATTATATTATTACATTTATTCTACAATAAGCTGTATTCGGTACTCGATATATCTGTTCCTACCATTTCAACGGATTTAACTTCTAAGTGTCCACCTTGTCTTACAACTGATATAAGAACGAAACTTAAAATCAAACGTCATTACCACAGAAGATAGAAGTCCACTGGTAGTACCTACTACATGAGGGAATTCCAAAGGCTACGCAAATTGATAAAATATGATATTCCCGTTACTCACGACGCATACAACGAACGTATTCAGCGGGTTTTGGCCACGGATCCTCGTTCCTTCTGGAGCTATATTAAATCCAAAGCATGTTCCAGTCGAATCTCTAATGTCTTGACGGATGCCGACTGCGAATCCAGCTCCCCAAATAGTATCATCAATGCTTTCGCTGCAAACTTTTCTAGAGGTTTTGGGCCGTCGATTCCGATCAGCGATTTGCCGAATCTCTCATTTGATAACCCAATAGTGTGTATTTCGGGTTTTTCTTTTGATGAGGTGTATGAGTGTATAACAAAGATTAGTAATAAAACCACTGCTGGTAATGACAATATACCCAGCTTCCTAATTAGAGACTGTGCTTCTGTCCTTTCAAGTCCTTTACACTTCATATTTAATCTTTCCTTGCAGACCTGTGCTTTTCCTGAGGTATGGAAGATCGTAAGAATTTATCCTGTTCTTAAGAAGGGAACGGCTATCGACATCAACAACTATCGCCCTATTGCTATTCTTTCTGTCTTTGCCAAGATTTTTGAATCCCTGCTCCACAAGCGCATATCATTTGTTACTAAATCATTAATCTCTCCATATCAGCATGGATTTATGGCACGACGATCTACAGTTACTAACCTCTGCACGATTTCTTAGGCCATTGCTGAGGCGTTGGATGAGGGTCGACAGTTGAATGTTGTATATACAGATTTTTCTAAAGCTTTTGATACTGTGGGTCATACCATTTTGTTACACAAGTTGGATTCTTTTGGTTTTGATGATGCTTTGCAAGGATTTTTCAGTTCGTATTTAACTAATCGATATAATTATTTTTACTACAACGGTTTCAAATCCAAATATTATGTGTCAACTTCTGTTGTACCGTAGGGTTCGAATCTTGGGCCACTTTTGTTTGTTATTTTCATTAATGACCTTATTGCTGCGATTGAATGCCCAGTACTAGCTTATGCCGACGATTTGAAAATTTACCACAGAATTGACTCAATTAATGATGTTCGACTTTTGCAGGAGGCTTTGAGTTTTATCTCTGTCTGGTGTACCAACAATAATCTGTCCCTAAATATTGAAAAATGTTATTTAGTCTCTTATACATGAAAATTGAATAGGATTGAGTACCTATATCATATTGATAACGTGTTAGTTTCGCATGTGGATTCTATGAGGGATTTGGGTGTTGTTTTCGATTGCAGGTTATCCTTTTCTGACCATGTTTCGGCTATACTCACGAATGCACACAAGGTTCTTGGCCTTATCACGCGGACTTGCAGGAGCTTTACAAACACGGGATGCATATCTTCTTTATTTGGTGCGTTAGTGCTTAGTAAGCTGGAACTACCAGGTAGAACTGGTCGCCATTAACGCGGCAATGAAGTATTGCCAGGAAATGAGGATAGGGCGGGCGACATTGTTTACGGACAGCTTGTCCGCCCTACAGGCGTTGAAGAGCATGCGGAAACCTACGGAACTGTTGTTGGACACCTGGAGGATGATACGAGATGGGAACGTGCAGCTCAAATGGACATGCGCGCACGTTGGAACCGCAGGAAACGAAAGGGCAGACGAAATCGCCAAGGAAGCAGCTGCAGCGCAGAATGCGGAAGTTGCATATGGGCTCGCATCCGGGAAAACCGTCAGGAACGCGATAGCGAGGAAATGCGAAAATCTATGGCAGAAAAGATGGGAGAACGTGGAGAATGGACGTTGGACGAAGCGATTTATAGGCAACGTAAAGACATACAGTGAGATGAGCGTTGCACTGTCGTACCAGGCTGTGCAGTTGATCACTGGTCACGGGAACTTTAAAGGGTACCTGCACAGGATAGGAAGGAGGAATAGTCCGGATTGCCATTGCGGTGCGACGGACACAGAGGAACACGTCCTGTTCGAATGCCCTGATACAGAGGGGTGGCGCGAAAACTCCAGCGGCTAAAGCATGACCATCATTAGGAGAAAAGAAAGCTATAGTGAGTTCGCGAACGCGGGGTGGGCGAACGAGCCTACCTTCTAGGGCGTCACGGGTGGTTTTCCGGTATTAAGGCTCGCGAAACGCTCGTACACGAATACACAGCACGAGCGCGCCAGCACATAATACACACAGAGGCGCGCTCGCACTTACACTAAGACACGGGCAAGCAAACAAATACACAATTACACGCTTGCCCGCACGGATACATAGCCACAATTGCTGGAGGGCTTAGAACGACGACCACGGAGGAAGTTGCATAGAGGATCGGAGTTCTATCTACCTGGAAGAGTGATGGCGACGAGATCCCACATCACAAGCACGCCAGCACACAATATATACACAAAGGCGTGCTTGAAATCACACAAACCCCACGGGCACGATTGTTAGGAGGCACCTCCAGGAGGACGACCACGATGACCAACCATGGACAAAGTGGGATAAGTTAAGTAACAGTTTTATTCTTCTTTTGTATGAATGAGTGAGAGACAAGCCCGCACACACACACACACACACACACACACACACACACTTGCACGCGCACACAAACATTTACGAATACACTGCACGAACACGCGTACGGGCGACATATTAACACAGTCAAACATTGGCGCGACGTATACAGGGAGAGCGATTGTGCACCTGCGGAATGAATGTCCGAGTGAACGTATTGAGTAGAGAAGCTACCTGGTTCTCTGTTGTTACAGGGGCCCAAAATCCCACAAGGAGGAGAGGCGGCGGAGAGATTCTACCGGGACGAAAAAAACCAGGACTGGCGAGCGGGATAAGACGACGGTGAAGAACGATTCATCGGCCTCTCTACCTGAAGGGATGTGTGTGAAAGAGTATTGGACATTAAGTGAATGAACCATATAAGTGTCGGACTACTTCCGCAGGAATTGTAAATAATATAATATCTAAGTAGTATGTGGGCTAGGCCCCATTTAGAGGTGTAAATAAGATTAGCCTAGGTTAAACAGTTAGTTTTGCATTAAACCAAAGTTAAGATTAGGTTACATCCGGTGTAGTGCCACAGGCGGAGCACCGGATTCTAGGACAAGTATTGTCATATAATTAAGTTTTATTAAATAAACGTAGTAAGCTGGAGTATGCTGCAGTGGTGTGGTACCCTATTTACGATAATAAAATTGATGCCGGGGAACGAGTGCAGAGAAAGTACTTGAAATACTTATCATTCAAAGAAAATGGTTTTTATCTGGGACGCGACACTGAGTATGGGGAACTTCTACTTAGTCATGGCTTTGAGTTCTTGGCAGAACGGAGGTGGAATGTCATTGCTACGTTTATGTCTGGCTTGATTTCGGGAAAAATTGATGCGCCAGAGCTGTTGGCTGGCGTAGGTTTTGCGGCTCCACGCCTAGAGAGAGGTTCGGTGATCCTTTGGCAATGGGAACGCCAAGACCCAACATTCTGTTTAGGGCTCTACTTTCGCACGCGGCTAGGAATTTCAACCAATTGCATCGTCGCGGTGGTTGATTGGATTTAGTTTGATTTATTTATTTATTTAACTTACATTCAGTTCTATTACTTTGTTCTTCATTTTTTTTATGTTTTTGACTTTTTAATATGTATTATCAATGTAATTGTAATTTTTGGTTTGGATACCCTACTCTGTTGGGAGGTTAATAAATATTATTATTATTATTGTTAATGAAATGCTACTGCAATTTTAGCGCATTTTACGCACGATAGGTATGCCAGATAGTTGCACATACACAGTCTGTTGCACAGAAAACGGAACTTTTTAAAGTAGTGGCGCCAAGTAAGGTAAGGTAGATCTTTTATCAGTGTTATGTCAAAATATCATGACATTTGCATCATTAAAAGCAGATAAATTGCACATAAAGTAACAGTGTGTATTTGGCAATGGTCCAAAAATGAATTTCGAACAAAGAGCAAATATCAAGTTCTGTTTTAAACTTGGTAAATCGTTTACTGAAACGTTCAATTTGATGAAACAAGTATATGGTGATGCGTGTTTATCACGTACGAGTGTGAATGAGTGGTATAAATGATTTAAAGACGGACATAAATGACGACGAACACCTTGGTGCAAAAAAAATTGTAGTTATGAAAAATAACATCGAACTTGTGCGTGAATTTATCAGAAATGAACCGAAAAGCCATTGTGATACGTGGGAATGGAATTAAATATTTCTAAAGATTCAATTCATTGCATTTCGACACAACATTTGGGACTGATAAAGATTTGTGCAAAGTTTGTATCGCACAAGCTAATTGAAATCTAGATTGTACAGACTTGATTAAAGACCCAAAAAAAGGGCGAAAACTTCAGACCAAGCGTCAAAGCTCTGAGTGAGAGCATCCAAGCGAAGAAAGAGCGAAAAAGAGCCGTTTGAAGAAGTCAAAAGTGTTGACTTGTTTTTGTGATTCGAAAGGTATAGTGCACAAAGAGTTTGTACCAACTAGTCAAACAGTCAAGTGAGGTGTCTTTTGGCGCATATTCGTTGTGTGCGCCCTCAATATCGTGAAAACGGTAGCTGGCGTTTGTTACATGATAATGCACCATCTCACCGTTAGACACTTATCACTAGTTTTCTAACTACAAATAGCATTTTAACCATCATCCAATCACCGTATTCACCTGATTTGGCTCCCTGTGATTTCTATCTATTCTCGAAACTACGTTAGCTGATGAAAGGACAGCGTTCTGCTGACGTCATTTAAAAGGTGTCAACAACGATCTTGAAGGACATCTCTGAAGATGAACATAGAATCTGCTTCTGGGTTTCCGGACTGAAACCGCGGCTGTACTACTGCACTGAAACTGGGTTTCAGTGCAGTAGTTCAGCCCTGAAGATGTCGCATACAAATGGGTACGAAACGTCGGCAGATATACAAGTGACGCGGTTCCAGCCAGGAAACCCAGAAGCAGATAGCATGGACCACGACCGCGGAAGTCTACGTACCAGATGAACATAGAAATTCAATCGATATGTTAATTGGCCGTGCAAAATGTTGTATTGCAGTCGAAGGCGATTACTTTGAATAAAATAAATGAATTTTACCAAAAAAGTAAGCTTTTGTTTTCATTTTAAAAAAGGTGTGTTTTCTCCGAGACAGAGTGTGTATATAAGGTGTGGAGCAATGTACGTACAGGGTTAGGCACTTAGCTTATATAAGCGATCTAGAACATCAGTTGGTCGTTAGTTATATTGCAATATTTGCAGTAGTGATTGGCTTTATTTTTCTGCAGCTACCCTAAACCAGACGTTCATGATCTGATTCAAAAATACATCTTCAGATACTTACACGGATATACACATACCTGCAAACGAGCTGGAATTCTCTTTTATTTGTACATATAAATAAACTGTTGCAAATACACAAAATTATCTAAAAGACTTTATTACATACATATATGGAGTTCCATTACGCAGACTGTATTGATTGCATTTGCTTGAGATGTACACGTAGTGCATGCTTCAATTTTTTGAATACGAATAGCTTCACGATATTTTTTTTTAATACATTATAATACTTCAGTGGATTTAAAGTAGAAGAATTTAGTTTTTACATAAAAATCTTTTTATTTTATTTTAATAAATGTTGTATTAAGTGCTTTATAACTTTTTTTTAGAGAAATAAATATATTTTACAAGGTGAATACCATAGCAACTCATACTTTACAAATAAAAGAATCGTGTTTACGAAATTAAACTTCAGTTATTCAAACCAAGATAACGTAATAATTTTCGCTATTTACATTCGATTTTTGGCTATTCATGGCTGTATGTCAGTAGGAGTTTATTGTTGATAATTTAAACACTGTAATATGTATGCAATTATGAGAATTTTATTCTGAATGCGTGACGTAAAAGAAAGGTATAAATAATATAAATATATTATTTAATTAAAATTGTACAACTAAGTTAAAATATATGCTGTAGATACTTACTACGCACTATACTCAGATTAAAAGCAGTCTTTAAAAATCAAATTTTAAAAGGCAAAAGAAAGTAAATTAATAATAGAATTGAAATATAATTACAGTATATCTTATTGGAACACAAAATTTAATATCTATTAAACAGGGTATCTACACTAAAATTTGTAGCGAGATATTTATCCAAAAATATGTACAAAAAATATTGAAAGGAAATGTATAATATGGCATAATATGATGAGATGTTCTAGTAAAATTGTTAATCGGTAGTTTCTTCTTAGTTTTCCGACTAGAGTCATGTCTCTGTCAATGTTGCTTTATTTACTGACTTTTGTCCGATCTTAAATTCCCAGTACTGCTGTTGACTGTCTCTCACTGTTGCACTTAAACTTATTAATACTAGTACTAATAATAGTAATATTTATTAATCGGTGTTTGGTTTTGTTGAGCTTTCTTCCTCTTCTCTTCTTGTTCCCTTCTGAGAATTTATCCTATTATTTGCTTAATTCAGCATTATGCGAATGTGTGTAGCCCCTTTTCCATTTTACTTGTTTGTTAGATTTCACTAGGTTTTTCTGCCTTGATATTTTTTTGAGCTCGCGCTTAGTATTATAATATATATCTTTTAATTATTTTAATGTCCGCCATATTATACTGTACTTCCTTTCATTGAATGACTCTCAATTTCAACTTGTGTTTTTAGTAAGCGGATAAGTGAGTCGTTTATAAATCATGGTTGATTATGTACGAGTATAATCAGCAAATTATTTATTTTATAATTAGACATGGTTATTTTCTGAATTTGCATTTGTATTCGTTGCATTTCAAATAAAGCCGTTGTAACATATAGTCCATACAGAATATATTTATATGTTATTTATAGTTATGTATTAACCATTTTGATCGAATAAAATTTGTCATCTTTCTGATAGTAACATGATTCCGTTTTCGTAAAGCTTCTGATCTTTACTTGCAAGAAACCTAACCAAATGATTTTTGACGTTCTTAATAGAATTAAATGTTTTTAATTCCGTAAAGATCGGAACAAGTGATAATCAGAGGGAGCTCGATCTGACATATGTTGGGTGCAGTAGCATATTCTATTGAATTGGTAACAGCTTTTAGAGAGTCATGAAATTTGAGATCTGTCGTTATTATTGTGAAAAATCACGTTTTTTATTTTAATCAACTTTGGCTGGTTCTGTTTCATAGTTAATTTGTAGAAGTTGTCTGGAAAAAATTACAAACAATTATTTTGAAATTTTATTAAATAGAGTACATCACCTTTTTTATGGATAAAGGCTTCAATTGGTATATCTTTTCTGTTCCATGATCGTTTGTGTTCAATGTTGTTGTAAACAATCCAGTTTTCACCTTGTCATCTTATTAGCGTCAGAAATGAATTATTTTCTTCAGGTTTTAGTAACGAGCACAAACGTCAGTGCTACAGAGCAAATGTTTTCCTTTGAGTATATGTAGAATCGAAAATTTCCAGCTTTGATGTAAAATTAAGTCGTTTCACATGATTATGAATGGTTTACATAGGCAAATTAAATACTGTAGCTATTCTTCGTATTGTTCTTCAGTGGTTTGATTCAAACAATACCTTTGTTTGGTCCTGATCAGCTTCAACTGGCTTTCTATAACGAGATGCATCTTTGACTGCAAAATTACCGGAATAAAATTTTGCAAACTAGTATTAGCATTGACGTTCTCTTAAAACGTCTTCTCCATACACTTTGCATAACTTTTTTCCTGCTCCGACTGCTTTTTTATTATTCGGTAATAAAAAAACTGTATATGCAGAAAATGTTTCTTTTTTCTACTTTCAAAATCACGTCAAAGAAAAATAAATACAGAGAGTCAAAAATTTCCTTATATAAATAAACCTTGAAATGTGAGCTGTCAAAATATATATCGTAATAACAGCTTTAGAGCGAAATTAACTCATTAAAAATACCTGAGAAAAAATGAAATTACTTTCAGAACAACCTAATAAAATATTATTAAATAAACATAACAATTTCTTTCTTGAAAATAAAATATAAGATTAAACACACTAAATAACACATGTATGTTTTAATATTATTATACATTTAGCTTATTTAGCTTATTGTTAGTGAAATTACGGTAGTATGTTATATTTTTTGAAAAAATTTAATGAAATGTTAAATGACGCTGTGTTTAAAAATAAAAACAAAATATTCTGCTTCTATATTCTGCATTTTAAACTTCAAAGATTTAATATTTTACATTAGCACGCGCACCTGTTCTTACGCAGTTATATGTTTCGCACATAAAAAATTAAGGAATACAAAAGAATTATAGAGTTTCATTGTTCTGTGTATTTTATGTTATTATCTCGAAAAAGATTAGCTACGCTGCCTTCATAAAATGTATGCAGTATCGTTTTACGTTGATTATTTTTATAGTATGCTGTTTGCCTAAGAGAACTTCTATATAATTAAAAAAACTCCGGTAAATGAATAGGTTTGTTTGCCTTTGTTTTCAAATTAAAGACGAAAGCTTAGCTTGAATGAAATGAATCGTAAACAATTATTTTACATGGAGTAATAAAATGAAAATTAATTTTTTTGTAATTAAAGTCGAAAGAATTATTTGTGTTGTATGGGCAGTGTTGAACAAATAAATTAACTTCTTAGAAGTCACCATTAAATGTATTTAGACCCTGGTTAATTCAATCGCGTTATTAGCGTTTTTTAAAGAATACGAGGGTAGCCGTTTATATTTTGGGAAAAGCAAACAAAAAAAAATTTTATTATCGAAAATGGTTTTATTGCTTTTCGAAATATTCTCCTTGAAAATCAATGCACTTTTGCATTCGCTTAAACCAATCCGAAAAGCATTGCTGACACTGTGAAGGCGGTATCTCCGAAATATGAGTGTTGAATGCCTCAACTGCCTCTTCCGGAGTAGGAAACAGTTGGCCACGAAGTTTATTCGTGTGGGAACAAAAAGAAATCATAGGGTGCTAGATCAGGGCTGTACGGCGGATGGCTCATCAAATCAATGTTTTGCTCTGTCAAATATTCAATTGTTTGAACCGACCTGTGAGAGCTCGCATTGTCATGATGGAGAATGATATGTCGTTTTCCTTATTTCTTCAAAAACTTTTGGCAAACAAATAGTTGTGTACCATTCGGAATTGACCATTCTACAACTCTCTAAACGCACGGTTGCGACATGAAAAAACGGGCGACCATTTGTTTTGATGTGCTTCGAGCGCGAACAACTTTTGTTAGTTTTGGCTCATCTTGGAATACCCACACCGTCGACTGCTGTTTACTATCGGGCTCATACGTATAGATCCAAGATTCATCACCTGTGACGACTTTGTAAATGTTCCTTGAAGCACCACCATTGTACTTTTTGTGCATTTCTTGACACCAAGCGATGCGAGTCCTTTTTAGAGCTGCTGGTGTTACTAATACCTAGAGATGCCTCGATCTTACGGTATCTCACATGACGGTCTTGCATTTTTAATTCAGACACTCCATTAATGTTTTCCGACACAACAACATTTGTGGGACGACCTTCACGAACTTCATCGTCCAAAGAATGACGGTCAAGTTTGAATTCACTATACCAACGATATACTGTAGTTTTGGATGGTGTTTCATCACCATATAAAGAATTCATCTCGTCGATGCATTCTTGTTGAGATAATCCACACCGAAAGTTATGAAAAATAATTGCACGAAAATGTTTGCGAGTTAATTCCATTTTTTTCGCTGACATAAAATTTTCAAGTTACTGTCAACAATAAATATAGCGACCGGATAATAAAACTGTCAAGGTAAATATATTGTAAACAATGGCAAATTTCACGATGCAATCATCAGATTGGAGGAAACACTAACAGTGTTGCCATTTCCCGAAATATAAACGGCTACCCTCGTAATGTGATTTAACGACCTCATTCTAGTATACTTAGGGCATTAAAATATACATTTTCAGCCTAACTAGTACATAAAGGAAAGATTATTACTTTTAAATGCAATCTATTCTGACTTTATTCAATTCTTATGCTGTTTAGTAAGTACTTCTTATATCTTTAAAGAATAATCTTTATATTTAGTAGCAAAATGCTTCACCATTGCTGTGTTAATTTCGTCGCCTGTGTTAAAATTTTATCATTAGTGTTTGGGTAGTCATTTGGAGCCATACTATATGTATATCTGATTATCCAAATAAATTACTATAATATAAAAATCGTTATAAAAATTATCATAACTTTATAGTTGATTGTTGATGACCATCTTTCGCAATAATCATGAAATTATAATCCAGCTATCTTTTTAATGGTGACGAATGAAATTTAGTTAATTTCTAATTTTTCATTCGAAAGTTACATTGTGAATGAAGTGTCTAAATAGAAATTTCTAAAATCTATATATTCGTGATTTATGGTGCAATGCAATGTATATATTTTTAAGGAGTTAAACGCATCTGAAATTTTGGCCAAAATGCAACAAACTTTGGCTAGTAATGAACTTTCAAAATCTATAACTTTCCCTGTGTTGGGCAATTTAGGTATACTGTGCGATCAGGATGATCTAAAACTGCAATAACTCCGAAAATGATAAATAAAATCAATGACCTTGTTTTGCACCAACGAAGAACTGATCTAAAAATGTTAGTATCATGAACATTTCGACTGAATGCGGACATCACATTTTACAAGTAAAATTTGAAACTGTTTATCAAGTACTAAGCTAATGTTTTACGAAGATTTGTTACCGTTGATGAAACCTGCTCGTATCATTATATTCCTGAATTTCCACAGCGGATGCAGTTACTATTCTTTTGAGATTCGAAGAAGAAAAATCTTTTAAACTATTTTATAAAGAGATAAACTATTAACGAATTATATTATGGCGCTCTACTAGAAAAATTGAAAAATACTACATTGAAAAACGAAATGGGATAACTTACAGAGAGGCTATCTTTCATTGCGAAGACTCATCCTCTCGTACCAGTCAAGTTGGTCGCGAAAACATGGGTATGTTGAGTTTTCTAGTTGTATCTTACCCACCTTAGTCTTCAAAGAATTTGCACTAAATTTCTCTTTTCTGAAAAGATGTTTCATAACGTAGTGCTATTGCAGCATTGTTCGTGGACGAGTGCATTATTATGGAGAATTCGTACTGCATATTCTGCAATTTATACAGAAGTAGGACAAAGTACTGGGCACCAGAGTCAATTATTAGCAATCCCTCACAATCTCTAAGATTAATTGTTGTCATTATTTTTTTAACTCTGGTTGGGATCGTTTGATTTGCTCTCTGCTATTCTATGAATTTCACTTTCATGGTATTCAGTTTCAGATTCAGATTAATTTATTTTCCATAAATATTATACAAGTATGATACAATAAATTTGGAATTGTCGATAAAGTAAAATAAAATTGAAAATACAACAATATTAAAGATATAAAAATATGCATTTATGTACACACATACACACACACACACACACGCATATTACCACAATTACACGACTACGCACCTGATTTACAAACAAAAAAACAAAAAAAAACGCACAGAAGAAAAGACTCAGGTGTTGAAAATCCTCGTGGACTATAGTATAAAAGTCCAGGAGCGTATAAATTACTTTACTTTTTAATAACTTGATAACAGTTGTTTTAAATTTTGTATTTCCCAAATTCCTTACTTCCTGAGGGATCTTGTTGTAAAGTTTTACTGCGGTGTAGTTTGTACCAGTTTATGACCTACGTATACGATGGTACGGGATTATAGGATCCTTACAACCACGAGTTTCATAGTCATGCCAATTAGTGTTAGTGTGAAAACTTGAGGATGCATGGATATACTAGAAATAGAAGTAGAATGTCATGGTTTCTTCACTAGTTAACCAGTAATGAATGATCTATTGTCACATTGCTTTTGTATAATGCCTCATAATTAACATGGTATTGATGTTAAACATTAGAAACAGGTTTTGTGTACCTACTTTGTGGTACCCAAATAATCGTGGAGAATCCGTCTCATACTTGTATCTGGAAGCAGCAACATTGCTGATAATTCTTTAGCTTTTATTAGGCGGTGAAACCAATTTTTTGCAATGTGCATCATTGTTAAGGAATATTTGCTGTGATATAGAAAGTCTATTTGCTCCCTCTTTCAATCTGAGCAGGCGTATGGTTTTTACTCATCATTCTATGTTCAGTTTTTTACATTAACATAATTTTTATTCCTGTTGTGTATTCACTTATGATTTTTGTTTTATCTACTAAAACTCATGAGTTTAAAAATTGTTCTAAGAAGTGCTATCATTATATACTTTTGCGTTCTAGATATTGTTTCATATTTATATATCCTAGAGTAAAATTTTGAGGGTACCTCAGCTAAATCTGATGGTTTTAGGGTAGGTAGTTGTCATGGTAGGAGCTTAAAATTGGGAAGAAAAGGATGTTATTCGATTCCACATTCATGTCGAAATATCGCATTTTTGTCATAGAATCATATTTAAAAAACAAAGCAAAGATTTAGTCGACACTGAAAGTCACAATTTGTCCTTGGGTTATGCAACTAATACATTTTACACGTAGAATTTGAGATGTCTAAGCTATTAGCAGGGTGAGTGCTGCGAATTTCGAATTGTGGTAAAAATTGCGAAAGCACTCTCCAAAAGAAAACATTGCTATTAGCGGGTAAAATATTACTTAAAACTTTTTTTTCTTTGATTCGAAGTAGATATATTTCAAAAGTTATTTTGAAAAGGAACAAAACGTTAAGGTATCGTATTACGGCTTCTATTGCATAAGAGCGATTTCCGAAACATTGCCTGAAATAGAAGTGCACAAATCGATCCTATCCTTCTGTACTAGACAAGGTCTGGAATCGCCATACAAAAGTTTTCTTTCATCACCACAACACGCCTTTTTATATCAATGAAATTGTTCGCGAAAAAGGGGATTAATTGAGATTTCAGATTGTACTTCGCACTTTCTATATATATTCGGACAGAAGTTTCGAGCTGATAAAGAACTTATAAAAATGGGTCAATATTTTCAAGATATTGAAAAAGATCATTACAAAAATGGCATAATAGAACTTCAGCATCATTGGTCCAAACGCGTTGAAGTTAAAGAACTTACATTGAAAAATAAAAAAAAACCTTAGTATCCTAAGTCATTTGATTCATTTCGAGACTCATTTACCGACAAATTATCCTAGTATGTATATGTTTCTTCTCTGAATTGAAATAGATGAGTACAGTGAAATACTTTATCTGTATTGAAATACGTAAATCGGTAGGAATATATGTTTTGTAATTTGATTAAAATAAAATGAATAAAATTTATCATTTTCTACACATAAGCCGAGCTCATCACAATTTAAATTAGTGGTGTTAACCTACGAGAGGAGATAACGTCAAACAAATCTGGAAATATTGATTTTTGGCATGAAGTATGCGAGAAAAATAAATAGAGCATTAAATTGTGTATAAGACAATGGCGTGGAAATAATACAGTTTTATTGAAAAAATAAAGACAAATGAAGCGTAAACGATTGGAAAGTTCCAGTAATTTTCACTTAACCTTCATAAAACAATAAAAATTGAACGGACTTTTTTGTGTTATTACAGCGCCAAAAACATTTAATTAATGAAATCGCTCTCAAATTATTTCAAGTATTTTTTTAACGCCGATAATTTGAACGAGGGTGAAAATTAAATGAAAATTAATTAACGAATTTTTAAAGCTTTTTATTGAATTGAAGAACACGAAAAATTTAAGGAATTTTAATGTAATTTTCTGGCATAATATTACTACTTAGTAACTCTCATTTACGCGATTGTACATATTTAGCCTCATTTCGATGAAATGTAAGAAAAAATCTTTGTGCCACAGTGGAAAGTTTTCTTATAGATTTTGCAATTTAAATGAAAAACAGATGTAGTACGTTATCAAATATTTATAAAATTTTAATGTGCGTACATGAATTGTGACTTTATTATTTAATTTGATTAACCTGTGCGCTGATTGTGATCAGATATTATATTATATTCTTCGCCTTTTAAACGTGTGCTTGTATTACTAAATAAAAGCCTTGTAAACCTTTAATACATTTATTAAAACAGAATAAAATTATTTACATAAAACAAACTTAAAAATACTTCAATAAAATAAAATATAATTCAATAAATATTGTACGGACAGTACATGCCTATTTACATTATAAACACTGCTCCAATATATAAGGGCAGTTTTGCGTTATAATTTCGTGCGCGGTTTAAACATAGACCAGTGCTTCGAAGAAATGACTCTTGCACTAGATGATGTTTATCCACATCGTGTTTCGAAGACACACAGAAGACAGTAACAGCTACGTGGTATACTGAACAGCGCCTGCCTAAAGTCTTTGGATCTATGAAGAACCTACATATATGTTCATCACGTAATGCTCCAGCTCACCGCGCCAAAGCCTATATACCACGACAGGATTGAAACTTTTGTCCAGATCTTGCTCCTTAATTTTGCACTGTTCCCGCATGTGAAAATGAAGATAAAAGGGAGGCGGATTTCCAGTGATCAGGACCTTCTGCGGACTTGGGACAAAAAGTGTGCTTTACTCCCTAGTGAAACTTGGCAGAACTGGTTTAAAGATTTGTTTCAGAGGATGGAGAGGTGTAGAGGAAATTACTTTGAAAAAATTAAATAAACAAAGCTGTATTGCAAAACTTTCCTAGTACCCTTTGTAAAATCATAATAAAAGCTTGTATGGTACTATATATAATAAAGAAATAATATATATAAGTATGTCTTTAAACATAAACGAATTAATACTAATTACAAATTAGTATTACTAGAGCCCACTGGTATCCAAATTCCAAAAAAGAGGAATGTATATATTTTAGTGTTCTAAAATAACTCGAAAACTACTTAAAAATATTGTAATTAACATAAGACAAAAAGGAAAATGGACTAATAATCGCGTTGGTAAAATTTAACAAAATTAGTTAACAAAACAAAAGAAAGTTAAATCTAAAGTTATTTTTGCATTGATTAATTAATTCGGGATTTCTTATAGATTTTGCAATTTAAATGAAAAACAGATGTAGTACGTTATCAAATATTTATAAAATTTTAATGTGCGTACATGAATTGTTACTTTATTATTTAATTTGATTAACCTGTGCGCTGATTGTGATCAGATATTATATTATATTCTTCGCCTTTTAAACGTGTGCTTGTATTACTAAATAAAAGCCTTGTAAACCTTTAATACATTTATTAAAACAGAATAAAATTATTTACATAAAACAAACTTAAAAATAAAATATAATTCAATAAATATTGTACGGACAGTACATGCCTATTTACATTATAAACACTGGTCCAATATTATCATTGTATTGATAGTGCATACATACGTACACACATATATATGTATGTACATATATGTGTATGTATGTATATACCATATTTTGCTGAATGAGAAAATTGAATGCGACGGCCCTTTCGTCTATTGAAGACTCATCAAACAGACACGGTTCTCTTCTAACAGGTATTAATCGCCGTAAGGCACCATAAAGTAAAATATAATTTGTAAATGAGATAATTATATCTTCATCGTGATTAAAAAGTGTAAGCACTTTTGTCGTATACTGCAGACAAGGGAGGAACCAGGATTAATTCGGCAATAGCAAGCATAATGCAATAAAATAAATAGAAATTATACTGGCTATATGCCGAATATATATATATATATATATATATATATTATTTACATATATATATATATATATATATATATATATATGAATATATTCATATATATGTATATATATACATACGTATATATATAAATCCTTAGCAGGGATCTGCTTATGCCGCTAAAACGTTTATAACGTATACGATTAATGAGGATCTGATTACACTCAAATTATGACTCCTTGCATAATTCAGATCAATAGGCGATTAATGCATGAACGATGGTAGGGATAAAGAAGCAAGTAAAGATATTTAGTCTTTTTGTACAAAAGATGTTCGACTCACGATCTCCCAAATCGTTCTATTAAAAATATCAGTTCGATTCACTTTCTGTTAATGCTATAATCATAAACCCCTTGTATAAAGAGAACTGTCCGTGAAAAGATGATAATCGCGGTCTAAAATGAGTCGCATGATCGCGCTGGCATAAAATTTGACTAGATAATAACGATGAGTATTACATTTTCGTATCGATGAAATATATCTCGACGGACACATCTACGGTAACATTGCAAACTAAGAAGTTACGCAAAAACGCTACGTACGACTTCGACTGAATGTATTGTTAACATTTCTTATATGTACATTGCTATAAGTCAATAAAATAAATATAAGAAAATTTGCATATTTGCAATTAATAAAATTAAATATAAATTATGAAGAAATTTATTTAATTCTCTCTGCCTTTTACATTGCATATATGGTGCAGAAATTTTTCAAAAAATCCCTTTTCTCCGGCGAAAATTTCTGCATTACGTCTCACGACGTAAAAAAACGGTTAATATAGAATTTTTCAGCTTTACATCGTAAAAGCTCATTATATATGCACTTAATTGCTTATTTACTTTCGTATCATAACAAGAAAACTACAAAGTGTAGATATTTCAATATATATTGAATATTATTATTATATTAACTTATTTCTTATTATAAATATTATATATATATATATATATATATATATATATATATATATTATAAATATTTTTAACCTTAAGAATTTCACCGGTCACAAAATTGGAGATTACATTTCGCTTATAATTATTCTCCAAACATTGTTGTCGACCACTAAACTCTATTAATACTTAATACACTATTCCTTTTTAATTTTTTTTATACTTATATATACATTTTTATTTTATGGTTCAGAAATTATAACATTTAAAATTTTTTAGTTTACATAAACTAATGTAAAGTCCATAAAATTGTAAAAATATATTAATAAACAGACTTCTTTTGTATATCTTCATACTGGATGTAAATAAGGTTGACCCAGTAACCTAGATAAATAATTTGAGAGAATAATGGTAGGAAAGGGAAACGTGGGGAAAAGTACGAGTTTGAATGCAAACATAGATGTAAATAAGCAGATAAATAGAAGAATTATCAGAAAGGTTATATTATTCTTTTATAAAGATAAAAGGATTTTGTATTGGCGTTATGAACGTAAATATAAATTTAACATTAATTCTTGAAATAAAATAGATTTGTTATCGATTTTGCTTTGTGGTGCTCCATCCTGCATGAAGATGTACGGTATTTCTTCTTCATTTAATGAGTTTAGGAAAGGCGAAAATACATTTTTGACAGCCTTTTTATATTGCACTTGACTTATGGTGTTCTTCAAAAAATACAAATATAGAGGTCCGGGTTATGCATTTATGCATGATCAGACCATGACTGATGGAGGGTGTTTAATTTTTTTCTGTACAACTTTATCACTATCACGTTCCTTGGTTCTTCATCGAAATTAATACTCTCCGTCAATGATACAAGTCAGGATTCATCCCTGATGATTACCTGTTGCAAAGAGAATGTGACTTAAAAAAATAAAATTTATTATATGAATTGATACTTTCGAGAAATGAGAAAATTTGTTTTCATTTACTTTTTCCAGCCATTTGTCCGTTCCAGGCATTTTTGGTGCCATTTTAAACTTCTTGCCTGATTTGCAACAACATACAATCGTGATCGTGCTCAGATATGTTTATATTATGTACTTTTATCTAATAGCTCCCTAGCAGAATATTGTCTATATTCGAGTGTTGTTTTTTTAATTAGTCAGTCGCTTCTCTCGGTGGCTTTATGACACCGTGGCAATGACTGCGACTGCTTGATGTTGACGGAATATTTTCTTAAATTAACGCGGCTATCCAGTCCACTGCATGCCGAGAAATTATTTGCATTATTGCGAATAAATTCATAGCTTAAAAATTCCCCTAAAAAATTAAACTAATCAAATTAATTATATATTCTTAAAACAATTTAATACACTTCTTAACACAGGCACGGACAAATTTAATATTATTTAAAAGCTTAAAAGTTCCTCCAAAAAATTAAACTAATCAAATTAATTATATATTCTTAAAACAATTTAATACACTTCTTAACACAGGCACGTACAAATTTAATATTATTCGTAGAGCTACATAATACATTATCTGTGTTTAGACCCTAATAGCACGTACCTGACCTAAAATCGATATTGAGAGATTTTTATAGTAATATAGTGGTTGTCTTTTCTAGAAATAGATACTCTTTGAACAACTAAATCCGTTTACAATCCGAAATTTGAAATATATATGAATACAAATGGCTTGAATTAAAAATTTTTTGATAGGTAAGGGTAGGTATTTATTTACTTAGAGATTGTATTACCTAATAATTTTATTGAAAAATTTATTTCACTACTTCATGTTTAGTAGTCAAATTAATTATTTAGTGAAAATTATAGAATTTAATACTAGAGCGGCTTTTCCGTACATTCTCAAAGCATTGTCTAACTAATAAATGGGTGCGCTACAACTCTATTTTAGCCATATCTAAAAATTAAAAACCCTCTTTTCAATCTATTTTCGTTTGTGCCATTGCTTGAATATTACCGTATTTTCACTCGCTCTTGTCGTATAATAATAATACCCTGAAAACACTCGATGAAGCCTTTACGCTGTAATTGTCAACACAGGTTTACATTCAGGAGCACCTGAACATACGTGAATAGAACACTCACACACATATACAAACATATATGACTACAAATACATGAAAATATGTAAATGGACAAATGCAAATGTATAATTGGGTAAATGTGCGCGAATAACATGATTCCCATGTGTGTCTGCCCCTGAACAATTTCTCCAAATTTATTCACAGGTAGCGTTAACAAATAAATTCCTCCGTTTTCTATGGACATGTGTATAGCCAGACGCACAGGTTAATTTTAGGTCTTTCGTTCCGAATGAAAATAGAAATAATCGCTTTATTGCTTTATCCAAAACGTAATTACTCGGTAAATTTAATTTTTGTTTTAGAACGACATGCTCGTTTTCAAGTTTCGTAACAAGAATATTGGCGTGGTTGAATATGAATCACGGTTTTGTTCTTTTATCTGAAAAATTCGTTAAACATAGGAAATTTATTTTTTATAATATGCCTATGAACAATTTTTCAATAAAAACTAGAAGACTACTGGACTTTAAACATTTATTTAGAAAAGTGGACGGTTCAAATTTCCTTCCGGGCGGTGCGATTTTTAAATTGATACCTATTTCGATGGTCGTTGGTACTTCTCCCGGTACTCTTCAGTTGCTACCTTTTTCACTCAATATATTATTTCTATAAGCAGAGGGCTGCAGTATGGCAAATAGACTCACAGAAGGGAGAGAGTGGCTTAACAAAATCTTCGGTAAAGGTAAGGTTGAAGAGTAATTCTTGTCAAAGACATCCTAAACCCCAAGGATCTCTCATAGGACTTACTTATATAAAACCGGTTTACTGTACTTGATTTAAGAAAGCAATAAGGCTATTTGAATAAAACAAAAAAAGGTTCAATTTAGAAATTATATAATTGTAAACGTTCAGTATATTCTATCTTAATACAAAGGGTACTAGGAATGTTTTACAATATGACGCAACAATAAATCGTAAGAAGCTGCTTGTTGCTGCTTGTTGAGACATGAATATTATGTGCATAGTAGCCGCCGCGCCGCGCCGCGGGCTCAGTTATTCATTAGCAGTGAGAGTGTAAAAGTGCTTGCGATGGCATCGTAGTCACGAAATGAGATAAGGGCAGTTTTGCGTTATAATTTCGTGCGCGGTTTAAACATAGACCAGTGTTTCGAAGACACACAGAAGACAGTAACAGCTACGTGGTATACTGAACAGCGCCTGCCTAAAGTCTTTGGATCTATGAAGAACCTGCGGCCATAGTCAAGAATGGACACCTGGTTCTTTCATCACGATAATGCTCCAGCTCACCGCGCCAAAGCCTGCACCGAATATTTGACCACGACAGGATTGAAACTTCTCGAGCACCCTCCCAACAGTCCAGATCTTGCTCCTTGCGATTTTGCACTGTTCCCGCATGTGAAAATGAAGATAAAAGGGAGGCGGATTTCCAGTGATCAGGACCTTCTGCGGACTTGGGACAAAAAGTGTGCTTTACTCCCTAGTGAAACTTGGCAGAACTGGTTTAAAGATTTGTTTCAGAGGATGGAGAGGTGTAGAGGAAATTACTTTGAAAAAATTAAATAAACAAAGCTGTATTGCAAAACTTTCCTAGTACCCTTTGTAAAATCATAATAAAAGCTTGTATGGTACTATATATAATAAAGAAATAATATATATAAGTATGTCTTTAAACATAAACGAATTAATACTAATTACAAATTAGTATTACTAGAGCCCACTGGTATTCAAATTCCAAAAAAGAAGAATGTATATATTTTAGTGTTCTAAAATAACTTGAAAACTACTTAAAAATATTGTAATTAACAAAAAAAAGAAAATGGACTAATAATCGCGTTGGTAAAATTTAACAAAATTAGTTAACAAAACAAAAGAAAGTTAAATCTAAAGTTATTTTTGCATTGATTAATTAATTCGGGATTTCTTTGAAGATTAGGTTCAGTGAAATTGTATTACTTTAAAACAGACACACACATACACAAAACAAGTAAGAACAGGTTTCCTCCGGGTTCACTGTCGTTAAATTATGTAGAGGATTCGTAGATTTAACGACAGTGATCCAAGACTAGATCACGGTTAAGGTATAAAGGTATATACGAACAAAAAAATTGGCTTATAAAATTATCTAGTCTTCAAGACAGACAACATAAAATGACAAGAGTATTCCAGTTCTATGCGGTATACCAGTAGTCAAGAAAATATAATTTCATGGTTGGACTAATATTACGATTAACTTTAAGCTTAAGAATAAAATAACATAGTAATTGCTCCCATAAAGCTCATAAAGGTGTAAATGATGAAATAATCGTTGACTGAGATCTAACCACACACTTTACATACACGAGCCTTATGCTAAGATGGCCGCGGTGCTTTTGTCTTTTCTCAAATAAATGAATAACTCTTTATTGTTCAAGATCTTATATAAGATGCAGACATTGTGAAAGAAGCAGTATATATAAAATAAATAAAATACATTTTGGAAAGTGCAAACAGAGTAGAAAAGGCACTATTGCATCCTAAAAGAATTTTTACATCATGACATTATTACTATATAGTAAAATTATTTTTAACAAATAGACACTATTTCAATGTCATTCTAAAGTTATGCCAATGCTAATATTGCTCTTTAAGAAATTTCTTTAAGATTTTTTTTAATTCGGTAGACCTTCAACTCCAGGCGTAGAGCATTACGTCCACTAATATTTTGGTTATGTTGTAGTAGAGCATTAAATGCTTTAATCGATCCCGTCTCACATGAAGACAGATAATGAGCCGAGATAAGCAAGGTATTTGCCCACCTTGTAAACATTTGAGCAGAAACAGCTTTATTTGATTTAAATATATTTTTGTTGTTTAGGTAGAAGTTGACGAGGTCAAACTTTGATGGGAATGAACAACAATATACAGCATAGTATTTTCTTTTGTAAAATGAAAAAACTTTATTTATCATGGAACTTTGGACCGAAACAAATAGATAATATTTAATACGTTAATGTGCAAATGCAAACAAAACATTCTCAAAATTGTAGCATCCACACCATTCCTAAGTGACATACCGCGTAGAAAGCACTACGAGGTTTCTTTAGTAAATCATCCACATGCCTAAGAATTTTACATGATTTGACTGTGGTAAAGGTTTATTATTATATTTAATATGTAGTGATTTCTTTTTGTTTTGTGGTGAGAATTTTGAAAAAGTGGTTTTATCAAATTTAAGTATAGTAAATTTTTAACATACCAGATTGACATACTACTGACCACTGAAGCCTCACCTAAAAGGAAAGGAGAACAGCATATGTCACCTGAAGCGAAAAGAGCTAAACTAAATAATTAACCAGTGTTTACAAAAAAATTGGCCAAACATAGAAATTGGGAAACGAAATATATGTACAACGTCGGCGTCATCGTATATACGAATAACACAGGTGACAATCGAAAAAAATAGTTAGAAAAATGTAAAATTAATCTACTTACGTAGTTTTCTTCAAATGGTTTATCATTAAATATGGAAAAAGTCATGAATTATTTTTTAACACCAATGTTTTACGAATAGGGACGTATAAATAAATATAATCAACGATTGCAAATTGCTAGGTGTAACGATTGACACAAAATTGAAATGAAACAGGCATATTGATATGTTAGTCTCAAAATTATATAAAGAGCGTTTTATTCTGAGAAAATAGAAAAATATTTGTCTCATCGACATTAGAAAAATGATCTACTTCGCTCGCTTCGATTCATATCTCAATTACATATGATTTGTTGTTCTGCGGTCTAAAAACAAATCTTATATCTGCATTACTTTTACGAAAAAGGCTATTCTTGTAATTTTTAACATGAAAAATGAAAATGATAATGAAAATATTTCGATGATTTATAATTTATATATTCAAACATTATTTGAAAATGACGCAAATTTTCAGAAAAATGATGTTCATTCTTATCCAACACGTAGTCGGGAGTATCTCCGCTGTCACCTTACAAAAACACCTAGACATTTTCATTTCCATATTTGCCTGGGAGTGAAACTATATAATAGTCTGCTGGATGATTTGACATGGTGCTCTTTCAGGCAGTTTAAAAGCCGTATTAAAGGATATTTAAAAAGTAAATGTTATTATACATTAGAATAACTTTTTACAAGTCCTTTAACTAATCAGTGACTAGTATCATGACCACTAAGGCTTTGTTGGACTTTTTATTAAACTGCATAATATTTGTGTTGTCATAAATATTGTATTATGTATAAAATTAGTATGTATATATATATATATATATATATATATATATATATATACTATTTACACCATTGGTAACCAATATTATAATAAAATAAAATCAACCGTAATGAGTGGTGAGAGTTGTATACCGCGTGCGCAAAAAGAAATGTTATTATGTGGTATATATCAGTGGAAAAAATAACCGTAGAACAATATTGAGGATCAATAATTACTGCTTTCTCTCTTACAGTAAGGTGGGGTTAGTAACTATGAAACACTTTACATATACATATACTAAACACACACTATCGCTCCTGTAATCATGAGGCTCATTTGGACATATCGCAGTATAAAAACTACTACCGAAAATTTATTTATTTGCCTTGAATAATAATATTTCAATTACGCTCTATATAATTTCCCTAATTTTTCTTTCGCATATGATACGTCTATATTAATCAATCCAGAGCTCGTGGGCAGACAATATCAAGGCAGAAAATAACCTGGACCGGATAGACGAGTGGTTTAGTAGCAATAACCTTAATGGCAATCTAAAATGGAATTAGAACTGTTACAAAAAATTGGTCGCTGCTATATACGTAATTAGAAAAATATGACAGGTATTAAAATTATATCAGTCAAGACTGCCTATTATACACATTTCCACTTAACAGTAGTATATACTTAGAATAATTGCAATTATGGGATTCGCCGAAAAAACTAAAAAAATATTTATACAACAGAAGGAGACAGTGCGAGTATTGGCGGTAGGCAAGATGTAATGAAAGTTACAGAGATACATTTGAACAACACAAAATTCTTATCATACCTCTCTTGTTCTTGATTTTCTTTTTTTTTTAAGAAAATCATATTCAGCACACTTGCTAACTCACTCCGAAGTGAATCTGATAACTCCGATTAGTTTGATGATTATTGTGTTTTTATTCGATTGTCAAAATATTATATCATTCCATCTGTACACAATAACATGTTACAGTTTGCGAATCCTAGTGAAACTTGAGTTAACACGTGGAATAATTAAGGAAGATCATAATGTAACATACGATGGGATTCGGAAGCACTCTATTTTGGGTACGCAGTTTCTCAAGTCTATACATTATTAATATTAACTGTTAATTTACCTGAGGCTACACTTCGTCTTTTTTGCCTGAAGCTACATTAAGGCTATATCAGGACTATATGGAGAATGCGGTACGCATTTGACATTATCGTTGTTTAAAAAACCTGTCACACATATAGTCGCGTACCAGCTCAGATCGTTCTCAGAGGATGCGAATCTTCAAGAACTTCTTTTGTAGATCTGTCTTGAGCTAGCACTTTAAGAAGAATACTTGGGCCACCCTACAACTTGCAACATCTTCAACCATCTTTAAATTCACTACACCATCTAAGACAAGCAGATCTTGGCATAAACGTTTCCGTAAAAGTCGTTTTAACGTGGAAAAAGTTGTGGCATTTCTCGGACGAACGCAAAATTATACCGCGTATTTCTGCTCTTTCATTTTATCCATCGCGAATTTTAGGGGCACGATAATAATGTCCTAATTTTAAAGTTCTGTCAAACTCAAATAAATAATTTATGACAATTATCATTTCGCAGAATAAAAGATAAATTCAGTTCTAGTTTTTATGGAATACTTATACAGCATACATATACGCTATGTACTAAATAAATGTCGTGCGTTCGTGCCTAAACCGAATAAATATTTCATGAGAGCTGGGCATAAATTTTTAATTCATTTTTTTCATTAAAGTCAATATTACATTTGAATTGTATACATTTTAAAAGACGAAATCATAAATTTTATAGGAAGCCTACAAAAGAAAATAAAATAAATCAAAAGTGAATTAATTAAAACTTTTCCATTAAGTTGTGTCATAACTAATTTCTGTTTTTGAAAGGAAACTATAGTGTTTCATCCCGCTCACTTATTACGTATTACAGCAGTTTAAAGGTACATACATTATATAATAAATTTCTCAATTTTGGAATGAAGGGATTGAAAGTGTATGTTTAATCCCAAAGATTGTGAGAATTTAAGTAAGCGATAAATGCTGGGAGACGTCTAAAAAAAACATGCAATATTTGCAGCGGAGGGGGCGTATCTGACCGGTAAATGGGTGCCAAATTTCATTTTGGAAAAACGTTCTTAAAAGGTGAACACAGATAACAGCACTCATCAGAACTCGATGATGAATGTTTAAATCATTGGCGGATTGCAATTCACGACAAAGCACTTATTCAAGAAATAGAATGGACAATTTATGTTTTATCATTTCTGACTATACTTTCCTCTAACATTAACTGCTTCCATCTTCTTGAATTAATTTCTCTCCATGCTATTTCTTTCAGAATTCTATCTTCTGTCGTTCTTTTTAGGAGTTCTAAAGTTTGTAAACATCTTTCTCTTATTACTTACATTTTAAGTGAATCATAGCTACTACATCCGTTTCACTTACATAACTTTTCGGCTTTTTCTTCTCAACATTCTATTTCCATCTTAGCAGTTTTTCACGGAAATCTTTATTTTATATCTAAGTGCCGATTCCATATAAAACTGTTGTGTTCATTGTTAGCTCATTTTTGTAATATTTTCTATTTTTCTTTACCAAGATAACTTCATCTACATATATTCATTATTGTTAGCGTTTTTACACTAACCTGCCTCTCTTGTATATTTGTTTATTCCTTTATTACCCTTCTCACGTCAGCCAAGTTCACTAAAATTTAAGGTACTCTGAATTCTTTTATCTCTTGTAATAGCTGAGTTATATGTTCTCTTGAAGTGACTGAACAAGATGGTTTCATAGATTTCAGCACTCATTGGGGTCAATTTAATTTTATTAATGGTTGAAAATACAAGAAAAAATTTAAGAGAAGATTAATTTAACAATTATTGAAACTGTTTTAGAAAAACAGATTATTAAAATAAAAGTTAAATTTTTCCGTGAATTTTTTTGAAAGAATCTTAACCACTATTAGTCCATGAGATATCACAAACTTTGATGAAAATGTAAGTACAAAATTTGCTCTTTTTCATTTAATATATTTTCATTAGCTCAAGTTACTAATTAATATTTATTTTATAAAGTTAAAGTTCAAATTAATTTAATTTATTATATTTTTGATATTTAATATATTTGCATAGTGTATAAATTTGTAATTATATTATAAGTTTTCAATATAAAAGTTCATTAGTAAAAATTTCAATAAAAATTTAACAAATATGTTTTCGAAAGTTAGTTCATATTATTATAGTGATATTTAACATTATCAACTAATGATTTACGTATAAATTTTAAACGTCATCGATTATCAACTAACGAAATATAGACTTCTAGTATACGTTAATAGAATATCTACAATTTTGCTCCACCTGAAATTTGAGATAGGAAGGATAATTAACATTGTCGTTTCAACTAATGGTAGGTTGTATCACTTTCATAGATTTTCCAGAGAACTCGAATTTCCTTGAGTACAGTACGAAGAGAATTTCATTCGAAAATAACAGCTATCAATTTTCTACATACATGTGTAGATGATTATTTATTGCTGCCTTCATATCCTAACATTGTGTATAACAATACTTTAATTTAATTTAAGCAGTTTAACAGCTTTACATTATAAATTATGGTCAATTCATTTTTTATACTTGAAATTGTTTCATAATTCCTCTCAAGATATTTATTATTTAGGGGAATTCCATAAATTATATACTCACAATTATTACTTAATATATGTTACACAACTTTAACTCAATCGTAACTGTTTAAACAGTTAGAAATCATCAGCCTGAACCTAATAATTAATAGTAATATTCATTTCAGTAAAACAACTAATCATATTATAATTTATGAAATATTTACCATTATTTACAATTACTTTCTGCTATTTATCAAGTAGTTTATTATTTTTCGTATAAATTTAACAGGTTTGCAAATAAAAAAGATAAACTTTCGAACTTGATTGTCTTTAGAAAAGCTTTGTTCCATTTAATTTCTTGGCAACGGTTGGAATGGTAATAATCCATTGGTGTAAGGTTAGAACAGCATGGTGGGTAGAGCAAGTAGACCAACCAAACTCCATTTCTGTTCCTGCGTTACTATTGCTGTACGTAATCTTGGATTGTCGCACACAACAACAACCACCATAAAAGTAATAATATTCGCATCGACAATAATGTATTGGGTTGGTAACTAAGTACTTTCGGTTTTTACTGATAGAGAGCGATGCTTTATTTTTTGTATAACGTATGTTAGTGCTGTATTTTACCGTTTGTCGTGTGATACTAGTCACATTGACGTAACTTCAGAAGCAAGTAGTGCGTGATTTTTATTAAAGCTATTAATTGTGGGTTAATTTTAAATGGAGTGCAGAAACGAACATTTTCGACATATTTCACTATATTATTTCCGTAAAGGAAAGAAAGCTGCTGCGGCTCACAAAACGATATGTGAAGTTTATGGTGCTAATTACTTAACAGAGCGCACGTGTCGGAATTGGTATAAAAAATTCCGTTCTGGAGATTTTTCCCTCAAAGATGAGCAATGTTCTGGTCGGCCTACTGAAGTTGATGATGACCAAATCAAAGTCATAATTGAAGAGGATCGTCATATAACTGTTCGAGAGGTTGCGGAGAGGCTACATGTATCGCACACAACAATTGAAAAACATTTAAAATGTCTTGGGCTAGTTAAGAAGCTTGATATTTGGGTACCTCACGAATTGAAAGAAATTCATTTAACACAAAGAATCAACTTTTGCGAACACAACGAAATGAAACCGACCCTTTCTTAACTCACTGGTGATGAAAAATGGGTCCTGTACAGATAGTTCGAAAACGATCATGGAGTAAACACAATAAACCAGCTCAAACCACATCGAAAGCTGAATTGCTTCCAAAAAAGATTATGCTGTCAGTTTGGTGGGATTACAAAGGTGTTGTGTTTTTTGAGCTGCTTCCAAGGAACCAAACGATTTCTGATATTTACTGTCAACAATTAATAAAACTGGATGAAGCAATCAAAGAAAAACGGCCAGAATTGTCAAATCGGAAAGGGGTAGTTTTCCATCAAGATAATGCAGGGCCTCACACATCTTTGGCAACTCGTGGGAAACTATTGGAGCTTGGCTGGGAAGTGATGCCACATCCCCCATGCAGCCCTGATCTAGCACCATCTGATTACCATTTATTTCGAAGTTTGCAGAATTCTTTGAATGGTAAAACTTTCACAAATGACGATGACCTTCACTCGCACCTGGTTCACTTTTTTGCTGATAAGATAAGCTGAAAGAAAGATGGCAAAAGGTCATTGAGCAAAAAACTATTCTTTGTTAAAAAAAAAGTGTTTTATTTTATACTACAAAACCGAAAGTACTTAGTTGCCAACCCAATATCTGCGAAACTCAGCTTTTAAAGTCGATTGTAGAGATTTATCTTCACAATTCGTTGAACATTGGCGTCCATTTTTATCACATGATATGATATGTTCAAGAAACAGGTCATCTCTGTCTAAAAATAAATTTATCGCTATGGAGAAACGATCCGCTTTGGGGACTTTCACTTTCATTTTCTGAGGAACTAATGTATAAATAGCATGTAAAAATGTTATGTTGAATTAAAATACATAAATCTGCATGGTACAAAATGTAATCGTAATTTCATTGCTTATAACATGAATACGATCATGATATACAATATAATTTGCTTAATTTGCTTCAAACAGAATTATCTGACAATCAAAACTTTATAAATTATATAGGGAAACATTAATTTTACTTCTGTCTATTTATTGGTGAGTATGTACGAATTATCTCATTAATCACAAACACAAACGTGTTGGTCTTGCTGAACAGTTGGGAACGAGGTCTCCTATGGAAATAACTGACGGTAGTAAATTAAGTTAGATGTTCAAGATAGATGTTTGTCGGGAACAGAGAAACAAAATGATATCCCAACTAGGATTAACTATTTAAAGTATCTAGAAATTAATATTAATGTGATTGCAAATAAATATTTTATAAATTTGCTATAGAAACTAAATAAGTTTTTCTTTACTTTTTAGTTTTCCTACTTTTTCTCTCTTATGAATGAAAATTTGCTAACATTGCTAACTTCCTTATTATGAGAGCTATGAAGTTGGCTAAATTAGTAATTTTGTGGCATTTTTCGTTTCAATTGAAATGGTGAAACCAAAAGAACAACAATCGAACGTTTAATTTCTCAGGTATTCGCAAACCACTTTTTTTAAATTGAATACCCTATATATTTTTGCATTTTTTTGAACGAAAATAATATTCTGAACAAAAAATTGTTGATGCATTACTAGCTTGAAGCTACCAATAAACTAAATAAACTTAAGCTCTCTCATAATTGTTACTACCAATAATCAATGAAAGCAATAATAACAATCAGTAAAGAATTTAAAATACATTACATATTAAGAAGCTTAAATTATGTAAAAGTTTAGAAGGGGTTAAACAAAACTACATTATGATCATTTATTTATTGTATTAAATATTCAAAAGTATCGCCATTTTCCTTAAGACATTTTTGAGTTCTCCTGACAACGCTTATTATAGCTTTGAAGATAGTGCTTCTTGAAATATCATTAAAAGTGCATCTAATTTTTATCTGCAGCTTTATCATTTCTCGGTACCATTGCTTCTAAACTTCATCTTTCGCCAAATCCTACAGATAAAGATCTGAAGGAGTTAAGTCAGCGTATCGGGCAGGTCAACGAATTGATGCGTTAATTTCTATCTATCCATTATTAAAGATCTTGCCTAACAAATTTATGATTGCAAAACAATTACGACTGAGCACCCAATCTCGATGGAAATGAATGCGTAGATAGTCAACTAATGGTATGTTTTCTACAAAAATCTTGAAAATCTCGTGTTAATAATTCAATGTAGTGCTCCCCAGTAAGGTACTATGATTAAAAATAAGACAAACATTAAAATTGAAGCTATTTTGGAGACTATGTGAATCCACTAATGATTTTCTTTGCTTCAATAATGTTCAGCCTACCTGAATTAGAAAAATTATATTCTACAGACCATATAATGAACCTAAAATTATCTAAACGCACATTACAGACATTCAGTAACCTGTTACAGAAAGTTATTCTTTTTTCTATATCTTTTTGTTATAAGGTATGCCCTCTTTTTTCGTATATAGATGGATTTTTTTAAAAAATAATTTCACATAGGAATCTGCTTATGCCGCTAATGTGTATGTTTATTTGCAAATAAATATTTTCGCCTCGATTATAGTAGATAAGATTTATTCAGAACACTCTCTTACAAAACTATACATACATACATTACGTATTATACATAATACGTAAGTATCTCTGACTAACACATACGTTGAACGAAGCTTTGTTTCTGATTAATCCTGGACTATGAATACTCTTGTGTAATCAGTTCAAAAGGCGTTGGAGCACGAACGATCTGGTAGGGAGAAAGAAAAAAAGTAAAACCGATCCTAGTCTTGCAAGACTTGACTCATCCCTGAACTGATTTTTTTAAAAATGAATTCTATTATTAACTTTCGTATATATATGTATATTAGTGTTGTAGATATAGAATGTCGCGTATTGTGTTTATATATTGCGGTACTAGAGGGGAAAGATGATGTTTGCGGTCTAAAATATGATAGTTACATGGTCACGCTAGTGCTAATTTTTGACTAAATTCAATAGAATTCCAATGACGAGTTGATTAACACATGTTCGCATCAATAACATATGTATCCATGGACACACGTACAGTAACTTCGTACACCAACGCATTATGCAGATACGCTATGAACTTGTTCGGCTGAATATATATTGACGTTTTGTATATGTACACATACAATATATGAATTAAATAAACATAAGAAAATATACATATGTGAAATTAACAAAACAAAATACTATTTTTGTTATTTAAATTAGCTTGAATGTGTAGCCGTTAAATGCATAAAATATATGTTTATATCGCGTCTACCTAAAACTTAAGTTTTTGTTATTTATGTTGAGAGAGTTTATTTGATTTCGATATTTTCAATGAGACACGATATAGTCCGCTTCCATTATATTTTCGACAAGATTTATTGAGTCTCAAATTTTTAGTCAATATAATGAATAATAAAGTAGATTACTTATACTTTTCACAGACGGTGCTATTCAATGCGCCGTATTTTCAGCCGTATGTATGAAAATGATTCTTATTAACGTAATTTAGACGATTGAAAATACGTCTTTGGAGATTTCATTTTCTTTCTTTCATTTCGAAGGATTCGTTTTTTGCGAATTATTTGGCTACTTAAATTTATAGTACAGATTGTTATTTCGTTATTATTCTGCTCTTAATTAGTTTTGTTAAATTGGACGATAAATTTTCCTGTTATTATTTTGCCTTTATCACTTCTTTAAACAACAACAAAACTCTGTATAACAAATGCTAATTTATAGTGCGCCTTTGTGTGCGTAGTCACTTTAACTTCCTATAATTCCTGATTTTTTTTACTGTCGCTGCTATAAATTTTGTCTCGACATCAATTGACATTTTTAGACATAAGCTTTGAATCCAATCACAAATCTCTTCCCTTTTGTATAATTTTGAATGACGAAATAACTTTTGAAGAACGTTCTTTCTTATAATTTATTTTTTGCTTTTTGGAATATATTCTGCTTGAAATTAAAAAATGCGCAAATTGATTAAATAAAAGTTTCCTCTAGATTTGTAGGCAAAATTAAATTATTTTATAAAACTCAACAACGACTAGAGTACTATTACATGCATTACATATTATCATTTTTAGTATATGCTTCTATAATGGGAAATTATTGTATCAAAAATGATAAAGTTGCCGTTGTTGAAACAAATTTACGTATTAAATTCAGCTCAAAAAATACGAGGGTAGTTCCAGAAATACCCGATCTAACATATGGAGGACATTTGCTGTTTGAAAAGAATAACTACCGTAAACAGTACCAACCTTCTTAACCTTAAATTTGCAGCAGCCATCGATAGTGAGAGCTTCCAGTGAATTTGCAAACATGACATAGCTCGATTCAACAAATGATGAGAGTTTGCTTCCTCGTTTACAAGAGTAAAATATTGGGTGACAGCATTTAAAGGAGGTCGTACGAGCTGCCAAGACGAACATCGTAGTGATCGACCAAATGAAGTGACTATGCCAGAAATGGTGGAAAATTCATAAAATGGTATTGGATGCTAGCAGACAAAAAGTGCTGTTTATAGCATGTTCATTGAAAATTTGGACATGACAAAGCTGTGCGCAAGATAGGTGCTGCAATTACTCACAATGGAAATAAAATAGCCTCGTGAGGATATTTCGATCGAGTGTTTGGGGATGTTCTAAAACAATAAATCCGAGTTTTTGCATTGATTCATAAGCATGGACGACACGTGGGTCTATCACTTTACACTGAATGGGGAGAATCGGTTCCAAAGAAAGCAAAGATTGTTTTATCTACAGGCAAAGTCATGGCGTCCGTTTTTTGGGATGCGCGTGGAATAATTTTCATTAATTATCATCATAAAGGAAAAACAATCAACGGCGAGTATTATACGAACTTACTGCAGTGTTTGAGTGATAAAATCAAGAAAAATCGGTTGCATTTGTCGAAAAAAGTTTTGTTTCATCAAGAAAATCACCATATCCGTCATAGCGAAGGCCAAAATCTAAGAGCTAAAGTTTGAATCGCTTCTTCATGCATTCTATTTGCCAGAGCTAGCCCTCTCGGATTATTTTCTGTTCAAAAAATAGTTTGGTGGTAAAAGATTTGTCAATAATGAAGAGGTGTAGTCTGCGGTTGGCAGCTAACATATTTTGAGGAGCTGAACGATTCTCATTATAACCAGGGTATCGAAGCTATTGAATCACTTGGAAAGGTGTATTGAGGTAAAAGAAGATATGTAGAGAAATAAAGTTATTTTTTGTGTTTTCTTTGTTAGGGTGAGTATTTCCGAGACTTCTCTCATACTAGCCCGTTATCTCATGTATGTCATCTATAATAATCATTTAGTATCAATACAAAAAAGCAAACCTTTGCCATAGTTATTATTTGGAACTAATATCTCAAGCGTACTAAGAAAACGAATTATTTGGATTAAAAAAAAATTAATAATATGTATTATTCAAGTTTTTGAACCCAAATAATTCATTAAATTACCTAATTGGACTTTTTTTTTAACAAACCCTGTGTGGAGTTTCTTTTTATTACATTCTGGTCATTTATTGACCAATAAGCAATTTTTGTCTAACATAATTTACTAATATACGAAAAGATAATTAAACTAAAGTATACTCATCAGTATACAAAGTGTTTTAATAATCTAGCACCACAAGTTAACGTGTACACTTCTGCACTTTGTTTTTGCACTCATTAAACTAACTCAAATGGTTTAGTTCTGTTAAGTCTCGAGCTGAGTAAGGAGCTGAAGGCCTTCTGGATTTACGTGTTGATAAAGTCGTCGTTCATCACTTTGAGCATACTTTTTGATGACGCTATCGACAGTTTGTACATCCAAATCCTTATGTAAATTGTCCTTCCGTATGTACCAGGGTATATCGACAATACCACGAAGTACTTTGTTCTGATATTTCTCACTTTGTATGATATTTCTATTGCCTTTACTGGCACAACTCCAAAGTTGAATACCGTAAGTCCAAACTCATTTAAGGACTTGTTGATAAAGCAGGAGCTTGTTGTAGACTGATAAGATTGAATGTCGACCCATTAACCAATACATCTTTCTATATTTTAGTTCTTCTCGTTTTTCCTTTACATGCGGCTTCCATCTACGTCTGGTATCTAGAGTCATGCCCAGATATCTAGCTGCATTTTCATATGGAATAACTTGTTGGTTAATATAAACTGGTTTGTGCTCAATTCTTTTATTGGTAAAGTCAACATGCTCTGACTTCGTCTCATTAAGTTTTATCCTCCATTTCCTTGTCCAGTTTGTAGTTCAACTATGCCAATTTGTAGCTTTTCTGTTGACTCAGTATTGTTACTACCAATAGCCATGATTACGGTATCGTCGGAAAATGAGGCAACGACATGCTGTTGGGACGTTGGCAAGCTACTAGTGTATAGGAATCAATCCTTCGTGCCAAACTTTATCGAATGCTTGCGCGGCATCCAAAAATATTGTTGAGCAAACTTTCTTTTTCATAATGATTTTTCAATTACATATATTAGTAATTCGATGAATCTGTTCAATCGTAGAATGACGATTCCGGAAACCAAATTGATGATTCGGAATGAGATGTTTTTCTTCGATAATAGGCTTTAATCTTTTTAATAAAAGTTTCTTAAATAATATTGAAATAATCGATAATAGAGATATTGGCCGATATGACGATGTTTCATGGGCAAGTTTGCCGGGTTTTAGAATCATGAGGACTTCAGCCACTTTTCACAAATGAGGTACATACTACAGGCGGAATGATGCGTTGATAAGATTAGTAAGGTTTATCAAGAACTTTCTAGTTGAATTTGATGGAGCCTGTGGTTGAAGATCAATAAGGTTGATATATAACCCCTTTCCACAATTAACTATTTGTAAATTCTGTATACGCATTTCGACAACCAAGTAGTCATCATCAGCAGATAATTTCAAAGTGTCGCACCTGGTAAAACACGGCGAAGAAATTGTACGAAAAATACACTCCGTACGCGAAACCACTGTGTACAGTGTACATCTTGGTTTGCAACGGTGCGGATGCGTACGGAGTGTATTTTTTTACAAGGTGCGACACTTTGAAATTTTTGATGACAACTTGGTTGTCGAAATGCGTATACAGAATTTACAAATAGTTAATTGTGGAAAGGGGTTATATATCAACCTTATTGATCAAGAACTTTCTAGAAAGTTATTTTAGAATTTGCCCAGTAATGAGGTCGAAACCTGTTGTTTTTTTCGTGTTAATGTTTGTTTTAATTTCGTTTTTGACTTCAGCCAATGTGGTTAATGGAATTTCATTTCCGTCTTGGCAAATGACGTCTGGTAGTACTTCATCATTTTCTACCAAATTCGGTTGAAAGATGTTTTCTAAGTGTACTGCAAATCTTGATGCTTTTTGTTCATTATTTCTAGCCCAACCACCGTCCATGTTTCTAATAGGAGATGTTTGCCTCATTTGTCTTTTGAAATTTTTCGTGGTTTTCCAAAGTGAACATTTGGTGCTGACATCATTTGTAAGTTCTCTTAGAAACTTATTTATGGCGTCATTCTTTAGCTGCTTGATTTCTTTTTTTAGTTGTGAGGTAAGTTTATTCAATATATTTTTATCTTTAGTTGTTTTGGATTAGTGCCGTTTTTTCCTCGCTTTTCGTTTTTCTGATACCAAGCCTAGAATTTCTTTAGGATAATTGTTGCTTTTTAATCTTCTTTTTATTTCAGTCGTGTTTTCCCATGCTGACTGCTGGGTATCATTAATAAATTTTTCTACCTCGTCGTCCAATTGTTCTTCTGTTTACAGTAGTACGTTCAACTGAATTCTTTCTTATAATGGCATTCTGAAACTCTCCCAGTCAGTTTTATTATTCACTAGTACAGGGTTGTAGGGCTTCAGAATGATGTTTTCGCTTAGAGTTAAAATAATTGGTAAATGATCCGAATTAAGCTCCACGTTTTCCTCAATTTGCATGTGGTTGCTAGTTACAGTAAGGTTGTAGTTTTGGTTCTTATATTTACTCCTGTTACTTAAACATCTTCCATTTCGAATTTAATTCCTTCATTATATTAGAGATTATCTTTGACTACTACTGCGCTTCCACCCTTAGCTGAATTTTCGGGGTGAACTGTGTGATAAACCTTATATCCTCTAAATTTGGTAAAAGATTGTTTTGTGAAGTGCGTTTCTGAAACTAAGCACACATTAATTTTGTTCGTATCTATTATTACTTGCAGCTCTTGTTGGTGTTGCTGTAGTCCGTTAGCATTCCACGTCATGATAAGTGTGCTGGCCATTTCTATTCTTATGTATGGCTTCTTTGGTGCCATATTCAAGGATAGTTAATCGTTCTTCTATTTTCTTGAATGACTGTTCTTGCTTAATTAATTTATCCATTATAGTTTGTGTATTTGTTTGAATACTTGAGAGTTGTTTATTATTTGGTTCAGCTTTTTGTGGTTGCGGAGTTTCCTTTACTGCTTGAGAATAAGTCACGTTAGTGTTTACCCTTGGGAATTTGTTTTTATGACCTTTATTAGTATTTATACTAATATCTACTTCCCTTTTCATTGACTGCTTTGAGAAGCTTATTTTTTTTCGTAAGATTCGTTTTAACTTTTTGCAATTCCTTAGCTATCGTACAACTCCGATAGCTAACCGGATGAGGTTCTCCACAATGAATGCATTTTGGTTTCTCGTCTGCTGCTTTTCCACAATTTTTTGTGTAATGTTTTCCGGTGCATTTAACACATCTTGGTTGTTTAGCGCTTGACAATTTTTACATTGCGGAATTAACTTTGATTTCTTAATTAGTTCTATATTTACTTTGATACCCAATATATCTCTGATCTGATATATTTTGTCTATGTTTTTATCATGTCTAAATTCTAATACGAACATATTTAATGGTTCTCTGGTCTTCCATTTCAGTTTTTTTACTGCTTTTAATATTTTAAAGCGTTTTTTCTGCAAATGATTAACTATTTTTCATGTATCGCATTTATAACGCAAATTTTTGCCCATTACCTTGATTAATCTCTCTTGTTTGCTCTCATAAGAGTGTCATTGCAAGTTGAGGTTACCTAACATGTCTACCATCGATTAATAGCTATCACTATTTGGTACATTTATTTTAACATTTTGATTATTTATAATCTTAATTCGAAATTCATTAGAAACTTTTCCTTTTGTGGTGGTTTTAGCGAAGTATTCATTTTCCTCTTCTTGCTATTTTTTCCTTTCGCTCTAACCCATTCTGTCTCTTGCTAGTTCTTCTTCATCTGTATGATACTCTACTGTTTCGTCTTTTTTTGGTTTATTGCCGTTTCTTTCGAGCTGCAAATATTTTCTTCGTAAATTTGCTAGTTCCTCCTGTAACTGTTTAAATTCATTCTGAATCAGTTTGTTTTTGCTTATCATTTCATTTCTTTTATTTTCAGCTTTTTTCTATTCATTGTACAAGATCTGTTCATTTTACGATCTCGCACAATTTTCTTGAAACAGTTCATCGTTTCTTTGAATTAATACCGCCTCTGTTGATGTGGTCGGTGTCGTTGGCTGGATAAAAAGTGCCATTTATTTATTTGTTTTCTTTATTTCACTTTTTTTCACTTTTTTCATAATTGTTTATAAAACATTATTTACAAAACACTTTTCTTCCGCATATCTTACAAATGCAAAACTACATCAAAGAAAAAAAAATAAAACGCTTTTGCACTCGAGGGGCGATCGAATACGTCATTCTATCACGAGACTCAAACTCGTTAATTAGAACTTGAAACGAAATTCAGATAAAATCTTAAAATATTTTTAAGTAATTTATATAAAAAATTAATAACAATGAAGGGAGATAACTACAAAATCTATTAAATGTTTACAAAATAATAAAATGTTAATATTGACAACAAAAATAATAAATTAAATAATTGAATTGAAATTATGATTATATAATAACTAAAAACATGTACGTATGATCAGTAGCCTACCTAAATAATTAGTTTTTGTACATGTATCGTATATACATGTATCCTTTTATCGAATTATTTGCAAATTCACCTATAGCCTATATGCTATACTTAATATAAATATATACAAATCAACTATTAATTAAGTAATATGCAATTTAAAGTACTATTAATTATAGACGTAGGCAAAATTTAATTTAGTTTATAATATGTAATTACATTTAATTATTTGATTGTAATATCATTGGAAATTACTAATTTAAATGTGCAATGATAATATATTTTGCAGCTCAAACATTTTTAAATATTTTTAGTCTTCATATAATAAATGAACATGTTTCATTTTAATAGATGCTCATTATTTATAGGCTGGTTAGAAATTTAAGGGCAATTGCCAGGTAGAACGATTCTATTTTAAATTCAGAGTCGGCAATCTTAATACAGAAATATTGTATTGTTATTAGTTAAGCCGTAGGAGTTGCTTAAAAGAAATGTATATATGGCAACATGGTATAAAACCATCAATAAGTCAGTAGAAACAATATGACAAAATACGAGTTTTACTTAAGTCTAATGAATGTGGATACCAGATTGCATATTCGTCTTTTTCTAAGTGCGGATTTTTCTTGCAAAACTCAAATACCATTACAGCGTATTCGTTGAAAGTGTATATTACAATATCACAAGAAAACGAGGTTGCCATATCTATTTTAATGTAAAAAAGCAGTTAAAGACATGTTGAAAAAGGCAAAATATTGGCATAAATCGATTAAGTACATCAACGTAGTATTGTATAAATTTATTGGGTAGTAAAAAACATGGTTTTCCACAAAAATGATAAAAAATTCAAAATATTTTTTGTCGCACATTATCAACATTAATGGTCTCGTGTGTTTCAGACGCGTAATACAACATCCGAATTTCTGACCATCGTATATATTGTAATATTTACTATATTATAGGAAATACCTGGATACAAGTGAATATTAACTCTCGATAAGATTGTGTCAATTTTTATAACTTCCTTATCAAAATATTTTTAATCCACGCATGTTATTACTATTTTGTTTGTCTAAAGCCTTGATTCTTTGTAGGATTACCATTGCATTATATATACGACGTGTGGCTATTAAACAGCAAGACTGACGCTGGTATAGAAGAAGTGCGCATGCGCCAAACGTCAACGACTGACAGCTATTTATCGTGAAGCTCGAATGCAGTGCTTCTCGTCTTTGTAAACAAATCAGTATAGCTGTAGCCTTCGTTCGCATTAGTTTTGTTTCTTTGTTTCTCCAGAAAAATGTTAAGTGTAACAATAGAGCAACGAATTGTTGTGAAATTTCACATGAAACTTGGAAAACCCGCTAGTGAAACTTATAATTTATTGAAAGAAGTGAATGGCAATCTTCACCGAGAGCCAAAAAAACTCGAATGAGCAAATCCAAATTTAAAGCAATGATGATTTTTTTTTTCGATATTCATGGGATTGTGTACTGAAGGTCAAACTATTAATCAACATTACTACCTTCACGGTCTTGCTCAACTCCGTGAAAGAATAAGGAAAGAAGGATCCGAATTCCGCATTGTCTGTCAAGAAGTTTCTAGCCAAGTATAGCATCCCAGTGTTAGACCATCCGGCTTATTCGCCGGATCTTGCTCTGTACGACTTCTATCTGTTTCCTAAGGTGAAATCTGAATTAAAGGGAAAAAAATTTGAGTCCGTTGAAGCTGTGAAAGCGAAAGCAGCACGTGTCCTGAAGGAGCTGCCAGAAGAAGACTTCCAGCACTGTTTCGAACAATAAATGATTTGCATGGAGTGTTGTAGGAATAGAGAAGGGGTGTATATTGAAGGTGATAATAAGTAAATATGTATGAAATCACAATAAAATGTTTTATAGCGTCAGTCTCGTTATTTAATAGACACACCACGTACATATATGTATATATATATATATATATATATATATATATATATATATATATATATATATAGTTCGCTTTATATTTAATTTAACGAATTGAAATTAATAATTCTTTAGAACGTAAATTTTGATTAATTTAAATATTAGAAATTAATTTCCATATATGGTTAAATATCAATAATTCTTAATATTAACTATTAATTTTACAATACTCTCGACATTTTTCAAATACATTTAATTATGATATTTAATAGATTTTGTACCTGTCATATAAATTATTAAATAGAAATTAAAATTCGACTGTAAATTATAATAATAATAAATTCATTTTATTTAAAATTATTATTAAAATTATATAACTGACAATAAAATTTAAAATGTTATTCAAGCACTGTATTTTCAATAGGTAATCAGTCAAATGATACCTAAATAAGTTACTTTAATATAATTATTATTGTTTAATTTTATATTGGACAAATAAAATATGAAATTTACATTATTATTAATGTAATTAATAATCATATAGTATATATATATATATATATATATATATATATATATATATACTATATGATTATTAATGTATATATATATGTATATATACGCTGTAGACGCCACAGACGGTGTTGTTACATGTTTGAAAAATGTTCATTTTTCTTAATGTAGGCGAGCAGCATTGAAAATAAGGTCGCTTAGTGCACCTGGGCTATACGGCAACCATAATTGATCATATCAACTTTCAAAAAATGCAATAAGTTCCAATACATCAGTACTTATACTTGAAACGTTCATTTCACGAATCTATCGATCAAACGGACAGAAGGGGGATTTATTTTTAAATGCAGTTTCGCGTCGTACGTAGAAATATTAACAATTGCACTCCTATTAGGATGATGGATGTGTACTTATACATTTACTTCTCTGAAAATGTCAGGTATGTTATGGCAGATGATTACTGCAGATATAGCTAGACGAATAGTACATACACACACTAAGTGATTTCATTATGAAGATGATATTGATGCTGACGAAGTTTTATTGATTTTTTAAAAATATTGTGGCACGTGTCCTGTAGGTTATGCAAATTTTGTTAACACATTAATTAATTGAAATGAATTAAACGGTCAGCGAACTAGTTTCATTTACGTTGATTAAAAAGACGCTGTTGGGAATTTCGTAATTAAAATTTGCACATTCGGCTTGTTATTTTTAGTTTGAAAAATTTCCGTGTTAATATTGAAGAATAATATTACATATGCATTTGCTTGGTTACCCTTATTTGCAAAGTATTTATTAATGGATTAATTAAAAAATATTTAAGGCGAAACGAAATATATTACATTAATTAAATAAAATCTCTCATAGTTTTAGTCTCAGAAATACGGTTTAATTATGTTCTTCATATTACTTGAATGGGACCCGGCAATATTATCGTGGTTTTATGCTTAACGTAGTTCTTTAATTTCGTAATTAATTTCTCGTTTGTTAATTTGAGTTTTAGTTATGAGAAAGTCTTAAACTTGTAATAAAAAGTCGAAATTTAAAGTGCTAAGAATTTTTACTTAACAATATTTTGATATAAACCAACGAATTTCAACTCCTGGTTTTGTTATCAAGTGAGGCATACTATTTTTTATAGAAAACGAAAAAATTTTCATTTTAAAAAAATGTGGTCAAGTAAGCTCTAACTTTGTTTGGATTTTAACAGTAATCTGCTAACATTATAGGACTCCATTTGCCTTGGTACCGTTATTAGATTCCCAAAATATCTTGATGGAAGCGTTCGCCGTGCTCGTCACTTATGTCGCCCATATTTTCCGGACACAAACCCAAGTGGGAATGTAGAACGTGCACTTTAAGGAGACATACTGTATCACTGTGAAATGCTTGTTTATGTTCGTTACCAAAGTTTTGTAATTTTCTGCTTTCGTTATCCAAAAAACTGGTGAAAACTTGTACCATGGATACTCACTCAGCTTTTTCCCGCGCTATTAATTTGGTTCTAAATTTTCTTCTGTTTCTCGTATCTGAGGTCCAACAAAAATACCTTTTTTTACTTGTCCTTGTCTCGAGGGTATTTAAAACCGTCTTCTTCTTTATCCAGTGTCACAACAAAGTTTTTCATGAGCCTTAATTTAACGTGCAGAGATTCGCAAAAACAATTTCGTTTGTTACGACCCGTCGTGCTTTTCGAAAGTGATTTTATATCATTTCCTAATAACGGTGGTGGTTTTGACAGTTTACATAGGATGGCTTCTGTGTAAAGGGAAACGTCCACGTCGACAGCGGGTTTCGGGGGCAACAAGTGGAGAGCATATGTGGTATATTTAAGCAAAATTCGAAATAATTCATGAATCAATTTAGTCGTGATATTCTTATACACAGTCTGTCGCAGAGAAAACCGAACTTTTTTAAAATAAATACAAAAGCTTACTATTTTGGTAAAATTTAATTATTTTATTCAAAGTAGCGCCTTCGGTTTCAATACAACGTTTTGCACGGTCAATTAACAGGTCGAATGAATCTTTAAGTTCATCTTAGAGTTGTTTTTCAAGATCGCTATCGACGCCTTTTTAATGGCGTCGACGTCGACATTACGTTGTCTTTTTATCGGTAAACATAGTTTGGAGAATAGATAGAAACCATAGGGGGCCAAACCCAGTGAATATGGTGAATGGTTGATGGCTAAAATGCCATTTCTAGTTAGAAAATCAGTGTAAGCGTCGAGCGATGAGATCGAACGTCACACGACGAATATGCGCCAAAAGACTTCATAACACCAAGTTAATATTCAGCATTGTCGGTTTGACTAGTTGATACAAACTTTGTGCATTATGTCTTTCAAATCATAAAAACAAATCAACACTGCCTTCACTTTTGACTTCTCCAAACGGCTTTTTCTTGGGTGTTTTTTCGTTTGAATGCTTCCATTCAGAGTTTTGACGCTTGGTCTCTGAATCATATTGAAAACACCACGTCTCAATCGCCAGTAACAACAGGATACTTGAAGTTTTCGTCTTTTTTTGAGTCTTTAATATAGCCTGTACAGTGTTGAATTCAGTTAGCTTGTGTGGTACAAATCTTTCTCAGTCTCAAATGGTGTGTCTAAATGCGATATATTGAATCTTTGAAAATATTTAATTCCATTCCCATGTATCGTAATGATGATTTCGGCTCGTTTCTGATAAATTTAATATTTATTAAGTTCGGTGTTATTTTCCGCAACCATAGATTTTTTTGCACCGGATATTCGTCGTCATTTATGCCCGTACGACTGTCTTTAAATTATTTATACCACTCATGCACACTCGTATGTAATAAACCACCACACAGTGTTTAAAACAGGACTTGATATTTGCTCTTTGTTCAGAATTCATTTTTCGACCAATGCCAATACACACACATTTTTTTAAATAGATGGCGTCACTAAGAATTACTATTTAAAAAAAGTTCGGTTTTCACTGCGATAGACTGTGTAGATCCCTCAGTCTACCATCTGGCGTGTGTTAAGGAGATGTCCACATTTGAAACCATACTGACAGCAGTTCGTTCAAATTGGTCGGCCTACGAGATCCTCAGAACTTACTGTATGTAATTTTTTTGTATGGAATATGTAAAAGATCATCTCTTACACAATAATGTAGATGAACCTTAACATCGAATAATAACAGTAAACGTTAAGGATCGTGGCATGTTACTGCGCGTCTGAGAGGAATTCTCATATCGCCTTGATATTATCCGTGTCACAAGTCGTGGCCATATTGCGAGTTTGCAAGACATGATACAAAATTATATATATAGGACACTTGTAACTTTTTGGAATTTTATATTATGTTTCCTTAATAAAATATTGTGGTATGAAATCGGTTACTTCCTTTAAAATAATTCCGTATTAAAAATGGATATATTTTTGGTAAAAATTATTTAAGTAAATATCTCAAAATCCTGACGGGATGAAGGAATTTTGAAATTAGTTTCCAATCAGGATGCGAAAGCGCATAAGAGGAACGTATTAATGTGCAAGAAAACCGTATACAATTGTAGTTTTAGTTATGTGTACGAGAGAGGAGATTTTCTAAATGAAACATTTAGATAATCATTGAAAATTATTGTATATTAATTAACAATTAGTACATAAATAATTTCGTTTTATTATAATTATAATTTTAAACGTCTTTATAATTTTATTACACACTTTGACCACAGTTAATGAAACGCGTACTGCCGTGATAAAATTCGACTAAAGTCACTTATACGCAAATATTAATTATTTGAATATTCTATTTTATAGGGATCCATTATTTTCGAATTTCATTTCTAATAAAGTTATAAAATATTCCGTCATAGCAGAAAGTGTTTCAGTTTTAACGAAAGGAAAATTAAACCGAAAGATAATATGACAATTAATTCGCGGATAAAATGTCAATTAAAATTTTATAATCAATACTTAGCGAGTAAATTTTTAATGGAATATTTGATATGCGAGGACATAAATTTTAGGAAAAGGAGTATCAATCAAGCTATCAATTATTTTAATTACGAACATTAAAATGTAAAAGATCACTTTATTATCAATATAAAAAATATTGCAAAAGAAATTAATATAATGGATTCATGAGCCTGTCTAGGGAACATTGCCTATGTACAAAGTCTAACTGTTTATTTCCTAAAAAACTATGTCGAAATTTGTATTTCCGTTTCGACATACGAGATATTATCTATCCTATCATATAGAACGCTGCAATACAATAAATAAAAATCTTATTTATTCAGCATAATATTGCTTTAGATTTACACATTTTGCGGATGAAATAATCCCACGCTCTGAAAAAAAATTTCTTGTCGAAAATCTTCTACACTTCAATTGTTTTTTGAGTCTTAATAATCGTTTGACGGTGCTAAATCCGAAAAAGAGAGTGGGCGGCCAACAAATTCAAAACCAATTTCATTAATTTTTGGTAGTGTTATCAATAACTTGCGAGCAGGAATATTCTTGTAAAAATTGTAAGAAAAGCACATTTTTGGCAAGTTTTCCGCCGCGTTTTTTCTATGAACGATGTGAAATATACAGTTACAGGAAATGTCCAATGTTTGCGCAACATGCTTAAACTGTCGATCTTCTAAGATTATATCAAAGACAGATTCAATGTTTTCTGGAATGGTCACAGAAATTGGTCTTTCCGAGCACATTTTTGAAATCTGATACTCCCGCAACCTAGTTTTTAATAATGGCATATGAAGGACATTGATTACCTAAAGTTTCTATTGTATTAGCAAAAGTTTCTTTTTCTAATAACCCTTTCAAAATAAATACCTAATAACTGGTCAGGGCTCGATTTTTTCGAAATATAGCTTATTCTTAGATTTGCTACTATGGCATTTATAATACATCGTAGTTGTAACAGTAGCAAATACGTCTACTAGTTTTCCAGGCTTAGTAGATGTTAATGCTCTCTCGTATATGCTTACATGAATACGCCTGGAAATTTCGAACAGATTAAGCCTGTCGTTAATTATGTTAGATATTGAGAAGGCAATAGATATTTGCTTGCATATTTTGTCGTATAAATTTGGCGGTTGAAATTTTAAGTAGCATATTAATATACATATATGTATTTTGCGTAAAAAATGGAAAATTTATGTTCACCCTAAAATTGAACTACGAGGGTAGTTTGACAAGTAGTGAGAATGGAAAAGAAAAACGAATTTTTTAAATACAAAATAATTTTTATTTTTCAATATATTCTCCTAAGATGAGCAATACATTTATTCCAACGGTGCTCCAATGCCCTTATGCCATCTCTAAAATGCGATTCCGGAAGGCTTGCAAAATACTCATTTATGAAGACAATAAGCTCGTCGTTAGACGAAAATTTCTTTCCACCTAGTGCCGTTTTCAATTTTGGAAAAAGGTGGAAGTCGGAAGGGGCTAGATCCGGCGAATAAGGCGCATGCGGTACTAATTGGAAATGCAACTCGTGGATTTTGGACATCGCAACTGTGCTGGTATGCGAGGGAGCGTTGTCTTGGTGAAACAGAATCTGTTTCTTTGCCATTCCTGGCCGTTTATCACGAATCTCAACATTTAATTCTTGTAGAAATTCTGCATAATATTGTCCGTTTATTGTGGCACCTTTCTGAAGGTAATCAATGAGCAGAATGCCCTTTGAATCCCAAAAAATTGATGGAATCACCTGGTTTGCCGATAAGTGGTTCTCGTTTCCCTGGAGGTGCAGAACCACGTTCTAACCATTGTTTCGACTGTTGTTTACCTTCGGGTGTACTGTAGTGTATCGAAGTTTCATCGCATGTAACAAATTGCCTACAAAAATCAACCGGATTCCGCTTATAAAGATCCAAACACTCATTGGAAATGTACAAACGACTGAACTTTTGATTAGTGTAAGCAATCGCGGCACCCATCTTGCCGAAACCTTGGAAAGGCCCAATTCTTTCGTTAAAATGTGGTGTACGCGTTCTGTTGAAATGTTTACCATGTCTACTATCTCTCTCACTTTGAGTCGTCGATCTTGCGTAATAATATTATGGATTTTTATAATCATTTCCTTAGAAGTCACGATTTTGGGTGCTCCAGAGCGCGCTTCATCAACACAGCACGTTTAAATTCATTTACCCATCTACTTATTGTGGCGGATGATGGAGCAGATTCACCTAATGTTTCCCGTAACTCATCTTTTATTTCGGTAGCTTTCATACCCTTAATTACGAAGTACTTAATCACCGCATGGTACTCTGCTTTTTTCATTTTAACAAAACGACGGGTTGCTTCTTTTTCAATCTGCTGTCAAAAATAAACTAATCAACCGATTTATCTAAATATCGGAATGTAAACATATAAATAGGCAACCTAAATTACAGTGCATTTGTTTTACCAATTAGAGCGCCACCTATGTGTCATTCTCACTACTTGTCAAACTATACTCGTATGATATAATTTTCTCGATTTTATCGTACTATAATCTCCTGATTGAAATTTGGTCATCTCTACAAAGTTAATATTATAGTCACCAGAGTGTGAAAAATGTATCTCTGCTTACTAATATTGCTGTTCTATTGAATTATAATAAAACTGTCTTCTGAATCAAATAATTTGTTTGACTATGCAGCCTGAAATGAGAATTTGACATTGGTAGAGAATAGGGGCTCCTTTATTCTTCTTGTTGGCGATTTCGATAGGCTGAAAATGTAAAATTCGCGTCCCTGTTATTTCCCAAACCTATTCTCTATCTGTGCAGGATAAGTCGAATGTGGTTGAAAACAATTAATAGATATTTCATAAAAATGATAAATTAAAGAAGGTTGAATTAAGTATCTGAACCCATTATTCTATTTTAACTTGTTCGGAAGTTTTAATATGTACTTGCTGGGAGAGTATAAAATGCTGTATTTTTAGTGTAGGAAATGTACCGAAATATTCAATTTTACAGAAGCTTTATTGCGATAATTCTGACCAAAAAATCGATATTAATATGGTGTATAATTTAAAAACGTTTGGCATCGTAACGGTATGAACAAATTTATCCTGTCAAATATTTCTTGGGGAATTTTCCTGACAATAATATCTGAAGTTCCTGGAGGCATATTTCGTGCAGGCACAATATTTGCTCGATGGGAACGAGTATTATTGTCCACGAAAGTGAATTCTTCTCCCATGGCTTTTGCATATGGAATAATAATAGGTAGAAAAATCCAAATGTCTCTGGGCACCAAAAGTTCCATTTTCTATGATATAAATGTCAGTGTGCTTTCAAATGCCTATGTCTTATTCATACAAAGTGACAGTCTTCAAGGTTTTCAAACACTTCATATGTTTATACGAATATTTATGTAAGTGTAATTAATCCCGTATATATTGCCTTATTGATGAATTTTTAAAATATTTCATGTAAATAACTAAGTGATTTCGAGGACTAAATATATAAGTATGTATGTATATATGTATATATATATATATATATATATATATATATATATATATATTATACAAGTGCATATATATATATATATACATATATATATATATATATATATATATATATATATATATACTTGTATAATTTTTATTTTACATTATTAATGATGACAAGCTATTAACTACGAAAAGAGTAATTAATTAAGGACAAATTCGAATTTCTCACTAGTTAGTTGCAGTGACAAATGAGTTAAATCGACACTTTATACACAGCAGTATTCTGGCATCGTTCATCCAATAAAGAAAGAATGATTTATTACCGTGGTGTTGTAATGATGTTTTATATTGCTCAGAAAGTTACTTCTAAAAAGCTTATCCTGTGCGGAATGGAAATCTGTTTAAGGATGAGAGTAACTATAGCTTTAACTAAAAACAATGTACATAACAGATTTTTTAGATTATAAATTTTAATTAACGGATTTATGCAGGCTATACTACAATTAATTGAGTTATTATATATTTCTTCTTGAGAATAATGTAATAATAAAAGTGGTTTTGGCTTTACAAATAACCATTTTTGGCCAATTTTTATTTAATAATATATATTAGAAATATTGATTGAAAGTTATGTTAAAAATTTTAATTTTATTGATTTCAAAGTAGAGATATGTTGAGTTCCATAAAATGAAAATTTTAATTTAAAGAATAAGGTACAAGTGGACAAATGCGAGTTGGGGAAATTGATTATCAGTTTGTAATTTGTAATTGAAAATTTTCATACCCACCGTTACATATTGAAAATATCGTTGTTCTTTTGTCAATGCATCTTTTCTATTGGTTGTATAAATTTGCTTATAAATACAATAAAAAATTTGAAATTGGAAAATTAATGCTTTATTAATTGTATAGTAAACATGTACAATCTCTACTAAACAAAAGCCAGTGCAAAAATTGTAATGTTGGTTGTGTAAATATTTATATTATCCAGTTACAAGTGGAAGTATTGTTTATTATCAGTGAATTATAAATTAAAATAAGCTATACGAATTTAAATGGAACTGTTAGTGAATTATTAGAACACTTGTATTAAGTCAAAGTAATAAACAGCGAATATATGTCATGGACATCTATCAGATAAGGGTAAATAACCTTGGGTGTATGTTGTGTTAGTATGGGGATAATAATTATTATTTATATAGTTAGAAAATCAGAAATGAATAGAATAATGTTTACACAATAATAAGAAGCTTTAGTTTGATAGTAACATTTAAATGTAGTACTATCGATAAAAGGTTTTATTTTATGCTATAATATGTAGTTTTGTCAAAAGTTAACTATTTTTATTTATTTCACTTAAAAAAAAGATGTTAATAGAAATGTATACTTTATGCTTTTTAAGAATATAAATTAATTACATTTGAGTCAACTGAACTTTGTTATCTTAGACTATTTACGAACTATAAAAGATATAATGAATTACAATAGATAATTTTCACAGGTGAAAGTATAGTTTAAGAATGAATATTTTCTTTGAACTTTGATTTTTCTAAAGGTACAAATGCTAGATTATACTTCTAATTTTTGAATTATATGGAATATCATATCACACAGGATCATTAAATCGCGCATCCCTCCACGATGTAATGATCCTGAAATATAAGAGCTATTTTGAACATAATTACTAATAAAGTGAGCATAAAAAATTATTATTATTAATATAATTATATTTAGCGATTTTTTTCATAGTATTAAAATTAAAATCAATAAAGTTTTAGTATCAGAAGCACATTTATTTATAATAATTTTTGAATAAAATGTGGGGCTTAAATACCATATCACTACTCTCACACATCATTAAGCAAAGTATTAGTGGTTTTTCATGAACATGATGATATTGGAAATCCACCGAATGAATTGAAATCCTTAATTTCTGGATGGATGAAAGAAATAGCTATTTTAAGGCAGCATGTTATGGGAATCTAACTTTCTACATGAATTTTTATTTTTGAAAGCAAATGCATATTTGCTGATGATTAAATATTTAGAGAATTTAACACAGTGGCGGACTGCGTAGATCAACAGAAACAGATTAATAATAATACAAATATATTCCAATGCTACATACGAATCGAAACAAATTGAAAGTGATGTCTCTTAGTGTAGTGTTATGGCAAAACTAGGAAAGTGAACACAAACTTCATTATAGCATACTTTTGTTTTTGATTGATCAACAGTAACAATTGGTATGACTAGGAATTCTCCACTATTGGTGAGTTTTTGCTTTCAATAAGTATCCTTTTCGCTTTCGTGGTGTGATAATTTTCAAATTACAAGTATTAAGAGTAATACTGTAATAAGTCTGCTATTCTGAATACGAAGTATAAGTATCAATTTAAACTATGTCGGATAATAAAATTTTTTATCATTATTTCGATGACATCGTACAAGAACGACCCATTAGAAAATGTAATGTTCTCGTACATGGATTGTAAAGACAGGGTTGGACATTATAAACGATCTGCTGGGAAAATAATAAAACCAACAAGATTGTGAAAATATAATTTCAATCGAATTAACTCAAGAGATCTAAAAATTGTGTCTGATGGGAAAATCGTTTTGAATATGGCTAGAAAGTTAAGGAAACTAAAACGAAATGATTCATAAAAAATATAGGCACGAAATATTATATTGTACATAACTAGAAATTGTCGTTTGAGAATTGGATATACTTGGCGCACATGTAACTTTTTCAGAAAACCAATCGTGTCAATTAGATGTGACAGATGTTTTTGCCAAAATGCCAAGAATATTTTGTTAAAGAAATTGTTAATGGCAAAATATACAACTTCCTGCATTGTTTATTTATAATCTATTCTTGGTAGATACGATTTGCAAATAAAAAATGATGTACGAAAGAACTACGGTATATGAACGTATTACTATAATTTGCAACTGAATATAGGTGCTCTTATTAAGCTATTACTTTTCAAGATAATTTTGGTTTATTTTTGTGCTATAATAGCAATTATAAGTGGTAAAGAAATCAATAAAGAATTTAAATTTTTGTTAATAATTAGTTTACTAAGATGAAATTACGAAATTATTCAATTTAGTCCTCAGCAATATCAAAAAAAACGGTAATGTGATTACAAATTTTTCAAGTGAAAAGCATTGGGAGTCCGGCATAAATGCACTTTTAGATACTTCATCAGTTCCTAGACTTACTCTCTGGCAAATAGGACAAGAAGCAGATACCGACGCTATGTATATATGAGAAACGTACAATATTCTACAAATAATATCTTTGACTTCAATGTAAACCACTTCTTGCGGATAAGAGGAAACCATATCGATTTACGTTTATTATTTTACAGTAGATAGAGATATAAGAAATGTGTCACAAAGAAGAACACCATACACTTTTTTATATTTGATTGATTATGATATCTTTTCATACTTTTCTGAAATATGTTATCTGTATGTGTTAGTTGTTGTTTGCGAAATACTTAAATTTTATTTTTTCCTCTCATGGGTATTATATTTGTAATCGGTCATTTTCTCATTTAACTATCGAATTCTAAACCGAGTGACTTGATATTTGCAAGTCCCTTCAGAGGGGCTCATACCTGGTTCGTGATACTGAAACTAGTGCTTCTGAGGAACTCGAGCTTAAAATAATAATATAATAATAATAATAATACACATATATTTCTAACAATTTACATAATCTAATTATAAGACAACATACTACAACATATTGTTCATGTATAATAAAGAATTGAATGGTCCTAAAATAGATCCTTGCGATATTCTGCTCGCCATGCATATATAATTTTAATGTATTTCCTTATCATTGCCTAGAGATGCTGTATTTGATTAGTTAAATATAATTCCTCTCATACAGAACTATTGCGGTATATCGAGTAATGGCCTGCTATGTGAAGTTGATAAGTCGGTAAGGGATATTTTAGTATGAACTTCAACCTAGGACCAAATTACATGCCAATGCTCTACATTTTGCATATAATTCCTGAAAGTTTTTAGTCACTAAGAAGCATTCAAAATATACCATTGAGGGCTGGGAATAAGAATTAATAATGTTGTAAAATATCATTAGTAAGGAATTTTGAAAATTACATTTGATTACACATACATACATATATTAAAGTATATAGATGTTCATTGTGCCCCTCTGCAGCTGAATGGACATCTACATTTGATGAAGAATGTGTGGCGTCACTAAGTTCATCACAGCTGTGATACTGTTTATTAGTGTTATCGAAATTTGTGGGAATAGATGATACGTAAACTATATCTTTCACAAATCTCCACAAGAAAAAACAAGATTGGTAGTCAGAGCTAAAGTGTCTTTATTCCTCATACAACCTAACTATCGTCGAGGTAGAGATTCATTCGGGAAACGATTAACTAACATTTAGATGCCAATAGAATGGAGCCTATCCAGCTTCAAAATGTAGTCTTCTGAAACTTAATACATCTGAAAAACAAGTTAGTCTTGCAGCATTCTATGATGTTACTCCAGTAATCGTGTTTTCATACAAATTTGTTGTTTATTGAAACGACGAATCTTCTTTCTCGATGTAGGATTAATGTTAAACTTACGACGAATGCATTCTGCACCGCAGTCTCAATCTCACTTTTACAGAACGCACGAATGCAAAAATCTTTTGTTGCATAGTAGTCATCTTGCTTTCGTCTGAACTACTGTGCGTCGTTGGAGTGTCTTAGAAGTATTACTCGAAACTTTATAGCATTCTTTCTCAAATGTAATTGACAGAATTAAAAACATAGCGTACAGTGCGGAAGGTGTAGTTAATTGAAATTGTATCAATTTTTTTGAATCATATCGTATTTTCGGATGGACCATCAAATCAAGTAATTGCAGAAGCCGAAATTTTTGTGCATAGACACGTGAAAGATTTCAACCTTCATGTACACAAAAGACAGAAAAATATTTCTCTTCAATCATGGTTTGTAGCGCAATTAGTGCAGAAGGACTTCTTATTAATTGAGACAGAACAGAAAGTTTCTTTGTAATAAAAATATTCTCGTTTTACCTCGATCAGGTAATTCGCTTGACGTAAATTCCATTGAAAACGTATGGCATTTGTTAACGAAAAATATTTTATAATAGATCAATTTCCATACATCGAATTTTAATTTAATTAAAAAAAATCAAATATTAACGGTGGCAAGAATCTGTTGAAATAAACAAAATTACGAAAGCTATCATAGAAAGTACAAAAGGACAAACATCAACACTGTAAACTCGTAGCACTTCTATCATAGTTCTAATTTTTGGCCAGTTACTGTAGGAATTTTATATCATTTCTAGTCAATAATTGTGTATTATCATGAGCAATAGAGACAGTTTCATCGATAGTAAATGTGTACATTTAAAACCAATAAGTACTAGTCAAATGGATGGGATCATTATCACAATTTGGTGTGTCATTAGATGTTATGATATATCTAATATTGTGTTTGTCGGTCATCGACTGGGTAGTTGGATGTATGTATATTGAATTAATAGAGAATCAATTATAGAACGCACCACATGTTTAATTAAAAAAATGTGTCATTCGATATGAAAGCGGTATTACGTATTCGGCCAAAATCGTATTTCTATAATTGTTATTTAATTTCAAATGTAAATTCAGTGTACCAGCCTGTTTGTTAAACTGAATTGTTAATTTTGGAAGAGATTACTAAAAAGAAGTCGGTTTTTCAATGAACACTTGAAAATTGTGATTGTAGAAGAATTATAAAACATAAAGCAAACTGATGTTCGAAAATTTTTTTTGAACTTATGCATATGCCCAAGATAAGCTTTTTTCTAAGAATAAAAAGCATGCTCGTTATAGTCAAAATAAATAATAAATAAAATAAATAATTTAAGTATAGATAGTCTATCGCCGAGAAAACTGAACTTTTTTAAAATAAATAGAAAAGCTTACTATTTTTGTAAAATTCATTTATTTTATTCAAAGTAGTCGCCTTCGGCTGCAATACAACGTTTTACACGGTCAATTAACATGCCGAATTAATTTTTAAGTTAGTCTTTAGAGATGTCTTTCAAGATTGCTGTCAGAGATCACAGGGAGAAAAATCTGGTGAATATGGTGAATGGTGGATGGTTAAAATGCCATTTGTAGTCAGAAAATCAGTGATAAGCGTCGAGCGATGAGATGGTGCATTATCATGTAACAAAGACCAGCCACCATTTTCACAATTATTGATGGAGCACACGACGACCGTCCACCAAAAGACGCTTTATAACACCAATATTATATACAGCATTGACTGTTGGTACAAACTCTTTGTGCACTATGCTTTTCGAATCATAAAAATAAATCAACATTGTCTTCACTTTTGGCTTCTCCAAACGGCTTTTCTTAGGTCTTTCTTTGCTTGGATGCTTCCATTAGGAGTTTTGACGCTTGGCCTCTGGATCGTATGAAAACACTACGTCTCATCACTAGTTACAATGAAGTTTTCGTCTTTTTTTTGAGTCTTTAAACAAGTCTGTACAAAGTTGAATTCAGTCAGCTGTACAAACCTTGTATTTGAACAAATCTTTCCCAGTCTCAAATGCTGTCTCAAAATGCGATGAATTGAATATTTGGAAATATTTAATTCCATTCCCACGTATCACAATGAGAATTTCGACTGATTTCTCATAAATTCACGCACAAGTTCGATGTTACTTTCTATAGCTACAGATTTCTTTGCAGCAGGATGTTAAATCGTTTATATCACTCATACACACTCGTACGTAATAAACACGCATCAACATTCCCTTGTTTCAGCAAATTAAACGTTTTAGTAAACGATTTACCGAGTTTAAAACAGAACTTGTTATTTGCTCATTGTTCAAAATTCATTTTTCGACCAATGCCAAATACACACTGTTAATTTATGTGCAATTCCTCTGCTTCTAATTATGCAAATGTTGTCTACATTGATTTATACTCATAACAAGAAAACGATGAAAGAAAAATAAAGATTATAGTTAGAAAAAAAAAAACACTAACCAAATTTTTAAGAAGATACAAAATGAAATAAAAATTCTTTTAGGTTACAGACTTCGAAATCTTAAATAATATTTCAATAGCTTTATTATATTTATTTAAATCAATGTTTTTAAATTTCGAGGTATATTAATCGATGTTTAGGAAAATGAAAACTTTATGCTCTTGTATTGTAAGAAATAACGTCTTTCTTGAGGTTGGAAATTGTGGCTTTTTTAAAGGCAAATATTATACATTCATATGTATAATGCATTTACAGTATGTTCAGTAGGTACCATTAAAAGGTTTACGATGTACACGAAATTATATCTGCCGAATTTATGTACGATGGTCTTCATAACTTGCACTTGTAAACAAAACATTAGCTTTTAGCAAATTTTATGTTAATAATAATGTTAATGTTGCATTCGATCTATTTATAAGATGACTGCATCAAATCATCAAATTATCTTGGGCTTTTAAATTTGTAGAATAATTTTGACTATAAGTAATATCAATAAGTAATATCAATCTAATCACTAATCATAACTGCCAAATTTTCGTTCATTCTGTTTGTAACGATGTTTGTTATTCGAATAGAAATTGATCTGCTTCTTGTTGTTTTGAATCATGGAAAAAACAGAGTGCCGATTAGAAAAAAACGATGGACATTTGAGTTCAAATATGATTGGACCATTATATACGTGTACAGTGTTAATAAATGCGACAAATACAGGCTACGCACTTCGGACCACAATTTATCGATATTTAGATATGTTCCGAAAGACTTAATTGTTAAAGATCCGGACACAATAAAAAGAAAGAACTGAGGCTGGTACAAGTGCTCAGAAAAAGACAAACCGCGTATACTCGGCCGAAAAAGTTCTGGTTTCTGTATTTTGGCAGTGTAGTGGGTTTCTTTTATCGATTATCTTTGAAAAAGTAAAACGATACAAGCGAATATAATGCATCCTTTTTTAGATCAACTGCACGATACAATACAACGCGAAATACCCCACGTAAAAAAGAAACGAGTACTTATACTTCAGGATAATGCACTTCGACTCTTTAAGTGGCAAAAATTCTCTAATTACATTTCGGAAAATTTCCGCATTTAGCCAAAATTTGGCGCCGATATTCCGAAGTTTGTGAGAGCTTGCTTTTCTGGAGTAATAAAAAAAGACGAATATCGGTGCACTAAATGTAATGGGTTTCAAAGAGAATACGTCGAAAAATATAGCAATTTTTTAGTTTTTCAATTCGCCCTCATAATTATAAAATTATAATAAAAATAAGACCATATCCGATCTATATTTCTTTTCGTATTTGTAAAATCTAAACTTGTTAGTGAAATTTAAAATGAAACCATTTCAATTCGAAACAATAGTAACAATCAATTAATCCGGATTACATGCGAAGCTAACAAGTTTATTGCGCGATTTCCTCATGCAATTAGATAACACTTTCGTAAAGGAAGCCGAGATTTCTGTAGCATTAGTGCTGCGCTAAATGTAATAGTTGCCGCAACGATGCAATGTTTTCGGAGCTTACAAAGTGGGCGCTGCCACTTTTAGTGGCAAGGTTAAGTCATGTGTTTATGAGTATTATAACTGTAAGGGGGTTGCGGTTGTTCTACGACCGGAAACTAATTAAATTTCAGGTTTTCGACGTTATGGAAAGAGAGTAATTGAGCGCTTTAATTGATAACCGTAAAAAATGTTATTAATAATATACTATTTAAGTATTATAAGACTCTAATATGTTTAGCGAGCTAAATTTAATACCTACTTATATTTAATAATTACATTAATTTGACATGAATATTTCCCCAAGAAGTGTAAATTATAACTTCTAGATTAACTAAGAAGAAATTAAATATGTAACCATATTTATAGCTTTTCATTTTAAATTTTTGATTACTTAATATTATTAAGTATTTTATGAGAACACTAATCTTGTGTTGATATTTGTTGGAAAATTGGCAAAAATTTTGTTTATTATAAGCCAAGATACGAGGGAGCGTTTTTATATTCGCGGAATGAGCGGGTTGTAGAGGGGTGAGTAGGCGCATTGGGGGCGTGGCTTGTGCAGCGACTCATGATTAGTATAAATACGAAGTTTCATTGTTATTAGACAGTTAGTCTTTGAGCTATCGTCAACCAAGTAACATAATCAGGAGTGAAAAGTGAAATATGGAAAAAATCGAATATCGTGCAGTTATAAAGATCCTTACCAGGCAAGGAAAATAAGTCGCGACCATAATGAATGAGATGTCATTGGTTTACGGCGACTCTTGTCCCGGAAAAACCATGGTGTACAAGTGGCGTAGTTTATTTAAACAAGGAAGGGAATCCCTTGAAGACGACCCGAGGCCGGGCAGGAGCATTGAGGTGACCACGCCAGCACTTATCCAAAAAGTTGAACAAATTGTACTCGAAGATGCTCGACTAAAGAAGAAACAACTCGCAGAAATGGTTGGAGTATCCGATACAACAATTTTTAAAATCCTACACGATCATCTCGGCATGTCTAAGGTCAGCGCAAGATGGGTGCCGAGAATGCTCACGCCGCCGCAAAAACAACAGCGCGTAGAGTGTTCGCGTGCATTTTTGGACCTCTGTAATGAAGACAAGGATTGTGTATTGAGTGGAATTGTTACTGGAGACGAAACTTGGGTTCATCATTATGAACCTGAGTCCAAACAAGACTCCATGCAGTGGCATAAAAAGGGCACAGCACCTCCCAAGAAATTTAAAGTGTCACAATCAGCTGGGAAACTCATGGCAACGGTATTTTGGGACTCGGAAGGAATATTGTTGATCGATTATAAAGGTAAAGGTGTTTCTATAATCGGAGAATATTACGCTTCAATATTAGAGCGACTAAAAGAAGCCATCAAAGAGAAAAGACGGGGAAAATTGACAAAAGGTGTTCTGCTTTTGCACGACAACGCGCCCGTCCACAAGAGCCGCGTTGCGTTAGTTGCCCTGCATAAGGTGGGCTTCGAAATTGTGAATCACCCACCCTACAGCCCAGACCTGGCCCCGAGTGATTATTACCTGTTTCCGAAAATGAAAAAAGAGCTGCGGGGTAAAAAATTTACTGCCGATGATGAAGTCAAGGAGGCAGTTTCGGCGTATTTTGCAGATAAAGAGAAATCATTTTTTTATGAGGGTATAAATAAATTAATTGAAAGATGTGAAAAATGTATCCGTCTTGCAGGTGAATATATTGAAAAAGAAAAATAATTTGGCTTTTTTATTTCCACCCCTTGTCCCCCATTCCGCGAATATAAAAACGCTCCCTCGTAGAACAGACAAGTAACTGTAGTTTACTTATGGAATGATAACAAACGTTCAAAATGATTAATTGAAATGATGACCTAAGAAAATATCAAGAAAGTGCGTTATTTCGCGCCAAATTTCGACAAAAATGATTCGTCATGTCCAAGATAGTCATTTAAAAAGCAGGCAACTGTTACATAATAATGTACGAGGATAGTTTGACAAGTAGTGAGAATGACACATAGGTGGCATGTGCCTTATTCGCCGGATCTAGCCCCTTCCGACTTCCACTTTTTTCCAAAATTGAAAACGGCACTAGGTGGAAAGAAATTTTCATCTAACGACGAACTTATCATCTTCGTAAATGAGTATTTTGCAAGACTTCCGGAATCGCATTTTAGAGATGGTATAAGGGCATTGGCGCACCGTTGGAATAAATGTATTCTCTTTTAGGAGAATATATTGAAAAATAAAAATTATTTTGTATTTAAAAAATTCGTTTTTCTTTTCCATTCTCACTACTTGTCAAACTACCCTCGTACTCTCTCGTCGGTTAAGTTCAGTTCTTTTGCTTATATTATACCTCGTTTGGTTTGGAACTTCTTAAATTGTAAAAAAAAAATCGTTTGGAAAAGTCAAATAGTAAAACAATGTTTACAATTTTAAGGGGGATTATTGACAAAAAATTTCCTCTAAGTGATGCAATGGGTAAAGCTAAGTATAAGTTGTTCGGTGAACCATATTCATGTCCGCTCTAAATATCGAGAAATAGGTTGTTGGCAATTGTTAGATAATAGTTCTTATCGTTCGTAAATTGTTAGTATTTTTGGTTCTGTGCAACTGCTTTCTATTTTTTGAGCTACATTTGGCGATGAGAGATAGCTTTGCATCAATTGAAGACATTTAACGATGAACAACGAGTAATACACACGAGCATGACATTTCTTCAGCCAGCAAAATGTTATATTTTTTGGGAATATTTCGTATTAATAAAATGAGCTTTGCTAAAGTTTCTTAGCTAATTTGATATTTAAACTTTCTAGGAATAGAATGTATAAGTATGTACAGCTTAAGAGTGAGAGTAGTATGCACGGTATGGGAGTAGCGAATGAAATCACGTAAAGCGATGTTTCTGGCGATAATACGTCGCCAGAAAAGGTGGTTAGTCGTAACATATGGAAGCAAACCCCAATCTTAAGAAGATGCATTTGGTTATATGTATTAATTTCTTTATTATATTTCAAATATTATACATTTATTACATTATATGTTATTCAAACGGGCATGCCTAGGTATATGTATATAAGGTAAAATTGTATTGCATACTGTACTTCGGTTTGTGTCTATTTCACAGCAACTTTATTCATTCATCGTTTACACATCGTCATTTGCACAGTTCATGCACAGCTCCTGATTTGGTTGACAATGATATCTTGCTCTGGCACTATCTCTATATAGCTGAGGTCTTATTTTCTAGTGATAGGTTACTGGTATTTTCTTGGACCACCACGCTTTACATTTCGATGTTTAATCTTTGTTTCTTGTCCAGCAATAGCACTTCCGCTATGTTCTTCACTATCTTAACTTCTGCTACTTATATTTTTTGTTTGGTTATTTGCGGTTTTGCCATTGTTTCTATGGCATACATATGTATATCAGTGTGAGTTGTACAATTGCTTTGTATATTATTTTCTAGTTTTCGCATTTATTTCTACATATTGTTACTTTTAGGATACTAGCGACTTAGGCCTCTTTTACTAATTTCTTTACGTTTCGGAAATTAAATTTTAGAGCAGTGATTATCGTTAAGTTTAACAACCTCTGTATTTTCTCTTGTAAGTCATTGATGTATATTAAAAGTGAATTGGGCTTAGAACACTTTCTTGAGGTTCTCGTTCCTATTTCTTTTAAATTGGAATGTTTCTCTTTTTTCTTAGTTATAAAAAAAATCTGTGCGATCTACATGAAGTTAATATATTTACTGTAACGCACAAAAGTACTAATTAGGACTACTGCATCGACGCCCGTATTTTTTAACTATCGAACGATTCAATTACTTGCTTTTAGGAAGTTTATCAGCTCAGAAATCTGCGGGGAGTGGAAGGGTTTCCTAATAATACGATGTTCAAAGATGCCACAATATTACAACCCTAAAAGTCTACCGCCAATATTGAAACGAAGACTCTGCAAGATACGTTGGTATATTACAAGGACCTCGTATATACTAAATAAAAGTAATAAGAAGAGAAAAGGAAGACGTAGCAACTAATAAGCCCAAAGCAGTTTTATTGTAGATTAATAATTATAAGCACAAGGTATAAAGTGAACATTTAATGGCGGATTTATCACAATGAATAATTTAAAACTGTAATAATGAGTCTGTAATGTGTTTGATTATTTAAATATAAGTTATAAAATAATTAATAAAATTAATGAATTTAGAAATAATTGAGAAACTAAAACAATTATGAGTTTATTGTATGTTTTATTATTTAAATACAAGGTATAAAATAATGGATTTAACTAATGAATTTAGAAATAATTTTAAAATTTAAATAATTATGAGTCGATGCTATGTTTGATTGTTTAGATAAAAAAGTTTGAAATAATTAAGTTAACGAATTAGCATAGATAATTTAAATTGAGATAATGTAAATGTATAAATTCCTTTTTCCCTGCTATACGTATAGTTGGTTCACAGTCGATAGTGCAACTATACATGTACCCCTAATGGGCACTTCCTGAATACGCCTCTGAGACACAATCACAAAATAATTACAAAATCAAATACGCAAGCTCATGAAATTCAGCTTCCGCTGAATTAATTGCTAATTAGATATTTAATTAAATGACACACTAAAGTTTGACTATGGTGCTAATAGCAACCGTTAAATGAATTAAAGGAAACTTATAGAATAAAACTGAGGGCTAACTGTTGTTGTTAATTAGCAACGAAAATAATCAATTTAAACTGAACGGGATGCAAACGTGTAAATGATTGAAAAGAAAAATTAGGATAGTTAGCAGAAGGTTAGCTGTCTTTGGTTAATTGGCAAAGAAAATAATCAATTAAAACTACTGTTCGTTACCATAGTCTCTAGCCTTGCTTAGTACTACAAATTTTTAACAAATAATGTCTAACACATATAATAATAGATTTGTACAAATGATTTGGTTATCCCAGGTGCAACATTCCAGTAGTACTATTACCCCTTGACTGGATATTTCCAGATAGTTCAGTCAATGGTCAAGTTCACCTTATATGCAGAAGTGTCTCGTTCATGTAATCTGCTTCAATTATGGGAATGTTCCAGAGATGCACAACAAACAGAATTTAGGATAAAACCAAAACGAAAAACACTCAAATTAATGTAGAAAGAAAATTAGACCACTATGATATACAAGTTTTAACATACTAACCTCCAGGTGTTGGTGAGGGTATCAAGAATGATATTCACAAGCGTTTCTCCGATAATCCCAAGACATTGGCAATTTCAAACTCTGAAAATGCCACGTGCATAATGGTGTGTCTAGAGAACTTTTTTTGAAACTTAACGGACAGTCGATAGACTTTTACAGCCAGCCTATTTAAAATCTAATAGCGGTTGACTGGAAATTCAATGAACCCCTCAATTAATTAAGCTTGACTATTTCATTTAAAATTGGACATCTAAAATGATGGGACGTCGAACTTGTTCATTCTTTAATAGTCGAATGAATAAGAGAAAGGCAGTGTAGATTCCCTCTCTTAAATACGAACTCAAATATAAAAAAAAAACGTTTTCAAATTAATGGCCGGATAATTACGAAATTAACAGGGATATGTTAAATCAATACGGGGATAATAATTTCAAGGTCGCATAAATTAAATTTCAATAACAGAAATTACATTGTTTAAATCAGTGATTTAATAGCTGAAATCAATACTATTGGATTTTAACTTCGGCTGATAGAAAGGAGAGGGCGCTAAATGTATGAAATAGCAAGGAAAATTATTTGATCAATAAGGTTGATATATAACCCCTTTCCACAATTAACTATTTGTAAATTCTGTATACGCATTTCGACAACCAAGTTGTCATCATCAGCAGATAATTTCAAAGTGCCGCACCTGGCAAAACACGGCGAAAAAATTGTACGAAAACATAAACTCCGTACGCGATCCGCACCGTTGAAAACCAAGATGTGCACTGTGTCTGTTTCACAAGATTTTTAAAAAAATACTTTTACTTAAACTAACATGCACTACATTGAAAAAGGTTATTATGGTCAAGAAGTGTCTGTGTGATTTATGTGTGTTTTATGATATTGTTCCTCTTGTCTTTCAGTAGAGAGAAGAGAGGGGTTTGCAGAGGGCCGGCGTCATTAACGTTTACCACATGGCTTAAATTCTTTAAGATGTGCATGCTTTCATACGCGTCCAGTTCGCGATAATTGTACACGTTCTTTATCAAATGTAAACAATCCATATTAACACTGTGGTTATTTTCTAATACATGTCTCGCTATACCCGATTTTTCCGGTCGGTTGAATTTTATGTGCGAAAGGTGTTCTTTATACCTGGTTTCGATCGATCTTTTAGTTTGGCCGATGTATTGTCTATTGCACTCTAAACATTCAATTCGGTAGATTCCCGATTTTTTATTCTCTTCAATTTTGTCTTTTGCATTTCCTAACAGCATTTTAAGGGTATTATTGGGGCGGGAACATACTTTAAACCCGTGATCTTTAAAAATACTATTCAGATTTTTTGTCACACGATGGAAAGGTAAACAAACAAAATGCTTTTCCCGATTGCTCTGTGGTGAAAGACATGTGGTGTCACGGATTGTTTTTCTTATGTTGGCCTTTGTAATTAATCCATTGATTATTTCCGAATCGAAACCGTTGTATACCGCGATATTCTTAATGAGGTTCAATTCTCTTTCATATCTTACTTTTGTTAGTGGGAAATTGATCAAACGATTAATCAGAAAATTGAATGAAGCCATCTTCTGTTGCATGCTGTGATTTGAGTCAGCCGTGATGAATCTATTGACATTGGTTTCTTTTCGGAAAATATCAATTTCTATTTTGAGATCATTCTTAATAACTAAGGTGTACAAAAAAGGCAACTTGTCATTGTTTTCTTTTTCTACTGTGAATTTAATTGTCGGGAATTTTGAATTTAACTGTTTAACGAAATCATTTAAGTTGCATTTTTGTGTATTGAAAACCGCGAAAATATCATCGACATACCTGACCCAAATTCTAGGAAAATATTTAGCTTTATTTTTTAGTTCTATTTCAAAGTTACTCATAAACAGGTCCGCTATGAATGGAGAAAGACAATTGCCCATTGCAGTTCCCTGTTTTTGTTCATAGAACTTCCCTTCGAACTGAAAACAATTTTGGGACATGCAAAGGTTTGTTAATTTCACGTATTCCTTTATTTTCTCTGGTTCGATCTTATTTTTGTGAAGCAGTTCTTCTAAATATTTTAAAGTTTCTGGGATCGGTACCGAAGGAAACAATGACGTTACGTCGAATGAAACTAAAATTTCCCCTTTTTCTAATTTACAATCTTTGATCCTTTGGATAAATTCTAATGAATTATTGACTGAGAGACTTTCAAGTTTTTCGGGCAAATTTTTGTATTCATTCACTAGCCATTTCGATATCAAGTAAGTAGGGGAGTTGATCCCTGAGACAATTGGTCTCATTGAGTTGCCTGGTTTGTGTATTTTAGGCAAACAATATAGTCTAGGGATCAACGGATTACTTACACTTAGCCTATAATTCAGATTCGGGGTTATTAATCTCAGAAGGGCCCTATGTTGAATGTACGAAAACTCCATTACCAAAAATGATTAGGGACACAAAAAACGCGTTAAAAAGTTGTTCAAAGTTAATAACCCCGAATCTGAATTATAGGCTAAGTGTAAGTAATCCGTTGATCCCTAGACTATATTGTTTGCCTAAAATACACAAACTAGGCAACTCAATGAGACCAATTGTCTCAGGGATCAACTCCCCTACTTACTTGTTATCGAAATGGCTAGTGAATGAATACAAAAATTTGCCCGAAAAACTTGAAAGTCTCTCAGTCAATAATTCATTAGAATTTATCCAAAGGATCAAAGATTGTAAATTAGAAAAAGGGGAAATTTTAGTTTCATTCGACGTAACGTCATTGTTTCCTTCGGTACCGATCCCAGAAACTTTAAAATATTTAGAAGAACTGCTTCACAAAAATAAGATCGAACCAGAGAAAATAAAGGAATACGTGAAATTAACAAACCTTTGCATGTCCCAAAATTGTTTTCAGTTCGAAGGGAAGTTCTATGAACAAAAACAGGGAACTGCAATGGGCAATTGTCTTTCTCCATTCATAGCGGACCTGTTTATGAGTAACTTTGAAATAGAACTAAAAAATAAAGCTAAATATTTTCCTAGAATTTGGGTCAGGTATGTCGATGATATTTTCGCGGTTTTCAATACACAAAAATGCAACTTAAATGATTTCGTTAAACAGTTAAATTCAAAATTCCCGACAATTAAATTCACAGTAGAAAAAGAAAACAATGACAAGTTGCCTTTTTTGGACACCTTAGTTATTAAGAATGATCTCAAAATAGAAATTGATATTTTCCGAAAAGAAACCAATGTCAATAGATTCATCACGGCTGACTCAAATCACAGCATGCAACAGAAGATGGCTTCATTCAATTTTCTGATTAATCGTTTGATCAATTTCCCACTAGCAAAAGTAAGATATGAAAGAGAATTGAACCTCATTAAGAATATCGCGGTATACAACGGTTTCGATTCGGAAATAATCAATGGATTAATTAGAAAGGCCAACATAAGAAAAACAATCCGTGACGCCACATGTCTTTCACCACAGAGCAATCGGGAAAAGCATTTTGTTTGTTTACCTTTCCATCGTGTGACAAAAAATCTGAATAGTATTTTTAAAGATCACGGGTTTAAAGTATGTTCCCGCCCCAATAATACCCTTAAAATGCTGTTAGGAAATGCAAAAGACAAAATTGAAGAGAATAAAAAATCGGGAATCTACCGAATTGAATGTTTAGAGTGCAATAGACAATACATCGGCCAAACTAAAAGATCGATCGAAACCAGGTATAAAGAACACCTTTCGCACATAAAATTCAACCGACCGGAAAAATCGGGTATAGCGAGACATGTATTAGAAAATAACCACAGTGTTAATATGGATTGTTTACATTTGATAAAGAACGTGTACAATTATCGCGAACTGGACGCGTATGAAAGCATGCACATCTTAAAGAATTTAAGCCATGTGGTAAACGTTAATGACGCCGGCCCTCTGCAAACCCCTCTCTTCTCTCTACTGAAAGACAAGAGGAACAATATCATAAAACACACATAAATCACACAGACACTTCTTGACCATAATAACCTTTTTCAATGTAGTGCATGTTAGTTTAAGTAAAAGTATTTTTTTAAAAATCTTGTGAAACAGACACAGTGCACATCTTGGTTTTCAACGGTGCGGATCGCGTACGGAGTTTATGTTTTCGTACAATTTTTTCGCCGTGTTTTGCCAGGTGCGGCACTTTGAAATTATCTGCTGATGATGACAACTTGGTTGTCGAAATGCGTATACAGAATTTACAAATAGTTAATTGTGGAAAGGGGTTATATATCAACCTTACTGATCAAGTCAATCAACCACAGGCTCCATCAAATTCAACTAAGGAAAATTATACAAATGACAAGCATATAGCACAAGCAGCAAATTATTTAACTTGTTAATTGTTGGCGGAACACTTCTAGCAATTTGTTACCAACGTAATAAATAAATACAACACTAAGTTTCAAAATTTTATGTTAAATTACAATTGTTTCACCATATAATGGCTTTGTCGGATGAATTAAAACTGTTTTTATGCACCTGAGGAAACCATTGCATGGTGAACCAATTCCTGCGAATTACAATAAAATTCTGAAACTCAGTGTTTTACTGTGTATATTAAATAGATGTGGCTAAGAACATATCCTTGAGGTATACCCATTCCTATTTGTTTTAATTTGTAATATTTCTCTTCCTGCTTAATACTAAAAAGTCTGTGTGATATATAACAAGTTAATATATCTACATACTAATTCGGTGGCAAATTATATAGCTTGTTAACTGTGGACGAAGATACATGTTGAAAATCATTATTAACAGAATAGATAAATACAACACCGAGTTTCAAAGTTTTATTGATAAACCGCAACAATTGTTTCACCATAAAATGGCTTCATTAGGTAGATTGAAACTGTTTCCGTCTACCTGATGAAGCCATTGTATTGCGAAACAATTATCGTGATTTACAACAAAATTTTGTTATTTAGCTTCTAACTCAGACATGATACCATACCCTATCCAGGGGGAATAACTGGGAAAACTGCGAGACAAAGCTGTTATTTCTTAAGAGCACGCCTTCTAACATTCTTTATTTGGTGGGTTTAACCAATCGTTAAATGTTTTTGCTTAAAGCCAATTTCGTAGTCAGAAATTAGGTTGTTGTTTTTTATCTGAATGTGGCTGTTGAAAACGGAAGCATTGAGGAGCATTTCTTTTATTATTGGGAATTTTTATCAAATTTCACTAATTCACCAAAAGCGTTTTTATCAGTATTAAGATTTGGGACGCTTTTACAAAATGTATAACAAGATAGTAATTTTGAGAATTCCTCGGAATAGTGCAAAAATATTTTTAGTAGAAAGAAGAGAAAACACTTATAAAATTGCTCTGGTCTCCATAGTTACTTGATTTGATTTTTCAAACCTATTGAACCACTGCGAGATAAATTGCACAGAAGAATAAGCAAATACAATCGCACTAATAGATTTGGTTCCATCTTAAAATTGTTGAATCATTAGTATCTAATTTTCCTAAAAAATGTATATGAAAGTTCTTAGAAATTTTTAGGTAAATTATAGGAGCGTAAAGTTTGATATATTGTATATTGTCAAAAATTAAAATTGAAATAAGGATCATGCTTATATGATTTATACTGACACCACCTAAATATGCATCTTGGTTCTCTGCAGATTATTAAATTACGTTAAAATTTATTCATCATCATTAGCGCTAGTGGTTTTGAGGCATTTCTGAATTTTGACAACTGAAAATTATACAATGTTAGTCCTCATAACAAAAACTGTATGCTTAAAAGCTGCATAAATCTTTTTACCTTTGGAATTTAAATGGTTTCTACTTTTAACTTTTTCCTCTTTCCCTTAATTTTATCTTTTTCCGTTTCTGCTTCTTTAATTAATAGTTCTTTATGAGTCTCCCTATGTAGTATCACAGTTGATGTTTCTATTATTAATAACACAAAATGTTCTAAAAGTATAGAAGTAATACTAAACACCACACGTACTACTCTATTAAACTTAACGATTAAATATTATATATCTATTTTAAAACATCTGCGCATCTATTATGTTTTTCGTTTACAAATCTCATTAGACATAGACAAATGATATCGACTAAACTAAAACGTGGTATTTATGAGGTTTTTATAAAAACTAAATACAAGATTAGATATTTTGCTAATGAGGTATTTTCAAGAAACGCTTTAATTATCGACATCATTTTTAGTATGTCGATATAAATATTAACTTAGGCATACAATTAAGTTCATATTGTATGATATTTGTAGCATTTTTCTTCAACCCAAAATGTATTATTCTCTTTTTACAAGTAAAATAAAGGAACTAATCAAATATACATTCTTCTTCATTATTTACGATTGTATCTTAAACACTTGAAAAATTTTCTATTCTATACCTGAAGTGCATTGATCTTTCTGAACGTCGATAATGCTTTATGTAAAGATGGTGCTCTTTAAATCGAAAAAAAAAACATTTCCGCGCTGTACTTTCCCCAATTACGTTTTCTCGATAAATGGCAAAAATGGTTCTAGCGATTTGAGAAGCATTAATTCCTTCGTTGGACTCTAAGAAAAGGATATGTCGCAAATGCTCGTTTTTTTACTGCTCGACATTTTATTTTTTTCATCAATAAATAAAATAATGTTTGTATAAATCCACAAATTCGAAAACTATACTTAACTTTGACATATGCCTAATAATTTTTTTTTCAAGGCATCATCGTGAATAGCAAAATGCTACGAACTTTTACATCAACCTGATATATGTACACCCATTTGTTTGGTTATAATTCTTTACTTCGTTGGGGATAAATTTAAAATCTGATTAATATATAGTTTATTACATCTACATGTCCCCTTGAGATTGATTATTTCTTCTATATTGTCCGGATCTACTTCTGTATAAAACGTAATAATTAGAATAAAGTCTATTTACTATTAGTATAAAATTCTTATGCGTATAACGCTGCTATTTGTTTTCGTAGGCTCTGTGTGTATTATTATTGGAAGCAATTTTTCTATGTCAAAGCCAATATTTCATTTTTATCTATAAGTGACAAGAAAGTTAAATTTAAACATACATGAAATATTTTTATCGAAGAAGTATTATTTTCAGAACTTCTTCAGCTTTCAAAGTTGTTCAGATTATCCTATATTATATTGATTTTATGTCGAAAAATGAGTTTCTATACGAGATCTTTGGAATAACAAATGTAGAAAAACTTTAGAATGAAACTATTTTATCAGCGACTGTGATACAACACGGAAAAGTTAATTGAAAACATAAATCTTCGACGTCCGAAAGTCTATTAAAACGCAGAGCACTTAAAAGCAGGAAAAGTTAGGTTGCGACCTATATGTGCTATAATACGCCGTATAGCACCACGTACTTCAAACTGTATTTACGATATATGTGAAGTGTTTACTACGGGTAGTAAACATCTTTTGAGCTTCAAAAATAGATCGAACTTTATGAAGTTTTAGAGCAATTTTACAACTTATTTTATATTACATTAGGTATATAAGAATATATCGGGTCAAAACCCTTCCTTAGTGTTTATTTTTATTTGGAATAAAAGCAGCTGTAAGAAATATATTTTTATGTATTCAATATTTAATGGTAATAATTCTGTAACTTTCTTAATAGAACAAGTGTCGGTATAAGTATATGCCAAGTCATATTTTATTGCATGTTCAGAAGCTTCATAGTTTGGTGGAAAAAAGCAATTGTTTTCGCGTTGTGTAAATGGATGCGTTAATGTTTGGTATGACCTTCAAAATATAATTTTATGGTTACCCTTATTATACATCATGAAGTTAAATTAAGTTAATTTAATAATTAAGTTAAGTTAAATTAAGTGCGAATCCTCGAATTTTAAAGATCTTTAAGCAGTCGGTTATACAAGACTTTTATTTCAAATTCGAGATTTTCGAGACTCAACACATAATCGCTATAGATTTCTGAGTAAGGTATTTTATAATTGAAGATGCGCATATTGCATTGCGCCTCATAGGCGTAGACATGGAAAGTTCCACAAACGTTTTCGATTCTCGGTTACGATTGGCTCGCCGACTGGAATGATCATGTCGGGTGCGGATGTGTAGACTTCTATATGGATTATTGTACGTCGTTTGCAATAGTGTTATGGTCACGTAGTCAGAGAAAACCATTGTCAAATGCGATGAATAAGTTTATTATAGATATATTGGATTAATTTACGACGACGCAAAGATCATATGTGTAGTTTATGATATATCTAATGTGTTGGACGAAAGATAATTGTAAACGTCACGTGAATAGTGCGATTGACAATTATAAAAAGTTTTTGTTTGATCGAATGAGCAACTTATGCGTAACATTTATTTTCTGTATTCCATTTACTCTATTAAATAACGAATCATTTTCTCATTCTGGAATAAATACAGGAACTTTGTATTACCTAGCCGGAAAACACAATGGAATTTTGTACCATCTGCTCGTGATCGTATTAAAAATAGAATTATATCAGAATTGAAAAATAAAAAACTGTCGTTATGTGTGGACAAAACAACAAATTGTAAAAAAATCTGTTGTTAATGTTATGGTAGGTACAATGGAATCACATCAACCGTAATCTCAAATCTTGCTGGTTATCATAAGAGTATAACAACGTACTGCCGAAGTATTATTAAAGATAGTGTTAAATACATTGGAAAAATTTGAACTTTAAAGAAACCAACTCTTAATGTTCATGATTGACATCGCTACAACTATGCGTTCTATAAACTTGTCTCTTAAAGCACACTGTGATAACTTCTTACATGTTATGTGAAAAATCTATGCTTTACATCTTGTGGCGGAATATATCCGCAGATATTATCCAAACGTTCTCGAGAATTACGCAGGCTGTTTGCTCATATCCATGAACCACCATAGCCGACTTTACACGTTGGAGAACATGTTTAAAAGCAGCCTTCTTCTATCACAAATATTTTGAGGATATTAATAAGACAAAATTTCAAGATAGGTTAAAACAGATTTACAAACTATTCACAAGAATTACTTCGGAGTAGTGGAGGGAATAGAAAAATTAGAAAATCTTTCATTGTCATTAGTGAAATAAGTGCAAATAGTGAACGCTGTTCACGCACAGCTATGCACTGTAGAAGAGGTAGAAAACTATTGTGTTTTAGAAAAGTTTGAAAGTAGTTTAGTCTAATATTCGGATTTTGTTATATTCACACAAACATCTCTACAGATGCGTTAATTAGTTTCAAAGATAATTTTAATTATCCAAATATTATATCATTAAAGTCGTTTTCAACATACGAGGGAGCGTTTTTATATTCGCGGAATGGGGGACAAGGGGTGGAAATAAAAAAACCAAATTATTTTTCTTTTTCAATATATTCACCTGCAAGACGGATACATTTTTCACATCTTTCAATTAATTTATTTATACCCTCATAAAAAAATGATTTCTCTTTATCTGCAAAATACGCCGAAACTGCCTCCTTGACTTCATCATCGGCAGTAAATTTTTTACCCCGCAGCTCTTTTTTCATTTTCGGAAACAGGTAATAATCACTTGGGGCCAGGTCTGGGCTGTAGGGCGGGTGATTCACAATTTCGAAGCCCACCTTATGCAGGGCAGCTAACGCAACGCGGCTCTTGTGGACGGGCGCGTTGTCGTGCAAAAGCAGAACACCTTTTGTCAATTTTCCCCGTCTTTTCTCTTTAATGGCTTCTTTTAGTTGCTCTAATATTGAAGCGTAATATTCTCCGGTTATAAAAACACCTTTATCTTTATAATCAATCAACAATATTCCTTCCGAGTCCCAAAATACCGTTGCCATGAGTTTCCCAGCTGATTGTGACACTTTAAATTTCTTGGGAGGTGCTGTGCCCTTTTTATGCCACTGCATGGAGTCTTGTTTGGACTCAGGTTCATAATGATGAACCCAAGTTTCGTCTCCAGTAACAATTCCACTCAATACACCATCCTTGTCTTCATTACAGAGGTCCAAAGATGCACGCGAACACTCTACGCGCTGTTGTTTTTGCGGCGGCGTGAGCATTCTCGGCACCCATTTTGCGCTGACCTTAGACATGCCGAGATGATCGTGTAGGATTTTAAAAATTGTTGTATCGGATACTCCAACCATTTCTGCGAGTTGTTTCTTCTTTAGTCGAGCATCTTCGAGTACAATATGTTCAACTTTTTGGATAAGTGCTGGCGTGGTCACCTCAATGCTCCTGCCCGGCCTCGGGTCGTCTTCAAGGGATTCCCTTCCTTGTTTAAATAAACTACGCCACTTGTACACCATGGTTTTTCCTGGACAAGAGTCACCGTAAACCAATGGCATCTCATTCATTATGGTCGCGACTGATTTTCCTTGCCTGGTAAGGAACTTTATAACGGCACGATATTCGATTTTTTCCATATTTCACTTTTCACTCCTGATTATGTTACTTGGTTGACGATAGCTCAAAGACTAACTATCTAATAACAATGAAACTTCGTATTTATACTAATCATGAGTCCCTGCACAGGCTACGCCCCCAATGCGCCTACTCACCCCTCTACAACCCGCTCATTCCGCGAATATAAAAACGCTCCCTCGTATAAGAACAATTTTTCCCTACGACGCACTCGGATTGCTGAAACAACTGTGAAAACAAGAAATGAAATATATAACAGATTCTATTCAGTTTATGACTTCACGGAAGACGCTTAAAACATTGTGTTTCATCGCGTCTTATAAACTACTTCTTGCTACTATCCTATGGATGTATAGTATGTCCACATAACATAGTCGAAATGTATCCAATATGATGCAATTATTCAAACTACACATTTACTCTTTAGTCCTAAATATACCTCCGTAATTTAAAGCAAGGACAAAATAATAAAACCAGTGTAGACCAATTATCATTTGCTTTTTATAACTTTTTCGAACGATATTGAATGATTTTTACACACATGTTTACATATACCGAATTTATATGTACATTCACCGTTATATGAACATTTTATTTACCTAACTTTAGAGGACGGTTAGTATCAGAAACAGTGAAATGTGGTATTTTTCTAATATATATGAGGGTATTGTTTTCTGGTTTGTATCATTTTTGTTGTATTATGCTGCTTAAGATTTTTCGATAGAAAAATATTGTAGGTAAATTTGATGGAGCCTGTGGTTGATTAACTTAATCACTTAAGGTTGATATATAATCCCTTTCGACATTAATTTTTATATTCTGTATACGTATTTCGACAACTAAATTGTCATCATCAGCAGATAATTAAAGAGTGTCACACCTAGAAACCACGGCAAAAACCTGCACGAATCATTCCGTACATGATCTGTACCATCGAAAGCGTTTTGTGTGTCCATATAGATAATTTGTATAGATAAGTGTGCGTTTTGGCTTTCGATATTTTCTAAAGAGAAAATACAGAATATGCAATTTTACAACACTTCGTAACTGCACATAGTAAAATTGTAATTTCATAATCTTTATAAACTGTGAATAGTTCAAAGTCCCTGTACGGGCAAACGCATATGGAAATGTATTATCACAGATTGATTGTGATTTTACGTATTATTAGTGCACTTGGCAGGTTCTTTCCTAACGTAAAATAAGGAAGGAAACGTTCTTCAAGAGTGCGTTATTGTTCAGAGTATTTTGAAAAAGCTTGCATTGAATAAATACGAATATAACGTAAATTTCTAAATACTTTTTATTTCTATAAGTATAATGTCTACCTTTGTTATGAATATTTTCATCGATATCAATTGAAACAGTTGAAGATCCGCGCACTATATCATCGTTATTCTACTTCTCATTGTATATGCTTTAGTACATGTTTATTTATTAAATTTTTAGTGCCTTGACTTCAAAATGAATTTAGCAATATTTATGCAGAAGTGACTGATTTGTATTATAATTATCAATTTTACAATTCAACAGCGCCAAAGCCCTGCATTTTAATATTACGACTTTAATGTATGTTGTTTAAACTTCCATCAATGTTAAGATTTAATTATTATATTTTATAAAATGTCATTTCAATTTTCTTTGTTTTGCGCTCTGTATTCTATTTAATTATCCTTAATTAGTTTTTAAACAAAATTACATAAATCGCAATTTATATCTTGTTGTGAGTATACTATTATTCTAGTGAAATTCTGGATACAATACATTAATACTTAACTACGAAATATAGTCTATATACGATGAGTGTCAATACATTACTTTTCAATTATTTCATAAAGTCGACTTTATTAACAGTTTTTCTGTCAATTAATCAATCACTAATATCAATAGGATCCTTTTTACTTGGCAATATAATAATCCACGTCATCAACACAATACTTATTGTGAGCTTGACAAGGAGTCGATATATTATATGTAATCAATCAGACGGTTGTATCTAACAATACAGGCTAAATGATCCTTAGAGGTTCTCTTCAGTTATTGTTATATAGAAACGTCAATAAAGTATGGAGTATATCCCGAAAATCAACGTATTTATGAGGACAATGTTGCTTATATCACTCTTTTTAAGGATATGTTTAATCTATTTATTTCTCGAACATATACGCTTCTATGAAATTTGAATTAATTTAAGCGTTCTGAAAAAGAAATGCGAAGAGGCGAAATATGTGCATATACTGAACGTGAACAACTGTTCTGGTTTAGGATGTCATAGAATACTTTTAATTATATAGAGTTGTCGAATTAAATCAAGAAGTAATGATGAAATATTTCATCTAGAAAATATTAATATATCTGTTTGTTTTTTATTTCCGAGATATTTGCCAAAAAAAAAATGGTAATTAGCTAGTAACTTCGAAACTTACTTTCAAATGTGGTCGTCCATTTATGCACCATGACACGCTCATATAAACCGAAACTTTCTATCTCTTTTCATTCTTGAGATATTCGCCTGCGGTTGAACAAAAATGGTCGAATTTGGCCCGTACCTCCAAAATTTACTTTTAGAAATGGTCATCGTTGGTGTCCACTTATTCATGAAATATTCTGGTAGTAGTTCACTTTTCAACAGTTGTAAGTTTCTTCGGGTTATTGAATAGTTAATGAAAGCTAATTAATTGAAGTAATAAATGGATTGTTTATTATCTTTAGTAGAAGACATAAGTGGCAACTATTTATTTAGTTCTGGACTAAAATCAATACCAAATACGTTTTTAATTGGCAATTATTTGTGTGTCTACTCATAATATTCCAGAACTTCTCATAACAGTCATTATTTAAGTAGTGTAATGTATAACCAATTTTCGCTGGTTATTCTTAGAACACGTAATTGCATACTTTCCTTCGAATTCTAAAATGCATACAAATGCAAATTGTTTTTCATATTATTTGATTATTCTTGTTTAATAAGCGTAAGTCTTGGTGAGATATATGTAATGGGAAATCTATACTATGTAAACTGATGAAACCCATGTCGTTGTCATGTTCGTGTAAGGAATTAAGTCGTGTTTTACAATTTAGTTATCGGTCATTTGACTCAATTATCAAATTTTAATATATACATATATACATGCATATATAATGTGTAATATGTGTGGGCATTGATTACCTAATCAGTAATGTAATACTAGGGTGGTCCCAGAAGTACCCGACCCCACAAAGAAAACACAAAAATTTTGGAAAGAAATATATTAATTTTTCAACGTAATCTCCTTTCAGCTCTATACATTTTCCCGGCGATGTTCAATAAGTTCGATACCCATTTTATAATAACTGCCTTGCTTCTCAAAATAGCATATACTGCCGACATCACTTCTTTGTCGTTGGAAAATCTTTGACCATTGAGCCAATTTTTCAAGTTTGGGAACAGAAACGCATTTGGCTAAGAAGAAAGTGTTGTTTTATACACTCTTTTCTTAGCCAAATGCGGCCGTTTTTGCTTGATTTCTTCACTCAAATGTTGCAATAAGTTCGCATAATACTCACCGTTGATAGTTTTTCTTTTTTCAAGATAGTCAATGAAAATTATTCCACGCACTTCCCAAAAAGCCGATGACCATGACCTTGCCTGCAGATGGAACGGTGTTCGCTTTCTTTGGAGCCGGTCTTCCCTTTGTTTTGATTGTTCTTTTGTCTCGAGTGTGAAGTGATGGGCCCATGTTTCATCCATGGTTATGAAACGGCGCAAAATTTCTGCTTCATTGCTGTGAAACTTCGCTAAACACTCAATTGAAACATTTTTACGACACTGTTTTTGCTCGAGCTTTCTCATGTCCAAATTCTCAGATAATATGCGATGTACCGCACTTTTTATAATGCCTACTATGCCTGCTAGCTCGCGCACTTTCAGTTAACGATCATCCAGTACCACTTTGTGAATTTTCTTCACAATTTCTGGAGTCGTCACCTCATTTGGTCGATCACTGCGATGCTCGTTTTGGCAGCTCTTGCGGCCTCGTTTAAACTCTGCTACCCAATATTTCACTATTGGAAACGAAGGAGCAGACTCATCCAGAGTAGAATCCAGTTCAGCTTTTACACTAATTTTCTCCATTTTTACAAATTCACTGAAAACGTTCGATATTGATGGCTGCCAAACAAATACTTCAAACTTGAAACATATGCTTTATCGATTATGTACCTTTTAATACAGCGATATTTTTAAAACAACTATTGCCATCTCTAGGTCAAGCGGGCTACTTATGGGACCACCCTCGCAATAATACACAAAGAACATCCAAACTTTGAAGCCTATGAAATGTAAAACATGTCAAGTGATATATCATTGATTGTAATGGAAAGTCGACAATATATTTAATTCGAGTTTAAGTTTGAAATGGTCCAAGCAAAGAAAGAAAAATTATAGTTCAGCATTAGCTTTGTGCATATAGAACTGCACGATTAAATGAACCTAGTTTAATAGTGTTTGCCAATTAATTTAGAACAGTTTTAGTAGCCAACATCAATTATAATTTGTTAAAAATCGTTAACCTTAGAAGCACAGAGAAGGTGTTGACACAACGTAAACGGCGCACAAGTTTCCATTTACGCGACAACTAAGGCCGATTATTAAGTTTCTCTCAGCATACATCTTCTGCCTCCTTATCCACCTCCAAACCTCATGGCTTCATTATTAGAGCATGTCGTTAATTTAGTAGTGCCAATTCTCTTACGACAATCTATTACTCTTTAGTAAGGAGTAGACCAGAGTATGCTTCTGTGATCTTCGCATTGCACATATCATTAACTTTTACTTGAAAGAGTGCAAAAGAGTTTCCTAAAATATTTATGTTTTTAAGTCGATAGTACCTACCCCGATTACAGTACTTGTTACAACGACATGCTTTTGAGACATAATTTACTATCTCTGTTTGTTAGGCGAAAACAACAGAATTTTAAGTTTGTTTCCCAGCTTCTTGATAGTAATATCGATGATCCTAGCTTGTTGAATCAGTTTAGATTTTCCGTACACAGTTACAACACAAGGTCTGTTAAATTTTTATATGTAAAAAGAGCTAAACCCAACGTAATTATTAAATCTCCTTTATATCGTATGGCTAAAATTTATAACAAATATAATGGTACTTAGTTATGTGCCAATTTAGTTTCATAGTTATTGCTCTACTTTACGTAATTTTTTAAGTTATATTTAATTGCATATATGTAATATTGCACTGTATCATAACTGAACTGTTGAACAAATAAGTAAATATGTAAATACTTTAGGAAAAATGGTATGTTTTCAAATATCGTCAGAAAGTAGAATCTAAAGTAAATTTTCCAAAAAAACTACCAAACTACATCGAAGCTTACAAAAAGAAATTTAATTGTTATGTTTTTCCTACATATTAGAAACAACCGATTAAACAAATAAATTCAGGCGAAAAACCCACAGCCTCTGAAAATTGGAAATTTAGTTATGGAATATAAACTGCAAAAATTTGTGTGTGAGATTTTACAATTCAATTGTTTGCTTATATGTTTAATTCTGTGAGTATAATGTTTTTCTCTGGCGATGTTATATATGTAAGTTAGCTGTTTGGCACTGGGTGCGTGGTGTCTTTTTTGTCAAACCTGGCTTCTATGCAGGTAATTAAAACATAAGCGGAGGCCTAGTTCATAACTTACGACTAAGGTCAATGATAATAATGATACTAATAATTTTCGAAACATCTTCGTACACATGTATGTACTTAGTGAAACGATGTCGAATATAGTTAGAAATAGATGCACAAGACATCAAATACATTTTCTAGCACATAAACTTAGCATAGAGGTTCTGTGAACTACGTATAAATTAAGTTATACTAACAGGCATTAGCTTGAGGAAACCTATCTAAAGTTGCGTCAAATACATGCACTCGATTTTAGGCACTGCAAAAGCTTCCATTAAACGTTATGTTTAATTATTTGTGTTTTACATATCATAGATAGTATTTTCCTTAAAAATTTTTAAAATTTAAAATTTTTTCTTCTCTTTCTGCATTCTCGAGTATGTAGTCAAACAGTGTAAGTGCGAAAATAGCATCCACGACAACTTTCGAAAGGGTATTTTTACAAATACCATTATTGTAGAAAGTCAGAGAAACTCCAAGTTAAGTGTACTCAAGATAACAAGAGAAACTCAACAACCTATAAGAATGGCAAGCAATCCTGAGATAATTTGAAGAGTTCTCTGAAGTGGACGACTACCTACGGTAAATCGTATACAAATATTAAAAATTGTCTTTTTATAGGTACAGAAGTGTGTTTGTTTTGTGCAATTGATTCATTCTATACTAAATTAATAGACGTTAAATAATTTGTACTAATATCGGTCAAAACTTACAATAATAATAAGCGATTAATTTACAATCATAAGGGTTGAGGAAGTGAAGATGGCAACCGTATAAAAAATAGAAATTAATGGATTAATTTCTCCACTATTTATTATTAAATATAGACTGACGCCGATTTTTTTAAACTTTGATAAGTATTTCAAATAAATTTTGTATTATCAATTATACAATTTCTTTGAGAGTATGAATGAAGAATATTTATATGTAAAATATTCTTTAATAACGTCGATTGCTAAATATGTACCTATAAGTTAATTTTACCAATAATAAATATTCTAAATTAAATGCTACAAAACTTTAATCTACATGTGCAGCCGAGACCATCTCATTATTATAAAAGATACATCAACTAAGTGTAGTGTAGACAGGTCGCAGTATGGAGAACAATACTGGGACCTCTGAGATTGGTAGATAACAAGTTAAGAAGAAGAACAAATTTAGAAATATCTCATGCATCCTATATAAAATCGCCGGGGATAGAATGGTTGGGGCATGTTTGGAGAGCAGGCTCAGAAAGCAACATAAGATCAGTAACGGAATGGACGCCACAGTGCGGAAAAAAGAGGTAGATCAATGTGACAAAACGAAGACGAGGATGATCTTTGAAGTTTGGAGATAATCAGTTATAAGATATAGAAGATAAGAAAGTTTAGAACAAACAAGAATCGAGAAATATAGTAAAGAGTATAATAAATAATTGAAAGACCTCTTTCAATGTCTATTAAAATTAAATTTAATTCATAAATGTACGTGCAAAAAGTTTTCATCTGAGCCTGTAGTTTGAGAATAGGATGGTGATTAAATTCTTTGAAAGATTTAACTTGAACATTGATGCTCTTTCGTTTTCAATAATAAAAAGTGTGTGAAATTTAAATATGGTCATATGTCGGTTCAAGGAGACGGATATTCTGAAGAACAAAATTGACCAATGTCGATAATGCTTCTGGATATTGTAAATATCTCAGACGAATGAGTAGCATACGTTCCTAAACTTTTACATATGAAAAAGCCCTCAACAGGATAGATACTGTGATTGCTAGCAATCCTGCAAAAACGCTATGTATCAAACATCTAAAAGTAGTGTTCTAGTAGCTTTACTAACGTAATCTCTGCTAATATTTGTATTGCATCATAATTGTTGATGAAACTTGAATCCATCACTACATATATACCACATACTTGAGACAAAATTGCAGTTGAGACAATGGGTAGGAAGTTGATGCAATGTGAAAATATTGATCAGGAAGGTAATTCAACTATTTTTGAAGATGTATGAAGCATAGTACTCATTGATAATCCTAAGAAAGAGAAAATTATCACAGGAGAATATAATAATTATAATAGTTCTTCATTACCCAATAGAGATAAACTTCAATTACAGGATAAATACTTAACATTAATATGGGTTTAGATAAATATGAAAAGTTGCTCTCTACATAACATAACATACGCACTGATAGTACACTAAGCAATCCAGAAATGAAGAAATATATGTTAACGGTGCCCTCTTTAAGATATTCGTTCTATCTCTAGGCAAAAAGAATATGTTAGATGTTCACATCCTTAGACACGAAACAGCATAATCCACCTTCAATGACAACGCGAGAATATTTATTTCATTATTAATTAAGTTAATGAGAAATTTCGTACTGATAAACTTCCCTCTGTCGGCGAATGACTGAATGGAATATCTCTCAAGCAGTGCATTGTAATCTATGCCAATGGGAAGATTAGAAGTTATAACTCAAGTATTTCAGAAACCCTTTTGCACCCAGAAGCAAATGCTGATATAGGTGATAAGGACACCATATAATAGAGCAATATTCTAGTTTACTACTCACAAAAGTTGACTTCAAAACTAGAAGATTATTAAATTGTTTACAAGAATGCAGCGACACAGCAATAGACCAATCATGTATAATTGGTCTATTTTGTAATATAATACAGTCGGCCTAGGAGTTTATTTTCAAGTCGTCTGTATAGCAGAATATCTTGCTCAAATAACCCTAGAAGATCATCTATAAATATATTAAAAAACAGGAGAACCAGATAAGGATCTTGCGGTACACCTGAAGTGGGTGTACCGGGTGACCGAAATACATTGTAACAAACATAACTAAAACGTTGACGAAGATAAGAAGAGATAAGATTTAGTAAGCCTTCAAAAAATCAAACTTGTCCGGCTTATGTAAGAGTAACGAATGATAAATACCGTCAAATGCCTTGGCAAAATCCTCAAAATAACGTCAACCTGATGACAATTATCTAAGGCCTTGGACATGAATTGTATAATATCTATAAAATTGTTGATGGTAGATATTTCGGCAATAAACTATGCTGACGTTTTGCAAGAGCAGTTTTGGTTTCAGTATAGATGTGCTGGTGTTTGACAGAGTCAAACAATTTACCAAAATTACTCAGTGTATATATAGGTCTATAATTTTTTATGTCTGAATGATTAACTTTTTTGTATACCGGTACAACTGTGTTTGTCTTTCACATATCAGGGAAGGTGGAGCTTTTAAAAATAAGGTAGAAGATGTAGAATCAAGGTTTACAGAGCACACGACTGCAGTCTCTAGTCCAGAAGTCCGGCAATTCATCATGTCCAACTGTTAAATTTGCTTTTAATTTCGAAGCAAATCTCAAGACATCGTCAGACGTAACAGGAGTAATAGAAATAACGTTCATACTGCAATTTACAAAGAATGAGGAAACCGATTCAGGTTGGAAAACGTCAGTATTGTCAGTTATGCAGTACGACTGAACAAGTTGAACTCCTGATGACTTCTTCTTCTTTAGTTGAAACGATGAGGCAACAAAAATACTAATCACTATTTTTACCATTCTAAACGTATCATTTACCCCTTTTACCTACATTAAACAATGTAAGTTACAAGATCACTAGATTAAGACTTCGAAACTGTAATAAGGTGCCATTTATTACAGTTTCGAAGTCTTAATCTAGTGATCTTGTAACTTACATTGTTTAATAACAGCCTTATTCATCGTTTTACTTTTTAGGATACTCTGTGTTCTGTCTTTATGTTTAACAATATATGATAGTTATCATTGTAATTTTGATCAAATTACTTGAAGTGATCATAAAAATGTGACCTTTTCAGATTTATTGTGGTTCTTTTGTGTGGTGATATTTTAAAAAGTGTCGTGTCAATTAAATCAAGTGTGTATAAGGATAATTCAAAGATTTGAACAAATTCGTTATCCAGAAATATCTATAGCTTATTAATCGCCAAGGAATGGTATTCATAATAAAAAAAGCGAGACCATGCACAAGTTTGATCGCCCGTCAAAAATTAGTATATCTTTGATAGAATGTAATATCACACGCATACTAGTTGTTATAGCTTACGCCTTTAGATTTCCATTTATTTTGTTGTTTTCAAGCATCCTTGCGTGGTATTATGTTCGACTCATATAAGGACGTGAATTAGCACTTTATACATCTTTTCACAGGTAAAGATAAGTCCCAGGCGGACGTGTGATGAAGATGTATTTTCTAGGGTTTTAGGCTGCATGTGAGAAGTGTCCTGAGAAAGACCGCTCTCTCGACGTTTCAACTAGATCGCACTTGTCGTCTTCTGGAGCTGGCCTGTTGCTTACTAAAGCAGAAGATCGTCTGCTTCACTAAGTAACAGACCAGCTCCAGGAGATGATAACTGCGATCTCGTTGAAATGTCAAAGAGAACTGTTCTTCTTAGGATACAACTCACATACGTTCTAGAAATCAAAAAAATACATCATATATATTAAACATTCCAGCTTGTATTCTAAATGTGCGTTTGTCAATAAAAACTCCAAAGTTATGTCCCAATGAACATTTTTTGTAATTTACTTTTAAATGAAAATTAAAAAAAAGTATTCAATATCTCTTTTACTACAATCAAACTATATAACTTGCTGTTTTTTAGCATAATCTAATCATGAAATTAAATTAAAGTACACGAAATATGAAAAATATTCCCTTTTCCATATTTTTTTTAAGAAAAGTTAATGCCAGAGCTTTATATAAAAACCAGGCAATTAAATTTTTGAAATGTGAGAGAAAATTACGTAATTTAATTATAACTTTTGATGAGCGCGAATTAAAAAAAAAGTTATTCTGACCATGAATTGGAAAGTCTTTTGTGTCAGATTTAAGTTATGGCTGGTTTTATCTTTCCATACCATTTTTGCGGTTTGGATTCTCTACCACAACGTCGTTTCGCACACAATCTCTGCTTTCTTTCTCCGCGCTGTTACACATCTCTGTTAAAAGCGAAACGAGGGAAAAAACACATTTCCGATCGAAATAAATAAAGACGACGAGCCAATTCAGCAGAGAATTTTAAGAGTCACTCATTCGAAAATGCTAAAACATATTGAAAATATGTATAGTTTTTATGCTCTCACATCCCGCAATTCGGTATTGTTTGCTTCAGCTTCAATACGCTCGGCAACACATGTGCTGGCAGTAAAGGAAGAGTATTTTCAGCGAACAAGTTGAGTTTGATGAGAATGGTTCACTTTTTTATTACCGTACTAAGTATAAAATGATTTTGTTTCGTTTTAAAATGCTCGATGCTGTAGAACAGTTGAACGTAATGGTTTCTAGAAAACGTACTAATTTAGAAATGGATTCGGGTAAATTAAAACGAATTAGACGATTTTAGATTAAATGTTACGTTATAAACATTTGCTACGGTAGCATTGTTACGATTGAATTACAATGTAAAAAGAAAGAAATATAGCATGGAAGTTAAGGTTGAAATAAATCAATACAGGAATAATAAAAGCATACGAATATATATATATTTTAAAAGTTTTATCGTTATTAGATTGTGGAACAAGGGTCGTTGCCTTTTCAAACTAAAATTATCGTACACTCATGCAATCAGAAAATTAGTGTAATTTATTTTTTGATTAGCTAACTTACCTGGAATATCCACCAATTATTATTATCCGCCATTATAAAATAAAAGAAGAGATATAATTGTGACAAAAATGCGGAATTTTTACTCTTTGCTAGGTCTTGTTTTGTGACTCGACCTAGACCAGCAATGTGGGCCTTTCTACGAGGTTTACATGCTATTTTTCCGCAGATCGTATAAAAATACATAGAAATTAAAATTTTGAAAAAGCAGAACTTATTAATAAATAAATAAAATTAGTTGTCTAGCTATGGCAACGTATTAATTTTAAAAACTGCCAAACTTCATGTTCAGAAATTTACTTACTGGTGTTTTTGAAAATTCAACCTATAAAAATAAAGAATTGTCAAATGATGATAAGTGGCGATGTCTGGGGCTCTTCCAGAACCAACAGAGGTAGTAAATACCGCCTCATTAGAATTACTATCAAAAAATATCTAAAGAAAAGTACGAATACGTACATAATCCTTCTATCTGCTTCTGGGCTTCCGGGCTGGAACCGCGTCACTGGTATAACTGCCGACGTTTCGTACCCACTCATATGGGACATCTTCAGGGCTCAACTACTGCTACTCCCTGTCGCACTGGAAGTAGCAGTAGTTGAGCCCTGAAGATTTCCCATATGATTGGGTATGAAACGTCGGCAGTTATACCAGTGACACGGTTCCAACCCGGAAGCCCAGAAGCAGATAGTATGGACCACGACCGCGTGATAAATCAGCAAATTCATCCACGAAGTTTCAGATGAAGGATTTTTAATGATTAAGGTTGTTTTAATATTTGAAATTTCTTGGGCTTGTAACGTATTAGTCTGAATAGTCTTACGATAATTTGATATCGTAGCCAAGATAATTACTAGAAATACACTAATTTAGAAAAATGCTTAAAACTGTTGCTACCTATTTGAATTTTCTAAATTCGACAGAAAATGTTTCTTCGTCGATCTTCTGTGATGATCTCTTGGTAAACTTGATGCATGTGTTGATAGTTTAAAAAGGCATGGCGGATGGATATCATCAAATGTTGCTGAATATTCTTTTAATAATATGGCAGAGGTGGCACATAAAATTTTCACAGTACCAAATAATCAACAAAATACTATATCCATTGTGTTCAAAATATTTCTTATGGATCTACCGATAAATATCAAAATAATTTCAGAATGTATTCTGTAATGTTTTGCGGTTGTTTAAAAATAATATAGATATATAATTTTGTTTCTGAAATACGGACTTTAAATAATTTTTGCAGTTCAAAGACAAAAGTAAGGAAATACTTCTTTAAAGAACAATGAATATTTCTTAGATATTTTTCGTTGCCTGACGAAGACTGTATGTATGAAGATACTGATTTTTTTCTCAAAGAATGTAATAGGATGTCAAAATTTTTGAATGGTCTAAAAAAATTTGTTTAATATACTATTGCCTATTGACATATGTGGTACACTCACATTAATTTTAATAGGACTACAGAGGTTTACATACCTCTTTCATTGTTTTGTAATTATTTTCTATAACAACAACACTTCAGTTGTATATCATTACAAGGGTCTTTTAGCGAAGACTAAGACTGAATTCAATAGTTCTAACACTAAAAAACGAATATGTTGACCAAGTAGAGCTCTCTCTTTCTGTAAAATGAAAATTGCCAAATTTATTTGTTTGTATCTGACGGGGCTCGGAAGTAGACAAGCTATTAAATTTTGCGTTATTCTGGGTCCACAATATCCACAATAAAAACTTTTTCAATAATTGGGACTGTTTTCGACGAATCATCTGTGGCGACAATATTTTTTGATGGCATAATGAGCATAATGAGAAGATGTTGGGAGAAGCAGCGTGTTGATGCCTAATTATTTGCGCAGATCTGCGTTTAACTATCTTACAAATATCTAACGTTTTTGAAATATTTGGTAGAAGTGTTTTTACAAACATTTAAGTGTGTCTAGACTTTGTGCTCGCTGGATCCCGTGTTTGTTAACACCGGATGAAAGGGCGTATAAAGTAACAATTTGTAAGTACTGAAAACAGTATGTGATGAAGTGATGAAGGTGTGAGTGGTGGAACACGATTATATGATTATTACTGTAGATGATTGTTACGATTCAAAGGTAAAGCATCGGAACACACAATGTGAAGAAGGAGGAGGATCGTCACAAGAAGCATAACCCGTTGAAGCTATAGTTGACTGTAATGATTTCCAGAAAAATTTTAATGTCATTCATTAGTGGCCTCACATTGTACACTAAAAAATACGCTGCAGTCACGTGCACGAAAGCGCTTAATCCTATCGAACACTAATATTAAATAATCATGTTTTAGTTCTTAGAAAAATAGTGCTTAATAATTTGGGCGTTCTATTTGATGATTTGTCGTTCGATTTCGAAAAGTTTAGTACATGTCGTTGCTTTCAAAATCTATCAGCATTAAAAGCACTAAATTGCACACTTGTGAAAAGTACACTTGAATCAATTATCTGGTATCTAGTATCTGTTTACCTAGATTGGAAGCTTGAATAAATGCTGAAACGATTTTTGAAGTTTTTATTACATAAAATTGATGGTATCTAGAGAGAGTTTATATTGTATTATGATCAACTTTTGGAGAGGTATAATTTTGTCTTTTTGAAGCGACATAGAGAACGTTACAGTTCCAAATTTCTAATAAATAATTTATAAGATAAAATTAATTCCACTGCTCTGATCTCGCAGTTATCTTTAACAATTACAATTCAATTCAATAAGCTCCATGGAGGTTTTTCGTATTTCTGTACTTAACTTATATGCATTAAAATGCTAATACCTTTTTCGCGGATATATATGATTAAATTGTGCATTTTAGTTGTTAGTTATAGTTGTGAATGTTTCTGTGCCTTTTGTAATGTTTAATTTGTTCTGTAAGTGGTGTAAACTGATAAGTAATGAAGATATTATTATTATTATACAAATAGTTGAAACGTTTTTTGATTACAATGAGGTGGTTTACACGCATAGAGTTCCATATAGTATTACAGTAACCAATTATTATAAAGAAATTTCGTCAACAAGAAACAACTTGAACTGATTGAAAAGTGGAGGCCTCACTGCGATGACGCTCGCCTACTAATAACTATTTTGAGACAGAATTTTTAAACAAGAAAATGCAACTCTCAATACAGTCTAGATATATAGATGTGGTTTCTATATGTATTAATATAATCCCATGACTTCCACCTGTATTCTCAAACAGAAAATGATCTTAAGAGACAGCGGTTCTAAACAGTATTGGGTGCTGTTTGAGATTTTGAAATGTTTTTCTCAGAAAGTGGCGTCTTTTACGTCTTTGAATAAAGACAGTGCTGGGACAAGGTTATTGTATTACTACGGGACTGCAGAGAATATAATAAAAGTATCGGTTTGCAAATGATATTACTATATAATAATTACTTACAAACTAAATTTTCGTAAAATATTGTAACGAACATTTTATTAACAAATAATACATTTATATTTTTACACTATTTCTTTGACGGGGTATTGCTAAAAGCGAACGAGGTGTTAATATCAAAGAGTATTTTTACAGAGTTCCCTCTAGAATCTCGAAACAAACGAAACTTTTATTATTAAATATTTTATGTAGGTACTATTTCTTGGCGGAGAAATGCTAGAGAATAATAGGAAAATATTCATTGATTGAATTAACAATTATCAATGTATGTACATAGATAACAGATGACGTTACTGATGAGTAGTTTTTAATAAAATTTCTGGAATTTACGAGTTCGAGTTAATCAAATTTCTACACATACATTTTTATAATAGTAATTTAACCCTATAGTAAGGATTTATTAATTTTTGGTTATTTTTTACTTTGCGCACTGGTGTGGGAAAGTATACTTCGTATATTCTTACACATTTGTAATATGATATTTTTGCGATCAGCAAGTACAAAAAAGCAATTAGTTATTTATAAAATTGAATTCTGAATTCGTAATAATAAGGTTTGTGTACTTTTTAAAATATAGTTCTTTGACAATCAGTTGTTTTCTAGAATACAACTTCATATTTATTTGTATTTTTTCTTTTCTAGGTAAGTTCAAATGAAATTACATTGATTCTTGAGATTGAGGTACCCACACATATACTGCACTTCGCCTTCATTATTGTGTTATAATACAATTGGGTAAGTAACCTCTCCTTTTTCTATAGTTTTATAATAATTTACATTGAAAGTTTTATGTCAACCGTAAATAAATGTGACTTATCATGAAATTGTTTAAATTGATCGTCAAGGTAACTTGAGTATTCATAGTAAAAATGTAAATGATAGCTCTTATTCTTACATTCTTTAATCAAAGGCATTTTAATCATACTATATATTATTACTTGTACATGCAATATTAATTATATCTTGTTTGCAGAAGAATAGACAAAATTAAATTGTGGTGTATAAAAGACATTAAAATTCTTGAAATATATTTCAATTAACACATTTTTATTTTCGTGGACAATTGTTTCGTCACATAATAAGTTTTTTAACTTCTACCCTAAATTATGCAAATATTGTATTGTAACAGCCTCGGAATGTTAACCTAAAAAGCGAGTTACCGTTTCCTTCCTATTCTAATTGTTCAATTTTTTCGCTGTTATTGTTGTTAAAGTGCTTAATTGTGGTCATCTAATGATAGTAACACTTTTTTATTACATTTATTTCAAATACTGCTAACATGAATGCCTCAATATTCTTGCAACCAAGATTCGAAAAATTCATTCAAATAAGTTTGGTGAGTCTTGCAAGAATATTGTTGGAATTTGGAAATAATAATGATAATAATAATAATAATTTATAAATCTAACAGAATACCACTTACAGAATTATTATTAAAAATCTTCAGAATTACATACGTCATTATAGGTAAACTAACTAATGCAAGTAATGAAAATAGTAAATACAAGAATTAGAAACAAATTAATATGAAGAAAATTAGCACTTCAGAGCTGGGAATGTCCATTACTCAATAATATACAACGATTTTGTAATTAAATAACATTGATTTACATAAGTTACATCAGCTTGCAATTCTAAATCAGTAACTAAATTAAATCGTAGGTGTAAGTAGATAAGTTAATAAAAATTCTTACAGAAACTATCAAATTCCTTAACACATGGAGCACAGGAGACTCAAGTAAAACATTGGTCTTGATTCTAAGAACCTTGAAAGTTATACCTACATGTATATTGCGCGGAGGAACATGAATATTAAAATAACTTAAATGTATAGGGCAATCAATCTTATTATGTATTAAATTTCGATTAAGTTGACATAAAATTATAAGTGTCCAACACGGCGGTATTATCAGTGTTGCGTTCGGAATATACTCCAGTCACTTAATATTCTAGGTATTTTAGGAAGCTTTGCTGTATGCATTCTACTGCCAGATGTTGGTAAGTGTAGTAAGGATACCAAACGATGGATGAATATTCAATTCTGCTATGTACTAGAGTACAGTATAAAGTTTTTATCGTATGAACACTGTTGAAATTACGTACATGATTACAAATCTAGAATTTTAGATGCCAATCGCAAAGGGTAGATGAGATAGAGAGATTTTAATTTCACTGACTCTGGAAGTAGGTTTTGAACAAGAAACTGCAAGGTGCTTTTTAACATTTAAAGATATTTTCTTAGATCTACACCAAACGTCAATTTTAAGAAGGTCTATGCAGGACGACACAACCTTCGATGGAATCTGTAGCATATATTAATGTCATCTGCGTAGCATAGGTAGTTATATTGTAAAGTAAATCGTTAGTATAATATAAATGTTGAGAAGTAATGTTTACAAATTCGAACCTTGCGACACACCAGAAAATAAATGAAATGAGTCCAAATAATAACCATTGTAATATACATAACCTTTAAGTCAAGTTAGTTGTAATGGACTGCCCAGTTATAAACCCATACTAGTGTATTGATAAATAAGGCATGTTGTTGCTGTTCTATAAATTTTATTGAATAGTGTGTTCTAGTATTTTAGCAAAATTAGAATTTATGCTTATCGGTCTATAATTGTCAATACTGCATTTATCGCTCTTTTTGAAAACAGCAATAATCTTATTAATTTTCCAAATACCTGAGAAGATAGAAGTTCTTATGTAAGAGAACTCACACAAGCGTGTATTAAAAAACTTAATTTATACATTCACTAGCCGTTATGTCGGTCTACAAACGAAGTGCACTATTTAATATTGATATGATCTTAATGATTTAAAGGTTGTCATAATTACAATGCAAAAGAAGATAATATTTCAAGAAAATATTGGTTACCTCCATTCAACTCATTAGATGAAACAGGAATAAGCATCCAAGAAGTAGTTAATTGCGAAACGCGAGAAAATATGTTATTATATTATTATCAAAATGGTATTTGCGAAGATTAGTATAGGAATGTGTAAAAATAATTTGTTTGAAAAGTTTGTCACGAAAACTGATTTAAGTTATATTATCATTGCAGGCTAACGTGGTAGTTATTCTACGTAACTTATTTATTTATTTATCAATAGATTGCCATGGGAGTTAGATGCAACTAATATTTTATATAGAAACTAACAATGAATTAAATTATTGATTAAAGAGTGGCGACATTTATCTTAAACTTAAATATTGTATTTTATGGGTATCCTTTATTTTCCTATTAGTACCAGTACTTACTATGAAAATGTTTGTAATTCTGCGTTTGATATTATTGTATTTATAAACAGAAAGTTAGCTTTTTATTTACTAAAATGTCGCTAAATGTGAAAATTTTCTTAATGAATTGTTTCGCTGTAGAGGAACTTCTGTGGTATTTAGCCAAGAATTTCATTAGGAAGTTCGAACTATAAATATTCTTAAAAATATATTCTCGGTAGTTGATATTGTTACATGCAAATGTAGTTACAATTCACTATATTTTTATTGCTGCTATTTATATTTATATGTCCAGATATAGCAACAGATTTTGATTAATTTGGTTAACCAAGAATTTTTATTAGTGATTATAATTTGGCGATATTTTTTAACGATCCTGTACCATGTTTTAAACTTTTTATATTCTAGTAAAAATTAATTGTGATTAAGTAAGCAATTGGGACATGTGAATATAGATTTTATAGAGTGTGTTGAATGGTCAACTTACATTGTTCTCTTTGATTATACTGTATTTAAGTTTACTTTGTTATTTTTATAATAATAATGATTCATTGTCCAACAGAAATTTTCATTTCAATAACAGGACAAAAATCACATATATTCAGACAAACACTTGTGTAATATTAACCCAAACTCATAATAAGGATTAATTGCTAACACACTATTTTAAACAAGTTTAAATTCTATATTTGTTCTTTATACTGGAAGTTGGAAATAAGCCAATTCACCAATTGCGTATGTCTAGTTTATATTATATAAAAACTTGACGTTATTTAGCTTATGTGTTGACGATGATGATATATCAAATATTTGCAACAACTGTCTATTATCATAACCTCTTGTAGGATATATTCCTTCAACTTTAAGATGTAGGTGCTTAAGAATTTGATGCTGTACCTTTTCAAGGCTTGTTCTGTGTACCTCATAACCATGCATATTTCAAACGCGATATAACATATGACTAATATAATGTTTTGAATGTTGTAATGTGATTGAATAAATGGAAATTATGTATTACGAAGTCCAGCATTTTCATGGTTGACATCACAATCATTTTAACTCAAGTCAAGTGAACACTTTTTAGTATACTAGGAACGCAAATATCGAGCTTATCTGGCTTTTTAATTGTGGTTATGAACACTTGAATCATAGACGTTTAATGTTTTCCGAATCACTCCTGCTATGTTTTGTCGTCATCAATCTCAATGGATCTCTCTGATCGAGGAGACTTGTTAAAATTAAAATTACCGGCAGAGAATTTTCGTGAGTCTTCGCGTTTAAGGAGTATATCGCAGATATTTATAAGCTCTGTCAAATGGTCTTTGAATTTATGGTGAACTCAAATGTTGATCTTGCTGACGTATTATAGTTTTTTCATCTGATCGTGAACTCATAAAGGCTTGAATAATGAATATTTAACGTTTCCGCAATCACTCGTGTCGGTTGGACTCAATGAACACCTTTATTTTTTAATTAACCTCAACAGCTCTCACTGATCCTGAACCATCGTTGGCAATGATGTCTCTGTAGAGTACTGTCATCGTAAATTCTACACATTTTTCAAGTTCGACGCGACAACAATATTTACTTCGGTCTGACATTTTCAACTTTTTCTAAAATTTCAAATACTTAACCAAATTTTCTACTTTTTTACAAAATGAAGTTAGAACTGTCAGCTGTCATTTGGCATAGCATAAAGACAGATGCGAATGGCTTTATACTTTGTAAAAATTAGCTAGCATTATCTGTTGCAAGAATGCGTATGACTGTTTCGACAACCGATGCGAACGATCATTTTTAGCATAAATAACAATTCGCGATATAATTTACCATAGGAAAAGTTACCATTTACCTGTGTATACTATAGAAAACGAAATATTAAAACAATTCTTCACGGATGCATTATAAACGAATTTGTCGCAACGTAGTTCCGTTCTAAATCACCATAGATGTGATATCTATAAAATCTAACAAATATGCTAGTTATGCTAGTGTTATTTACTGTTTGGAAGAGAATTATAGTCATTTTATAGTTCTTGTTTAAGTTTTTGAAGGTTGTATCTGTTTCATATTAAATATTTTGCCCTTTCTATTTTTAACATTTTTTCGTAGGCCTAAAAAGTGATTAAGACAATTCTGAGTATACGTAGCTATTATAGTAAATATAAATAATAATAATTTTTTCTTAAGCAAAATAGGTATTTTGGCATTTTTTATGTGCGTATATACCAAATACTCTAAATTAGTTAGAAGTTTTAATGAACACCTACTATTTTAAACTAAGATCGTGTTTTCATGAAACTCGTATCCGTGTTATTTATTGCTTTCATTTGCAACAGCAGTATTTTATCATTTCGTCTAATGACTACTTCGTCATAAAAATTACCCCTTTTTTCATAGCAAATTGAAATAAATTACGAAATACGGCCGTAGGCAGTACCGGTAGATATGCTTGCAAATACTGCATTGGTATATTTACCGGAAACGTAAAATGAAATCTACAAAAAGCGGCTTGCCGACATTATAGTCGTGCCGTTATCGATTGGAAAACAAACACATTTGTGTTATCACGCCGCCAGTGTATAGAACATTAGCTATTAATTTATAGCTCCCGGAGGAGATATGAAATACAGCTTGGAAGATACGTTGCATGTTTCTTGTGTCGGGAAGTTAGTTTTATTTTCGTTAGTTTTTTGGCGAACTTTTTATCCTATTTATTTTGTGGAAATGGTTGACATCTAACATAAATTACATTTTGTCAGATTTATTACATAATAAATGTTTTCATTTATTCCGATATTATTGCTGCAACAAAATGTTTTTTAATACTGAAAATTGCAAAAACTTGTTAATTTAAGCGTATACGAATCTCTTGCAAAGCTGAAATTACTGCTTATCTTGAACGAATTGAAGAATTAGTCAAAACTGATCCGAAACAGATATTTCAATATACTCACGCGAAGCAGAACTCCACAAATATTACTGGAGTTTTATCCGATGATACTTGCTTTGATTCTCTACAAGATATCCTTGATAAATATATCAAAAATATTCTCTGCATGCCCTTAGTATACATACTTTTCATGATACCTAATAGTAATCATATTCCTTTACGTTATTGCTAGTATCAGAAGATGTAGAAGTTTCCTTAATAGGCATATTGCAGGTGATGACTTAATTCTTGATTTCCTCACTTTCAATTTTGTTGTACATTAGATTTCACAGAAACTTCGCAGTGTTCACCTCTTCTACACAAACATATTGTAAGATACATATCTCAAAAGCTTGTCTTGGATCCTATCCAACAAGATACACGTTTATTTAATAAAACTTAATTATATGACAATACTTGTCCTAGAATCCGGTGCTCCGCCTGTGGCACTACACCGGATCCAACAAGATACAGTGAGTAGCAGAGTTCGGATACCATACATGTACAATATCAGCGAATCAGTAACTCTCAAATTCATAGTAATGGAGTGCAACTTAATTTGGTTACTTTTTTTGTAAAAATGCCTTTATTTTATAATCAAAATGAATGAACATATTATTCAAAGTATTGTCCATCGGAAGGAACAACTTTTCCCCATCTTTCGGGCAATTGATGGATTCCATCCCAAAAGAACCGTTCATCCTTTGAGGCTAAGAACGAACTAAGCCAATTTTTGATTCCTTCAACTGAAGTGAAGCGTATTCCAATAAGGGCATTCTGCGTCGATCGAAATCAATAGTAGGCAGAAGGGGCAATGTCTGAGCTATAAGGCGGGTGAGGTAAAACTTCCCAGCCACTGTTTTCCAAATAGCTTTTAACTAGTCTTGCAACATGAGGCCGAGCGTCGTCATGATGGAATATTATAGACTCATATCTGTTGTTGTCTGTATAACTCGCCCGTAATAGAATCACCAGATTTTAACAGCTCATAATGGATAACACCCGTCAAATTCCACCAAATAGACAGCATTACCTTAGCACGATGAATATTTGGCTTGACCGTTGATGTTGATGACTGACCAGGCTTTACATAAGATTTTTTCGTTTTAGATTATTATAATGAATCCATTTTTCATCACCAGTAATGATTCGATGCAAAAACGACTTCTTTTTATGGCGTTCAAGCAGCATTTGCGGCATGCAATCGTCTTTCAACGTCTCTTGGCTTCAATTCGTGTGGTACCCAATTTTCTTGCTTTTGGATGGATCCCGATGCTTTTAAACGTTTTGAAATGGCTTGGTGAGTTACTCTCAACATTTTTGCAAGTTCTTCTTGCGTTTGACATGAATCTTCATCCAGTAATGTCTCCAGTTTCTCGTCTTCAAACATTTTTGGTTAGCCTGGTCGCGGTCTGCCTTCAACGCTAAAATCAGCGCTTTTAAAGCGTCGATAAAATTCCCAACATGATTTTTTTTGTTGGAGCAGATTCACCGTTCACTTCTGCAGGCAAGCGTTGAGCTTCAGCTGCACTTTTCTTCCAATTAAGGTAGAAAATTAAAACTTCCAGCAAATGTTGTTTATTTAACACAAATTCAGACATTTTCAATGAGCTCAAAAATAATGTTGTACAAAATTCAAAACAATGTAATTAAATATGGCTGACAGATGTCAAACCTTTCCAACAGAAAAAAACAGCTGCCATACTCAACTGTATATGTATAACAACTAACGACCTCCATTAAAAAGAATCGAATTAAGTTGCACACCAATAACAATTTGTCGGTTTTTGCTGAAATCTTTAGTAGTGTAATTTACTTTTGTTCGATCAACAGCATTAAATTATATATCTCTCTCTCTCTCTCTCTCTCTCTATCAAAATGGTTTCGCACGTGAAAGACTTAGTATTACAAACTTTTATAGTCTTACTTGAATAATAAACATTATTTTCTTTATAATGGTTTCAAATTGAGTTTTCTTTTTTTTGGGAAGTCTCCTCCTTTTCAGTCTCTTTGCCTTGTCGGTCTCTTGCCTATATAGACCAGTTGAAAATTTACTTACTTAAATACGCGTGCGTGTTCTATAGCAAGAAGTTTATCTGTATTGATGTTAGCCACTTTAGAAATACCTTTTTTTAATAGACTACGATAATGTGAAGGAACTACATATTCTATTCAATACACATTTAAGCTTCGTTATATACATTAATAATTTTGTGTTTTAGCATTTAAAACTTTATGTTATATGCTGGGTACTTGCAAACTTTTTAGAAGTTTAACTTTGAATAAAACTATGTTCTTCATATTTTGACTTAGTAAATCCCAATAAGTTTCACCTATTTTGACACCCTGTTATAAACATTGATTATGGACTATTACTAAGTATACATAGTATGCAATCGCTGCGGTGACGTCGAGAAGTTCATGGTGTGAGATTTATGTGAAGACTCATGCATGGTTTTATCGATTACTATCATCTAATCTAATGTATCGATTTTTTTTGTTCTCTGTGTGTTTTCTAGTTCTTCTCCGACGATTGTCTTGTCTTTTGCTAAAACTATTTTTTGCTTCATAGCTCTTCCATAACAACAATGGAACAAACAGTAGATTTGACATATAATGATTAATATCTTTCTTTTCGATGATTTTCTGTTCCTATTGAGTAGTATTTTTTGTTAGACTTTCTTTGACAGTATGAATGTATAACTTATACAGTAAAGCTATTATTATTATAGTGTAAATTAATACAAATTATTCTTATTCTTATTATTATTTACGTTTTGTATTTATTGTATTATATTGATAGACTATCCATTGTCCTTTTGTGAGATTAAGTTTTTACGTATAATGCTAATATGCTTTTCGGCACTAACCAAACTTCTTCATTAAAATGAAACCTAAATTGTAATCCTTTAAATTAGTTATAGCTTTGTGATTCATATAATAGCCTGTAGGTATATTCCGGTAATAGACCCGTGTAATTTCTGACGTCCTCCCACATTTTACGCAGCTTAACGTTGTCGTCACCTGTACGTGGACATTTACGGTTTCAAAAAGTCATATTTAATTTTGGAGAAAAAATATATATGCAGTACTAAAAGTAAACCACAGGCAAATTACGTAGGAAAATTGAGGAAACAAATGTTATAATTTTTTTTAGGAAAGCAAAAGATTAAGAATTTTTTAATTATGTTTTATTATAATTTTCTTTTAGACACGAGCTGTAATGTCTTTTAATTAAAAAAAAAAACAGAATAATGTACTAACATTTTTATTCTATTTGTTTAGTCACTAAAAAGATAGTTATATATCCTACGATTGCTTTCTGGCTTTCTTTTAAAGTAGATACTATATTCTATAGCAATGTTAGGTTTTATAAATGAAATAGCCAATATTATCTCAACTTTTGCGTTACAACTTTATTTTTTAAGAAATATATGTTTGTAGGAACGAAAGATAGTAATCGCTGGTGCTAGATCAAAATTATAAGGTGGATATTTCTACCTTAAGCTACGTTCCTCCGTAACTAGTTGAATTTATTTTGAGCCTGATACATTTTGCAGTAGTTATACAGCGTTATAGTTTTTTCAGTAAAATTTTGAAGACTTTTCGCTCGAATGACAACTTTAGGATTTTTAAACGTTTCATTATAAACATCACTAGTAATCCTAATACATTTCTTCGTGCACTCAACCAACAGAATCCTCTAACAGTTTCAGAAAACTGATACCAGCAATTTTGCTGTTGAATATTGCGTTTTCGTTTTATTTGGTGGTGAAGACCATTTATATATCCACTGCTCTGACTCCCGCTTGATTGGAGGGTGCCAGTGATATATCCAGGTTTCATTGTTGGTGGTAATTATTGAAAAAAGTTGCGGTATTGTTTTAACGGGTCCAAATTCTCTTGGCCAACACATTGTTCATTCAACTACTATCTCTGACATCTGAGCCGTCTTTGGCAATAATCAAAACTTCAATTCTACGATCTGTTAATGACAAAACTTCAGTTTCCTCTATTGGTTCCTATGTTCTTGTTTAGAAGTCATCAGATTTTGTCTTCAAGGTTGAGAATTCAATAACCCAAAATAATTGCTTTATTTTTCTCTTTAGTCGAAACTTTTATAAAGCTTCTATATTCAAGCTTTAATCACTCATTGTTCATTATTTGAATTGCTACTGAAACTATAAATATCTGTCAATTTTCATGTTACATTGTCAGAACTCTTAAAAAAAGTCAAATCAGCATTGCTTTCATGGCTAAGTGGATTACATAAAATTAATATCTGCCAAAATCGTGGATAATAAGAAATTTGTAGTTAAAAATATGATTTGTTCTGAAAACAAACTTTTCTGTTTTCTTATAATTCTTTTAATTATTTGAATTATAATAATAACGCATTGAAGCTTTTTCAATGTGTTATTGAAAAGCTTCATTATATTAGATTTTTTCAAAATTATTTCGTTCTTGCTAAATATTTATTAAAATCGAAAAAAGACTTTTATAATTACATGAAAATAATATAAACTTTTCTTTGATGCCGGTTCCTAATGAAATGAAAATGTATATGTTCGTACTTTGTAATAGTGAAAGATGTGCGCACTTACCTTCCTGTGAAATTAGATTGTAATGAAAATCGTTATTTTCGATAACCAACTTATGTATAGGCAGTAGTGTATTTTCCGGGCAATGACCCACAAGAATTGAGGGGGCGAATGGGTGCAAGCATTACCGATAGATTATGTTAATGACGCGAAGATGCCTTGCAAAGGTGGATTGTTAACTGCGATTGGTGTAAATAAGTTTCTAAATCGTTTTTATTTTATTATTTACATTATTATATATTATTTAATTTTGAATTGTAGAATCTCTCTTTAACCTATAACAGGTAGATTATGGCCTGTTGGTAAAATATGGACATAGCATTATCAGTTTATTGTGCAGTTGTTGAATACCTTGGCAGGACATATTCTCCGTTATATTAACATCATTGTGTAAGAAGGAAGAGTCAATTATACAACGAATAGTCAAGAAAATTCTAATGGGAATTTTATACAAAAGCAAAAGCTTTGGAGAATGTTCTTCAACTTCATACTTATGTAACTATTGAGATAATCATAATTATTGTATAATATCAATATTTCATCAGATGTCACTGGTGTAAAGTTTCTGATTATTTTTATCGATAAATAAGATTCAGATCAATTGTTTATTTGCGAAAATTGATGGAGTTTCCAATTATTTATTGTGTGTGGAATTAAGAAATTTTACTGTCGACCAATGTTTTGAATCTAGTGATTCATTTCTACCATTGGGCTTCTCTAGCTTCTTAGCTTTACCATAAATTCTATGTTTTACGACAGTTCCATTATTTTGAAAATTGTCCAATATCGCATTACAATGCGTATTTTGCTAGTACTTATCATGCCTTATTAAAACACAAGAACGAATACGTAGGTACATCATAAAAATAAGTATTAATCTTATACAATGCAAAGATTGAAAATTTCTTTTGTATTGGAAATACTGCACAGTATTGTGCAGAAAATAAAATTAAAATTCAGTATGTAAGTACGTAAATATGAATTTTTGAAAATAACATAAAGAGAGAAATAGTTCGCCACTATAATAGATATATTTCAGATGTAATTTAGTTGTATGGTTAAGACAACACAAAGTTCTATCTCCGTTCAATTAATTATGTAAGTTCAATTGGCGTATCTACCTTTGTTTAAGCTTCATTTAATTGATCACACAGATAATCTTGGTATGTTTAATTAGTAGTTAGTTAAATAGATTCTGTTAAAGTGTATAAACTAATAGTTGATATACCCTAACGTAAATATACAATTTCATTATTTATAATAACTATTTGCAATCGAGAGATATATGGCTTGTCAAAAAGATTATACATGACAATGCTTACTTTTTATTCTCACGGTGTCATCCTATTATTCTTTTATCATACGTAGTTCATAGAATCGATTATGTTCTATACAGTATGCTATTATTTTAAAAGTCAAATATTTGTTAATTAATAATATAATGAGAAATATATTGCTATATATATATATAACTCTTTCCACATAAGATAAAGTAAATAACTGATAATTATTTATAGTGAGATTTAAATGATTGGCGGGTTATTTGCTTTTATAACCTTATTTCCATCTGTCATTGGTTTAATTAATTGAAACAAGACAACAAACTTTTCAACGTAATGTCGTAACTCATTACATTTAGGCAACTGATATTCAAGTCTTTCCATTCCTTCCGAGAAGTAAGCTTTGTCGAACTGTTTGAAATAGGCGTTAGATTTAGTGTTTACCTCCTCATTCAACCTTGCCACCAAGCCAAGTTCTCAGGTTGACAAAACGTAAAAAAATTGAGGCAGCCAAATCGAGCGAATAGGCTGCTTGCGAAAGCAGGTTGAAATGTGGTTCATGAACTTCCGTCACTGAAATAGTAGAAGTGTTAAGAAGAAAGAAAAAGCACTGGCTTCTTCTTTAAATGGGGCGCCTTTTGTATTGTATTGAATCGTACAGGTGATCCAAAAGGAATGCATAGTGTTCGTCTGTTATCGTTTTACCTTTTTGAAGATAATCGCTAAGAAAAATTGCCAAAAGACAGTAGCCATAACATTTTTGGACGAGTGTGTGGTCTTTGCCTACTTCGGAGCACTTATGTCAGCCTCAGTTCATTGCTGTTTTGTTTCATCATTTCCTGTGTATGGTGGTATATGCAGCAGAGTTATTATTCGCAGCTAATCATCTCTCGGATAATGTCTTAATTTCACCAAATTGAGAGTTGAAATGCGTTGCATACAATTATTTCATACTCAATTCATTATGTAAAATCGAAACATATAAAATGTCTACAATTTTTGTGATAATTTCTATAGTACAGACGTCTTTTGGGCATACATTGCCTAGTTTATCAAATATACTGGTCTGGTCAGATTTATACTTAGATAAGGTATTTTATTAATGCTGCCCTCTTTCACCGACCCACGGTTATTGTTCATCCTTCACAATGAGTAAAATAAGCAATTAGTACTACTAGAACTTCAATTATTAATCTTAGATAATTATACTTATATTATAGGTAGCTCTCATGTAGTGCAGTAACATTACTCTAACAGTGCTACTATTGCCCAAAGACATGGGATAAGCTATTTTTTGAAAGCTTCTTCAAGAGCGCCTTTAAAGCTTTAACAGCATTAAATTCTATATTCTTCTGTATAATAAGTGGCAGTCACTATGACCTTACGAGTATACTGTAAGTAGATGTATTTCATTGTAGCCAAAAAAGTTATGATCGCAGGTGCAACGGTAGATTTTTATGCAAGTTTTTTTTTTCTTGGTGATCTTCTTTCTTTAATCTATTATGGGCTCTGCTGCTCATCTCGGGATTATAATAATACACCCAAGTTTTATCGTCAGTAACAATTATTTACTTTCCTATTGAACACTCTGCTTCCAGTACAAATTGTTATTCTACTGGATTTTTGATTCGATTTATTTATGCAAAAGAATACAAACATTTTCAATAGAAATTTCAAGATGGCTAAAGAGTTGTAAGATAGTTAAACTCTTGATAGCTTTCTCAATTAGCATACTAATTGGAACATTTAATTCTCCTTGCAATTCGCTGTTTCTTCAACAATTTTCAAACATTGTCATTTTGCAAAATGAAATAAGCGTACTTGAATAATATTTCTGTTTTTAGCGCATAGGACCGCAATAAATTCAACTCTAGTTTTTGTTGAAAGATCATGGTATAATAGTAAAACTAACTCGAATTGTGCTACCAACAAAGTCCTTCGACATTCTGGTTGATTGATGCTGTTATTTTTGTTATTAAATGAATTATAATATGGTGTTATTCTATTCCATTCCTTCGTATTCTAGTACATATATTCCAAAGTTTGACTTACTTCTTCTTGATTGTCTCGATTTCTTCCTTGGGCAGTCTCTTTTTAATTTTACTCATTTGTCATGTTAGTTTTTCACTTTTCGTAATTATTCCGTCTTTTCTAAATGTCTTAAACATTGCGCCTTATTCTTGTTTTAATAAAAGCGTCGAAGACTGAAATCGCTTTTGTTTCTCAACTACGTTTTCACCTAGTATATTCCGTAGCTTTCTGTCTGTAATTTGATTTAACTTTTCCTGTCCATTACTCAAGTTTAACATTCAAATATCACTAAAAGTTTTGCTACTTTCGAAATTTGAACATTTGAACAACCTGATCTTTATGTTTAAGGTACAATGTTCGACTTTAAAATTCTATTAAGGACAATTAGCGACTTAACAATTCTCGATTCTACATCATTCTCCTTCTCACATTTGTTAGTTATGTAGACTCCAAGAATAAATAACGTTTCCCGTTTCGATCATATACTCTCAAACTGCTTCCCCTGTTTGCTATTTTTGGTCTTGATTTAATAAGTTCTTGAGTTTCATTTGCGTTTAACACCATATTTTTCCTCCTTCTATAAGATTTCTTATACATTCTTATAGTTGTTCTACATTTCTAGCCAGTATGTTTATAAACTGTAAGATATTATTACATACAAGATAGTTTAAACGTACATATATTCAACTTTCTTCGAGAAGATTAAAATTTAAAACTTTCAAAATTTATTTAAATTTAAATTTTCTGGATGCCTATTTTGGCGGATAATCTTTAGAATCTGTACAAATAATATAAAAACAAAATATAATTTCCGTTCTTAATACTTGACGAAATATTTGTTAAACTATTATTTGCTAGATACTTGGGTTATCGCTATAGAAAGTTTTTAATTTAAAATTCGTACTTCTACTTATTATTTTCATTATATAAAAATTAAGTAAATTTTTACATTAGTATAATTAGTAAATTACAAATAATATAACAACGGAGTATAATTTCCTCTCTTAATATTTGACGAAATATTTGTTAAACTTTTATTTGTCAGTTTCGTTGGTTTTTAGAAACTTTTTAATTTAAAATTCGTATTTCTGCTTATTACATTCATTATATAAAAATGAAGTAAACTTCGTAAATTTTTACATTGTAAGTATATATACATTTTCCCGAAAAACTCGTAAAAATACCAAAAACAACCTGTCAGGTCGAAAAAGTTAGAATGTAATTTGCGAGCAGACGTATAAAATTAAAGTAATTTAGTGTTGTTTTTGCCGTTTCGATTTACAAATTCTCTGATATATGGCAATATTGATCACGATGAAATTTGCAATATTTGAAATTTAGTTGCAGATGTAAGCAATTTCCATTAAAATTGGGCGTTTGTTGGAAAGTCAATACGGAATGTTTATACTGTGTGATTGTGTAGCCACCATATAAATATTAGCAAATTTAAAAATGTGTTTACCAATTAATTGAAATTTTTGATTTTAACAGAATAATAATAATTGTTTGTCACGTACGCTAATTAATAGAAATATTGAAATACATAATAATTTTTAGTAGGAAAAGTTTCGGTGCTTTCTTTAAATATAGAATTGTTTATGTTAATAATTATATATAAACATATAATTAAGTTCTTTTACGATGTGAATTATTGAAAACTATTATTTTATGCTATTCCATCGTTAATTAAATTCACAGAAATCAATTAAAAATTTCTGTGCTGGAGAAGAACTCTTTACTGACTTTCATTAATTCCCATTGTAAAAAAACTGAATTAAGGGGTTTTCCAATAAGAACTTGACAACTTTCTTTCAAAATAAAATGCAGACCATTTGAGATATTTCAAAAACTTTATTATCGGGTTGAAGTACAATCAAAACATTTATGAATGGAACTCGACTTCGTTCATATGGCCACCGCGGGCACGTTTGCAGCGGTCGATTCATTGGACCCAATTTTCGATGACTCGGCCACACAATTCGGCCGAAACGGTTGCTATTTCGCGTTCAATGTTGGCTCTGAGCTCTTCCAACGTTGTCGGCTTGTTGGTTTAGACCAATGACTTGACGTAGCCCCAAAGAAAAAAGTCTAGAGGCGTGAAATCGCACGAATGAGGCGACCAATCGACTGGTCCATTTGTTGAGATAACACGCTCATCAAACTTACTCTTCAATAAATCGATTGTAACGTGTGCTGTGTGGCTTGTGGCGCCATCCTGCTGAAACCACATGTTGTTCAAGTCCATATCTTCCAATTCGGGCCAAAAATAATCGGTAATCATGGCGCGATAACGATTACCACACAGTAACGTGACGATCATTATCGTCGACGAAAAAGTATGACCCTATGACGCCGCCGGCATGCAAACCGCACCAAACAGTTATTTTTTGTGGATGAAGTGGTGTTTCATGAAGCACATGTGGATTTTCACCCGACCGATAACGCATATTTTGCTTATTGATGAACCCATTGAGCCAAAAATGAGTTTCGTCACTGAAAATGATTTTGCCATGAAATTGATCATCTTGGCGCATCTTTTCCAGAGCCCAATCGGAGAACGTACGTCGCTTCAAATGGTCCATCGGCTTCAATTCTTGAGTCAGCTTGATCTTGGGTGTAAACCAAGATCCTTACGCAAAATTCGCCATAAAGTGGTCTGGGCGATGCCCAACTCTTGAGAACGCCGTGGAATTGACTGATTTGGATCATTTGCTACGGACGTTTCAACGGCAGCGATATTTTCAACACTTCGACCAACCCGTTGTCTCATGGCACGGCGACATCACACAACGAATATGTAAACTCAAATTTTTGCACTAAACTTGTTACTGCCTGTCTACTAGGGCGAGAATTACGAGCGAAAATCGGAGTTAACGCTCTTAAAGTAGCGGTCACCGACTCCGAATTTCTGTAGTATGTTTTTATAATTTGCAGACGTTGTTCGTTCGTGTACTTTACTATGATGAAAATGTTAAGTTTACTGCATAAATTGACAGTGACAGTTCGATGATTAGTGAAAGGGTGCGTTCACAAATCATAATAACTTTACTGCGAGTTTTAAATAAATATTAGATCTGTTTCCATAATGAGATTTATGGTGTATTAAAGGGCTCGAAGTTGTACTGCCTGGTGGCTTAATTGGTAGAGCAGCCGTCTAGAAAACGGCAGGTAAAGGTTCGAGTCCTTCTCCAGCACAGAATTCTTTAATTAGTCTCTGTGAATTTAATTAACGATGGAATAGCAGAAAATAATAGTTTTCATTAATTCCCATCGAGAAGAACTTAATTATATGTTTATATATAATTAATAAAATCATAATAACTTGACTGCGAGTTTTAAATAAATAATAGATTTGTTTCCATAATGAGATTTATGGCGTATTAAAGGGCTCGAAGTTGTACTGCCTGGTGGCTTAATTGGTAGAGCAGCCGCCTAGAAAACGGCAGGTAAAGGTTCGAGTCCTTCTCCAGCGCAAAAATTTTTAATTCATTTCTGTGAATTTAATTAACTATGGAATAACAGAAAATAATAGTTTTCATAGAATTGTTTATTTTCGGTTACATGCAGCCGAATTTAATTTTAAATTTGAAATGTACATTCTATTAAACATGTAAGTATGTGCTATTACTCATCATATTTGCTTGATATAAATGTGTAAATTTATCTATTTATTTTCCAAAAGTTTTTCCGAACAATCTATCGACATTATTGATTAATGTATTGAAATTTTAACAGAGCCGCATAGCACGCGCAAAGCTTTGTGTTGAACTACGCTTGTTCTTAAATTGTAAGAGGAGTCCTTATTATTGAATACTGACTGAAGGAGGATTTGAAATTGAGTATTATCGCTGGCTTTCAATTGCTAGCGTTCTATTGCCGGAACAGTTCAATGCGTCGTAGTTCGGCAATATATGTCTGAGATGATATTCAAAGAATAATTAATATCACGATAGTTGAATTTGCGTTTGAGTCCTTGAGAATGTTGTGCAACGAATTTATTTTTCGTTAAGAAGTAGTTTAATCTCATATCACTAGCTAGTGACTCATTGCTTTTTCGTTCGATGTTGACTTGTTATCAGGAAGTGCTTATTGTAATGTACTATTTAGTTATCCTGCTAATCGTAAACCAACGAATTTGTAAAAAAAATTGTTTAAACAATGTTGTTATAATAAATGACAATAATAATGCCCAATTCCATTTTGGTGGTGTATTTACCGTTGTTACGAGTTTTTCGGATTACATAGCTATAGTGTTTTCAATGGTATGTCAATGTAAACTTAAAAATTATTAGAAAGAAACCAGATTGTTTGCTAGTAAGAACATGAATATATCCATAAGGGCCATTTTACAGTAATAATGGGAAAACATGAATACTAATAATAGCAATAACAATTTCTTCAAACTTACTGATACACATCTATTAAACTCTTCAGATAAAACGGTGCGCAGGACACAATGGTAATTTTATCAGTGAACTGTTCACTATTCCGCTGGAAGAGAAAACTAAAAAGATTTTGACTCGAACATTTAGCTAGCTAAGTTATTCCGTCAAGGGGCAGTACCTGCCTTAAGACATTTCTGTTTCTAAATCATTTACTTTCTACTTGTATATTGTGTTTTGTAAATGTGCATCTAAATAAATAGAAAAACAACTGATCATTCAATTTTTGACTAATTAATTAAGCACCTTCAACCAAGTTAATATAAAATCTTCGATCTGTACCCAAGTTTGTTAATAACAGAAGTTTAGAAAAGTAGATAATTCACAAATAATTAGTAATTATAAGTTGGCATTACATTGGTGATGGCTTTTTTCATTGCATCCATATTTAAGTTACTATAGCACTTGCATTACAGAGCTGAGCTGAACGTCATAGTTACAAACTTAAACCTTGCATATTAATAGCTTATTATCTAGTGAAAGTTCAGAATTCTAACCTATCAACCAGTAATGCTGTCTAAAAGTCTGGTCTAACTGAAGTTGTTTTTTCAGTCGTTTGTGGTCCAGATCAACCGTTTCTCGAAATATATCCCAAGGTATTTGTATTAATCTCGTTTTTTCTTACAATACTTTCCATTTAGTTTAATCGAAGGACATGCGCCGAGTTTAAAATGTGATCTGCACAGATTTTAGGCATTGACTTATAGGTGCCAATTTTTCATTTATTTTTTTATTTTAAATAGATGGTGCTGCAGATTTTTTGAGGTAATTTATGGGCTATGATGAAATGCCAGTGTCAGCGATAAGGTAAAGGATGAGCATAAGTTCATTAATTTGTGAAACTCTAAATAAGACAACCAACATTATTATTAGTGGTAGTGTGATATTAAATATCAAGACAATTAGTGAAGGGACTAACGATTTTTGATCCACTAGATCTTTCGATACATTTTAAATATGGTGGTTCACTAATTTATTATTTAATTTTGTCATTATTTACTAATTTTATTTATCTTACGTTACATTACTCTTTATGTCATATATACATTTGTAAATATTCACTAGTTGGGTTCAATGCGATGCCAATATGTTAAAGTATAAAGATGTACCACTGTGCAAATTCTCCTTATGTTTGTGGTCAACTGATGTTACTTTTACATAATGATCAAAAGGATAGTACATAAAAAATTCTCGTTGTCAATAAAAAAATTCTAAAGACTTTGTAAGGTACTTCAATTCAGCTGAAACGAAACAACTAGATAAGGGTCTATCCTAACTTAAACAACTTCAAAATATTTTATGTTTATCATGTTATTATTATATTACACATTATATATTACTGATGATGAGTTCCATTTCTTATATCTATCGGGTTTATTAAACTTGTTGAATTAAGTTCTGTTCAATACTTTTGCAATGTACTTTTCTTTTCTAGTATAAGCAACTTGTTGACCTTGTATAGTTCAACGTTAATGCCTTTGCATTAGAGGAGGTAGGACATCTTTGTCTAATTGTATCATCAGCTTTCCGAACAAGAAGTCCTCAGCAAACTAAATTTTACAAATTTAGAAAGCTAAGTGGTTGTGGCATGAATGTCGTACTATAATATTTTTTATACCAATTAAATTAGATTAAAACCAATATTGTATAATATACTTAAAGTGTTATTCACTTTTTGATTTATTATTTCAATTTTAAGCTTAATTATGTATGACTAGTTAAATATAGTATTTCTCAAAATAATGTGGCTTATAATTTCAATGATGCACCATAAATGTTTACATACCCTTTTAGCATAAGATTAACAAGAAATGTACTATTAAATGGATGTCATGTATACATCTCGATTGCATTAGTATTCTAGATAATGATTTTAATATAAAAATTGAAATAAAAATAGCAATAATATTAACAAAGGAAAATATTTTGGGATAATGAAAAGTTGACGACTCAGCTTAAATAATGCAGTACATTAATATATAAAGTAAGTTTTATATTAAATAAATTTAGAATCCATTAGGATCATTTTAATTTAATAACATCTCCAAATATGTTTTGTATTGAGTGCTTTCGTCTTTGTGTGTATCTAGGTGGTATTTTCAACCATTCTTCCAACGAGGCATTCATGAAACTACTATCCCTTGTTATATATATATATATATATATATATATATATATATATATATATTCTATTTACCTTTAACCATAAACTTTAATTCAAGTGATTGAGATGGTGTTTTCATAACATGAGAGCAGTTACAAAACAACAATTCTTTGACCATATACGTTGAATATTTGAAGTCATTGTGCTAATAAAAATAGAAATTATTTAATATACAATTTTAAATTACAATTATACGTTTAACTTAACATTTTCACGTAATATATGTTAGCATATATTCTTTTTCATATTATATTTTACGAAAAATAAATTTACCACTCCAGCTGTAGATATACAACCCTAACTCATTACTTATTCGTCCCTATTTTAACACTAGACTGCAACATTTTTAACTATTTATTGAGTTTTCTTCCAAACTTTACGCTCCCATCTGAATCAAAAAGGTTATATTTTCTTTTATGGATATACATATACTGAGCTTTTCACAATGAATTAAATGCATTTCACCTTGTCCCAAATGTTTTTCACTTTTATCAACAGTCGTCAATATTGCGTCGAAAGCTTTCCCCATTTGGACAATTTTTTCCTTATTTATCAAATGCTTTTCTCACATATCGTGATGAATATTAGAAAATACGGATTTTTTATTTACAACAGTATATGAATTCACAACAACTTTAGACACTCAGACATGTATGTCTCCATATGTTGATTGTACCGAAGGCAATGTTCTTGAATAATGTTTTCTAATCTTGGCTCTGCCTTGTTTACCTTATTTTTCCACTACCCTAATCGGATTTAAAAATGGATTGTAGGCTGAGAGGAATATAATATTGTGATAAAATTAGATTTATCTTTTCAGTATTCCTTTGAAAAGATACATTGTCATTGTAAAGTGCACTACTTCGATACTGTCATTGTGTAAATGGCTTATTGAGGTCGCCAGGAATCGATTAGAATGTTCCGAATTGTATGACTTATCTTGAATTTGGAATAGATATGAATTTATTGACAGTGTCAGCAATCGGGTAATTTCGATGTATGATTTGAGTTTTGCGTACATATTCTGGTGTATTCTTGATGAACCAACCCGAAGAAGGGCGAGAAAAAAACTTGAATATTAAATTAATTCATAAAGAACATTTTCTCTTTTTCATAGGTAATCCGATTGTAGTGTATTCCATTTCGAAATCTATGCTGTATTATCCTAGGCGAGTTTCTTCTTTCTGGTGTGTTTATGACTCTTTTATGTGAAAAATGAAATTCATCGAGTTTGATTAATAGTCGATTTGGAAATTCTGACATTAAGACTTTAGGGTATGAATAGTTTAAATACAGTCAGCATCCGTCCAGCTATAAATCTGTTTCTTCTGACGTTCTGTTAAAACGATGGTCTTTAGATTTTATTACTTGATCTTCGAATTTCTTACATCCTGCATATATTTTTTCTATTATGTTAGGTATTATATAAAATTGTCGTCCGACTCGAATAGTGGACAAACCAGAATTCATTAGCTTTGTTATAAAACCAGGCATTTTATTAGTTATTTTACTATTTTTTTAGAAACAGCCAACCAGCATCACTTGTTTGTACGAAAGTAAATTCCAAATCTCAAGCATTGAAGATATTTTGAGATAAAGGAGACGACTTAATATAAATGGAAAAGCATTTGGCAAAAGTGAAAATCATTTAAAATAAAATGAAACGCCTATGCTATATGGTCAAAAACAATCAAAAAAGCCAGTAAAGCATTACTCCAGAAACTTATCTCCTTGTTTTGGTAAGCAAGCAACTCTAATCATATGTATTTCCTTTTAGTAAGAAATGGCTTCTTTCTTCCAACTCTGTCGTGGTAATTTGCTTTTAGAAAATACTATATACATTATTTACGTAATTGACTTAAAAATCAATAATTTTTTATTTTTTTTATTTCTTGTACAGCCTACCTTTCGCCTTCTTGAGAAAAAAAAATTGTTAGGAGCTAATCAAAGTTTAGTTCAATATTTGATGATGTTTTAAACAAAATCGCAATTTTCGCTATATTTTTGCCTTTCCTATTCTTAAAATGGAAAGTAATTAAAATTCTTATATTATATATATCTTATATGTACATTGTCCTACATATTTTGCAAATATTTTAAATTCGTTTCAAATACGAGTATTAGGAGCACATTTAATACTTTGTCATATAATATTAAAATATTTTGAACAGTTTTGGCTATGAACTGCAATAAAATTCACAGTTTTTATCATGCTTCATATTGTTGACATTGTTACTTTTATATTAGATTTTTCTTAAGCATACTAATGTAATTAATATGTACTGACCCATGTAATAATTCCTATTTTATTAGTGTTACTCAGAAATAATTTACAAACATTTACGGTGCATTATTTAAACTGTGAGCCACTGTATATTTCTACTAGATTTAATGACGGCATTGTGCAAGAGTTTCTAAAAGGTGATCTTGATCTATCTTTTCCTTGTGCAGATGTAATTTAATATTACAATATATTTTCTTTAAATTTCGATACAAAATTAGTAGTGAAAGCTTTTAATCTAAGTTCTTGTTGTTTTGAGGTTCTGATTTCCGCTTTCTTTAAATATCTTCATTGTAAATTAAATTACGCGTGAGCATGTCTTACACAAACTTTACTGACCGGCCAAATGTCGGATTTTTTTATTCTGTCTCGGATTCGTACTTACAAAACTTTAGGGTTGAAGTTTATACTCTTCGGAGTGGTCTACTTTCCAGTTTACATCAAGAACTTTGCCAACCGATCACGTATGATCGATTCCATTAATTTTATGGTAATTGAAACCGAACTTACTTATTAGTGTGCACTAGTTGAGACGAGATTGATATTCCTCCTTCGTCATGGAATTAATTACTCGAAACTTCCGCTATCAACATTTCATAATTCCAATTCGATAATAAGTATTATGTTATGTCAATAATTAAATTTAATAATTTCTATTTACTGTATATTATAATTATATAGATACTTATTTCAGGTATAGTGTTCGATGTCACAAATAATTGATTGAACCTTATATTCATTTATTCCTAAATTTTGTATTCCCAAAACAAGTCATGTACCAGCCATTAAAATAACTAAAATTTTTAACATATTGTATAGAATTTTCAAATTACAAAATTTATTTCCTACTCAATTGAATTTACGAATAGTACGCATAAGCAATAATTGAAAACAAATATATATTTTGACTATAACATTTTTCTAAATGTAAAGGGTGTTTTTAAATTTCGCGGTTTTTTAAACAATAAATAAAACACATAATTTGCATTCACTTTCACAAACTTTTTATTGGTAATTGAAGTATCAGTTATGGCATTTATATGCGAAAAAATAAAATCTGCCAAATGGCCTCCTCTTGCAGCTCCACAGATCTCCACTCTTTTGTTAAAATTTTCAATGACGTTTTGACATAATTGAGGCTCTATCTCACCAATGACACGAATAATTTCATCTTTCAAAGCAGGAATAGATTGTAGATTGTTTTTATAAACCTGACTTTTCACATAACCCCAAAGAAAATAGTCTAACGGTGTCAAATCACATGATCTTGGTAGCCAATTAACATCACCGCTTCTTGAGATTACACGTCCAGGAAATTTTCTCTCAATAAATCAATTGATTCGTGTGCAAAGTGAGGTGTAGCGCCATCCTGTTGAAACCACATATCCTCTAGATCAATATTCATTACTTCAGGCCACAAAAATTCGGTTATCATGTGACGATATCGATCACCATTGCCAGTTACAGCTTCACTAGCAGCATTTTCAAAGAAGTAAGGTCCAATTACACCACCTGACCATAAGGCACACCAACCAGTAACTCGTTTAGGATACATAGGTTTCTCATGAATAATTCGTGGATTTTCCTCACCCCAGATACGGCAATTTTGTTTATTAACATAGCCACCAAGTTCAAAATGTGCCTCATCAGAAAACATTATTTTTTGAGAAAAATCAGTTGGTTGTTAATCGACGAAATTGACAAATGAACGACGATTTAATTGATCTAATGGCTTCAGTTCCTGTGGTATTTGAACCTTATATGCCTTTAGAGCTAAGTCTTTGTGTAAAATACGCCATATTGTTGATCCACTAAGTCCAAGTTGTTGTGAACGTCGTCTAATGGACATATCAGGATCTTCAGCAACACTATCACGCACCAAACCAATATTTTCATGTGAACGACCACTACGACTGTATGTTTCACTTTTATGATGTTACACGGAACCGGTTTCTTAAAATTTTTTAATAATTCGAGCTTTTAGATGGACGATTATGTAAACCATAAAATTCACATAATTCTCTAAAAACTCTTTTCACAGAACGCTGATTTTCATAAAATGATTCAACAATTTGAACGCGTTGTTGTACCGTGTACGAAGCCATTTTTATAAATGTCATACATCACACTTTTTAAATGCTCATATACCCAGACAAATTCAGTACGCCATCTGTATTTTATTTATTCTTTAAAAAAACTGCGCAATTTGAAACACCTTTTATATAAAAAATTAATTTAAATTTTCTTTAAATTATATTTTTAAATTAATTAAGTTAAATACTATAATAATTATTGCCTATCGAAATATAAAATCACTATTTTTAAATTAATTAAAGAAAATTTATCTTAGTTATTCTTCTCTTTCATAGGTGTAGTTCCTTCCTTTTCCTTTTCCTTTTCCAAATCCTAATCCTGAATACTTTTCTTCTCAATAAGTGGAGTTCTTGTCTTTTGGAAATTCATTCCATTAATAATTGGGTCAATATTAATTCTTTCATTATAAGGGTGACCCAAATTGAACTTTGAACAGGATTTGAATAGCGTTCTATTTGTTTGCGAGAATGTCGGAAGTTTACATTTTGTAGTTAATATGAAAACGCTTTAGAGTGTGCAGAAATGCACACAAATCATACAAACTTATAATGTGTCAAGCCACTCGTGCAATTTGTAATCTAGTGCATAAATTTGAAACTGGTGGTGTTGTTATTGACAAATCAACGATCCAGTATCGGTGCAAAGGCCATTCCAAGGAAAATATTGCTGGGATAATTAATAGGGTGCACGAGGAATCAACAACATCAATTCGTCACCGTGCACAGCAATTAGCTCTTTCATAAGACACTACTCAACGAATTTAAGAAAAGATCATTTCATTTAAATTCGTACAAAATCTAACTGACGCAAGAACTTAAAGAAATTGACCACCGGAAACGCAGTATATTTGTGATCGGGGTTTTAGGAAACATAGAAGTTGATGCTGATTCTTTTAAAAAACCGATATTGAGCGATGAAGCTCACTTTCACTTGAGTGGCTTTTTGTATGCCAAAATTATTTGAGGTAGCGAAAATCCACAAGATATTCAAGAGAAACCAATGTAATCACAAAAATGTACTGTCGGTGTGTACTATGGTTTGCGAGATTTACTGGCTTGTACTTTTTTGAGGATGGAGATGACAATGGTGTCACCGTCAATGGTTTATATTATCGGGAAACGCTAAACGACTTTTTTCAATGAAGTCGTTTATTTGAATGTGAATGACATGTATGTGGTTTTAACAAGATGGAGCGACAGGTCATGCAGAACGTGAAACAGTTACTTTATTTCACACCAAATTTTCTGACTGTTATGTTTCAGAAGGGCGACATCGATTGGCCATTCGCGTCTTGTGATCTAACCCCACTAGACTTTTTATGAGGATATCTGAAAGAAAGGGTTTACGGCAATAAACCTGCTACACTTCCAAACCTAAAGGAGAACATTTGGTATACAATTGTTGAAATAGAGCCGCAGTTATGTGAAATCATTATGAAGAATTTCAGTAAAGGACCCCTTTCCATTATATGTTAGCGGAGTAGTGGAGGGCGTTTGGCTGATATTTTTCATATCTAAGTGGTTAGGTTGTACTTTATACTGATAGCAATAAAATTCTAATTTGTCTAATGTTTTGTTTTTCAAGTTTAGTTTGGATCACTTTTGCAAGATGTCAGTTTCAAAAATCAGTTATTTAGCATAAACTAGAAATATTTAAATTTAGATGGTGTTACGTATTTAAATTTATTTTATTAATTTACCTTAGATATTATATATATATATATATATATATATATATATATATATATATATATATATATATATATATATATATATATATATATATATATAATACTTTTATTTATTACATTACATATTCTTAAAGAAACTTAAAACTTTTTATATAATATATAACTTGTAAATTGTTAAGAAGGTTATAAATTACCTGTAATATATATCAATTAACTTTTTTTTCTGTGAGTCCTGTATATCGAAAAAAATATATAAATAACAAAAATTTAAAAGAAAACGAGAATCGATTTTAGGAAATTACATACAATGCTCTTTTTTAAAATTCATTTTTGGATTTTGAAAATATTTTTTTTTTGAAATACTGACCGTTTTTCACCTAGTAAATTTTTAATTTCATATTTTGTAGTTTTCTATTTAAAACTTATCAAACCTTAATTAAAATTTATTGTATTTCTCTTTTTCCAATATGGCCTATTATAATAGTTAATTTCCATAAATTACATTTATTAATATCCCTCAAAATATTATCTCTTTCTAATTTACATATTTTACACTTCTACTCTAAATCTTATATTGAACCTAATATAATATAATAATATATATTATAATATTATATTTAAATTAAAATTATCGTTGTTTACAGTGAAACTTATTAAATATAATGCGATATTCAGCTCTCTTATTTATAAAATGTGAATTTTGTTCTAAATTAAAATTTTAACTCTAATTCTTTCTTATTGTCCGATATCAAAATTCCTAAATACTTGTACAAAATCAAGCCAGCTCTAATTCATTCTATTATTTTAAATTGAAAATTCCAACTGCTGGAATATACATTATATACTGAATAATTATATTATACTTGTGAATATTGCTTACAATTTATTTTTATCTTTTTTATCGATCTACATAATTCAAATATCAATTTTAGCTTAAAATATATATGGTTTATCTCCATATTATAATAAGCCTTTTTCTCAAATAATTTCTTTCAATTCAATTCTACTTCTATTTATCATTTTATATTAAAACATAACTTTACAGCAGATTTTCCATTCGTTTCAATTCATGAATATTTCATCAAGTATAGTTCCTTTTGGATAAAGCTTTTTTGAGAACCTTTCATTATTTCGATGCTTAAGTACTGCTGTTTTGACAGTCTGATTATCCAATACTAATAAAACAGTAATAAAGTCATATAATAATAATAATTACTATTACTATAATTCATGCCTTCGCACCATCCAACAGTTTAGTGCCATATAAGCTACCTTTGCCCGATTTTATTCAGTATAGGCACAACTTCAAAGCCCTCCAAAACGCTATTGTTTTTTGCAATTGTACATAGCTTAGCACACGGTGTTAAATACTTTCAGTTTAGTTTCTACTAACATCTCTTCCATTAGTTTCATCACAAATACTTAAAGTTGGTTAGTTTGGTGAAATTTTTACCGATATCAATTTGCTCAAATTTTCTTGGTTTCTTTCATATTTATATTCAATGTATATCTTGTAAATTCTTAGTTCCAGGTATTTAAGTTTTCCCGTAAGACATTTTTTGCGTTTCAAGGGATTATATATGCATATATAAGATCTGAGATATACATAAATCTTTTATAGGTTCTTTGCTTCTAGTTTCAGGTCTTTAACTCTGCATTTATAAGCTTTCAGTATTTCATCCATGAAAGTGATAAAAGTAATCGACGTGTTTTACTTCTGCTCGTTTAGCACCATCATTTGTAATGAATTCCTTTGAAGACGTGTTATTACTATATTTCCGATTGATGTACATATGTTGACCTATGATTAATTTATACAGCTTCACTTATAATCCTCTCTGTTCAAATATTTGTTCCGAATTGGTTATTGAAAGGACGTTTAAAATGTATCTATCTAAGTAATATACTTATTATTAAACTGCAATGCCTTCTCATTCATTTGTCTTAGAATAAATGTTAAGTTAATTGTTTCGCTATTTGAATGAAATCTCTTGTATTCTTCTGCAGTCTATTTCAGTGTTCACTAACTGCAGTCAGTACAACTATAATTGCCGGACGTTTTACTGTTTTTTTTAGAAATCGATATAATCCAATCTCCTGAGAATTTACTTGCATTCCACTCTATATTTATTACTAAATAAAAGGATTTTTACAATCAAAGGTTTGTAGATTTGCCTATAACAGTTGATACACACACACACACACACACCGACACGCAAACGCACACGCACTATCACAGGCACGTTACACGAAAATCAGGATTTTATATAAAACGAGGAACACTACTTTAAGTTTTTATTTTATAATACTTTCTCATATGGCTATTATTTTACTCGCTATGCTATTATTACTAGTCTTGGGAAGACACTAGATAATGATCAATAAGGTTGATATATAACCCCTTTCCACAATTAACTATTTGTAAATTCTGTATACGCATTTCGACAACCAAGTTGTCATCATCAGCAGATAATTTCAAAGTGTCGCACCTGGTAAAACACGGCGAAAAAATTGTACGAAAAAACAAACTCCGTACGCGATCCGCACCGTTGAAAACCAAGATGTGCACATCTTGGTTTTCAACGCCGTGTTTTACCAGGTGCGACACTTTGAAATTATCTGCTGATGATGACAACTTGGTTGTCGAAATGCGTATACAGAATTTACAAATAGTTAATTGTGGAAAGGGGTTATATATCAACCTTATTGATCAAGTCAATCAACAACAGGCTCCATCAAATTCAACTACACTAGATAATAATGAATATAAGATGGAATATAACTACCTTTTCTGATGTATGTCAATCGTGTTGTATTTTAATTATTAATACTCGCCTTATAATTTAATAAGTAGGGCAACAAAAATTTAAGAATCAGCCTTGCCTTCGTTTTTTCCAGAATTGTTCCAGCGTCAATATAATTTAGCGCACATTAATAAGTAATCTAGAATATGGAAAGAAGGTAATTTTGATGGAGCCTGTAGTTGATTCACTTAATCACTGAAGGTTGATATAGAACCCCTTGCCACATTAATTTTCGAATTTTGTATACGTATTTCGACAACTAAGTTCATCAGTAGATAATTAAAAAGTGTCGCATCTGGTAAAAAATACCTGTACGAAAATAAACTCCGTATGCGATCCGTACATTTTGGTTCTCAACGGTACGGATCGCGTACGGAGTTTGTTTTCGTATGGGTATTTTTTGCCGTAGTTTACCAGGTGCGACACTTTTTAATTATCTGCTGATGATGACAACTTAGTTGTCGAAATACGTATACAGAATTCGAAAATTAATGTGGCAAGGGGTTATATATCAACCTTCAGTGATTAAATATGGAAAGAAATTTAACTATATTTCTAAACTATTAATTTAGGCAATTTAAATATCGGTTCTTTGAAGGGTTCCTTTATAAAATGTCTTAAAGAAATTGTTTATACTATTGATTTCGACCACTTTCTTTCGGAAGAGTATCGTATAGGAGTTTCTATTTCTCATCTATCAATTTGTGAAAGAAATATTGCGGAATACTATATTTTTCTAAAACTACGAGAATGAGTTAAAAAGTCTGTGGAATGAAAATAAAGAAAAGAACTTTGCGGTTTAACATTTGAGATCACTTCTTAACCCATTCTCTACCACCTCAATACATTTAAACTAGTGAGACTAAAAGCCTCTTTGCTTTCACAAAAAAACTTGCAGGCATTCGTAGCTGATTGAACATCGTTGTCTGTTGAAAATTCTGACCTAGGCGTGGAAATTGGTGCTAAATTCGGCAAAGAAAGCGGGTACGGCAAGATATTAAAGTCTGCTATAGCAACGATATGTGTGGAACTGCGCACTGTCTTGGTGGAAAATAATTTTTTTCTTGACTAAATCAGGATGCTTTAGATTAATTTTTCTCTTTAATATGTCTAAAAGACTCGTAATTTCTTTAGGGGAGGAGAATCACTGTGCCGGCCACTGTATAGATTACTGCTTTGTTTTGGGCGTATAATAATGAATGGAAGCCTCGTTTATGGTGATAAATAGGCGCATAAAATCTACCTCACTTTCCTAAAACTCTTCAAACACTCACGAGAAATTTCTGTTCGTATTAATTTTTGATTGTCGCTGCAGTTTTGCTACCTACCTTATGGACCGCTTCTTCATAGCCAACTCTTCATTTCAAATACATATTGTGAGATCTTTAAAATATTTAACCACAGTGGTCTCAGATGTTTTCCAAAGACGGTTTTTTAACATCATAGCATGCATTTTTCCGAAAAATTTTCAGTCAGTGGCATATTTTTGAGGTCAATTACTTTAACTAGTGTAGGATATCATTTGAACTTATAGTACAAAATGAAGGAGCCAAGTTCTTGACACCATTCTTTATGATTATTTGTAGTTAATAAGCCCTTCGAAAAGAAGTACTTAATGATAGCGCGAATTTTTCCATTGTCCATCTTGTTAAAAGCTTTGCCACGCTTTTTATTAAAGATATGTATGTCACAACAAAACTTACTGGTGTTCTGAAATTTTACAGTTGACGTTATTAGGGAGACAACAAACAGACTTAAACTATGGCATTTATCCACCATTCTACGGATCTTTCTGCCCAATCTCGTATTTTAATCTCGATTCGTATATGCAAGAATAAGACTTAATATTGTTTCAAATGAAAAATGAAATGTTTAGCATTAGATAATTTTGCTTTTTCAAATACCCTACTTCAAATTTGTTTAAAATTAAATAATTGTAACAGCAAACTTGTAAAAACAGTTCACGCTTTATTCGAACATTATTAATAAAAATTGCTACAAAATATTAAAAAAAAATTAATGAAACATAACACATGAGATTGACGTATTTTTAAAGAGCTATCTTTTTAACTTAAATTTGTTCTTGTATAAAATATCCATTATGGAACCTTGGCACAGTTAAATTTAGTTACTACATTATTTTACATGTATCAGTCGTTAGTTTGTAGTTATAGTCAAAAATACACGTATTGACATATTAGTTTTTAAAATCGATGTCAAGAGTGTAATTTTAGAGGTTCCATTCCAAAATATAGCACTAGAATCCTTCTTAAAGTTTTAAATCGTACGGCTATATATCTCGTGTGACAAGGCAGAACGACTTTATTCAATGGGATTGTGCTGCTCTGGATTTGTTTTTGTTTCACGTTATTATACAATTCATACAATCACACTAGTTCATAAAATTAAACTGCACATTCATGCAAACTAACGAGTACCTTGAGAATTTAATTTATATTTAAATTTAAAATCCGTTTAAAACTACCCGTAACATTGAAATATTTCTTTGTTAACATAATCTCACCCTTGTTATTGGATTGAATAGTATAAATTTTATAAATACAAATTCTGATGGCTCTTTAAAATATCAGTGCAAAAATTGTATAACGCGCTAGCAACATAAAGAATATTGATATTTCTTTCGGTGTGGAAATAGTATGCAATATTTATCATTAAAAGAGAAATTTATAACATGAATAAATTGGTATTCGTACTATGTGAGACTGACCTTGGCTTATGTTTTTAATATTTACTTATTAATATTTTTGTTTGAATAAAAATTAATGTCTGGAATAAGCATTGTGATGCGATATGAATTAAACTAGAAATAAGGCGGGTATAGCATGAACTGTACGGTGTTAGTGCGAGAAATTCCGCGGCAGAAATGAGTCATTTGAAAGTCAAATCTAGGGTAATGAAAAAGTTTTAAAAATTGGGGTAAGATCCAAATCAAGCGGGAGAGATTTTATAAACAAATCAAGTATTAATAGTATATGCAAAGCTAGAATGCTGACTAAATGTACGTGCTTTTCTTTTGATAAATAATAACAAATATTCTCTGGAGTGATTGACAGCATATGACGAAAAATAGACATTATATGACCATCATATGATAACATATAAATGTTTAGAAAAATGCAGAATCTCCAGTTTGGTGAAGTACACTCGATATAATCGATTGTTCTTTTTCACTCAATGATAAAAGCCACAGATGTGAAGAGATTTTGTCCACTTATCCGACAAAAGCAAGATAATTTGAAAAAATAGTGATCGGCTTCACTTCATGAGTCGAACTGTAAAATTTTTCAGCTTCTTACATATTCACCATACCACCAACCCCAGAGATTCTAATCAAAACAAAATATTTCTTGCGATTGTTTCTAGTCATCGACAGATGTCTGTTCAAGTAGATATAAAATTGATATTATTTAATTTGTTTTTTAGAAACTAAATAACTTGAGATTTTCTCGTCAAATTTTACATTTCAAGTACACTAAGGTACTACAAAATATGTCTTTTATTTTTTCTCTTCTCCCGTTTCACAATATATAAATTAGTATATGAATACATGCTTTATAAAGTTTTAGTTAAATTTTGTTTAGTTTTTGCGTACACCTATTTGCAGTAAACACAGAGATTCTGCACATAGAAGCTTCTTCGCATTTAAAAAAATAAAAGTGAGTAAAATTTTAATAATCTGTGTGTATGTTACTAACAGATACATATAAGTATAAATTTTCGTCAAGTATAGGCAAAATGCATTTGACAATTTCTATGGATTTGCTATTTATCGGGTTGCTTGAAAAGTAATTTTATTTCTTTTTCATCATTTTGTTCCAGTACATTTTATTATTTTTCTAGTAGTAGTATGGTTTCGGTCTTCTAAAATTTATGAGTTTTACTTGAAGAAAATTTATTAAAGTGATTTTCGACATAATCATTAAATATCGGAATAGGGTGTCAGGTCTAGCAAATATGATAGGTGTGATAACACATTCCATCTACGTTGCAACAGCTTTTGGCGAATCATTAAATTCGTATGAGGTCTGGTTTTATCATGGTGAAAAATTACAGTTTTTCTGTTTATATAATATGGACACTTCTGTTTTAGGGACTCATCCAATTCGCCCACTTCTTTGTAGCACATTTCCGAATTAATCGTGGGATTGTCTTCTAGAAGCCTTTTTTGAGCTTTTACCAAATAATTCCACAAATAATTCGGAAACGTACTGCAAGGCCTCATCTAACAATTCCCTTGAAATTCCATAAAACAAAAATCATTTTTTTAAATGAATATCGACTTTTGAAGTGCTTGGAGTTGATTCATCTTCTCTGCTCCATGATTCTTTGCGATCAATGTTGTTGTAATCAATTTATTTTTCTTTCATTCTCAGATTAGAAAATTAACTTTAAACGTAGATAATTTTCTTCATGTTTTATCAGCAAAGCATAGATATTAATGCGACAGAGTAAATCTCTTTCTTTGAGGGCATATAGAATCCAAACATTAAGCTTTAATATGCACTTTTTAATATCATCTTCCAGTTTTTCTGACATGTTAGGGATGTGCGCACATAACAGTTTCATTGACCTCGTGCTTTTCAGCTAAGATACGTGTACTGTTAAGTTTTAATGTCAACTTTGAATTTGGTTATTATATTTCTGATTGGTATTATGTACACTAATGTACTAGGCTTTTAAGCACCACGTCCTCACTCCATATGCCTGCAAATGACAGCATATCTGTAATTATTGTTAAACTAATAAACTTTTTTAAGTTAAAATGTTTTTATTATATTTAAATGTAAAATCTTTTCATTTTTTAATAAAGACTGGGTTGATTAAATGTTGATTCATCATTTTAAAACAATTGTTAAACGGTGTAACACATAAAATTGTCAATCTATTTATGAAGATTATTTAGGTTATCGAAAGATATTAACATGGCAATCACACGTATGTATTCTGTAATTTTTGGTTTACCTATTTAACAATATGTATTGGCTACAATTGAAAAATAATTTTTAGTCAAGGATACTAACTCAATTTTTGATTATTAAATTAGACGTTATGTAATTCTCGTATGTTTCCCAAATACAATCAATACAGATTGTATTAAATTAATTTGAAAATATTATTACAGATCGATGTGGAATAATTGCAAATTATATTTTATAAGGTTATTCTTATACATATAATAACATTAATAGAAACTACATTGACAAAAATTTGGAGCGAGTTTTACTAAAAATCGATTTTTTTTACATCAAGGATGAAATAATTCCCCTTTCACCCGTCGTGGATAACCCCACATTAACACCGAAATGGAAATAAGTATACCACGTTCAAATAATCTTTCCTTTCTTCCTTTACGAAGTTAATTTGATGGCTGACAATACGTTTTAAGTTTACACCTTAATTTCTATTTGTGTAACTCGATTTACGGAGCAAATTAAAACATCATCGGTTTGGGAGTTAAAAATTTCATTTTGTAGGGGAGGCATCACTAATGGATGATCGCGAGAGAATTTCAACTGCGTTTTTTTTTCAGTATACAAACTATGCAATTCTTCTGTTTCAAAATTGGCGTAATACCGAATATATGAGAATTTTTGATGTAATTCGAACTCTAATATAGGTTATGCTATTCAGCATAGCTGTAGTTTCTACCTGTAATCTATTATTAGAGTAAACAGACCCTGATTGATTCATTCTTTCTAGTGGTGTATGGTTTAAAAGTATATATGGGTTCGTTCTATCTTCCTGTGTATAATGTTTTTATCCTTTTGCAGGTAAAATCCTTGTTTTAGTGACAACCGACTTCCTATTTCGATGAACTAATCACTCACATTAGTTCGTGCGATACTTGTGCATTTGATAATAATAATAATCCATAAACAAGGTTGATTTGACGGGAAATGATATGTAAAATGAATCGAATGGGCATTAAGGTAGACCAATGATGCTGAGATGTTATTGTATGGTAAAGAACTTTATTTGAGTTTTACGATGGTACAGAGAAGTTAAGCATAAAGCCTAAAGAAAAGTGGAAAGAATCTTTCAAGGAGAATCTAGAAGCAAAGTGTAAAAAGTAATTGCAATACTACAGACCGTTTTTAAATAAATGCGAAACGTTTCAAAGGAGTTTTCTTTGAGGCGCTCTGAGAAAAAATGTTCTAGTACATCTTTTTTCGATCCGGTAGAGACTTTTAGTAGTAAGTGGTTATAAACGAGGGATTTGATATATAAACAGTAACATTGTTTTCGAAACTTATTTAACAGGATTCAATTATATCCGCCTGAAAGCTCAGTCGTAAGTCATTAGCTTACATGCCATGTATCCCGGGTTTGAGACTGACGGCCTGCTGTACGTTTTTCGTGGTTTTCCTTTTCTATTTAAGTGGATGCCAACAGATAACGTTTGGTTAATATCCACTGAAACGCCAGTATGTAAAACTTATGCATTTGGTCTTATTTGAGGGTTTTCCAAAAGTGATTTTTTCTTGAAGCATTCAATTATAATAATTATAATTTTCCGTCTAACCTGGAATGCAAAAAGTTCCTATACAATCTTCAATTAATACCAATCTACTCTTTTACTGAAAAGTGGCATTGGACATAAATCTCCCTTACAGCGTGAGGATTTTCGTTGGTAGGCACGTGATTATTATGACAATTCGTGATTTTATGTCAAGAAAAGGGTTTCATCAAAGAGCAGCATAGGAAAAAGAAAATTGATTTTCTTTAATAATATAAGAAGCCATTCGTAGAAATTCACTCTTGGTGAAAAATTTCGTAGTAAAAACTACTGAACACCTTAAGTGTGCTAAGAATACGACAGCTTAAACTTAAAATTTCTCCAACTTACTTCATGGTTAATGCTCAAAATTTTGGTGTACTTGTTCCTGGATTCTGCACTTTTTGCACTAAGAAATAAATTGTATAGTCTAAAATGGCTTTTCCAAGATTTGGGATGTGTCCTAAAACAAATTAATTTTCATTTCAAGTTTGGTGTATTCACTAATGCCTTTAACTGTCCTTATTCTTTTGACAAATTTGGGTTTTCTTTTGAGGTTATGTAATTAATATGAAGATGGTATTGTTTCCTAAAGATTTATATGTTTCATCTTGTATCATTGGACCAGAGTTTTCTTTTTCGTCCATATTCTCATATTACATCATTTATTTTTTTATTTTATATTCCAGTTATGATGAAGGTAATTCTGATGGAGCCTGTGTTCGATTAACTTAATCACTGAAGGTTGATATATCGTATAACCCCTTTCCACATTAATTTTTGTTTTCTGTATACGTATTTTGATAACTAAGTTGTCATCATCAGCAGATAATTAAACGGTATCGCACCTAGAAAACAACGGCAAACTACCTGTACGAAAACAAATTCCGCACACGAACCGTACCGTCGAAAGCCAAAACGCACAGTGTGCAGAATACAAAAATTAATGTGGGAAGGGGTTATATATCAATCTTCAGTGATTAAATTCAATTATGTTGACTTGTAAATAATTATTAAACCATAGAACGATATATTCTGTGTTGTATATTTTGCCGCCATTATATACATAAAATTAGGGAATATATAACGATTAATAGCGAGTGGTACTCGTATATGTGTTTCCGCAAATTTGATTTAATTTATTAATGGCATCCAAATCCATAAATAAAATTTTTACGTTCTCTTGACTGATAAAATTCCGTCGAAAACGGGCTGATATTTATTTCGATTTTGCCCTCATATTTATAAATGTCAGCTGTGTATTTTCTGCTCGGCCTAATCAACTGTATTTTCGTGCGAAATTTTTTACAGCCCGTTGCGTGGGTTAATTTCACAGAGAAATTCTTTCACTCTTATTGCATTAATGTTGGGATGTTGCAATTTTCTTTTCGTGAAATTTTCGGGGTTTATCTGTTGTGATGAAATCACCCATTATCATAATAGGGAGAATCGTGTTCTGAATAATTCGCAGATTTCGCAGCTTCTTAAAATATTCGGTATCTTATTAAGGAAAAGGATGCTTCTGAATTCAAAATTAAATTGCATTTCGTAGACCGTAAATCAGCAGGATTAGTGATGAACTTTTTTTTTATAATTTTCTCAATTTAATAAGAATAAATATGGCTATTTACATAGTAAATATAAGCGATGATCGTACACATGATATGACTAATAAGATTTCCTCTTCGGCTTTTGTTTAGTATATTTATGAATTTTTCAAATTAATTTATTTATTGCTATGATATTTCTGTTTAATTCTAAATGTTAGACAATGTAAAGGGTGGAGAGTCTAGCGCTATATTATTTTGATGAAACCACTGATATTTTATAAACAAGAAATACTTGTCCTGCAGATTAAATAGATTCTCAATGTCTACATGACTTCTACTCTAAACAGCTCAATGACTAAAATACTATTTAAAAACGTTGGCTATAAACTACTGAAGAATGAAGCACATACATATCTTGGATGCTTTATTACATTCAAATCGTATGGCAGTATCGGCAAAAGATCAAAACCTATTAAACAAGGACCTGAATACATAACAATTCATGAACACTAAAACATGCAAAAAATAAATAATTATAGTAGGTAGGAAAGAAGTACATATAACAGATAAAACTAAGAGACAAAACTTCAATAAGTTAAGAATTATAAATGTCTGATACTAGTAATACCATAGAATGGAAAATTAAAGGAAGAAATAAATAAAAGAACGAAGCAGATAGAAGACCGTGTCTAACCAAAAAAGAAATAGCGAAAGATATAAAAGCAGAAATAGACAAGAAAGACCAACTTTATCGATTAGCTTGGAGACATAGATCTTGACACAGAAACAAAGGAGCAAAGTACAAAGCAATGAAATGAAGTAAGGCAAAACAAAACACCTCGAAATAAGAAAAATTATCTTCAGGAGAAAGTTGAGAACAAAATCAATACAAGATATAATTGGAAAAGGATGCCTAACATGTAAGAAAGTAGGTAGATGAGGAACGTATAAAAACGATTACAGAAACAGAAAAAGGGGAAAACCGAACAGTACATAGATTGATCAGAGACGTCGTGGAGAAACGAAGCGTAAAATGGCAGAAAATAAAATAGAAGGCGATGGATGGTGTGGAATATGGAAGAGTAAACCAATGATTAAGAACTAATATTTCTACGAGTGTTTATCATCTTTTATAAACTTCTAGCCTTTTTATCACATTAACTTAATTTCTGAACCATTTAACAGAAAACAATATATTATTAGTCAAAATATTTCTTTATCTACATCTAGAGTCTTAAAGGCAAGCATGCTGATCGATGCTTTTTTGTATTAATTATTACTTTTTGTAAAGGACTTAAAGCCTTTTTCCAAAACATGAAAGAGAAAAAATTGCTTTTGTTTTCACGTATCTTAGAACTTCGATGTAAAGAGAGTAAGTTTTCTCTTTAATACTTATAAATACTTTAATAAGTACAACAGTGTGCCTACGAGGAAAATAAACAAGTTGTATGATAATATTTAATAAAAGATATGAGAAGTATAACTCCAATGATGATCTTCATAGTCAACTACACCAGTATCGATATAACATCTGAGTCAGCAATTATGTAAGTCTTAACACTAATTTGTTGACCATATTGTTTGACGGATGCATAAGATGCATTGTAAGCTTATCACTATATTTAACATTAGATTGGTGGTTGATTCTCCTAACAGGCCGTTAATTGAATATCATACTTCTAACTTCATTAGAATATTGTTGTAGGAAAGCTGAAGCATTAGTGTGTTTTGAAATCTTTGGGAATATCAATGTTTGAATTGCTGTCCAACAGGATTTCCCAACTATATGACAAAAACATTAAAACCACTAAAAACAAATAAAATTATAATAAATGTAAACCATAGGGCAGGAGAAAAAAATCATTCAAATTTTAAACAAAGCAACTAAACAGCTACATATCAACAATGTAAGATTCCAAAAAAATGTCCGAAACAAGTTTATCAGTAATGCGACACCTTAATATCATAGGCGCTCTTTGCAGTACATTGGTCCTTGTCGCCGTAAAGTGGAATGTGCTTTCATGCCTGGCAAAAATCCTAGGAACGCGAAAAGACACTCGCGATACAAGAAACTCACAGTCAATCTTGCCATGCAATAAATTCCACATAAGCTTCGCACAATATTGATTTCTTTTTTCCGCAAGAGATAGCATTCCATGTCTGGAGAGCAATTCCACTTGACTGGTTCCAACGGATGGAAACGTTCCATCCATCTTGTAAGACAAAAATTTTAAGAATCGTCAGTGTATTCAATCCAGCAGTAAGCAGTGAGAGGCAAAAGTAGGGTACCATACGATACCAGCATATTCCAGTTTGCTAATAACAAGAGCGTAATAAAGAGACTTTAATACTCCCATATCTCCAAAGTACTTAGAAAGACGCATTAAAAATTCTAAAGATTTACATGCAGATACACAACTTGTCAGAATATGATGTCTAAACGTTAGTTGGTGGTCGAAAGTAACTTCCAGGTCTTTAATTTGAAACTGCCTGGTAAGAACCGTATCACCTATTTTGTAGTTCAACAGCAATGGTGCACTCTTTCTTGTAAATGATACTACACAACATTTATTCACATTTAATCTCAGATGATAAGTGTTACACCATGCTTCAATATATTCCAGAACCCATTGCAATTTGTAAGTGTCCTCGACGGATGCTATTTTATAATAAATCTTGTATTAACTAAAAACCGCTCTGACATTCTTCCGTCGGAAGAATGCCATTCCGTCTATAAGTACTCAAACAATTTGTTTTGTCTTTACCTGTATTGTGCAAAACTATAATTTAACAACAATAAAAAATTCACCTATGTTCCATACAAAATAGCACAACAAAATTGTTGACCATATTGTTCTAATATTTGCAGACACCGGATAAATCTCTTAAGCTGTTTTTACAATGTATTGATTTATTATTTCTCTTGTATACCATATGGGATATTTTGCCGTTGGCGCAATTCTAGACGATACATACATATCGAGAATAGAGTATATTTTCTTGTAAAAAGTAGTCACTGCGTTATTAACATAGGAATAGTGCTCAAGAAATGACCAATCTACTATGCATAGCGAGAAACATAATCTGTCTTGGAAAAGTTGTATTTGTAATTTAGATTTTGGGAATCGCAGAGGTTCAGGTAAGATGAAGTATTCAAGTATTGCAGCTAAGGAAGGATGATATTTATCTTCGGGAACCATGGGGCTATCAGGGCAAGTAACAGTAATGTCCGAGCGTGTATTAGAAATAATTAAATCTAAAATGGTATCTTTCGAATTCAGCACATTATTCAATTGTTGTGAATCTGTAGTGTTCAAAAAATCTTTTGAAACACTAACTTTGTTACAAGTAGAATCATCGGCATTAATAACATTAGGTATATTAAAATCACCAATCGAAATAAATTTCTCATTTAAAAAGTAATGTAATAAGGAGTTGAGAAAGGCCTCCAATTCAGTTCCATTAACATCAGGTGGAATATAAATAACAGGCATCAGAATACAACCAGTACTTAAATGACATTTACATAAGACCAAATCAATCAGTGGCACAAGATCACTGATACTTGTAGTATTTACTTTAGTACAAGAAAGAGTGTAAGCGATAGCAATTAGATCACCACCGCCACGGTATCCCATAGTTGTATTTTATTTCATGTTTGTCACAGCTTAAGAATGTATTACTGAAGCAATTTCAAGTTAAAAATGTATAATGAGTATATACTCAAAATTCTATCGTAGTTGAGCTATAATAATAATAATAATAATAATAATAATATTTAATGCGTTTCATAATGTCAAATAAAACATAGAATATGTCATAAGTATAAAATAAATAACAACGAAACAACGATTACAAGCTAAAATAGATAAAATAAGTATATATACATATATATATGTATATGCATGCAATTGACATGTGCTATACGCCAATGTCTACAATTGTTTTAAGGAAATCTCCCACACTGTAGAATTCTTGCTCTATTAGCCAAAACTTAAAAATAGTTTTAAACCGGGCTAACGGCAAGATCTTGATCCGAAGCGGTATGTGGTTGTATATTTTTACGCAATGGTGAACGACATTTTTTTGAATTTTTGTAAAATTCGTTTGTGGGGCACAAGATGCATATTACGAAGGTTTCGCGTAGTATGTGCGTGATTCGTTTCGTATTTTTAAAAAATTCGTTATAGTTTGTTTTCACATGTAGCGCGCACTGAAGTATATAAATTGAGGGCATTGTTAGTACTTTGGCAGATCGAAACATACCCACACAACTCTCTATTGGTTTCATGCCATAAATTGCTCTAATATATGGAATATATATATATATATATATATATATATATATATATATATATGTAAACATTTGGAGTTTTAGATAACCCTGCTAATGCAGGTACCGCTGCAAAAAAGATCTCAATGAAAATCATTTAAGAAGACTTCGTTTCAATAAAATAACTTTTCAAAATGTGCACCCAATCTAGTTTTTTTTTAAAGTTAAGAAGTAACTCTGTTATCAGTCTCGGCATCAGCACGAATAATTTCTGCGGTATCTATAATTCTAACAAGTTGTTCTCTGTTTTCAAGTTGTTCTGCGTAAACTTAAGCCTGGTGACTTTGGGGACCAAGCAGTTGCTGAGCCTCTTCTAATCTACCGGTTCGTATAATTTTATTAAGAAAATCTGTTACCTGTCTACTAAAGTGCGGAGGTGCGTTATTGTGCTGTAATCACATTCCTCGTCTTACATTAAGAGGAACATTATCCAGGAATGTTCTATGGTCATTTTCCAGGAAACGTAAATAACGATGGTCATTAATAATACCACACAACTTTTTAATCGAAATCGACAGCGGTACGTACTGCTTGCATTAGTAGGAATATCCAAAACTTAAAAAACTTCATTACATATTTTCAACTTGAATTACTTCAGTAACATATTCTTAAGCTGTGACAATTAGGTCATGGGACACCCGGTATAAAATCTTTCATCTAAGAACAATTTGGACTTTCGTCTAATTATATGGAAAATTTTTTGGAAATTGAACCGAAGTAATTTGCACTTGGTAAAAATGTGCTTCTGCTATGTTCATAAACGATCTAAATGAATAATTTCAAGGTATTTTGCATCTTCGACTAGAGAGAATAAATTAATAATAATATTGTTACCTTAAGCCATCGATTACAAATTAATATTTTCAAACCACATTAATTTGATGATGTCTTTTTCATTAAATACGCTAGGTCTCTTAATATGTAATACTGAGAGTTTAACATCAATTCAATATAGTTACCCATATATTTTATTTTAGTTCTCTCAAAACTTGAATAAGTTGTGCTTGTATGACTACTAGTACCTATTTATTTCAGTATTATGAATACTATCAAAGTACATTCACTATTCATACTGATATAGATTCAGCACGTAGTATTGAAAACGTGATTCTAATTGGTGTAATTAATATAAATGCACTAGCAGAAGCGAAAGGAAATAAAGTTCTTCTCCAATTTAAAATGCAATCAAATTAATACGTATTCATTTTATGTAACATATATATATATATATATATATATATATATATATATATATATATATATATATATATGTATATACATATATATAGGTTAAAATTTCAAAAAATACTTAACACTCCATTGGAGAAAGTTAATAAATAATGTTTGCTTTTTCACCAACTTTGTAACTACTCTGATTATCGTTTACAAAAATTTGTAACTAGTTTTTATTAATTTCAGACGGAAAATTCTTTTTAATGATTGTTTTAACTTGGTGACCAAAGCATAAACGATGCATTATCATAAAATTTCTTTGATATAAATAATACTATTCCTTCTCGCTCTTTCAAGAACTTAATGAAACAATCTTGGAAATAATACTTCTTGCGTTTTATTTTGAATAAATAAAAACCGCTTTGGCATTCTTCCGTCGGAAGAATGCCATTCCGTCTATAAGTACTCAAACAATTTGTTCAAAATATCTTTACCTATATTGTGCAAAACTATAATTTAACAACAATAAAAAATCCATCTATGTTCCATATAAAATAGCAAACAAAATTGTTGACTATATTGTTCTAATATTTGCATACACCGGATAAATCTCTTAAGCTGTATGTACAATGTATTGATGAATTCTGGGCCACCTACAGAAGTAAATAAAATTCAAAACTCGAAATATTTCATTATTGAATATAATTTCTTCTTAATTTAACATGTTTATTACAATGAACTTGTAGTACTCATAGCTCTGTTAAACTAGATGTCAACAGCTTCTATGATGTCTTTGCTTGAAGAAAATTTACGACTTTTCAGGCTTTTCTTCAGTTGAGGGAAGGGATGATAAACAACAGGAGCCATATTAGGTGAATCAGAGTGTTTAACTAATTCTAACCCTATATCATCATTTCATGGTGATGTGTGATTTATGTGGAGAAGCATTTCTCTGCAAAAACCGCTTTTGGACACCCATTTGCGACTTCTTAATTTTTTCTCGGAGAATGGTCAATAACTTCAAGTAGTGTTATTTTACCCAGCAAAATAATCACGATTTTTCCACGAGAAGCCAAAAAACTGAAGCAAGGAGTTTTTTTATAGATATTTGAACATAGAAAACTTGAACATGAAAAATCAGAGTGTCTCCATTCCATCGACTGTTACCTTATTTCTAGATAGTAGAAATGTACCAAAGTTTTACTCTTGGTGACAAGGTGACTTAAGTCAGTTAAGCATAAATTGGTTACGATACTTCTATTCCCATTCGCTCCTGATCAACATTCAGATATTTTGTAGAAATTTTTTTCGTATCAAAATCGCAGTGAACTATATGATGGAGGCATTTATATGAAATAATTAGTGGCTCAGATATTCATTTTAGTCCAAATTGACGGTATAATATCATGTCATAAACTGCATCGCCATTTTCGAGAACTGATATTGAAAACTTTTTCTTTATTTTCAATGGAAAATTTACCTTTTTGAAGCATGCAATCCACTTTTTTCATGGTCATGCCTTCGTATTCCTGCTGAAATCATTTTATCGTCATTTTAATTTGACTTTGACGGTAGAACTCGTAGAAAGTACTTTAAATAGTATGCGTTTTCAAACCTGAATGTAGAGCTGAAATTTATCATTCTATGCTCGTTGTGTACATTTTAGTATGGAAACCTTTGTTTCGTGCATGTGTTAATTGTGTTTTGCAAAGAAAAGAATTGTAAACAGATATTTAACAGTTATAAATTACAATTCAATTTGATCACTGAAGGCTGACATAACCCCTTGCAACATTAATTTTCGTATTCTGTATACAACTTAGTTGTCGAAATACGTATACAGAATACGAAAATTAATGTGGCAAGGGAATTATTTCAACATTCAGTGATCAAGTTAATCAACCACAGGCTCCATCAAAATTACCTACAATTCAATTTGTTCATTGTTTTTCCAAGGCTTACCGATTATCGCTATCTAAGTGATAAAGTTATTGGAGATTCTTTTAAAAGTCTTAAAACATTGTTTTTTGTCAGGCCTTATTACTTTGGAATTTTTGTAGTTAAAGGAATATGTTAGGCTATATATGTTAAAATAGTTTAAAGTTGATGGTTTTCAATACTAAATATTAAAGCAAATTATTAGTACTGGAGACATCACACAGCAATTGAAAAATAGCATTAAAATTCAATCAATTTTATTGTTAAAGTTATAGTATAGTGTCGAAATTCCAAATAACTATTCTTTGTGCTGTTTTACCATATTATTTTTAGTCGATAAAGATTTTTTTTAGTTCTTCAACCCTAATATTTAAGGAGTAAGATAATTACTAATCGCCAAATTCTAAATGTTTTTTCTTTGCATTTGAATTATAATTGTCAATTTAAAATTCGAATAAAATGATAATTTCCGGCATTTAGAGTAAGGAATGTATTTAGAATTCACGAATTTCATATTAGCGAATATTAGGAATTGGTTCGTGGAAGTCTTCCCTTAACAAGCATTTAGTTTGCGATTACTTTAGATGAATTCAAACGGCAAGAAGCAAAATAAATTGTTGGACTGGTGTTCTATTTTCAGAAATATTTTATAAATGTATAAATTATATAGACGTTTTAATTACAAATACAAATCTTGCACAATTATATTAGGTCTTATTTTATATATTTTTTAATAAGTACCTAGGAAGATAAAAGATTTCATTAAGTAATTGAAAACTAGATTTTCTTCCAGTCGAATGCGACTTTCTTTCTAAAAAAGTTTTGGAAACGAGATTTATGTTTAATTAAATCACGAATTCTTATTTCGCAGCTGTCTTTTGAAACGCAAGATTTATATTCTGTGACTGCTTCGAATATGGAAGCACATACACCTATAGCTTATATAAAGCAATTTAGCAAATAACATTTTAATAGTTATTGCATAATGTGTATTTATAATAATTTAGGAAAATATTTAGAACTATATTAGATCAAGAATTTTTTAAATTATGCAGACATTACATAATAATTCATGCCTTCACATTTCCCAACTAAGTAAGTAGACTTTTATAGACTAGAGTTATTATTACGTCCGCGCTTGTGGTGCGACATAAGATCTTTATCTATTAGCAATCACTTAAACGGGAAAGAGAAACCACTAAAAGCCTTCTGGAACAGCAGAGCATTAGGCTTGAACCCGATACCCTATGCGTGAGAAGCTAGTAACGTACCACTCAGCTGTCATTATATGTGAATTGTAGCAAATATTTTAATTGAATTTTCTTTTTATGAACAGAAACCAAGTAAATTTCCAAAAATTAAATTTCACAAGAATAATTCATGACCAAAAGTAGGAACTTGATCAATTAATTTTCGTTTGAAATTATCTTTAAATAACAATTCTTTTGTTTAATACGTAATGACTGTTATGATCATGAGAACTTTGGTTATGTATTGCAATTTAGTAAGATAAGCATATGGTTATGAAATTTTGCATCATATTGCATTATTCCGTCATGCAAAGAAGTTATTGCATCATATGCGCTTAAGTTTTTATTGAGAGCGTTACGAAAGTGCTTGCGTAAGATAAAGCAATAGTTTATTTATAAAGGCGATGCACTTCAGCTCTAATAATTTCCTTACATTTCGTCCATTCATTTCGCAAATCTAATAGTCACTAGTAATTGTTACACTATAAACTCAGTGATTTTACTCCACAGTAAAAGACCATTAGGCCAATAATTAGAAAAGCGTATCATTCATATTTCAGTTGCATGATAGGCGACCTGGATAAATACTGAACCAACCACGTGCGTATGCCCCCGCGCTTGTGCAGTAAATTTTTCACAGCGGTTTAATCGAAAAGGAAAAGTAGTGCCATTTATTATGCCCACGATTTGGAGGGAGTATATCAATTTGTTATTTCTGTACAGTACCATCAGTACTATTTGCTTTGCATCTTGTAGGACTTCCTATACTAGTGCTTTCGATTTACTTATCTCTGTCTTTATTAATGAAGAAAGCCTTGTGTTTTGCCTATGGCTTACCATATGGACTTGGTATTGCACACGAGACCCATGTAACTATTTATAGACACTCGAAGGTTTTTCTGAATAATGAGGAACCACGCACAGCTACCTTCCATCCATACTTATCGAACATGCGAAGAAGACTCATGACAATCTAAAGCATCTATTGAAGGGCTACAGCAGTTATGACGTGCTGACCTCACGGTAGTGTCTCTATAGATAGGTTTACAGCAGTATTGCTCTTTTCTTTGTGTATGGAACGCAGATCAATCCATTCTCACTATATTACGAAAGATTGCCCTCCGAGAACAACTTTTAAACTTGGAGAAAGGAATGTACAGCATCTACCATTGGTAGAACCGAACAAAATTATCATTTCTCTTTTAGGTATCAAGCCCGGCCTTATGCAAAACCTCGTAAAAGCTATAGATAAGAGTGGATTAGTATTCAAGTACCTGCATGAAAAATTTTCGCATCTCAGTAAAGCCAAAATAAGAGAAGCGCATTTTCGTGGGACCGCAGGTTAAACAACTCTTCAGAGACTTTAAGTTTGAGAAATTTGTTAAAAGTAAATAAAAACATATTTGGGATGCGTCAAATGGCAGCAACCTTTTTTGAGAATGATCTGGCATCTAGAGTAAATGAAGGGAAATGACGTATATTATTAATAGTAATTTTTTGTAATTTAATTTACTATATTACAGTACATTAAGGAAGAATGAAAAATGTAAAATTAAAAAAAAGAAAAATACAAAAAAAGAAGGGTATGAGAACATATGGTATAAAATAAACCAGATAAACCGTTTCTTTCTGTTACAAAAACAAATGTAAATACAAGAGTAAGAAATAGAAATAAGGAAAATTGACCGTACTACAAGACAAACGAATAAGCGAAAATGTCTAAAAGCAAAGAATAGAGTAATTATTTAATACAATACACTCAAAGCACTAGACCTGATTTATAGTCTGATAAAGAAGCAATATTCTTACTAAACAATATTTGTCGAGAATTGAGAATATTCAGAGGTTTACTACACGTTCACAACTCACAACAACTCGACGCACAACAATAAAACTAATTATTTTGGCAAAACAAAATTGAATTATCTCATTGTCATATAAATAATATTAAATAAATTACGCAATTAATAGACAAAGCGAGTAAAAACGCTTCATTATAATACATTCTTACAGGGCATCGACGAAAAGACACCATATTTCATTAAATAATTGAAAACTAGATTATCTTTCGGTAAAACACGGTTTTCGTTTAAAGAAACTTCTTAAAAGGAAACTTTTATTTAATTAAATTACGTTTCTCAACCTTGATTCCTGTTTTGCGGTTGTTCCTTGAAACATCGGGATATATATAGTTTGTGATTGCTTTGAAAATGGAAACATCTATTTTCCACGGGATGCCTGTATATTTCCCTGGCGCTATCGCGAAATTGAAGTAAATTAGATTTTGGAAAGTTTCAAATTGTGAATATGTATATTTAGAATCCAGAATAATTTAAATAATTATTTATGATGAATATGAAAGAACTATTTATACTAGAAATCCTATTTAGCATTCATTAAAGAGATTGTTAAATATATTAGTTTTGGTTTCAAATTATAATCGACGTAACAACAAGTCAAAGTTCCAGCAACTACTATCCCATCCTCTCAAAAATTCCAATACTTTTAAAAATATGCCAGTATACGAGGGTAGTTTGACAAGTAGTGAGAATGGAAAAGAAAAACGAATTTTCTAAATACAAAATAATTTTTATTTTTCAATATATTCTCCTAAAAGAGCAATACATTTATTCCAACGGTGCTCCGATGCCCTTAAGCCATCTCTAAAATGCGATTCTAGAAGGCTTGCAAAATACTCATTTACGAAGATAATAAGCTCGTTGTTAGACGAAGATTTCTTTCCACCTAGTGCCGTTTTCAATTTTGGAAAAAGGTGAAAGTCGGAAGGGGCTAGATCCGGCGAATAAGGCTCATGCGGTACTAATTGAAAATGCAACTCGTGGATTTTGGACATCGCAACTGTGCTGGTATGCGAGGGAGCGTTGTCTTGGTGAAACAGAATCTTTTTCTTTGCCATTCCTGGCCGTTTAGGACGAATCTCCACATTTAATTTTTAGAAGTTCTGCATAATATTGTCCGTTTATTGTGGCACCTTTCTGAAGGTAATCAATGAGCAAAATGCCCTTTGAATTCCAAAAAATTGATGCCATCACCTTGTTTGCCGATAAAGTGGTTTTCGCTTTCTTTGGAGGTGCAGAATCACGTTCTAACCATTGTTTCGACTGTTGTTTAGTTCCGGGTGTACTGTAGTGTATCCAAGTTTCATCCCAAGTAACAAATCGCCTACAAAAATCAACCGCATTCCGCTTATAAAGGTCCAAACGCTCATTGGAAATGCGCAAACTTTTGATCAGCCGTAAGCAATCGCCTTCTTGCCGAAAATTTCGAAGGGCCAAATTCTTTCGTTAAAATGTGGTGTACGCATTCTGTTGAAATGTTTACCATATCTGCTATCTCTCTCACTTTGAGTCGTCGATCTTGCGTAGTAATATTATAGATTTTTATAATCATTTCCTTAGAAGTCACGATTTTGGGTGCTCCAGAGCGCGTTTCATCAACACAGCTTGTTCTACCACGTTTAAATTTATTTACCCATCTACTTACTGTGGCGGATGATGGAACAGATTCACCTAATGTTTCCCGTAACTCATCTTTTACTTCGGTAGCTTTCATACCCTTAATTACGAATTATTTAATCACCGCACGATACTCTGCTTTTTCCATTTTAACAAAACGACGTGTTGCTTCTTTTTCAATCAGTTGTCAAAAATAAACTAATCAACTGATTTACCTAAATATCGGAATGTAAGCATATCAATAGGCAACCTAAAATATAGTGCATTTGTTTTACCAATTAGAGCGTCACCTATGTGTCATTCTCACTATTTGTCAAACTATCCTCGTAGTCTGTTCGTATCTTAGAAAATTACCGACCCTTATGAGACTATATCGATCTTTTTTCAAAGTCACTAGTCTGTAATGTTATCGCATTCTGGAAGACAATTGGAATGGAGTCAAATTAGCTACATTATTTACTATCTTGTTTCATGCTATCGTAAATTATTAATTGTCTGTCTGTTTTAATAACTACGAACTGGAAGATACTGCAATGCAGTTTGGTCTCACAAGCCTAAGGTTACGCATACATACCATTGCAATTCTGTAGGAATAGTCTTATATAAAAGACATATTATGTTAGAATGAACAATATCGTACCTGGTATATTGGCTTTAGCAGAGAGCACATATGATGAAGTCTTATGTGAACAATGGTCTCATCATTAATCATGTACAAAAAGGCATATGTTAAATTAATATTCTTGTTTGCTATTATTCTTGCATTATATATTTCAGTTGAGGAAAAAATGTTGAAAGTTTATGAAAATGAAAATAATGTATAGGAATCAATCATATTCTTAATCGATGAAGCAAGCTGCACACGGTATGGTGAATCCAATTTATTTAACATGCCAGAACAAAATACTAGCAGCAATAATTAATTAAAAGATTTAACATTTCTAAATATTCAAGTACTGCCGATTCTAATTTGATTGCCCACAATATGGTGATACCTCAAAAATTTAAAATCTATATGTTTAATAAATGTTTTTTTCCCTGGCAAATCACCTGATAAGGTGTCTGGAAATCTATATTTAACGGTTTGTTCGCGCATAAATCTTCATGAAAATATTTCACAACTTTGATATTTGAACTATTTCAGAACTCTTGTCTTTGATATCTGAATTTCGCTTGCAAAAACCGCCCATACATCTTCATGAAAGTATTTCAGAACTCTGATATTTGAACTATTTCAGAACTCTTGTCTCTGATATCTGAAGTTCGCTTGCAAAAGCCGTCCATAAATCTTCATGTAAATATTTCAAAACTTTGATATTTGAACTATTTCAGAACTCTTGTCTCTGCAAAGCTTTCACCTTTGCTGGGTGTTTCTTTTCCAAAATTTGGTGGACCGATTTTGGATTACCTTCATTAAATACACAACCCCAACTATATTGTTTTGAACAGAATTTTACTTGAATGAGATCGAGAATTCCTGGCATATGCAGTAATCATTCGTTCATGGATAATTTTTTTCTCTTTAATATTTTCTTCTGTGTTAAGGCTTTAAATCATTTACCTTTCACTAATTAAATTATTATTAAAATCCAATTTCAAAATTATCTAGTCATTCATTACAAGTCGACTACTTGATTTTTGCAAATTGTAATTCTTTGTATATAATGATATTATTTGCTTTCTTCATTTATACTAAAATTTCGTATTTCTATTTGGCATTTATCTTATTATTGCAGTTTTGTTATATCAAATACAAAAAAACCTTAAACGCAGAATATTTGAACATTACTTATTCAATTACTTTTCTGAAATATATTTGCTATTCTCGAAGATGTACTAGGTAAAACGTAAGTACGTAAGAGAACTAGTTTCGATATAATTAAAAGTAAACTAGGAAAATACGTACACTTGCAGAGCATCTATCAGATCCTAATAAGCAGCGCCTTTAATTTACGTAATTATTTCTACGAAATATTCGCTCTGGTCGCTTTCGAAATATAAGAATTATCTATTCTCGGAAGGAACGCATGTTATTGCTAGTAGTGCAAATATTGAGGATGAGCAAAGAAGTATTTGTTAGAAATTAATGTATGCAAACTTGGGTTATGTATTCAATTTATTCTGTTAACAGTAACAAGTGTACAAGTGTGCATGTCTATGTATTTATACAGAGTATGTCTATTTTGTGCATGTAAAGTAATTGTATCCTACAGGCTTCGACATGTATTCAATGATATCGTCATGGTTTCTAACAATCTAGAACGAGGAAAGTTTGGATAACTATGCTGTAAATGCAAAATACATAATTACGTGTACAAGTTTATCTGACTAGACTACCAAATCGATAACTAATTAAATATTCGATATCACATGCACTGTAGTATAGTGCTTTTGGTTATTTCATTGTTAATAGCAACTTTCTAAGTGTAATGATGGATGACATAAGTAAATCTTTTCCCTCTTTAAATTAAAAAAATGAAATCTTTCTTCTATCTGAAAAGTCCGTGTGTCTATTAATACACAAAATTCTCTACCACCTCGATATGTATGGACTAACGATGATCTAAAAGTTTCTGCATTGCAAAATATTTTTCTAGATGTGGAAAAAGGTAGTAAATACAGCGTTTTTAAATCCGACGAATACGGTGGGCGATGGCAACAAATTCAAGTCTAATTCGTTACCGTTTTCCATACAAATAACACTTGTGTGGGACCATGCATCGTCTTGGTGGATAACTAATTTTTTCTTAGCAAAACCAGGTCACTTTTCATTAATTTGTTGCTTTTTTTGTCTAAGATACTCGCAAAATATGTGCCTGTGATGGTTTGACCTTTTGGAAGATAGTTAACAAGAAGATTACCCTAAAATAGAAGTCATTACTTTCCCTGTAGATGGAACGGTCACTGCATGCTTTGAGGAAGGAAAATCAAAATTGTTGGTTGTTTCGGGCGTATAATGATGGATCCAAGTTTCATCTGTGGTGATCTATCAGCGCATAAAATTTATTTTGTTTTTTCAAGAAAGCTCCACACACTAATGAGAAATTTGCATTTGCATAAATTTTTGATCAACATTGGAAAATCGCGGCATTCATCTCGTGAATAGATTCTTCATATTCAATTTTTCATTCAAAATGTATGGTGTGAATTTTTTAGAGATACTTTCAGTCACTCTTAGCATGCATGTTTAACAAATTTCTTGCTGCATCTTTAACAATTATAAGACCACATTGGAGCTCATGAACTTATATATCTACAATAAAAAATGAAGAACCTGGATTTTTATTCCATCCTTCAGTTGATTATGAATATTTGTTGCTGATAATACTTTCAAGAAGAAGTACTCAATAACAGAAGTTTCAACACTATCCATCTTGTCGAAAACTCCTAGATACTTTTGATTAAACAAACGTTGCGTAATTTAATAGTTGATGTTGTTAGGGCGACAATTTGTTGATGAAAAATAACGCGTAAGCTACACGATATCATCTATGTATTGAACAAAAAAATTGAAGAAGGAAGGTACTTGTTCTGCAATCTATTTTAAGGTTGTATTCACAACTAATCACTCAGTGTCTTCACTATTGTTTGTTGTATTTCTGTGAAGATCCTGTAGTATTTAAAATATTTTTAATAAAATTTTTTCTCCATTCCCTTCCACGTATCGCTTTTGTCGCTCTTTTTTTTTTCCAAAAAAGTCCGTCAAGTTTTGCATACACGCGTCACAAATATAACAAATTTTATGTGTTATTTTTAAAACTTTTAACATACATATATATAAAATTTTAAATTATACCAAGTTTATAGAAGTTGTGTAAATAAGAAAAATTATTCAATATTTACTTTTGTATTCCATTCTTATAACTTTTTCTTTTTTTACATGAATTATATACACTATTGTATGTATCTATGTTAGAACAATGACATTTGTTTTGGGCATGAGTATCGGCAATATTTATGCACATACTCCAACAGAAATAAATTTTTTTATATAAAAAAGTATGTTCTTTTAAATTTTAACTATAACTTTAATGCAATATGCAAGATTATTAAACACTCAAGTAGTTCTTATTTGAGATTTCAATAACTTTCTTATTTTGTTTATGTATGTTATATATTTTATTTAACATCGTTTCTTAATACAATAATAATTATTTTAAATATATTCACTTAAATCGACTGGATTTTAATATCACTTTAATAGTTTATGTCACTTACTGTATTTTTTTTAAAGTTCGTTGACAAATTTATATTTTAATTTTTAATAAATAACATTATCAATAAATTTCCAAAATACAAATAAAAATGAATTAGAATATCTTTCTAGCAAATTCATTTTAATATAATGAATTTGTATTCGTTTTTGAATAAGAATTTGGATACAATATTCAGATTTTCTGGATTTTAGTTATGTACCCAAATTTAATGATTTATATCACTTAAATATAATATTTAAACATTTAATTTTGACTTGTCAAAATTCAACTTAAATATCTAAAATATTTAATATTAAAGCATTATACTCTATTACATCCATTATAGGACTTCTATTCTTTTGTGTATATTAGTTTTGAAAAATTCTCTAAAATCAATATATATATATATATATATATATATATATATATATATATATATATATATATATATATATATACGAGAATGGAAAAGAAAAACGAATTTTCAAAATACAAAATAATTTTTATTTTTCAATACATTCTCCTAAAAGAGCAATACATTTATTCCAACGGTGCTTCGATGCCCTTATGCCATCTCTAAAATGCGATTCTGGAAGGCTTGCAAAATAGTCATTTTCGAAGATGATAAGCTCGTCGTTAGACGAAAATTTCTTTCCATCAAGTGCCGTTTTCAATTTTGGAAAAAGGTGGAAGTCGGAAGGGGCTAGATCCGGCGAATAAGGCTCATGCGGTACTAATTGAAAATGCAACTCGTGGAGTTTGGACATCGCAACTGTGCTGGTATGCGAGGGAGTGTTGTTTTTCGTGAATCAGAATCTTCTTCTTTGCCATTCCTGGCCGTTTAGCATGAATCTCAACATTTAATTTTTTAGAAGTTCTGCATAATATTGTCCGTTTATTGTGGCACTTTTCTGAAGGTAATCAACGAGCAAAATGCCCTTTGAATTCCAAAAAATTGATGCCATCACCTTGTTTGCCGATAAAGTGGTTTTCGCTTTCTTTGGAGGTGCAGAATCACGTTCTAACCATTGTTTCGATTGTTGTTTAGTTTCGGGTGTACTGTAGTGTATCCAAGTTTCATCGCAAGTAACAAATCGCCTACAAAAATCAAACGGATTCCGCTTATAAAGGTCCAAACAATCATTGAAAATGCGCAAATGAGTGAACTTTTGATCAGTCGTAAGCAATCGCGGCACTCATCTTGCCGAAAGCTTGGAAAGGCCCAATTCTTTCGTTAAAATGTGGTGTACGCGTTCTGTTGAAATGTTTACCATGTCTGCTATCTCTCTCTCTTTGAGTCGTCGATCTTGCGTAATAATATTTTATTATGGATTTTTATAATCATTTCCTTAGAAGTCACGATTTTGAGTGCTCCAGAGCGCGCTTCATCAACACAGCTAGTTCTACCACGTTTAAATTCATTTACCCATCTACTTATTGTGGCGGATGATGGAGCAGATTCACCTAATGTTTCCCGTAACTCATCTTTTATGTCGGTAGCTTTCATATCCTTAATTACGAAGTATTTAATCACCGCACGATACTCCATTTTTTTTTCCATTTTAACAAAACGACGTGTTGCTTCTTTTTCAATCAGCTGTCAAAAATAAACTAATCAACCAATTTATCTAAGTATCGGAATGTAAACATATAAATAGGCAACCTAAATTACAGTGCATTTGTTTTACCAATTAGAGCGCCACGTATGTATCATTCTCACTACTTGTCAAACTATCCTATATATATATATATATGTATATATATATATATATATATATATATATATATATATATGTATATATATATGTATGTATATATATATATATATATATATGTACTTTATTCCAATTAGTCGATAGACTTTACGATAACCTATTTATTGACAATAACATTTTATTATGGTATATATAAATTGATTCTAAATATGTATTTTTTAGGCTCAGCGGTTCTATGTGTGACTATACATAAATAAGTTACTTCAACAACAATTACAAATATTTGCAAAATATATCTCTAACTTATATGTGGTTTTAGTGTTTTGAATTTAAGAAATTTCAAATGTATATCTATGAAAATGTCAAATAAGATTATTATTGTGTTTAATAGTAAGTACTTATGCTTAATTTAATTTTTTGTGCGATACATTACTAATACACATTCAATATATAATTTTATTCCGATATTCACTATTTATATATGAAGTCGTTTAAAATTTCTGTAAATATTTATTACTGTCTAGTGAGTCAATAATTAATGTCTCCTGTTTATCATCAAGCGATGTCGTAATGTTATTAAAATCAAATATAAGTAAACAACAGTTTAATATATAGAAAAATCAACAATATCAAAATTAAAATTCAGATTAGAACAGAATTAAATGAGAAAACTGTAAATATTGAAATTTAAGCATAAATACCATTATTTAATTTATATTACATACGTAATCATTGAATCCCGACTACCATTCGGTGTAGGGTTAGTCTATTTCTTTATTTTTCACTCACAAATTTGCGCCACTGCCTTTCGTTTTGAACCAAAGTCTTGGCCTGGCCTCCATCCTCGACATATATCTTCCAATCAGAATCTCCCCCATCATCTCGTCCCACGTTTCTCTCGGTCTATCTCGTTTTCTCCTAGCCTTGATTCCCGTACCTGCCTTACCGGCAAACTTGCATCTATCCTCACTGATGTCTCCACCAGCTGAGCTGTCGCCTCTCTACGAATTCTGCAATGGCTTCAACCTTTAGTTCTTCCCTTATTATATCATTCCTTAATTTTTCCCATCTTGTAACCCCCAGTATTCTTCTCAGATAATGCATTTCAACAGCTTCTATTTTACTTTTTCGTTTCCTATTCAAAACTCGTGTTTCGCGTCCATAAGTCAATATTGGTCTAGCAATCGTTTTATAAACTTTTATTTTAGTTGCCTTGGACACTTCTTTTTTACCTATAATTGTCTTGTTTATTGTGTAATAGGTTTTTATGGCACTTTCAATTCTTCTGTTGATTTCCATCTCTTAATCACCCATTCTTTCTATAATCAAGCCCAAATATTGAATGCTCCATCTCTTAATCACCCATTCTTTCTATAATCAAGCCCAAATATTGAATGCTATCCACCTGTACTATTTTTATATTGTTAAGTACGCCTTTCTCTTGTATTTAATTGTTCTATTTATTATTTCTTTCGGTGTAAAAATATGGTCCTGTGTATTGTTTCCTCTTCTAAATCCACTCTGCGCTTCGCTCAAAGTTGGTTCTATAGTTTTTCTTAACGGTTTTTCCAGTACTCTTTCATAGGTCTTTAGGGCGGTGCTCAATAAATTTATGCCTCTGTAGTTAGCACACTCCTTATAATCTCCCTTTTTAAATATTGGTAGTATGGCTTCCAATTCCCGATTTTTTGGAATTGTTTCTTCTTGCCATATTCTGTTTATTATCCGCAAAAAGTATTGCGTTGCTTCTGCTCCTATATACCTCATCATTTCAGCCGTGATCTGATCAATTTATTATATTAATTACAATTAATTTAAGTTGATAATAATCATAAAATATAAAGAAATCAAGTGATAGTGAACGGAGATGACGCCGATAAGATGGAAACAATTTCGAGTAAAATAGGGTTTATTTATACTAAAATCCTTAATAAGTTATTAAAAACGTCAAAATATTTATTATAACTGCCTATTAATACCAATACTATGGTTAATTTTTCAGATATTCGTAATTTCAATTACTTTCACCTGTACGATGGAATTAGATCTGAAAAAATCCATTAATTTTGCAATATCTTGGATGAGAGACATCTTTCAAAATCCTGAATATTCTATTCCTTCACGGTAGAAGAAATTTTCATCAAAATATCAGTACATGTGAAACCATATCTTGTGAATATATGACAGGTACCATAATAATAAATTAGACCCCAAATATATTTACGTCATTTAATGAATAGGAATATTTAAGAAAAAGTATTTTATTTTTGAAAAGAAAAGACTTAATTAGTATATACACATATTACCAATTTAAATAACAAACATTTACTTAATATATGATTTTGAAATCTTATTAATTCAATTAGTATATAGAATACGAATTTTATTCGAATATTAATATTACATCAATATCAGTTCGCGCATTATTTTAGGAATAATAGGAGAACTAATTCCATATGTATGTAGATGCTCATTGTATTTGCAATTTTGAGGAAATGGAGATTATGAGCTTTATAAAAAAAGTTACAATAATATTTTATAATTGTATTCAAATGTGTGGAAGTCATATCTTTAGGCGCACATTTGAATATAATTTACCGTATTTTGAATGACTTTGCATTAAAACAGGAAATATTCTCGACAAGCAAGTCTCAGCGACGCTTATGTTCTTACTGATTACAGGCGTTCTCGTCACAGTCTTGAAATATTCCGGCGCGAGGGTTTCGTGAAACTCTCGAAAGTGTATAAGGGATGGTCATAATAACAATTCATAGTAAACCCTGTAGGAACAGCTATTCCGCCAGTCTCATTATACAAAAACAACTGTTGTAAAAGTCAATTTACCACTTATAAAGTGTCTGCTGAAATGATAACGTAGCAGATATAGTATTAAAATTGTGACATAATGAATGTATGGTATTAGAATAAAGTACAACATGTATTAGAGAGAATCGCAAAGTTTCTTTGTAACTAAAGAGTAATAATTGCAATAGTATTAAATATAATTAATTCATTCATTCAGTTAAATATCAAATACCAGATTTTAGTCAGTAAAAAAAGTTAAATTTATGACCAGTCTAATCAAATCTATGCCCATAATTGGAGAAATTTATTTATAAAAATTAAAATAATTACATCCATAATAATTAAAATCTACATATGTACATATATATAGAATTTCTCTTAGTGTTTACTTTGTATTCTAATTAAAAAATGAAAATTTATCCAGAATTTAATGATTCATTAACCATATATATGTATGTATATTGAATGCATATTTTTTATGTCTCTTATACAAATATATAGTATAGTATATATATGGTCTGTTTAGTAAAAAACAATTCATCTAATTTAATTCTCTACATTATTTAAAAAAAATTACGTACATTTTCTTCTTTAATGTTAAATTTGTTTACGTTTATGTTACTTATGTGTTAAAATGTGTAAAGTGTGGATGTTTTAGTTACTGTATTGTCTTAATAAACAGCGGATTTATGTTGTATGTGGACAAGTTTTTTAAATTACTAAGTAAGTAGAATTGAAGGAAATCTTGTATTGGAGAAAATTCCACATGTCAAATTTTATTTGCCAAATTTTTACTGTTTCAAAGTAAGGAATAGGTTGTAAATAAATAAAAGTAAAAAATAAGTAGAAAAATATAAGAAAATGGAAATTATAAAAGTTTCGTAAGAGAGTTTTAATATTTATAACCTTTTAAAATAATTTCAGTAATATCATAGGAACTAAGTCAGTCACGAAACCAATATTATACTTTTTTTCCTTCTTTTCAAAACTAGGTGCATTCGTCATTACATGTTCTAACAAGATTATCGTAGGAAAGTTTTCAGCCTATTCTTCATATGGGGAATCAGGGTATGTAGTGTAAATTGAGTTTTAGCTTCTAGGGTGAAAGTTTTAGAATCTTAACTACGATTTTTGCTAAATACTCGGTATAGACGTTGTAGCGATGAGCCAGAGAGTTGGCGTGGTGGAAAAACTAGGTGCATGTTCTTGAACGAATGTTTTGATTTCTTCAACTATCTTTGAGTCTATCACTGTCTTTCGTATTTCCACCATCACATTTTTTATAACTCCACTCATGGTAAATAAAAGTGCCACCATGCTCCTTAATGTGTCTATATTTCCGTATAGACACGGGCGTGCTTCAGTATCTGGCAGTGCCATGGAACAGATCATGCCGTTTGATAGTTGGCTCAGGCATGTAGTATCCGAAGATAAGAAACCTTCTTCAGTTGAAGAATTTTTTTGCAAAACGACATGAATTTTTAATGCATGTTTATGTGTTATCGCACAATAGCACCATAAGCATGTCAGTTATCGAACGCAAACACCTTCCTGATATCATCAATATTTTTCTGCCTCGACTATGGAACATCTTTCAAAACATAATTTTCTCTCTGGAATTTTTTATACTAACAGAATAATCTTGTACGGCGTGAAAAATGTAGCATAGGAACCGCTTCTTTCAAACGCTGATCAATATTTAATTTGTGGATAAATTTGCAAAGAAATAGGTCTTGACCTACACTGAAATTGTCATAGCGTGCAAAAACTTCTCGCCTCATTACAAAGCACACAATATGGAACACGTTGATATTGAATGTGTTTATTGTTTATAGAAATTAAAGTGTCGTCATGTCTGTTAGACAAAAATTCTTAAACAGCTCAGATTTCTTCTGTTATATTAGTGGAAGTTTTACTATACCCAATAAAGGAGTAACTATTTCTGATTTTGTCGAGAGAGTCTATGTTGTTTATTTTGTTTTTTTCAACTTTCTGATCAAGAGATGTCTTGAACTACGTAGAGAATGGAGGTTTGAAGCAGCAGTTGGTCCAGTGTTAGTCATTCCCTAAACTTTCAATTAACGTTATACATTTTTTGAAAATCCTTTTAATGAATATACCACCAAACTGCCATTTCGTTCTGTTCTATTTCAACCACATTATACCCCTCCTACATGTACCTTTACAATACACAAATGAAGTTCAAGCAAACTTTTCTTTTCATATTTCGTTACTTATATAAACATTAACTCATAACTTTTATGACTTCATCTCTCTCGTTCGAAAAATATACCATATTTACATTGCAAAAAAACCCTCTTTAAACAATTCAATGATTCAAATCAATAATATTCTTTCTTTTTTAGGCACCTGAATGCAATTTCTATGATAATATTGTATATGAAAATTGTATGTCGTTATTGATCATTCATAGAACTATGATATTTACAAAATTTGGTATGATAATGCACGTTAAACATTGTATTTTATATAATAGATATTGTAAAGATGAATATAATCATTGTACAACTGTAAGTATTCCTTTCAAATATAACCCTTATTTATTTCTACAAGACACCTGTATGTGTTTCGATGATATAACATATAAATCTACTCTTTCATAAGATAAATCATTACAATTAATTCTTTTTATAATTATTCGTATGTATATTTAAATACTGTTACTGAACTGGTACAATTAAATATGATAAAGCTTGTTTATTATTTAAAGGAACACACAAATTGTCAACTTAATGAATTATTGTTCCACAATATGGATATGAGAATTTGGAAAGGATCAGACCGCGGGCAATCAGGACAAGCAAATTTAATTTAGCACCGGGCATGTTTATTTAGTATTCACGCCATTGCAAAACAAGGTGTCTCTTCCAACACGTTTCGAAATTTGTAAACCTTTACTAAATTTACTTGCAAATTACTAAACTCTAATTGTTTTCTGGTAGTACGTGTTCAAACAATTATAAACTAACTTTCAAGTTAGTTCAAATATTTGTTAACAATGAGATTGAAATTTTAAGCTTTTTACGAAAAGCAAATTGTAATTACAATTTTCAATACTCATTTAATTGATAATGTAGTGTATGTTGAATGTATTAATTTTTTGTCAGTGTAATGCTATTCAAAATTCTTATTCAAATATATTAGTAAAAGATTACAAAAAAAAACTCAAAGGCGAGAAACAAAATATTGAGGCGAATTAAAGTGAAAAACACAAACCATAACATTTTACATTCAAGAAGACAGAAAACTATATACCCTTATTATTACATATATTATTACCTGTGTTCGCTTATTATTACATATATCTTGTAGCACAATTTTGACCGAGGTAGAAGATTGTTTTTAAGTGAGTACAAATCTTCTTGCTACTGCTTTTGTCCGGCTTTTATTATAACAATATATCCCAAACTGCAAGCAACGAAAAGGTTTTTTTCAAGTTTTAAGTTTTAGTATAAAGATGGCACCAATAAACAAATAAAAATCAATTAGTAATAATTTAAATAAATTATGATATAAAATATAGGACTGAAAAGTGCGTACAAGAACGAATAGATGGTGCAGTTTGAAATATCTTTTGTAGTGCGTTGGTAAGTTGTCCCTCTAGCAACGTCAATTGTTAAATTTCAGACCGTTACGTTTATTAGTTCCGTTATGATGACCTTTTAAATAAGAGTTTTGGAGTTTTTGGCGAGATAGATTGGGTAGAAATTTGTGCTGTCATTAAGTACCACTTCTCAAAACGCTCGAAGTGACGGATGGTCTAAAGAGACATGACTACTTCATTCCAATGTTGATAAATGGAGCACGTAGTGAACGTCCAAATTAAGTCATATTGGAAATTGTTGAAAATGGTGTCTTTGACTGTCAATATGTATTTTGAATGAAGTGAATGCTGCCATTACTCAATGTTGATTAAAAATTGGTGCGAATACAAATTTCCAAAGAGAAAGGCACATGTGCGTCTATTTCTCATCATAAATGAGACTCAACTCAAAACAACTTAGTAGTGGCAGCATAATGGTTCTCCTCCTCTAAAGAAAAGGTAATGGCCTTGGATTCTGGTTCAGCCAAGAAAAGAATAAATTTTCACCGAGACAATATACGGCCTCGCACAAAAATTAAAATTAAATTAGCAAAAATTAACAAATTGGATTTCAATTTCTTGCCGCAGACATCTTATTCGCTATCATCATCAACAGATAATTGAATAGGGTCGTATCTGCAAAACTACGGCGAAAACCCGCATGAAAAAAATTCCGTACTCTACTGCCAAACGCACATTAATCGAAATACGTATACAAAATATGAAAATTAATGTGGAAAGGCGTTATATATCAACTATAAGTGATTAAGTTAATCAACCATATGCTTCATCAAAATTACCTTCAAGGTATAAAGACTTTAGATCATTGTTGGTCCATATGTATGGAGATGCCTGGGGCCATTACAGTGAAACTAATAAACATAAATGTCTATAATTTATCAGTTGAATTTGTCACGGAGATAACTTGCCCACTCACCGCAAAAGCAGTTTGAAACTGCGTTATCTGTTTGTGGTTCTATAGGCTTTTCAGCTCATCCTTGTAATGGAAAGCAATATAATAAATATTCATACCTATATAATTCGAAAGAGTAGCTCCAGAAAATATTTAAATAAACAACGATTATGTCCAGCACTCGCTTATTTCGATATCTGGTTATAATAGTTCTTAAATAATGAACTTTTATCACACATGTACAGTCAACATAATAAGAATATGTTATTTGTTTATGTAATAAGATGGATTTTTTTTACTAAATGATAAGGCAAAATATGTATAACTATTTAATCAAGTATTAGTGTGTATGATTAAATATTCATGGCAATTAATTAAAGATAGATATTAAAGAGCTAATAATATTAATGAATAATTTTTATTAATTTTTTCTATTTGCTGAAACTGCTTATTTTCCGATATACATATATATGTATATATATCAAATGAACAAAATGAATATTATTGTAATATTTAAAATCAGTCAGATCCATCAAAGTCATAATTAAGAAAGTACATATGAATTATACTTTCATCTTTACTGCTCATATTATTTTTATTTCTCTTCGGATTAGGAATTCGTACACCGTTCTCTGTGTTATTCCAAACAATAGTATATAAAAATCAAAGTAGAATTAGTATTTACTGCTAACGAGTTAAAGGAATTCCTGTTTCAGTATATATCTACTTCAAATAAATATTGTAATTTAAATTCTTACTTATTTACAGACTTTTTCGTATTTCAAATAGATTAAAATCTTTAGCTTTTGAGTAAAATAAATAATAGATTATTAATGTTTAATAACTTACAATTTGAAATGTAAAATAAAGCTTTTTAATAACTTCATAACATAATAAATTATTTACAAAATTCAATTACATATATTTATAGAAATATAACTATATCATTTGATATACATCAATTAATTTTAATTAAATATCAATTTCAACTTTAAATTATACACTAATTAGTAATTAAATTAACAAATAATAAATTCGTTAACTTTCATCAACTGTTTCTAAAATAACCTCATTCTTATAATAATGTAATTATTAGTCTCTGAGCCCTTTTTAAAAAATATCCATTCTGTAATAATAAAACAATCGCTTTTCCTTTTGTTGTAATACTTTTGCCATATTTCTCAATAGATATTCCCTATATTCTTTTTTTTAAATTGCTATCCAAAGCTAAATACTCTCTCTCTTTGCGAATTTCAGAAAAACGTGCTCCTTAAGTATTCAATCCTTATGTATAATTCCAATAACATACACATATGTATTCAGTTTTTTCATTGATAGCTAATACTTGCTATTATCTCATTTCATTTAAATCAGGATAATTCAATTATATTTCGTATATTCTTTATTAATAAACACTTTGATTATTATTTATATATAATAAATAAATAACATCATAAATACATATTTTTAGCTATATGAGACAGTGCTGGCAGTTTTCGGGACAGCGCGAGAAAGTTGAGATTCCCTAACATTATGAGACATGACGGTGATAAGATGGGGACTCCTTATGAGATTATAGAAGCTTTCTTTCTATTTTATGGAATAATAAGGAAAGCTCTAATAATTTTCTTGTTCAATCTCATACCACAAGACTCTGGCAGCTATAAAATATATTTAAACAGCCTTTAAGTTATGCATTGATGGGCTTCCTAATTTTCTAATAAAAGATTGTGTGTTTATTTTACATACTCCATTACATATAATTCTTAACCATGTCTGACACCAATCGATTTTTTCGGAAGCATGGAAAATGAGCAAAATCAATCCGGTTCTTAAGAGGAGCAGCAAATAGGATTAGGGGTCATTGCAGTTATCCGGGTTATTATTAGCTGCATAATTTTCCGATTACTTATTTGCTTTACTGTATGCACTTCTATTGGTAGTACAAAAATCTTTGAAGGTCTACTTTTCATTAGAAACTTTTCATAGTAATATCTTTAAATGTTGTGTAATAGTTTGTTTACAAATACTACAAGGAATTGGAAAGCTTCTTTCTTTTATAATTTTGAATATTTTGTCTGTACGAGTACTATTAGAATTTATGTTCACGATTTATTAGATTTTGGGTTTGAAAATTATTACTTTTAACTACATACGTGTATAATGTAATTCTATGGAGACCGAAATCTGGAACATACACACTATGCCTTTCAATCATTCTACAGAGCGAGCTACTTTACAAGGAATTATGTATGAACATATTTTTAAAAACATGTTTTAGAAGTATCGTTCACACAAACATAACCACAACTTCTCGCAATTTGTAAAATTCAGGGGATTACTTCACATAATTCTCTTTTCCAAACGCCACAGCAACCACATGTTGCAGGTGCTTTTAAAATCGAATAAATATATGATGAGACCCGATGTTTAGCATAAGCATATATAGGTAATCCTCTTGCATTAATTTGTGTTTGCAGAGTAGAAAATGCGTCATTTATTATACCACATACGGAAATTTATATATATACCGTAGTTTCAATAAAATTTTTATTTAGAGTAGTTTATGGTATGATTTTAATAAAAAGTTAACCATACAGAAAAATTTTAATGGAGTAAAATTTCGATAGTTTTTGATATAAATTGTTAAATTTAATTCATTAAAACTTATATTTTCAAGTAGAATATTTATTATTATGTCTGTGCAAAGTTTTCTATGACTGAATTTTAGGATGAGAGAATAGAAAATGTGAGTGTGGGTTTATGTAAATAGTCATTATGTCCTGAATTTTCGTCAACAATTTTCACATACCTCCAGTTAGTTAACCAGATTTATCCTTATGTTGACAATTTTCGTGTAACGTAGGTAATAGTTTCTAAATGTGAGAATACAGATATGAAAAAAGACTGCAAATTATGTGTTCGATATTGCACTCATCTAAAAAATTCATTGAGGCTACCACGAAAAGTTAAGCATTCTGTTGGAAAATGCGTATAAAATTTAAGCTGTCCACGAATTCAGTTCCATTGATTATGATATAATAATTGTGTATCAACAGTGGCTTTTGAATAATTTAACGACATTTTTAGTGTCTCTTTTCTGAAAAGAAGTGCTTTCATCTTTCGGGATTTTAAACAAATAATATATGAGAATATGGTGCCAATGCATACCAAACCATTTAGGGTTTGGCTAGCAGTGCTAAGAAGATGAATAACTAATCCCATATTTTTTAGGGGAACAATACGTAAATGCTGAAAGATATTGAATGAAGTTTTTGGAATTTTTATTAATCACAGAAGGATGCTGAAATTCCGAAGGGATTTTCACGAATACGTGTCCACTTGAACAGTTTTGTTTTTTGATAATCCATTGGGGAATTTTCCTGCAGGGTGTCCAGGTTTCACAATTATTATTCTTCTGTAGATGATATATACTATTTTTAGAACAATACGTCACATAATCGTAAAAGTTGGTGATACTATTAAAGAAGTTTGTGTTAATATTACCCCAAGCATTTAGCAAATGTTTTTGTGGACACCAAGTGTAAAAAGCATGAGCACAGTTTATGCAAAGTAAAGAAATAGCACGACATATGGCAACTGTCAAAGTCTTAGTTGAAAATTATCATTACAAGAATATTAAAATCGTAGGTTACTCCAAATATATATATGTGAATATATATTACGTAATATCTAATAGAAACAGTTCTTTACAAAGAACTGTCAGAGCTGCTTCAATATTACTTCAAATATCTATTCTTGACTCACATTTGTTTTTACAAAATATGTTGCATCTACAAATCACTATATATATAGAGCTCGTCTCAGGCTGTTGTTAAAAATAAGTCCTTGGAAGATCAAATTCCGTGGTGTGCAGTAATAGGCGGTTGTTTTGTAGCGGTTCTTCCATTGCAATCTTAGTGTTTCAAAAAAGGTTGCTTGCTTGCCATGACAACAGTATTTCATCTTCTCGACGGATACTTTCTCGATATTTTACATGCTGACTGTATGCAGTTCTCGGCCGTTGTGTGTCATGATTAGTTTTCGTTCGGTACCTGGTAAACTAATCAGCATTAAGTTTGATTCTATTTGCATAAAGTGTCAACTTTCCAGCGGTACCAAATTTATCTGTAAATTTCAACGCGTATAAAAAAAGTCCATTTTTACTCATCAAGCATGTTAAATGTGACAATTTTTTTACATTTCGTGCATGTCGTGTCAAATTTTATATTTGAGAGCATTTTAATAAATGCAATATATCAACCTTAATTTTAAATCAGTATGTATTTGAGAAATTCAATAGAAATCATACGTAATGATGAAAAATATCTTAATAAGAAGAATTAAAGCCATTTATTTTGTTGCTTATTATGTAAATACCAAATAATATTGTATAAATGTTTTTTAGTTTATTCTTATGTACTGCAGCATGTATGGTGTAATTTTCTAGGCATCGTAACAATATACAATATTAGTATGATATTGACAGAAGAATATTGAAGAGTTATCGAAAGGATTAGTTAGCATTGTAATAATTACGTTTAAATTTCATAAGAAAGTAAACGAATAGTTAGAAAAGGATATTGTTCTGAGGATGGATTGATTTTGAATAAACATGTCAGTGTAAAGGGATTACGAATACAAATCAAACATACGTGAATGTAACATATCACAAAAATGTTTAATTTTGAACAATATTTATATATATATATATATATATATATATATATATATTATATATATTAAGTTCTATAATATAGTTCTGGATAGTAATTGTCCAGAGTTTTTGTTTATATTTCATAATTATTAAAGTTTTAAGTTCAATTTTCACAGTTTTACTTGGAAGATAATATATATGTATATATATTCACGTATGGGAGTTTTAAAATACAAAAGACTTTCTAGATGATTGAACTATGTAGATAACGAAAATCTTCTCTTTTATTCCCTTATTTATAAATAAAATTCTTTTGGATTTAAATATCTTTATACAATTGTTATTAGAATTCATTACTTTTAGACATTGGTTGTGTTTTGCTCTGTATAATTAGAGGTAATGTTTTAAATCAAGGAAAAATATCTGAAAACAGGATAGTTTGTAACAAAATATGAGGTTATGTGATGGTAAATACATATCATTTTAACTGAACTAATTTTACTAAAAAGTTTAAGTGCTTAATAATTTTAAAATATCCCAAACTAATTTTTAAAAGATAGTAAAAAATATATAGTCGTTGTAATACTAGACGTTTTGTTTGGTTATAATTAATAATTATGATATATTAGTGCATATCAAGAGGACAAATAGTTAAGGTGGAAATATAAACTGTTAAAAGAAGAATCACATAGAAGATACGACACCTAAAGTGAACGGAGAAAATAGACATTAAACATTTGGATTATATGTATATACTCTAGGATCATCTATTTCTGTACCGGAAAAGTTTAGATTTTGACTTGTACTATTTGAAGTTGTAAAATTTATTTTGGCTCATGACAATAATTCATATGCATAGTTAATAATAGATATGATTTTTTTAACAAAGAAAGGCCAATGTCTAAAAAATTAAAGATTGAAAAGTAAAATTTAGTTTAATTATACACGAGGGTAGTTTGACAAGTAGTGAGAATGGAAAAGAAAAACGAATTTTCTAAATACAAAATAATTTTTATTTTTCAACATATTCTCCTAAAAGAGCAATACATTTATTTCCAACGGTGCTCCAATGCTCTTATGCCATCTCTAAAATGCGAGTCCGGAAGGCTTGCAAAATACTCATTTACGAAGATGATAAGCTCGTCGTTAGACGAATATTTCTTTCCACCTAGTGCCGTTTTCAATTTTGGAAAAATTGGAAGTCGGAAGGGGCTAGATTCGGCGAATAAGGCGCATGCGATACTAATTGGAAATGCAACTCGTGGATTTTGGACATCGCAACTGTGCTGGTATGCGAGGGAGCGTTATCTTGGTGAAACAGAATCTTTTTCTTTGCCATTCCTGGCCGTTTAGCACGAACCTCAACATTTAATTTTTCTAGAAGTTCTGCATAATATTGTCCATTTATTGTGGTACCGTTCTGAAGGCAATCATTGAGCAAAATGCCCTTTGAATCCCAAAAAAAAATTTATGCCATCACCTTGTTTGCCGATAAAGTGGTTTTCGCTTTCTTTGGAGGTGCAGAACCACGTTCTAACCATTGTTTCGACTGTTGTTTAGCTTTGGGTGTACTGTAGTTTATCTAAGTTTCATCGCAAGTAACAAATCGCCTACAAAAATCAACTGGATTCCGCTTATAAAGGTCCAAACACTCATTGGAAATGCGCAAACGAGCTAACTTTTGATTAGTCGTAAGCAATCGCGGCACCCATCTTGCTGAAAGCTTGGAAAGGCCTAATTCTTTCATTAAAATGTGGTGTACGCGTTCTGTTGAAATGTTTACCATGTCTACTATCTCTCTCACTTTGAGTCATCGATCTTGCGTAATAATATTATGGATTTTTATAATCATTTCCTTAGAAGTCACGATTTTGGGTGCTCTAGAGCGCGCTTCACCAACACAGCTTGTTCTACCACGTTTAAATTCATTTACCCATCTACTTATTGTGGCGGATGATGGAGCAGATTCACCTAATGTTTCTCGTAACTCATCTTTTATTTCGGTAGCTTTCATGCCCTTAATTACGAAGTATTTAATCACCGTACGATACTCTGCTTTTTCCATTTTAACAAAACGACGTGTTGTTTGTTTTTCAATCAGCTGTCGAAAATAAAGTAATCAACCGATTTATCTAAATAGCGGAATGTAAACATATAAATAGGCAACCTAAATTACAGTGCATTTGTTTTACCAATTAGAGCGCCACCTATGTGTCATTCTCACTACGTGTCAAACTATCCTCCTAAGGCGACAATCGTAGGATATATGTAGTTAATTTTAAATTAAATTAGGATAAGATTTTGTCGTTTTGTTTCTTTTTTGAATATAAATTGATTTTATTATTTTATTATTTAAACTTTTGTCAATATAGTTCATGTTAATAATGAGTATTAGTTATTTTTATTGAGTAGTTAGAATGAATATTAATAATTATGTTTGCATAAAATAAAAAATTAGAAAAAAGTCAATTTATTATTTATTTGATCATTTATTTAGATTAAAAGAGAGTATAAATTTAATTGAAATTCAATTTTGTATTATTATAGCATAAGTTGACATTCATTTATCATCAAATGTTTTATGAATTAATTTTATTTAATTTCGTCACATTAGTTTGAGTTCGATGAACAATGAAACAGTTCACAAAAATAATACGCGTAAGTGAATAGAATAAATAATAAAAAAAGAATAAAGATTTGGTTTTTTATTTGGATCTGCATATAAACCAGTGCAGACAGTGTCTCATTGTTTTCTTAAGAAATATATAAAAATATTGACCATAGTAATATTTAAAAATATACGGATACTTAATAATAAGTACAAGAAAGTTTTGTACAAGTACTCGTAAGTATGACATTTTAATTATATTTACAAATAGAATTTTCTTAAATATTACCATGACTTAAACAACGAAAGTATTATTCACTCCACTTCACATAATTTAAGTAATAAATATTGATCATAGTAAATTGACAGCTAAACGTGGTGCATAAAGGAACTAATCCTCACAAATTTCCCTCTCTGAATTTGTTATAACAATATATACAAAACGTATAACAAATCTTTATAAATTATGTTATCTAATTTAGCAGCATTCAGTAGTTTAGAAATTACGTTCTATGCTGGTAAACTGCTACGCATATATAATGCTAATGCAATGCAGTGGAAAGGAGGGTTCTCTCAAAGATATTTATGTAAGGTAAGTATGTAAAATACATGAATATACTTTTATGGAAATATCTCCAGATTCTATACGTGCATCTCGAGTACAATTCCATTGTTATGAAGACTATCTCTATCCCCTTCGAGTGGTCTATTTAAAGAGAACTCAACTGCAAACCACGCGATATATTCCAAGATGTTTTCGCTCCTTTGTGGTATTTGAGTACGTCCTGCACGTTCACAATAAGTTTGCCTTATTACAGAACAAAGAATGATACAAAAAAGTATATAATAGCAGTATTAAAACAAAAGCTACATTCATTCATTCATTTTCTGTATTTATATACTTTGTTATATTAAAATTGGCTATTACATATATTAGAGTAATTTTTAGAAACTGTATAGAACTACATACATACATACGTCATACTAACTTTCCTTCTGAATTCTTGCCATTTATTCGAAACCAACCGAAATAAACATACATGAATTAGAAAAGCAGCATTTACACCAATTATATTAATAAAAATTTAGCTAAGACAAAAAATGACTTACAATACATATAATCTTCATTAAAATATTTATTTTACTTGATCACTTAACTTGTCGCAGTAATATTACACAATTTTTAAGGACATCATTTAGTGTCTTTAATAAAATAATGCCCTTTTTGCATATTTGGCGTCGTCCTCGTTCGTGTTTAGAATATACACTCTCTCAAAAATAGTTAAATTCTGAAGACAATAATTTAATTTTTACGAATTCTTTTCTTTCGGTAAATATAATAATTTGCATATTCAAGAAGTGCATCAAAGGGCCTTTTTATTTTACTCATAATATTGGTTTTCAATAATCTGGTTTCCATTCATCGTCAAATGAAACTTAGAGAATAAAAAATGATTTTTTTTTGAAAAAATTTGATCTTTTGTCCAAAAATCAGATTTTTGGTAAAAAAATTTTTATAATCGGTAAAAAAAGTTACTAACTGCTTGGTTGTCAATGTTCAATGCGAATATAATAAATATGATCTTCCAAATATTTTAGTACATCCAAGATATGGAGTCGCGAAAAACATCGAGCATTGTTTTAACTTTGAACTTCTCCAAATCATAGTTTACTGGATTTTCTTTATCGACTGATTATTATTCATAACATTAACGCTTAATTACTGTATCGTATTAAAAGCATTGTGTCTTATTACCGGTTGAAATCTTTTGCGGATTTTATAATTATATCGTGCAATGTCCAATATGGTACAATTTTCATTCGTCAATGGATGTGGTACAAATTTTCGATGTGTATTCTGAAGGTCAAGGTTTTCGGTCAAAGTCCTGTGAATATTTTAACTTCTTATTCCACGAATCTCACTAAAGCTTTTTCGAAATTTTCACGTAATCATGTACTTTTTCGCTATCTTGTTCAATTGATTGACTAGAATGTTTAACATTATTCAGATTCCCTCTGACTTTTCCAGAGTGTTAGTGCCTTTTAGAAATGTATGATTGTGATAAACGATTATCTCCATAAGTAATTTTGAACATTTCTGCAACACTTGTCGTGCTATTCGGCGACTGAATGTAATAAAATAGGAGAAATAGCTATTGTTTATGTGATGAAAAATCAATTAATTTCCTCAATTTTATACGTGATTTTGATTTTTTTTCAATTTCCTTTTCTAGTTGCTATATCTCTGCAATTATGAACGCTTTTCTCCCATTGAAATTTCTTTCTGTTCCCAGACACCTTTTCAGGTTTACATAAATTTTTCTTCTGTTCCGGTAACCAGCTTTGATTTGGATACTATTAATAAGCTATATACATGATTCAATCGTTTAAGTTATTTTCATTTTTGCTATTGTGATTTCACCTATATATTTCATCACTTTCGTGTTCGCCTTTTCCTAATATGGTCTTGTTTTTTAATTTTTCTCCCCAGCGCGTTGCGTTTCATTATAGTAACTTATGCCTCGTTTCTACATAACTGAAGGTCGAACTGCAGTTCTTTATAATATTGGATTGTCGAGGAGATCATGATAAATTCTTGTAACAGATGGCGCGAGTTAATTTTAGCAGATGTTAGTTTTTCGTACATATCTTCATGCTATTCCATGTGACAGTTGATAATGCTGTCTTCATTTTGGATAAAATATGAGTGATTTGGTTGAGTGTTCAAAATTTCATCAAGAGCTGAATATGCAAGGTCTACATTTGCATTTTCATCATATTTCATTTTAAAGGGATGCGTGTCAGGTTTGTGAAAAGTTGTGTAAGATTAACGTTGACAGTGCTTTACAGGAAGGTTATGCCTTATTTATTATGGCTCACCAAATTACGTGCTGGTGATTTTATTCATCACGACGTCCCTCGGTCAGTGAGATCCACTGATTCCATAATTTTTCTTTTCGATGGGGAAATTTGATGGAAGAACTGTGGTTATACAGTTCACACACACTGCAGTGCTTGTGCAATGCAATGTTGCCACTTTGTTCATTTTACTAGGGTGCAAAAATGAACGGATGCACTACATTCGATGTTGTTTTTGAGAGATTATTAGATATCTCGGTAATCCATGGAGGGTTAATTCTATTTATGCCGAGATAGTCATGCAATACACAATTTACCTGTAAATATTGTTAGGTATTTTAGTGGCATATAAAAAGGGTAATTTGTGTTCTAAAATCCATTTAAGCCTAAAAACTCATACTACATTTCGGTATGAGTACGAGAGTGAGTTGAGCCGTAGTCTTATTCACCTCTTGTGGATGGTTGTTTCTCCAATTTTTTTCCAGTATTTTTTGTCTTGTGTTAATCTTTGGTGTTGTTGCACTTTATTTTCTTGTTCCTTGCCTTTTTTTATTTACTTCCTGTACCAACGACTTTATTTGTCGTGATCTACTTCCGCGCCCTAATAGTTTCGCTTCATAGATTTTTCTTGTTAGTCTGACTGGATTGATTTTATGAAGGTAACGAAACCATCTTAGCTGACTGCCTAGGATTATGGTGTTATCTGTTTTTGTGTACATTTTGTCTAAATGTGATGTTTCGTGTACAATTTCTTATAGTTTCGTTTTCTATATCTCGTAAAAATCCCATTTCTGGGCTTCGTATGCTACTCCTTTATTTTGATGAGATTATCAATGGTTTACTTCCATATGATAATGTTGGAATTACTATTTTTGAATGGTTCTGCTTTTACATATTTTGATACTTTCTTTACTGTTCTTTTGATATTTTCTTTTCCTTTTCTAGACACATTGTTTTAATTGCGTCTTCAAGCTTGCGCAATCGTGTAGTTTACGTTCTTGTCTGTATCTCCCTGGGCATTGATTATCGTTTCAAGATTCTATTTGTTTTAAAGATATGTTATCTAAGAAGATTTTATATTCTTCCTTCTATTTATTAATTGTCATTGTCCTTATAAAACTTCACAGTAAATTTTTCTAATTCATGATTAAATATTTCTATTGTATGGCTTTATCTGTTTTTGCTATGAGAACTGTGCCAGCTGCATAGTCTAGTTCAATAATTTTTATAACATTCATGTTTAGGTATCTTATATTGTGGTATTTAACCCCCAGTTGTTTAAGGCCGTATTCAGTAGTAACCATATCCAAAGTAGAATACAAAGCACCTAAATGAAAATATTACGTTAAATAAAAGTAGACTTAAATACAGTCTTGCCTCAGTTCGGAATTTGTAACGAAGTGTTTCATTTGTTGCTTTTCTGATTAATATTACAAATCTGACACAGTCAATTATACCTTTATCAATTCTTCTATTCTGCAAACACTTACAAACGTCTGTTCTTCATGTTTTAAGGAAAGTTCTTGTTAGATCGACATAACATACATGGACGTCACTGGATTTAAAATTGTAGTTATATCTACATGTATAATTTCACCATCCATATTTTTGTGTATTTTTGAAAGTACAAGAATAAATCTTTCAAACGATGTATGATTTATTTAAAATGTCAACCTCTTGCGGTTACTCAGTATTGCCTTTAGAGTTGCATTCAATTTCCAGCGAATTTTTTTGTAGATTTAGAAATATTTCGTTACAAAGATTCCAAATTTGGACAATATTTTTTACAAAACATATCGTATTGATGGTCGAAAGGTCAGAGCTATCAGACAGCCAATTGGAGGCCATAATAATAAACTTAGCAACGTTGTTTTTGCCAGTTGTTCATCCACATTTTCGCCCTAAACATTTAGTTTGTCAGAGATTTCACCATAGTTCCCAAGATAATTTCTTGATATATTCGAGTCGATGTTTTCACTTTAACTAACAGCCAAACGATTTCTGAGGTCGGTCAGTGACCACGCTGAATCGGTGTCTCATTTTTTCATCCTTCAAGGCAAATTCGAGGATACATCCTATGTTTCTGTTTGTCAAATTTTTTTTCTACAGTAAAGATTTTCTTGTAGGGGAACATTTTGCAAATACCCTTGCTTGCAGTAACGATTTAATATTTTCGTCACTCATCAAGGCTGATGTCTAAATCTTCCCTAATAATACGAAAGATTGTTCAGGGCGGAATAACCATTTCACGGGACGAGATTGTTTCTTTTGCAGTTAATTTTATGCGATTCTTGTAGGGGCAGCTACCACTAAGAAAAATAACATCATCAGTATCTCGCACTCTCTCCTGCTTTGTGCAATGTATGCGATGCGATCATAGACTACTTCATAGTATAAATGGCGTTCAATTAAAATATATTACATATCCCCGATGATTCGCTTACACTGATGTGAAATCATCAGACACAATGTTATAACATTGACAATCTTAATGGCTAGATTGTGAATGTAACAATTATTATGTTTTCAAACACTGATTACGTCCTCAATAAGGAGCACAGATTTAACTATAATTACAGTCAACATATTCTGTTTATTCTCAGAAGATTCTGTTTCCATTCGAAATGTTTTCGTCAAGTATGGAGGGAAATCATTTCTATGGACGTAATTTAAGCATTGCTTAATTGTATATCAAAATGAATTATCATTTTTTTAAAAACTTTATCCTTACAGAACTTTGTGCGTCTTCGATATTTTGTGTTATATATTAAAGAGTACAAAAAAAATCAAATTACAGTAACTGTTATAGATACTAGAGATGTGTACAATGCACACGAAATATACATTGGTTTTTAAAAAGGAAATTTATTCTGCGAAAAAGTGAAGTGTTTTATTTCAATAACTTATTGTTTTTCATAAGTGCTCAACTGCTTTATAATAGTATTGACTAATTTACTCCTTCTGGGATCCGTTGAGTGCTTAATGGCGGGTCATTAAATTTAGCATTGAATCTATTTAATATTAATAATGTTTACTCACGAGCATTCAGCATAGTATTATATAATTTAGAGCAAGTCATCAGGCGAATAACTAATATTGATCGACCGACATTAATATCAATTTTAATTAAACAAGAATATATGATGTTCGAGGATAATTGCGGTTGCCGCGTCTATGATTGAATGTCAGCGTTATGAAACAACCCCGGCACCGACTCCAAGTTAATTATGAATTTCGAAACAACTGAGCCGAATTACCACGTGGAATACAGAGACTGAGAAACTGTCAAGAAACAAATAGCGTGAATTGTACATCTGGGCGTAATTAAATTAAAATGCAGCAACAGTTGTAACACTAAACAAAACCGCACACATCATATAGTATGTAATATTGCATCCCTTAAACCACAAAACAGTAAATGCTCATCACGATACCAATAACAATAATATTGTTAATTGCACTGTGTGTATAACTGTTAATAAATTCACAAAGCAAAATCCTATGTCGGTGGTAAATGCAATAACAAAATAATTACATCGTAATTGCTTGTATGAACGCTTGCATTAATGTTTATGAACAAAGAAAAGCGTGTTTCTTTCCACATGTTGCAATGACGTTCCTGTCGTTAAGCCAAATTGCATGAACATTGTGTCGTACGCTTTGCTACAATTTCAAGTTACAAATATGTATATTTCATATTATATACGCTAGATATAAAACGTTTGTGAATTTATAGTCTCTAACATTAATGTTGGAACTATCGTGATAGTTTGAAAATAATTAATATTTAATTGCAGAATTATTTACATTTCTATTAATATTCATTCACATGTGTATTATGAAGGCGATATTAGCAACAATATCAATATTATTAATAGGTTAACTAAATTTTTTGTAACGTCAAGCTTGGAAGACTTTATTCATTTTTTAACTGAAAGCATTACAAGAATTTGTTTTTCGTTAAAATAGTCTCTTTTAATGTGTGCATTATATTTAATACTAATTTACCTAAATAATAATAATCCTTCCCTTCAGAGCCCTATCTGCGGGCCTTGGCTTTTATATAGTGGCGTCTACAAATGAAAAAATAATGTACTAGCACTCTATTAAAATCATATACGAATAATAGTAATTTTGCTCACACATAAATAAAAATAATATTTATGCATATTATTATCTTCTGGCGTGAATCTGTACAGGAAAAGTGAAATATTATGTAAACCTGCTTATATCTATACTTCTGAAAACACAAATGTAATATTTCTTATCTTTTGAACGCATGTTTATATTTATATTTTCTCGTAGGACTAGCATTTCAGCAAACCATATAAATAGTAGTATTATTTGAAGGTTAATACTGAACTATGGTTGCTGTAGTCAACTGTATAGTCCAATGTTATCTATATTTTTTGTAATAGTTCTGTTTTTGACAATAGGCTTAAATGTAATTGCACATACGTGTATATTTGCAGTAGCCTTCTAACTGTAAGTTCACGTGTCGCCTCTTTCATATAAAACGAGAAGGAAATTTATGAAAATTTTCACTGGGCAGCGGAATTGGAATCATAGTCTTGATCCCAGTGTAATAAGCCTATCACTAAGTTTTCTGTCGCTACGCTTATGTTTATAATTATGTTTAAAATTCGAATACATTAGAATAGCTGTATATTCCATACATTCACACCACTGTTAGTTGTCAAATGAGATCGCAGCAGTTTCTGGAAGTTAATTTCAAGGCAGAAAAATTGAATTCTGACGTTGAAGTTAATCAGACTATTGTTGACATCATAACTGAGGATATTTGTATTATTCACAGAATCTGTTGCACATTGAATGTGTAAATAACATAAATGAAAATTGAGAAATATCTTAAAATGAATAAAATAAAGTTAAACACGAATAAAACAAAAGCAATGTTGATCAATGGAAATTCAAATTATAACATATGTATTGACAATATTTGGGTATAATAGTGGACGATGATTTGAGATTTATACCGCATTTTGAATATGTTTGCAAAAAGATATCGAAAAAAATTGCATTTTTGAGAAAAATCCGCTATAGGGTTTCAACTGTCACTACGACAATTATCTACAACACAATTATAAAACCGCATTTTGAGTATTGTTCCACGATATTATTCTTAGGTAATCAGCAAATGAAAGAAAGACTGTATTCTTAGATGCAACAGAGTGACACATATAAAAGATATGTTGAACAGGCTGCAATGGCTCTCCATCAACCAACGACTCGTTATGAACACTCTATTATTTATATTTAAAATTAAGACAGGAAATATGCCAAACTATATGCAGCGATATCTGATCAATGTAGCTGAAGTCCAACCATACTATTTGAGGAACGCCAACGATTATAGATTACCTTTGGCAACAAGTTTTTGTCAAAATGTTATATTTTATAAAGGTCTGAAGGTTTTCAATGAAACGCCTCCAGAAATAAAAAATGAAATAAATTATTATATATTTAATCTTGGGATTATTGATTATGTCAAGAGAAATTTTTAATGTAAAAAGTACCAATCATTTTTGAATTTAGATGTATACTTTTAATTTAGTGTATGTTTTTTGTGAAAAATTTTAATATTTAATTTGAAATTGTATACTTATATAATAGCAACAAGAAATGCTAAATAAATAAATCAATCAATCAATCAAAAAATCAATTGAGCTAGACTGTCAATATATGTACATATATACTCATTTATGTATGTCCCAAGAATATCTTATTTAAAAGCTCCATTAAAGCTGTATTTGTTTTGCAATAGTCTTCGCTAACATTGACATTTTTAACTTATCTTTTCATCGATGCCCCTATATCGAGAGCGAAGAAAGCATCTCGTGGCAGATGACATACTATTCATATTTTATATGGCAGATCATATTGGTATCGCTTATTAAGACTGTGTTTCTGGCATATCAGTAAACAGATCTTGGTTTGCGCTATCTACTAATTTAACAAAATTTGGAAATTGCAAGTATGAATATAACGTTGGTCAAATAAAAAATTGCTAGTTCGAAGTCGCCAATGGGGACAAAACTGACATTTAAAACTAAGGTATTTGTGTACCTGTTGAATGAGTCTTGATTTCGAACAATTTTATTGTTTAATGAACTAGGTTCGAGCATGAGTATTCTTAAATTACTGTTACTATCACACTTGACACAAATAGTTATTTAGAAACGCTTTCGTAATAGTACACATACCGTGATGAAAATATAAAAAAGCTTTCTCTGGCTGCGATTAATATAAAATATCAATATTATCTTACGGCGTGAATCTATATATATCTTCGCTTCCAAATATGTAAACATAACTAATGAAAAAACTTACATATTTCAATCCGGGATGTATGAATCCGTCTTGGGAGTTGTATTGACAAGACGGTTATTTTCCTTTTACATTAACACATATATTTTATGCGTTTTTCCATCCTCTTCCTGAAACCATTTCAACATTTCTAAATCATGTTGGGATTTTTAAATATTCAATAATTTTAAATTTATCTCGACATATTTACTATCCATTCAATCGAGTTCGCGTTTATTCTACCACTAATTAAATTATAAAACTTAGTTCTTTTTTATATGGGTATATATGTATAAGAAGCTGTCTGGGTGCTTGTTAAATAAAATCAAATGAATATGTGATAATCTAACAGCTGTTTTTATTAGCAATGTTGTGTATGTGTGGTGATCGCAACAGGTTTTGTTATGCATGCGAGGAATTCACTGTTCACTAGCATATTAGATTTTAATACACAAAACGTAGTACAGCTACTTCGATTTAAAAATTATGAACGATGCGTTGTTGCTATAGATAAACGGTGACAACATTGCTGTCATTTACACATCCTATGATTAGACGCGAACAAACATGACACTCTACGGACTGTTATTTTTGTCACACTCCAAACCTGTTGTCTGTATTCGTTCAGTATTTCATTCGGAATCATTGCCTGTCGCTATGAATTCCATAGAAGAACATACTGTTACAGAAACAAAGTTACTAGTTTCAGAGTTACTGTACAGCGAGAAAGAATATTTACCATATGAAGAAGATAGACTATACCAAACAAATGAATTGGAATTAAATGGTCAATTTTAAAGTTGAACTTATCGAAAAATGCGGCAGAAATACTAGAATCTAAACTGTAAGGATGGAGATTTTAGCTACAGGAATATATATTGTTACTGTTAGAAACAATTATCATAGTACTTTTGAATAGAAAATTGTATCATGTTTTACAACAATGACGACGATAAAATGGTTGCATTTGTTTACCAATACAATTCAGAAAAATAGTGTCTGCTTACTGACTCGTTAAAATTTAGATTAAAAGTTTAGAGGCATCGGATATATTTGTTCTTCTATTCTCGTTAGTTATGCGGTCCCTATAAAGGAACTCCATCAAAGTATTGCACATGTTCATGACAAAATAAATTATAAAACGCATAAATGGTTATTATAGTTGATTTAAAAATCGTAGTAATCTTATTGTCAAAGTACAATATTTCTGTTTTTTCCTTGTGAATAGGTCAGCAGAGCCTTAACTTCCCATTACATTGATCGTCATTAGAAAGTTAAAATACAGTATAGACCTAAGCAAAGAAATATAATTTATAATCCATTGGCGGAGCCTAAAAATTATTTCTACCCATATAACACATTGAATTAGATTTAACGAAGAAATATGTTAAAGCGATGAACAAGAAGAAATGTGACTTGTCTTGAATAGAAATTTCCTATTTTAAGTGATGAAAATTTGACGATGGAATTCTTATAGAAACAAACACTAATTTGTAACATTAAACATTTGAAGAGATCGTAAACGATTTGTAAAGTGTTATTTAAAATGCTAATTAAGAAACAGTTTTTTTGTGATTAGTGCCCAATTGAGTCGTAAGTTTTTCGACTTCTACAACTGATAACGGGAGCGAGAGTGTCTAATTTACTATATGTAAAGCGTTACGTTGTTACTAACTCCTCCATTCTGTAAGAGGGAAATCAGACATACTGACCATATCTGAGACCTGAAATGATTTAAAAACTGCACCGCTTCGAAATTGTTTCGAACCGTCAGCTGCCCTAGACAACTAGTTTCGAAATATAGCGCACATGTGGTGTCCCGCTTTTCCTTGCGGTTAGTGTCCAACTGGGGTGGAAAGGTGGAAAGTATTACGACTTATAACGTTCACGGAAGCGAGAGTTAATCAACTTATTAAAAGTTGGTAATTTTGATGGAGCCTGTGGTTGATAAACTTAATAACTGAAGATTGATATATAACCCCTTTCCATATTAATTTTTGTATTCTGTATACGTATTACAGTGTGCGTTTTGACTTTCGGCGGTACGGTTCGTGTGCAGAATTTGTTTTCGTACAAGTATTTTGCCGTAGTTTTCCACATGCGACACTATTTAATTATCTGCTGATGATGACAACTTAGTTTTCGAAATATTAATCGATTAAATTATTAAAAGTTATCATACACAAGGGCGTAACATATAATTGTTCATATTCATATATATATATATATATATATATATATATATATATATGTATATACTTTATACTTTTTGGCATTCCTATCTGAATTTCTTTCTCCCAATTTTAGACGATATTAAACGAGCATGGGAAAAGATTTCATCAGGACATTTTCACCATTGAGGAACTTTATCAAGGAAAGTGGGATAGTAAAATATCGGCAGATTAATGTTTGAAGTTCTGAACCTCAATCTGAAAGAATTACTCTTTTTCTAAACCTGACGTGTTAATAGAACTTTATTATTATTAAATCAACTAAACAAAATAAAATTATTGTTAGGTAATAACAAAAAAATTTTAATTGAAAATTTGTTGTTCAGTAATATTTAGCCGTGATTAGAGGGAGACTTACTTTTTCTGCAGACTGTTCATGTTATTATTATAGGTATAGTATCATACTGTATTATGTAAGTGAACTAAATAACACATGGATCAATAAGTCCCGAGACTAACCCATAGATGGCGCTCGTAGTAAACCAGTAACCACGTCTTTCTAGAGTACTAACCTTTGCTTGAAACGTGTCAAAATTTTAAGTCGATCGGACCAGAAACAGCTGAGTTATCGAGGTTGGAGTAAAGTCGTTTTGTAGTTTGTTTAAACAATGGAAAAAACCGAGTTTCGTGTTCTGATAAAACATTGTTTTTTAATGGGTAAAAACACCACGCAAGCAAAACAATGGATTGAAAAATGTTACTCGGACTCTTGTCCATCAAAAGCAACGATTTGTCGGTGGTTTGCCGAGTTTAAACGTGGTCTACGCTCGGGTAGACCTGTGGAAGCCGTTACACCGGAAAATGTGAGTGAAGTAACAAAAATTATAATGAAAGATCGTAAAGTGAAGCTCCGTGAGATTGCTGAGATGACACAGATATCATATGGAAGTGTATTTACTATCCTTCATGAAAAATTGAGCATGAAAAAGGTTTTTTCCAAGTGGGTGCCGCGATTGCTCTCGATGGAACAAAAACAGCAACGTGTCGATGATTCAGAAAGCTGTTTATCGCTATTTACTCGCAACAAAAAAGATTTCTTGCGTCGTTACGTGACCATGGATAAAACATGGATACATCACTACACTCCAGAGTCGAAGCGGCAGTCATCTGAGTGGCGCACAGCTGGCGAAAGCCGTCCGAAACGTCCGAAAACGCAGCAGTCAGCTGGCAAAGTCCTGGCGTCAGTTTTTTGAGATACACATGGCGTGATTTTCATTGACTACCTCGAAAAAGGTAAATCGATCAACAGTGATTATTATATTGACTTACTGGTGCTTTTGAAGGAGGAAATCGTAAAAAAACGACCGCACATGCAGAGAAAAAAAATCCTTTTTCACCAAGACAATGCACCCTGCCACAAGTCGATGAAAACAATGGCAAAATTGAACGAATTGGGTTTTGATCTGCTTCCCCACCCCCATATTCGCCAGATTTAGCCCCCAGTGACTACTGGCTCTTTGCTGATCTTAAAAAAATGCTCCAGGGAAAAAGATTTGGCTCAAATGAAGAGGTCATCGCTGAAACTGAAGCTTATTTTGAAGCGAAAGATAAATTTTTTTATAAACATGGTATTGAAAAATTGGAAAAGCGTTGGAACCATTGTATCACCCTAAAAGGTGATTATATTTATGAATAAAAAAAAATTTTGCAAAAAAAATGTTGTTTTCATTGTTAGTCTCGGGACTTATTGATCCATGTGTTAACCGTAAACGAAATTGATCAAAATCTTCAAAATTACGTTCATACGATATTTCGTATGACACAACTATCATGTACTTTACTGTATATTACGGAGTGCGCATAATACCAATTATTTATATTCTAATTAGTATTAAACGAATGACCTAATTTACGGTTTGTATCATATTCCAGCGTATGATGTCTAAATGCATTAACGTTTCTCCTAAATTTGAAAATCAAAACAATGGAAAACAAAATTTCGTATTACTTTCATGAATGTAATTATTTTATGCTAATATAGCTACTATTAATGAATCAGCAAAATTGCAATATAGCAAATTAATAACTCTAAGCTGTGGAAGTTGATAGAAATTCGTTCGTTTCGCTTCAATCCAAGAGGGACATTCTTCTATAAATAGTTAGTTAATGTGTCTGTACAGTACATTCAGTGTAACAGACAAGAGAGTACTAACTTCGAAGGTGAAGGTACGAGTATTTACTAGTTATAGCGCTTAAACGGCAAGAAACACAACTGAATTAACAAGTGGAAGTTTTCAAATATCAATATTTCTTAAGCTTATGTTAGAGACACAGTAAATAAATCAAGTAATCATCTATATTATACTAAAATGTCACATAAGTGTAATCTAATTGTTTTGCATTCCATTATAATAACATAAAGCATTTAGACTTTGCCTATTCGACAATTTACGAATACATAAACGATTATTTGATTTATTTATTTCGATTGTATAAATACGAGTACTACTATTATTTTTATATAAACACAATTTTAGGAACTTTTACGTACTTTTATATCAGGACAAACATACTTTTATACATAATTTAAATATGTTTATATTTTACTATTAGGTGCGCAACTAAGTTCTCGCTGATTTTTTGATGAAAATGCAACTTTATTGTGAAAAAATATTTACAAATGAATCATTCAAAATATTGTCCATCGCTAGCGACAACTTTTTCCCATCTTTCTGGCAGAGCTCGAATACCGTCACGGTAGAAAAGTTCGTCTTTTGAGGCTATCCACGAATCAAGCCATTTTGAGATGTCTTCATATGAGCGGAACTGCTGATTAGCCAGACCATGTGCCATCGAACGGAACAAGTAATAATGGGGTAGGACCTCCCATTTGAGCGTTTCTAAGTAGGCTTTAACGGGTTTGGAAAAGTGAGGCCGAGCGTTGTCATGCTGTAGAATCACTTTTTCGTGCCTCTGCTCGTATTGTGGCCACTTTTCGCGCAGTGCTCAGCTCAATCGCATCAGTTGAGTTCGATACCGTTCCCCAGTAATGATTTCGTTCGGTTTCAACAGCTCATAATAAATAACACCGCCCTGGTCCCACCAAATACACAGCAAAACCTTCGCAGCGTGAATATTCTGCCGAACCGATCCATTTTTCATCACCCGTAACGATGCGATGAAGAAAACCCTTCCTTTTTACCGCTGGAGCAGTTGCTCACAGGCGAAAAAACAACGCTCAACGTCTCTTGGCTTCAAATTATAAGGAACCCAAGTTCCTTGTTCTTGAATCATTCCCAACGCATGTAATCGCTGGAAATGGCTTGGCAGGTAACTCCTAATGCTGAAGCAAGCTCTTTTTGCGTTTGGCACGGATCCTCATCGAGCAATGCCTCCAATTCAGCGTTAAATAAATAATATTGTGTTATCGCGCCTTAATATAGACTGCCAAGTTTAGCGATTATCGCCGTCAAACGAATTTTAACGATAAAGTATTTTTCCGCCTAATTAAGAAAATGCATTTTTTTATTAAATGTGATTAGTCATTTTGATAGATATGTGGATGGTTTATATTCTTTACGGTGCCTATTGGTTAAATAGATGTTATCCCTTTATAGGCAATTGGAATATTTTAATGTTGTTTATTTTTGGATAGAGTCCTGTGTCTTATTGGCGTCCCAGGGTCGTTATGGAGTCGCCGGGATGCATTGCATGCCAATTAACGAAATTTTTGCTTCTGTCCTCCATAACTGGGAATTTTTTGGCCCTGGTTTGTGTTGTTTTTTTACTGCATTTATTCATTACCTTTACCTTACCACTTTATCCATTGACTAAATTTTTATTAAATATGAGTATTCTTCAGCAGCCTTAAACTAAATTTTCGACTCATATTAAAATTTTCGTGTAATATGTTTGTGTGAACTTAAATAACATGATAAATGAAACCAAGACTCCTCGGTAAAAAAGGTTAAAACTGTTGTATCATTATTCTTTATATTACCATTAAACTAATTACATGAGGTGATTCTAATAATATATAATCGATATATAATAACCTTGTATGGATGTATATAAGCCTCCATATGCGTCTATTAAGGCTTCCTTTAATGCTTTTGAACCAGTCCTTTTGCATAAATCTACAAAAAGAACAAAAAACTATTTCAAAGTACATAATTCTTATATTTTTACCAGCAGACTTGCTGGTAACTCTCCTAATGACTTTTTAGGACTATCTTCCATAAGGTCTTCCTGGTCATTCTCCCTTACAGGTACAGTTTCTTGTTTGAACAAAAACAGCATAAGCATTATTTGTATTAAGAGATGTTAAATTGCTCAATGAGCATTACTCTGAAAATGGGCCATTAAGATCTAGCATCTTGCTCAGATGTAAACGCCATTGTAAAATCGTTAATAAAATCTGAAATGCATGTAATTTTTAAAGATAACCTGAAAGTTAATATCAAATGTTACGCAAATTTGAAAAACTTGTTTTAGGAATTATGAAACTGTTCGATTTTGATTATAACCAAATTAATGAATAAATTATTAATCTGGAGTGAAAAACAATTGTAATTAAAGCTAGCGGAAGGCAGACACATGCGATCATGATAAAACAGGCTAGAGATCTATTGATTTGATAATATCATGATGGTATAATTCTGTGATGGAAATGCTAAACAAAGAAATTACTTAGATTCGACACGAAGTCAGCTTCAATCATTAATAGGCATCCATTATAGGGCGTACAATAGTAAATTATGAAAATCATATACCGAAGAACTATGTCACGCAATAAATAATACAGATGGGAGTAAATCGCTCCTCTATAACTAAAAAGCAGTCCAGTTCGAATAAATAGTAATGGATAATTATTGTTAAAATAAAAAACAACAAAATCACTATTGCATTCATGCAAATGTTAAATATTATACATTCCTAAATTTTTGTGTTATTATTTTTGATTTTCTTTATTATTAGTGTCAAAATGGAAATGATGGGCGATGTATTAAAAAAAAGAATTTTTCACATTCTTTTGTTTTGTGAAAGAACATGCATATATCTTAATTTGAGAGGCAATTACTTTTTTAATGAATTGTCATTAAACTTCGCAAAGTGCTCCATAAATAAGCGAAATACCATTATAAATTTGAAGAGAAACGCCCTATTATAAATTCTAATGAAGAAAGATCTGACGGTATACAAGAGATCGTAAAATTAAATTTAAAAATTTCCCGAACCTTCGTGTTCCGCAAAAGTTGTATGAAAATGTATGCGTTTCATTTGTGACCACTATGCACTTTTTCGGCGGTTTCTGACTGTTTCGCGCTATTCAATATTTCCCATTCATTTGCGGCACATATGAATTTTCTGAAACATTGATATTTGTTTTTGCATTGACTAATAACTAAAGTCTTTAGTGTGCTGATTATGTTATTATAATTGAAATACTGAGGATACGAAATCTACGCACACAAATATGTATATATATATATGTGTGTGTGTGTGTGTGTGTGTGTGTGTGTTTGTGTGTGTGTACATACAAAGTATTAATTTGCTAAAATAACTACTGCGATTTTTATGTATAGGATAGGACACAAAAGTTCCCAAAATGTTGCGATAAATAAAATTGTATATACATATATCATTCATCTCCGTCACGATGGAAGTAGCTTTATTTGTCGCGTAAACATGGTTCCCAACTCTTACGTCACTAGAGAAATGCATTTTGAAGCCTTGTTTTGGTAATGTATTCAGTCATCTGCGCCCTTTCAACTTGATTTTCATCTTTGGAAAGAGGAAAAAATCTCAAAGAACCAAGTTAGGTGAGTATGTTGGATGAGAAAAAATGGCCACGTTGTTTTTCAACAAAAATTGTCGTACGATGAAAGCAGTAGGTCACGTTATCATGGTGGAGAAACCAGTAGTTTCTACACAATGATTCTGTATAGAAAAATACATTCATATATGTTTCTAGTGTGTATTATCTTAGACGACAAACAACTGCATCGTTGCAAGGTGAGCAAATGGAAGTGCTACAGTTTTTGCTGATTGTTCAAAATCCTTATATATTTACAAATACATGAAAGTCAAGAGAGGAGCTGTTATCTATTTTCAATATTTTGTACTATACGCTCATTTCAATATTATCTGTGAGCCTAAATTTGTATCAGATCTGTGTGGGTAGTACCAAATCGGAGCACATTTGGCCTTATGTGTAACATTATAGGATAATTATTTCAAAGACAGTGTTGAAAATGTTTTTGAAACAAAGTGATCTTTTAGCATATTAGGGTATACGTGTTTCACATGTCTGCCTCTATTATGATCTGATTTCTTAGGGAATTTTTTTTGGTAAATCTGTTTTTGCTCCTGCTCTTATTATGAGGTGAAATACAGGAGGTCCAGTAGAGCCCCAGTAATATTAAGGTAAGCAAGTTTTTGTATCATACTTAATTTTGCCATCGCCTAGATCTGCAGTAGTTATATTCATATCTCCGATGTATTATCTTTAACGAATTAAGATTTCTTTAAATATCAGGATATCTTTATCAAAAAAAAGAGCATTGAAGATGCAAATTATTTTAAATAATTAAATTATTGTTTCTATGGACTAATTAATTTTTACTCGCTGAATTCAACATTTTACATGCCTTAGTAAATAAGGTTAGTAGATTTTGAATGTATTTTTAATTCAGTGGTATTGATAAGTAGAAATGATCCTGAATCAGTTCGCTCGTTTTATTTTCAGGTTAAAATTCACTTTATAAGGAGCACATGAAGTTAAGAAATATGTATATGTTAGGTTGATGCATAACTTCGTTGCATTTTTATTGAATTCAACATTTATTATGTTTTTTACGTTATGATCGATCGGTTACGTTCAATATAATGATCCATTATATTAAATAATCATAAAATAAAGCGTACAATAGTCTCTCTAAACTTAGAGGATCGTTCCTCTTAAAATGGTCCTATCTAAATCGAGAAAACCATTTGCTCACTTTAGTTTCCATAATTACGTCTTTTCCGTAAACGGCGAAAATGGTTTTACTTAACATCTTTTTATCAATAAATAAAATAATTTTTGTACAAATTCAAAATCTACTTTATTACACAATAATTTACTAAAATAACTTTAATATATGCCCAAGAATATCTTTTTCAAGGCATTTTCGACATAGAAATCAACAGCGAACTTATACATCAACTAATAATATGCAGATATGATATATACTAGCTGAATACAATTGCAACCGTTTAGAATATACGTACATAAGTCCAGTATGGTCCAGTAGGGAAAACGGAATTGCAAATGATATGTGAACGAGATATAGAAAATTAGTAAATGATGAATATATCATTCTTCCTAATTTAATGTACCGGGACAGTTCCGTAAAATGAGATTCCTACAATGTGAATTTAGTGATGTACGGAAAACGAAATTGCAAATGACATGTGAACGAGATATATAAACATATAAACATATGTACATATAAAACTGTATGTTTCCTTTGGACTTGGGTTTTCGTTTACTTTACTTTCGCTCACCTATGTACGGCTGAACTAGCGATGCAAACTCTAGAACCTACTTATGAACTAATACACAACTGGGCGATATAGTTATTATTAAACACTAGCGCAGGCAAAATCAATCATCTCTAGTCATGGGTCTCTTAAATTTAATCTCAAATAAATAAAAACCAAGTTTTATATTTGTACCATAATATATAAGTATTTGATACAGAGATTTAAAGTTTACTTACCCGTTCCTACTGTAATACTATGTAATAACAATAAATCTTTCCCGACTATTGTGAGTTTACAATTTTCCGATGACCTGGCCTTACATTTTTTCTTCTTATTTGTCTGTTGTATAAAACATTTTGATGTATAGGCCAAAGAAAAACAAAAGAAGAACTTCAAAATATAATTTATTAGATTCATTAAAAATTAAAAAAGTCACATTTTATTTGTCGAATTATATTCTTAACGACCAAGAAGAAAAAAAATATCAAGAGAGGAATTGTATATTTCAATAATTGCTCCCAACGCGTAAAAACCTATATGTAACGTATTGGTCCTTCGCAGTAATCGGACCGCTACCTGCTGAAAATCGTTCATTTAATCCTTTCCCTTTATTCTCCCGATGCAAAATTATTGACCATTTAATTCCAGGATGTCCTATAAATTGACAGTTTTCCCCGATTTCGATAATTTCCAGCAGGTGCGATGAAATTTCGTTGGAAATTGTCTAATGGCCAGTAAATGTCTACCTTTTCTGTGTTGTAACTTCGCATTTAAAATTAAATTATGTCTCCTAATAGAGGAAAGGCTCTACGGCAAATACGTTTATTACATTTCTTTTTATTTCACTCATTACGCTGCCGAAGAAAAAGCTTGAATTGTGAACTTTTTTCTTTGATGTCTTTTACTTTTTCTTTAACGAGACGTACACTTCTGTATAAGCAAATTCTCGGTAATAAGATCAAAGAACTGATTTTTATGGCGTTTCGAAACTCGGCTTTAGTAGATCACTTTTCGTATTATATCGATATCTTTGTGGGAAAAACCACGACAAGTATAATTACTATAACACTGAAGTCGTTAATATCGTTTTTGGTACACCATTATTTGTTTAAATAGAATAGTAACATATTTAAAATATAATATGCATAAAAGCAACAATTAGTGGGCCAATAGTATTTTATTAATACTATTACGTTGTCGTGTTTTGAATAACTCGTGCACGGATTGTTGCCAGAAGATTAATTTCATAAGCGCAATTTCCTTATTTGTAAAGAAAAAATACTATATTATTCACTTTGTAAACTTTTAACATCTTAAAAATTATTAGATGATTAGATGATTAAAATAATTTCTTAGTTTTAATAATGTCAGTGTTATTAAAATTGAGAAACACTAAACTATATAATATATAAACCATTCACATATTTACATTATAAACAGGTACTAATACCATTTCCGAAATAATTTGTAACTCCGCACATATATATATATATATATATATATATATACATATATTCTTAATATGTAGGAATCTGTCTGTGCCGCTAAATGTATATAGGTTTATTTGTTCTGCTTATTTGCAGATAAAGATTTTCGGTTTATGTGTAAGCATCCATCACTTAGGCATATGCTTATTTATCGAGGACGATTTCGCCCAATCGTGGATTATAGATCCTCTTCGCATAAACAGTTCAAAGACATTGGAACGCAAGCGTCAGAACGGGAAACTGCAGCAAATCTAATCACAATCGTCATTACGACGCTACTTACTGGGGCCCCTGATGTTCTACACGGCCACTTGCTTTGTCTTTTATTATTGCTCACGCTGCAACCCTCGTTTATAAAGGGAACTATTTACGATCGCGTATTGTGTTGATGTATTGCGACACGATGGAAAAATGTTGATGTTTGTGATATGAATTCCATAAATGGTCACACTGGCGCTAAATTTGAATGAATAACATCAATGGGTACACGTTCGGTAATATACGTTATCGATAGTTTACATACGTACAGTAATGTAGACATATACGCAATTGTTTGGTTGAATATCTCACTGTCTATTTTGGAATAGGTATTGGTATAAGCATGCATTATGCGAAGTCGTTTAAATGTGCATATTATGTGGTACGATATCAAAATCGCACATAATATAGTTATATAAAAAGTTTATTACATAATAGGTTTATACTATCTTCTTCTGGGCTTCCGTTCTGGAACTGTCACTGGTATAACTGCCGACGTTTCGTACCCACTCGTATTGGACATCTTCATGGCTCAACTACTACTTCGTTGCACTGAACTTCAGTAACACAAACAGTAGCAGTAGTTGAGCCCTGAAGATGTTCCATACGAGTGGGTACGAAACGTCGGCAGTTATACCAGTGACACTGTTCCAGCCTGGAAGCCCCGAAGAAGAAAGTATGGACCATGACCTCGGAAGTCTATGTATCAGATTAATAGGTTTATAGTTTATTGTGCTGTGGAAAATGTTTTTTTGAATTTTTGAAAGGATACGTATAGATATAATGATTAATTTTGCTTCGGATACTCTTGATATAGTGAGATTGTTTTTATATATTGTTAAGTGTCCTTATACATATTGAAAACTACTAAATTTTCCTTATGTTTTGAGATTTTATAATCCACAACCTCAATAAAGAATGAACATTGATTTAAACTCTCTTATTGTATATCGTTCTGAGAGTTCGAATATAATTTGTAGTAATACTAATAAGTACAGGATATAATTCAGTTAAGTTATTATATTGTTTTGTATAAATGAATACACCTTATTTGAAGAGCTTGCCAATCGGCACGATTTCATTAGTTGTGTCGGCATACTTTTTATGATATAACCAAGACGATAAGGATTGGAGAATAGGGCATGCCTACCAAAACTAAGGACAACAATAATAAAAAAAATAATATTACTCTAAGATGGCACATTAAAAAAATTTGCCTTGGCATCTGTCATTAAACAAGATGTTATTCGTTTGTATATATACTAGGTGTACCGGAAAATTATTACCGTTTTTTTTTTTTTTGGAAAAAAAACTATATTATTTTCAAGAAAATTGAAAAATTTATTTATTTAAAGTATTGGCCATTTGATTTTGTACATCTTGCTCATCTTTCAGGAACTTTATGGATACCAATCCCACAAAAACTGTTTGTCCTTTGAGCAAAACCATTTATCAACTCATTTTTTAACTTCTTCGAAATTGGCGAAGTGCTACTCAGCAAGCGTGTGTTTCATTGATGCGAAAAGGTGATATTCGGACGGGGCAAAATTTTCAGAGTACGGCGGGTGTGATATTATCTCCCATCCAAGAGCTTTCAACACTTGTTTGATTGGTTTTGCTGTATGAAACGGCGCGTTATCGAGCTATAAAATCACTTTACCGTGTCTTCGGGCCCATTCTGGACGTCTTTCTATCAATGTGTAGTTGAAACTGATAATTTGTTGTCGGTAGCGATCAGTATTAACTGTTTCACTAAGTTTCAATGGCTCCTATTTTATTATCTTTCGGATTTTTCCCGTTGCTCGTAATCGGTTGCTAATCGTTTCTTGGGCCACATTTAACGCTTCTGCCAATTGTTTTTTAGTTTGGGTTGTGTCTTAATTCAATAATTCCTGCAGTTTCGCATCTTCAAACTTTTTCTTTCTACCAGGACGTTCTTTGTCTTGCACATGGAAATTACCACTTTTGAATTGTCGAAACCACACCTCACATGTTTTTATGGTTGGAGCATGCTTATTGTAAGTTTTTACTAGCAAACGGTGACTTTCAGCGGCTTTTTTCTTTTGATTAAATAAGAAAAGTAATGCGTGTCGCATATGCATTTTTTCAGGCACGAAATTCGACATTTTCAACGAGGTATAATTCTATGACATTGTTTCTTTCACAAAATTTTACATGTATGGCTTTGAAGCTTATGCGCATATGCGTCAAATCATAAAAGTGTATACTTAAGCCTAGCGACATCTGTTAGAAAAACCGGTAATGTCTCTCCGGTACACCTAACAAAGAGATCAATGAAATAATTAAAGTATTTATATATCTTCATAAATATTATTCGTTTCCATCTTAATATATATATATATATATATATATATATATATATATATATATATATATATATGTATATATATCGGGTCTACCGGCAGGTTCTGTCCGTTTTTAGAATAAAACAAAATAATAAATTTTTCATACTTACATTATTTATGACTAATTTGATTGATTCAAACTATATCTATGAAGATGTAGCGAGCTTACCGTTTTTTTGTTGTATCTGAATAAATTGTTCTGACACCATTAATATAAGTGCATTACCGAGCATTAATTGATGGGTACAGAAAAGAATAGCAGAAGTGAGTAAAACCAGAAATAAGATAATGGATCAGGGGCAGAGAATATCCGTTGTTTATAATTTCTTTCCCAACATCGATCATAAGAAAATGGAAAACAAGAAACATGGTAAAATTAGATAACCAAATAATGAAAGAAAATCGTATACAGTAGATAATACTCTTAATAAAAGGTAATGTAATACAATGCCGATTGTAGATAAATCCATTGGTATACAATTTCTACATAATTAAAAGTTATGTCGAACATCAATATTAATATTAATGATCATATGACAAAGAAGACTCCAGGAATTCCAGAAATAAATTTAATACATAATGAATTTAGAAATTGAAATTAAGACATTTTGGAAAATGATAGAACGATGTCGTGGAAGATAAAAAGTCCACGTTATATTTCTCTGCACCTGGTTGCATTTAATCAGGCATAGAAAGTCTTTCGGCACTGTATTGAAACGAGAGCTTAGTTGAAGACGAGGGAATTCGCCAGACATTCAAAGATCGAAGAAATTTTTGCATATATATGCGGATAAAATCTTGTTAAATTTATTATACTGTATTGATCTGTTTTTCAAAAAGATAAGAAGTCAGTTGTAATATGTATGCAAATGAAGTTTGAAATAATGTATGACGAGCTTAGGTAGATAACGTGTTATGTATACATAGTTGATTCAAGTAATTCAATTATATTATGTGCTGCATTATATAAAAAAGGGCATTAGTAAAGATACTAATAACTTTTTAAAATATTTTTATTAATTTAATTTCATTCATTTTAAGTTAATTTGTCCTCTAGATTCTATCGATTGAAATTTAATTAATTGATTTTTATTGAACATTCAGTTATTGACGTGCATTATTAAGTGGGTGATCACGATGTGTAACATGTGACAGATAAATGGATGTATTGAAACTACGCGGTTAAGTTAAAAAGTTTATTATATATTTTCTTAATCTGGTTACGTACGCGATCACTATGTGTACTAAACAACGGGAGTATTTAAAATAGTTTAACTTTTTTAGGTTTTAAAAAGAGATTAGAAAATAAAATTAATTTAATAATTGTTTTGGATTATAATAAATGTAATTTAAAGCTTTTGATTTACTATATTGTTTAAAATACGTGGAATCGTGAATCATCGGATTTGGTCGGTGATAGTCATGAAGGTGATAAACGAATACATGTACATTTAGTTATTTGAATTTCACTCTCAATTTATAATCCAAAATTTTTGTTTTAATGTTTTCGAAAGCTGAAGTTTTCGAATTTAGACCAAGTTAACCTAAACGGATTTCAGGCGAGATTAGTCAATATTTGATGTCATTTCTGTATATAATTCATTTTAACGTTACCTATAAGTAAGCTAATAATCATTTCCTAGTTTTTCTCATATATTTCCTTTATGCATATATATTTAGTTTTGATTGATTTAATAAAGCAAGAACAATTTTTTGATTTATTTATCTGACCGTTGTATTGACTGGTTATCAGGCGTGGTTTATTACAAAGAATCTCAGTTCAACCTCATTAACGTTTTGCAAAGAATTCAAAGAAAAGCATCCCACAATTATTGTGCTGTGAGCAGATATTTATATCAATTTTTATTCAATATTTCAGTGTACACACACAGCAATACGTAGCATTTTAAATATGTTCATACAATAAATTACTTAAATAAATATAAGGAAATTAACAAACTAAATATAATTGTGAAAAATAAGTACTTAAAAGTCTTTAATAAATACACAGAATGTTCAACCACTCCTTTTACAAATTAGCGATATTTGTATTCTGATTACGGAAATATTTAGGTGGAAACTTCCTTCAATTCCTATTCAAATTTTCAAATGATAATTGAATGTATTAGACATGTATCATTGTAGAACAGTTTTCCGTCTCTAACAACTGAATTGACTATTGTTGACTATTTACTAACAGTATAGTAAGAGTTCAAGCTTTCTCGCATACACTCACGTTAACTGATCAGTAAATTGCTTGGAATTTCATTAGTGATTAACTACCTACCGCATTTGCCTGATTCGGTTTCGACAGGCCTTCTGTTTTCCCAGAAATGAATATTGCCCTTAAAGCATAACATTTTAATGACTCAATCGATCTAATTTTTCGTGTATAACTTGATTGGTGAACGATGTCGTGATCGAAGAGCCACCCAAATCATTTTTCAGAAATTGTTTTTCCCAATTTATCTAATGCGCTTTAATGTTTTTGTCCTATGCAAGGTTTATTCAAGTTATTGGCTTTTTTGCCAGAGGGATAACATGATGTATCCACTGATGGTATTATCGTTTGGATTCAGAAATATAGCGATAAAGTCTTGGTTCTTGCTTGAATAAAATAATAGTTTGATTACAATTTATAAAATATACGAATAAAGGTTCTTGGTACTCGCATTGCTGACAGCTTGGGCATGCCTAATCGTTCGTATAAAATGTGACGTACGTGTTTAGTCGATAAGGTAACTGGAAGCAACTCTCTGTTTTGGAAGCCCTATATATTGGAATAAAATACGCAAATGTTCTATACGATTTTATTTGAACAGCAAACTGTTAGATATGTGGAGGTACATGTGCATGCAATTCTATAATATAAGTGTAAACATAGTACTTCAAATGCTAAATAGAAAAGAAATGTTCAAATAGTTTTATACTTATAAATATCAGTTCAAATGCGTGCGAATCGAAAACAGTTCGAATACCTCACTTCGTCTTCAACGCTTCGAGGTACCCACATGCCTATAATATCGTAGAGTGGAAATGTTCGACATTGTCAACCTTGCACCTACTAGGGAAGCGTTATGCAACTACCCTCAGGTAAGTCGATCTCAGTCGTTATTAATTTAAGTATAAATAAGAGAAATAAATGTAATTACTACACGAAACATAATAATCTTCATAAAACACATAATATACATAAAATATATTTCAAATAAAATAAAATATTTTAATTTTAATATTGTCTTTAACACTTAAGATTCACGATGATTTTAAGCCTTTAAAGCTCACGATGTTATCTCTTTGATATCAATTCTTCGGTCATTCAATAAAATCATTTTTATTGATCTTTTTCGAAGCAATTAGAGTTTTTGATGGTTTTGGTTATACTTACATATATCATCTTCGATGCTCATATAATCATGTTATGCAGCCCAGGAACAAATTGTGGCTTTTGAATGTGTTTTATCCTTTAAAAATAAATATTGGCACCATGAATATCCAGTTTATGCGTCATAAGTTTTCATTCAGACGCTATTTACATTTTGTAACTCACAATTTAAATGTGAAAAATTACTCAAACTTCACAACAATTTTCACAGTTTTTCAGAAAAGTATTGCTAGTCGTGGAATCATTATTTCCTGCTAAATCATCCTCCTTTAATTATGGTTTGGCAATTTTTCGATATATTCCTATACTTTTTTATCAAACATTTGCAACAAATGTCTTTCGTTTCTTAGATACTTAAGTTTCCATAAGAAGAAAATAAATTTTAAGCAGATATTACATTGTACTTAGGTTCTGGAATATATCGAAGAAAATATTGTATATTTAGAATATATTTTCATGCTCTTATACATACTCGTATATTAATTTCTACAATTTTCGCCGCTGATATCTCAATTTACAAGTTACTGCCGCTTTTGTCTGGTGTCTCAGAAACGACTAATGGCCGCTGTCCGGGAAGATTTTTCATGGTTATCCTTCTCGTTCAAGGTGAATGCTATCGGTGAAATTTTTAAGACGGCACATTAGGCTGCATTACTAACTCATGGCCCAATAATACTTCTTGTAATTGACGCTAAGTTGGTAAACACTTTAAAAAACTTGAAGTTGGAATGCAATACCACAATACATTTCTTTTGATACAAATATGTTTTCGTACAGTTGACATAATAGCTTTTGATCACACGATTATTGTTTTAAATGAGTAATCTACTGTCTCCTAGTCATAGAATTGTCTTCTCCCAAAATAGTTTGATATTTGTAGGATACTCAAGTTTTGCCAAATCAAATAAAAAAATGGTCTGTATTATATGAATTGAAGAAGTAGGAAGATTGAATGCTGCAAATTGATCTAGTCTACTAAATACAAATTTTTGTAGATTCTTTAATTAATGTGCAGGTTTGTTCTAAAAGAATTAATCATTTTCATAACACAGTATTTTATTAAAGAAAAGTAATAAAAAATTCAGGAAAGTTACAAGTGTACTATTAATCGTAATAAAATTTTTAATATAATTAAGAGGGCTGTGTGAGATGAAATAACATATCGTCGACCATACAAAATTTGTATTTCCATGATTCTGATCCGAATGTTGTGGTCGGTAAGAACTCTTCAAACACTTCTTTAATATTATCATTCTACAAGGCTATTCTAAAATAATGAAGTGAATTCGTAATACAATATTTGATTAAGGAAAAGTAATACGAAATTTCGACACAGGCACAAGTATTCTATTCATAATAACCTTTTATTTCATGCTTTATAAGTTTGTACTGTGGCGATCACCTGCAGTACGAACAATCAAGGCGATATAGGAATTTCTCCTAGATGAGTAGTAGCATATAGTGATCAACTGAGTTGACTGCTGTTGTTATACTATTTTCGAGACCATCTAGGTTATTGAATAATGATACAATACAAGCTTGGTCTTTTACATATCCTCATAAGAAGAAATCACAATTGGTTGTTTCATAAGACAAACACAAAGAGCAAGATTTTAGGACCCTTATAGTTATTCCAATTTATTACGGGTGCACTTTTTCATTCAAAAGGCTCGAACCAATAGATGCTGATGTGATAGTTCTCCATTTCGGTGAAAAATGTATTAATCCGAATCTGCTTGCAGTAAGGGAAGAAGCTAATTTTGGAACATATTGAGATAGAACTGTCTTGTTAGGATAATTGCTTCGAAGAAAAGACGGTCATAAACCTTGTTTGTAGCATGGTACAGGAGGCGTTCACCTGAGGCATATGTCTTGCGTGTTCGACTGTCTTGTGTAGGTGTTTGGTTAGCAGATGCGTACGTTGTGATGGTTGAACCGTGCAATTCAAGTGAATGGTAAAATAAAGATTTCGTCTTCTGTTATATATAGCATCGAAATGGTAATTTTTTTCTGCTTTCTCTTGTCGTCGATTAACTGGTTGACTGTCTGGGATTTCGCTTAAACGCAGCACTGATTCCTTCACTTGTTTTTCCGAAACTGACAGTCAACCTTGATGTTTTCCTTTATACAGACACCTATTCTCTAAGCTATCGAAATAACCGTCATATATTTTTCGGAAGAAAAGCTGTAGTACCGAATCGTTCTTGAACAGCACGATGCACCATAACAACTAAATTTATTTTCGCTTGAGCACTTGAGAACGTAGAAGCTTTTTGCTGTCGACTTGCTTGAACAGCACGATGCACCATAACAACTAAATTTATTTTCGCTTGAGCACTTGAGAACGTAGAAGCTTTTTGCTGTCGACTTGCTTGAACAGCACGATGCACCATAACAACTAAATTTATTTTCGCTTGAGCACTTGAGGACGTAGAAGCTTTTTGCTGTCGACTTGCTACTTCTAATGTAAAGAAAGAGCTGTATAATACTATTGGACCTGGCGGGGCCCGTATGATAGCTATTCGAAATTTTAGCACCGCCTAATGCAAATGGTCTGTGATGATGCTTGACATCTCAAACATTTTGTCTTGAAATGAATTCAATCTTGTAGAATAACCATATATTTTATATTCATGTCATATTTCTCACGCCAAAAATTGCATGAATAACATTTTGGTATTATTTTAATTTTTGTCAATCGAATAAGTCATTCTCGGTTAAAATGATCATGAATAGAAGAAGAGAAGAAGAATGGGCCCGAAGACACGGTAAAGTGATTTTATAGCATGATAACGCGCCGTCTTATACAGCAAAACTTGTCAAGGAAGTGTTGAAAGCACTTGGACGGGTGCGACACTGTTTACTTATTTACTGATGATGACAACTTAGTTGTCGAAATACGTGTACTGAATACGAAAATTAACGTGGCAAGGGATTATATATCAGCCTTCAGTGATCAAATTCAAAAACATAATTAGTATAAATTATTTAAATTTTAATTAACTTCAAATATTTAGATTTTAATGATTATAAATTTATTTCGTTTTCATAAACTATGTATTTCAAAAAAATATTAGGCCATTTTATAGACGTTGAGATTCAAATGTGGTATTAGTTGAGAGAACACGCCTGGTTAATTTCGAGCATAAGACTAAATCTTGTCGTCGACGTCTCCTCCATCCCTTTCATGCTACTATGCTATTATCCTTCTGTGTCATTTTTCAAAATGCTTGAGTTTTAACTTAGCCCCATCCTACTTTCTGCGGTATATTGTACAACTATTGAACTCATGTGAATTCTTGATTACTTTCAATAATATTCAAATTTTTATTATGAAGCCTTTAAAAATTACTAGTCCTTATTTAAATTTCAATTAATAGTCAATGAGTTACCATTTGAAATACACAAAAAGTAAATTATATATACTTTTATGGATAGTACTAGAGCTGCATTTTAGTTTTAATATATAATAGTGAAACTTACGCTAATACATAAAGGAATATTACAGATAATGTCTGTACTCTGAGACAATTTATTCTAGTAGATTTTTCTTTATGTACATACGACTATATTGTCACTCGTTTGTTCTGTGGATACATCTTTCAAGTCTTTGGATTAACGGAATATTTTACAACTAAGAAGATATCCTTATATATACATATATATATATACATTTTGTAATTGTAAAATACATAGCATAAAAATATGTATAAAGTTGACATAATTTATAATTTTAATTTAATATTAAAGTAGAATAGTGAAAACATTTGCTTCAAGTGATAAATTATTTAAGAGGACTGGAAATCTATAGTTCTATATATGTATATAGTATGTAATTACATACTATATACATATATATACATATATGTCAGACACTGTAATTACTAAGTGTCTGATGCAAATTAGTAACGAATTATTTATTGTCTTACATAAGATATGTGTCAAAATTTTTGCTATTCCGCAAGTAATTTTAATTTATACCCTCATAATTTTATCATCACATGAAAGTGAGATTACAGAAAAGTTCACGTGAACTATAGAAATAATTTACATAAACGACTGCTGGCGAAGCATAGAGGACTCCCTAAAATTTGTATGGTTATAAAACATTTTTTGAGCCGAACTGCTTCAATATTGCTATACGATAGGCGAAGAAAACGCCAGATGCGTTTACATCATCGTTAAATATTCGCGATATTTGTCATAACCGTCATCGACAGCGGCGTTTACGTGAAAAGTTAAAAATATCATCACTTTTCAATTCAAAGGGTCTAGTGGAGCGTGCGAACATATTCAGATAAGCGCCCTTTAAATGACATCATAAACGAATTTAATAGGTGCTTCTCCGCTTAAGAAAAGTGCGAAGAAATTTCGAGAGTTTCTCTGTTAGTGAGCGTACGTTTATCCTATAGTCTTTTATAAAAACAACGTTTTCTCGTTAGATTAAAAAGAAAAATAGGGAAGCGAGGGAATTTTCGCCAAGACGTACGAAGCAGATGAGACCATATCTCCGACAGTGTCGAGTTGAAAACGTCAATTTAGTCCAAGGAAAATAGTAAACTGTGCTAATCTCTGGTCGTATTCGTTGTTTGTTTTAAGTTCTATCTCGTTTAGTTTAAACATCCAGTTGCTTGGAAACGCTCTAAAACCAAATGAAGTTCTTAACTGCGAAAAAAGAACAGACTTGTTATACTCTACCTAAGAGAATTCTATTAGCTTCCTCACGGATGGTAACTTTGAAAGAACTTCAGCTTTCTTTCTTATTTTTAATTTAGTAAATGTACTTTAAATTTATTGCTCGATAATAGAACAAACATAATTTAACTTTAATAATTAAAATTTACTTCAGCTGATTCTACGTGCTGTGTTATTAACGATAATTTCTTTACCTTTCTTGAACATTAAATTTTTATTCGATAATTGTTCTAAGTTTAGAACCCGTACCAATGTCAATATCGGCTGAATAAGAGTAACTTTAATTTTTGTCAAAGTGGTTGGCGTTAAACTTTTAAGAAAACCTGTAGGTTTATAAATTAAATAGTTCATACGGTATGTAAATGATAATACAACGTGAATATTTTTAAATTTTAGAACAAGACCTACACATACTTTTTCTGTTTTTGTGCGTAAATAGATATGTGATTGTATTGGAGCATATTATATTGGATTATAGTAGATTATATTAAATTAACTTCCTTCCTCGTTGTCTCGCTTTGTGTCTATTAGAGCTTCATTGCCGTGTACTTTCGCATTTCATAATCATAGTAAATTCTTCCAGATATTGCTAAGTTTATGATCGCATGAATTTTTTAATTTCCTGTGGCAATTTTTATAGTAGTCAATGCCTTTACACATTCGAAGTTTATTATAGGCTTGTCTGATTTCTTTTCTTCGTGCTTCAAAGTGCTCAAATTTGGTAATAAAAAGAGTTAGTATGCGAAGCATTCTTGGCACTTCCGTCAAAAATTTTATTTTAAGTGTATTCAATAATATTATCCCAAGACTGCTACGTATATTTCAATATATTTTTTCCATTTTGGTTACGAGTACGATAGTGCGAGGTTGTTTTTTAAAAGCAACACCAGTTCAATTTTCAAATAGAGGGGATTGTAGGGATTATAAAACAGGTGATTTACATAAATATTAAAAAGATAAATTATTAATTTATTTACAAAATATAGAATATTACCATTTATTTCGCTATATAAATTATATTCTGATATTTATAAATAAAGTGGCATCTATAACTGTTACAATGAACAAGCGAAACACTAAATCGAATATACCCGTTTCAACCACATGGTTGATCAATGTAAATATAAATGTCGATCGATATCCGCAATATATCGCCGTGATTTGTCTAATTTTTAAAAATTCTTGAAAACTATTGGCTTATTTATTAATAAGGGACATAATCCAATAAATTCACTTTCTATCCCAAAAATAACAGGGATAGCTACTCGAAAATTATTTTATTTATTCAAAATATTCTCTTTTTGTAGAGATATAGCATATGGAATGTTCCAGTACTATATATTTTATGGGACTGAGTGCAATGGAATTGCCATGTCTCCCTAGTTAACTGTGACTATGGTCACTGAAGGTTGATATATAACCCCTTGCCACATTAATTTTCGTATTCTGTATACATATTTCGACAACGAAGTTGTCATCAGCAGATAATTAAACAGTGTCGCACCTGGAAAACTACGGTAAAAATACCCGTACGAAAACAAATTCCGCACGCGATCCGTACCGCTGAAAGCCAAAACGTACACTGTGTACGTTTTGGCTTTTTCGAAATACGTATACAGATTACGAAAATTAATGTGGCAAAGGGTTATATATCAACATTCAGTGATCAAGTTAATCAACCACAGGCTTCATTAAAATTACCAACTGTGACTATCTTCAATTGATGGAAAATTGTTTTATTTCATCATAAAATGCAGCCTCGGGATGTATCAGGGAATATATAGCGGTAAAAGCAAAATAAATTGATTTTTGATAAACGGACGGTGTGGAGGTGCATTATTATTATAACCATCACCAATTGACTAGATCTAGATATGCATTCACGACGAACACGGTCTCTAGCATACCTCAATACACCAAGATAATTCTAAATATTAACCGCTGTATTACTTGGTACGAATTCTTTTGTATGTAATCTGATGACCGATATTCAGCACTTTAACAATTGTTTTCTGGATCATCTTGGAAACGTGTGATGTCTTGGGCATTCCAAGTTCGTTGAAATTTATGCTTTTTCGATATTTCCTTCAGTTATTATTTCAATTGACTGGACTAAACATTATCATCATTTCATCCTCTCTCGTGGTAAACAAATATATCCGTATGCGATATGGAACTATTTGGAATTTAACTAATTTTAGCATAGATCCTTGACTTTCTATACTTTCAATGTATTGAACTCTTTTACCAAGCAAATGAATTAGTAATTGAGAAATAATATGATTCCACAAAGTTTATAATTTAAATATAATAAGTAATAACTACTACTTGAAGTTGATTATCTTTAGTAAATACTGATATATTTACTTTAAATGATCGTAAGTCTATATGAGATGTATGACATATTTAAAACCATTATAGAACCGTAATATATCCCTATAAATTTGCATAATTTTGCAAATTAACCGGACGTTGCAACTATTAATTAAGGCGGTGATTTCGTTTAATAAAATATCAACATACGATATGATTTAGTTCTTTGTAAGCATTTTAAAATATTATTGTTTTCTTTTGAATTATTAAACTGATTTCAACGTTGAATAGGGCAATTCAATAGCTACATGTGTACGTCCAGATATGCAATAGAAGTCTGGATTATGCAAAACTGATGGAATGTATCCAAATCTAACTTTTAATTGATTGAAAAAAATTGTAATTAGTTGTATTTGACCATGTACAATTATCATCCTGTAAATATGTTTATGCTGAATAATAAAGATTATTATTATTATTATATGAACTATATTTATGCCGAAAGCTACATTAAAAGAAAATTTTTAAGAAAATAATGAAAGGTTAAAGTTAGAAGTTTGTCTAAAAGGTTAATATATTTACGACATTTTCAATAATAATAATTCCAAATAACATTTTGATGTTCCTTTTCTCTGTGACATGCGAATGAGTCAACATTTCTGTACAACAACTTAAGGGTTAGTATACCAGCAATACTGATGAAAAGCAGTTGCAATTTGCATTGAAGAGCTGTCTGAGATCCTGTTACAACTTCTTTAAATATGAACTTTCCGAACAATTAAATCTATCAATTCTTCGACCAATACACAAAAAGGGAATCCATCAGATTTACAAAATTACAGAGCTATTAGCTTATTTCCGAGTTTTTCCAAGGTGTTCGAGGTAATAATGTGCAACAGATTAATGAAATTTACAGATATGTATAATATTTTTAGTAATTCTCACATGAATATATTAAGGGTAGGTCGACTATAACTGCTTTTTATGAATTTATTCAGGCCATCGCAACAAATGAAAAAAAAATCTAACTTAGCATTAAGAATATTTTTAGATCTTTCAAAAACTTATGGCTTGTTAGATCATTCGATACTGCTTATTATACTTGAAAAGTGTGGTATTAGTAAAACGATGAAGAAGTGATTTGAAAGCTATTTAATGAACAAGCGATAAAAAGTAGTAATTAAACATTGTGGTAATATACATTTGAGTTGTGGTTCTCTGCATAAAGGATAACCTTGAATAGAGCAAAAAGAAACACAGAACGTGATGTTCAACACTAGACATTACAACGCTGATAGACAATATTCCAGTTAGCAATTTGTCTATGCTCGTATATAGAACTTCAAAATATAATCTGAAGGAAAACATTACTACAATACAAATCTATTTAAAACAAAGTAAAACTTGTGAAGCAATGTATCTTACAAGACATCATGTGCAAAACGAGGTGCAACAAAATGATATGCAAAGGGGTTTCATTGGTATTTTGGTAAATATATATTTGAAAAATATTAAGATATAAAATGTAGTAGAGCAGATATAGAAGAATAAAAAAAGAAATAGAATTGGTAAATAAGAAAAAAGAATATGGTTATTGAAACAAAATACAAACATATTTAAAGAACAGATATGATATAATTGAATCAGGAAAACAGTAATAGTATTTTCTGAATTAATTTTTTGTGAAAAAACAATCCGCCAAAATATAGTAGTAATTTTATTTTATCGTGAGTAATATATGATATATATCTCTAAATATTTTATTTACATCGAAAAGTATTGTATCACATGTAACATGTAGTAAAGGCAAAAATAAGTAGTAATAACAATAATCTAATAATTGGAACATAAAACAAGTCGTATTAATATTAATAACAGTTTATTGGATAGCAAGGAAGTAATACAGTAAAACACAATGCATCGAAACAAAAATAAACTGATTTGTAAATATGATATTATTCTATCGAATATATAATATGGTAATGCTATTTAGATTTTATTGAAATTTGTTACAGTCCATAATTTTAAATGTAATGTTCATTGATTTATTTGTTACGTAAGGCAAAGTTATCTTTTCTGAAACGTTTTCATCACCTGCACAAAAAATGAAAAATTATTTACAAGATCTACATACATGTAGTTGCTGTTTTTCGAATACAGTAAAAAGGAATTCCTAACTGACTACATAGTTCCGAGCTTATACCTGAAACTAAACTTGAAACTTCTGCAATTAAATAATATTACAGATATTTTGTGTATGTATTATCTCATGCATTGGCTCGTGGCTTGGATTATGCTCTAGTATTAGAGCGATATGGATTTGATTCATTTCTTAAAAGCAAACATACTATCATTAGCAACTTGTGAAATAATTTGATAACGAACAAGATTTACTCGCCTTCTTTGTTGTCTCGAGTTCCACGCTTATCGGCAAGAGTATCTGAAGCAATTATTACGGTAACACCTAGAACAAATTTATACACGAAAACTCAGTTTCAGTGCAGTAGTTCAGCCCTGAAGATGTCCCATACAAATGGGTCGGCAGATCTACAAGTGACGCTGTTCCAGCCCGGAAACCCAGAATCAGATAGCATGGACCACGACCGCGGAAGTCTACGTACCAGATTAAACAACTAAGCTGTCTGTTAGCAATTATTTACTGTCAGTTTAACACCCACAGTGACGATTTATTTAAAAAATGAAAAATGAAAACAAAAAACGTATTCAAATGCTGACACAAATTTATTATTTATTCATGGAGAATGTAACAAGTTAGTGTTTGAGAATAGATGGATGAGACGTTTAGGACCCCACAATTGGCTAGCAATATTCTCAAACCTTTCACCACGAGATATATTTTTCTGTGCACTTTATGAATTACCTTTAAAATCTAAATAATTAAATCAAATAATTTTCACAGTAATGAAATGATAACTAAAATGAAACTATGTAGGTATTGCAGAATGCTTTGGAGAATATTGGCAATTTTGCCAACATTCCCAATACTCTCAAGTTAGTAAATGCCATCACCATGTTGGTCAAATACTAGAGAGCAACGTGACAAAACAAACTAATAGACATTGAGCTAAACTATTCTCCATTTTGAAAAGACCCACCAGGTTTTTAAAAACTGACTAAATAACGCTTGTTAATTTTGACAATGAAATTGTAATGTATAGTAGTAGCTTCAAAGGTAATTATGAATACATGAAAATATTTAATTTCCAAGATTTTTAAAAATACGCGTACTATTTTATTATTTTTAAAGGATTTTTAAATGCTCAAAATTGGAAAAGAATCTTGTATGAAACACGTTACGATCATTTTATGTAATCCATGACACTTGTCTTTCGTAACTGATTACACAAGTAGCTACTATACAGTCTGTTCACAGGAACAGTCTATAATAGCTACCTTTTTCGTATATACATATGTTGTTTTAGGATGTGAAACTGAAAAAATCTAATTTTTACCGACTTTTGCATCGTATGTGGCATTTGCTTTATGATTCGATAACAGAGAACGGTGAACGAATATCACCGTTATCTATAGTCGAATTTAAGGCACATGCTTGGTAAGCGTGAGATCGTAAGTTCGAGTCTTATAACTTATATTTATAATTATAATTTTTGAGCCATATTTTGTATTTGAAGCGGTAGTTAGAAGGAAGAAGTTCGTATATTTTTCAGTCTATATCTTATGTAATAAAGCGAATAACAAGACATCGCGTCGTTGGGATACAGCTGTACGTTTGATTTTTTATATTTTTAGGTTACTCGAACTATATACTACAACTTCTTTATTTAAGGAGCTAGGAAGATCCTTAAACGGAAGAAGTTCGTATAATTTTGAATCTACATATATCCTATGTAATAAAGCAAAGAACAAAAGGACATTGGGTTGCTAGGATACATATATGACGTTTGATTTTTTAAATACAAAACGTTCTATATTTTCATATTTTTAGGTTCTCCAGATCATTTATTACGACAAATTATAAAAGAGTCAGTTTTTATTTATAATCCTCTTATTACTTTAAAGAAAAATCTTTTAGTAATTAGTTGCAGTAAATTATTAGGAGAATCTAAAAATATGAAATATTTTATTCTATTAAACGAATTAAATGTTATAGCTGTATTCTAACAACACGATGTCCTCTTGTTGTTCACTTTATCCAACAGGGTTCCCATTTGGGACCCCTTTTGTTTAATATTTACGTTAATGATCCCTTGGAACATCTTGACTGAAGAGTGTTAGCTTGCGCCGACCATCTAAAGATCTTCAGCTGTATTAATTCATTTGACGACAGTATTAATCTTCAATCTAATCTGTACATTATTGACGATTGGTGTACCCACAATCAGATAAAGCTCAATATCGACAAATGTGCTGTTCTCTCTTTTAGTAGAAGTGATACTCCGCTTTACTATAACTACAATATTCGGCAATCCATTATACCTAGAGTACACAACTTCAAGGATCTTGGAGTCTTGTTCGACTCGCATCTTAGCTTTTCTAAGCATATAAGTAGCATAACTACATCATCTTCCAGAGGTCTTGGGATGCTTATTCGTTCTTGCAGGAGTTTTAGTAGCTTGCACACTTTGAAGGTGTTTTACGGTTCTCTTGTCCGGTCCAGATTGGAATATGCTTCAGTTTTTTGGTACCATTACCAACAGTTACTCCTGGAGCGTGTTCAAAAGAGGTTCCTCAAATATTTATCCAACAGGATTGATGGTCATTATCCTGTCTTTGGTTCGACGTATGAGGGTCTGCTTGCGAGGCACAATTTTGATTCTCTTGGTATACGCAGGGAGAAAGCTAGTGGCGGTTTTCTTTATAAATTAATAAATAATTTTATTGATTCTTCTGTGCTGTTGTCCTAGGTTGATTTTCTCGTACCTAGTTTTGACGCTAGATCATCGGCAACCTTCTCAATAGCTAGGGCAAGAACCAATGTTCTCTACAAGGCTCCATTGGTAAATATATCCAGAAATGCCAATGCATTATACGAGGATCCCTTTCGTTAATTTGAATCTATTATTATTATTAGTTCAGTTTTTTTTTTGTATGACTTGGATTACTTTATTATAAATGTGTATATATTTTTTATTTGTTAACTGAATTCTTATTTTTATTTGTAGTACATTAACTGCACCTATTTTTGTTTCAATTTTAATTTTATTCTTAAGTGCATTATGTCCTGCAAGTGGTCTATGTAACTGTTGGACATTAAAGATTACTATTATTATTATTATTATCATTATTATTTGTTATATATAATGTAGATTGAAAAGTATATTAACTTCTTTCATTCAACTATCTCCCTCTTTCCATAAATAAAAAAGTATTAAGGTATTACAGACTGTTTTCACGAACAGACTATATATTATTTAAATAATATTATTAATGTACATTTTGTTGATATTTAAAGGATTATTTTTTTTACGAAAATCGTTCAAAATACTTTATGGACCTTGATAATTTTCTTTTTAGGAAAAGAATGAAAATTGAAATAATTTGAGGTCTTCAATAACGTTAAATTTCTTTGTCGTTTATAGGTTACCCGATTTCATTTGTATTTCATTAACAAAAATTTAAACATCAGTTTCTATATTAATGGTAATCCAATTACTGAAACTGCAGCTGTAAGGCAGGACACCGTTATCATTTGAAGTCTGTAATATTAACTGTAAAGCTTTTTTTCGTGAGTACCTTAAAGTAATATACATATATTTTATATAGTATTCTATATTAAGAAAAAAGAACTTACGAACGATATTATTTATATGATATTTCTGTAACATATTACGTTTTCATATTTAATTAAAATTTCTATAAAAGGCAGCTATTCATTTCAATATACGTATGTAAGTCTTTTAATATTACTTCCTTTGATAAAGACGCTTCATTTTCAATATTAATTTCTATCACAATCAAATTAATCTAGGAATCGAATACAAATTCCAATTTCTGGAGATTAAAAGCTATACTAGTTAATTTAATATTAATTCTATTAATATCATTATTTTTTGGGTATTTGGTCATCTTTACTTTCGCATTTAAGTTGTAATATTATAGATAAATATGTGAGTATATAAGGGACAAAAACTTATTCAGAGTTCAGTTCAGTTTTGGTTGTTGCAGTATACTAATTAAGTAAAATATTTATTTCGAAAAAATGAATGTTTCTGTTTTGATATTGTCTATCCTAACTGTGGCAACTGCGAGGACAATTAGTAATAAAGGCCTTTTGGGTGGTTCTAATAATGCAGGGAAACCCGACTCTATGAATGATGATTTCTGGTTTCAAACTGGCAGCCCTGGCAAAAGATGTAATAACTTATTTGATGGCAACTGTGGTAACGCTGCGATACCTGGTGCCAGTGCAAACGAAAATTGGCTCCAATCAGGTTCTCCAGGAAAAAGATGTAACAACTTATTCGATGGAAGCTGCGATAATGAACCATTACCGCCAAGCGATAATGATTGGAACTTTCCTGGCTCCATTCCCGGTAAAAGATGTAATAATTTATTTGATGGCAGCTGTGGTAACGGCGCGATACCTGGTGCTAGTGCGAACGAAAATTGGTTACAATCAGGTTCTCCAGGAAAAAGATGTAACAACTTATTCGATGGAAGCTGTGGTAACGGCGCGATACCTGGTGCCAGTGCGAACGAAAATTGGTTTCAGTCAGGTTCTCCCGGAAAGAGATTAGCGCCTGATAACATGCATGGGATTAATTCAGCTGAAGATTGGCTAATTAATGGTAATTCTCCAGGAAAATAAGTTTTTGTTTGAATAATGAAGAAAAATAGTAAATGTTTTAAAATAATTAACAAATCATGTATTCTTCTTGATAAATATACAAGCATTATTCATAAATAGTAAATTTATTTTGTCTACTTACAAGGCAACACAGGTAATTTGAAAATTTAGAATAAATTAAAATTTTGTGCGTTTGTAAACTGATATAGTATAAGAACAGCGATAATTTCTTGAGGTGCTCAATTGTCTGTTTTTGGGAAGTAAAATCCTCTAAACTCAAACCTATCTATAGCAATTTACGTGAATGCCACTATGAGAAATACTAAAAAACAACTTTTTATATGTTATGAGTGTAAATAGTTATCCTGTAGCCAGTACTTCTTTCGGGAAACCACCCCATATATATATATATATATATATATATATATATATATATATATATATATATATATATATAGATAAGGGTTTCTTAATTATAAAAATAATTATTTCGGTAAAAGGAAAACAAAATATGAATTTGTAATATGTATTTGAGGTACTAAAGAATTTTGCCAGAGAAATTTTCGACTTATTTTAATATAGGTACAACACCTATTAGACGAATGCGAAAAATTTACATAAATTTTAACTCTTTGACAATAATCAATAGCTGGAGTAACAAACTCGATAAACTTAAATGCGATCGACATTGTGATTCATTAAAAGGCGAATTCTCGTATAAATTATGTGCCTTCCTAAATTTAAGGTGTCTAAAAGTAATTTCTCGGGCTATAAATAATTTAAAAGGGAATTATGTTACGTTACGGACGGTTTCTTACGTGCAATTTACTCATCCGAACAAGATATTACGAACTATAGCAATAAATATCCTTTTAAAACCCTTTTCAAATAACGCGATTTTTAGTTCTTTTAATTATTAGACTTACTGTTAGTAGTGAAATTTAGTAATAATGTTATTTTTGTTATTTTTAAAACCTGTTATATATAGTAATAAAAATTCTTCTGCAACTTACGGGTATGTTGGAAGTTTAAAATTTGTTTTATTTATGATATTGTTAAATTAACTTACATGTATTTGTATATAGTCTATATATGTCCTAGCATATTATAAAATCATTTGTAATGAGCGTTCGTAGATGCACTCCTTACATGTTAATTCTTAAGATTAACTTGTCTTCTGCAACTAAGTTATGCTTAGTGAAAAGAGGTCAATTTGTTTGAATAATTTTTATAAGAAATCATAAAATTACATATTGTTTAACGTATTGAATTTCGCTGAGAAATATAGACTTTCCCGGGAAAAATTACACTTACTACTTTAATGATGTTCAAATATAACCAGGAACCAAATTATCTTCGGAACTAATTTCTAAACTACTTTGGAAATATCCGGCTGCTAACTTATATGCTTATTTGTCGTATAAACAGAGCTAATCATAAACGCACGAAATTTTTGTGTTTTTTTTGTATACTAGCAGTTATTTATACAAATAAAATATAATAACACTATTCTCATATTCTTTTATATTCATTAAAATATGTTTCCATTACTGCTGAGCCTTAGACATTTTGTACCATATATTTTAAAAATGCGTGAAATTAATAATGCTCTTCACGAATAGGGAGTATAATAGTATTTTACAAGCGGTGGTGACCCATATTTTATTATTCATTATGCATAGTAAAAAATATTTATTACACTGTAGCTCATCTGGGAATCATCCGGACCAACTTCTTTCAATTTTCCGAGCATGACTCCAGACAATTATGGATGTCGACTAACACTTCCCTGTCATATTTTATGCGTCTTTCGAGAATTCCCTCAAAAATAAAAGTACATACTGCATCATAATCGTGTGCTGTTGTGTCTAAATTTCATAAAGTATACGTGTAACTTAAATAATTTTCATGATGTCAGCATATCCTCATTTATCTTTTAATATAAGTTTGGGACTTATATGTGAGGTTATGAGTGTTCATGCACGTTTACCAGAAAATAAATACAATATAATATAAAGCGTGGTGTCTGTAGGCCCCTTTACGAAAAATTATTCAATTTGGAGAAGATATAAAGACGTCGTCGTTCTGAGCGTAACAGACGTGAAATGTTATGAAATTGGGTTATATTGTGCACGCTATATAACATTTTGTTATGAAGAAAACAATATTTCTATATTCAAATTTATTTGAACAAGTATACTGCTAAACTTTTTATTGAAAGGTGTACGTTAATATTGTTATGAAAATACGAAACTTTGTTTGCGGTTGCAGATATAATTTTAATATTTATAGTATTCTCGAGGGAAATCTTCAATTTTAAAAATACAAGCAAATCAAGCTATGGAAAGAACTACTGATACAGTCATAAGTAAGAATGAAAGTTTCGAAAATATATATTCAATTAATATTTTACACCAGTAACACCACGTATCAGACTGTTGAAATCTCAATAAAACTGGATTTATGGCAATACAGATTTGAATATTATTTTTTATGAGATGCAACTGAACATAATGTCAATCTGAAATTCTTAGAAATAATTCTCGATAGATATTAACGTGCAACATATCTCAAGTTAACAAGAAAAAAATTTAAATTAAAAAAAAACGTTATCTAATTTGGTACGTAGACTTCCGTGGTCGTGGTCCATGGTATCTACTTCTGGGTTTCCGAGCTGGAACCGCGTCACTAGTATATCTGCCGACGTTTCGTACCCATTTGTATGGGACATCTTCAGGGCTGAACTACTGCACTGAAACTGAAACGTTATCTAATAAGGAAATATTTTATCGGCAACAGCAAGTAGTTCTAATTAATTAGTTAGACTAGTTGAGGTGATGATGGAATCATAGTTAAAACAACGATACACTCACTTGTTTATACATATGTATATCGCGATGACATGTACATATACTGACTTATCAAGAAACAGTTGAATAATGTGAAAATATAAACAACTTTTGAGTCTTTATAGATATAATTCATAATAAATTGAGCAGTTTGACGTATTTAATTAAAATTGTATTATATTTTCAAACATCTTTAAATCAATGTGCGAAAATATATTTGGAAAGTCCAATTGACTTTATATAGTATTCATTATAATAATCAGCAGATCAAATTGATATACATTTATTTTTTTCCAGTCGCGTTTGCCACTTTTTCAGCACAGCTAAAGCTCTCACTAGATTTCTAGCCGTCTTTTTGGAAATTTTGCTAGCCCTGTAAATGAAGTCATACCATAAGTACTTCTATGTTTAGTTATATAATTAAGGTCCCAATAGTTTATAGTTCCAATAGCTTAACATCAATTGGACAGGACATGAGTTATTATGGTCATGCTTGTGATATGACTAAAAATCTTCCCGAATAATAAAATTTGGATTCTAGCCAGAGACACAAGCGAATATATATTTTCTGTATAACTGTTTTAAAATCTATCACGTTATTAGATGATTGTTGATTTGACTGTAGACAAGATTTTGCAGCAAATTCCAAAGCGGAAGCGAACAAATTATATTCAACAGCGTATATTTTATTTTGAGTACTTGTTATTTGTTTACCCTTTCTTGAACAAATACGATAATTGTAATACGGGGTGTTATCGAAAAGTTCTAGAAATGTAACAAAAAATAGATTGCAGAATACCAGGATTTCATTAATTTCTGCCACCTTTAAGCACCAAACATCTTTATAGCTTTATTTTGTTAATGTGTTCAATACCGTCTGCAGCTCAGTTTAAATCTTCTCTATTGTGTCAAATCCTCACTCATTAAACTTGATTTTCATCTCTGTAAAGAGGTAAAAATCGTAACGGATCGAGTTGGATAGGAGTACTCAGTTCTTTCAATTTAGTTAAAGATTTTCATGTTGCTTTTGTTCGTCACTTAACAGTTGTGGCACGAAATTTGTTGCTATTCCTTTCATGTATAATTTTTTCAATAAAATCGGTCAGCATGCATATGTTAGAATGTTACAGATGTCTTGGAAGGTCTGTCTATAATTATTTATAATTTCATTTCGAACAGTAACGAGATGTTCTGTATACGCCGGTTGATTGGTAGCCCGGAACGTTCATCGTCAACTGATATTACATAAGAACGGTCAGACATTCATGTGCTATCCCGTGACTATCATCATAGAAAAGTTTTGATCTCTCGACGCTATTAAATATCCTACTAAGGTCAATTAGGACATCTATCCGTATCGATACGAACTATCAGTTTAGCACCAAATGTTAAAAGAGCAAGCAGTACCAGTTGATCTGGCCGTCCGAAAGCCATGTTGGTGTTTCGTTGTGTTATTGTTCCTTTCTACATACTTTAATAGACGACATAAAAGTAAATTTTTGGAAATTTTAAAACAAAGGTGGTCTATTATTTTAGTATCGCGGTTTTCAAAAACTGGCACAACTCTACCTATTTTACAAAAATCTAGAAAACAATCATCTGTAAAAGATAAGTTAACTAAATATGTAATTCTTTGATTCGTGGGTGTACTAGTCGAGACCTTATATTTTAATTTTTTATGGATTAAATAAAGCAATTCGGTTTCATCAAAAGGAAAAAGAAAAATCGAGGTACTATTTTGTAAGATTGAAAGGCCAAGATTAGCATCACCATTTATCAACCCTAAAATATTTATTACAAGATGTGGCAACCAGATTTAGGCTTTTATAGATATATTTTTTATCCCGTTTAGGTATACTACTCTCAATAACTCGATAGTTAGACTGCTCAGATATCACATTTCTTGCAGCCTTAGATGTATTTGATGAATTGCTTATTACTGTAATCATTTATTAAAATTTGAAATTAGTTTACGATGAGATTTTTTAGCGTCTCTATAGAAATTGTTTAATATGTGAAAATTAATTTTTACATTATGCAAATTTTTCTAATTTAAACTAGTTTTTTTACCTTTTCAGTGACACATCTATTTCTCGCATCTGTTTTACAATAACAGTCCATCAAGGGAAACTCCTATTTAAATAATATAAAAACATGTTAATGAAGCTAGTAAAACTGGCATTTAGGTTAGAACGTGCATATATCTTATACCACGATTCATAGATAAAAACTAGGCGGAAAGCTTCTATGGATTTTTTACAAAAAATTCTTCGGATTTGAAACACTCTTTTTGATTAATTTTGACCGGATTCGATTCGAAAGCTACTTTTCTGAGATTAGATATAACGTAGTTAAACACATCGACCGTGTTCGTCATGTTTATAAATATATATTATTTCATTATAAAGCATAACATACTCTCTGCATATTTATTAACTTTCCTCTATGTATTTGATTGAATGGGTGGATAGAAGTTAATAGAATTAAAAAAAATATTTTCATTCACGAAACTTTTCAGCTCTCCAAAAGCTCGTAAATGGTGACCCAACGATATCAGAGAAGACGGGGCGGTTCGAATAAATTCCTAGAGAGGCGTCGACTTTATTTTAAAGCACCTGCCGACTAAAACCATGAAAACCGAGAAAGAAGTTCATAAATTTCTGAACGACCTGGAACAAATAAAATATTTAAAACATTTGATAATGAATAGTTTTTAAAGAATTTAGCTAAAAAAAGTCAAAATTAACATTTAATAAAAAGTATGAACTTATTCATTATGAGTAAAACGTAATACTGATAATAACCAAAACTTTTGTTATGTTTTAAGAATATCAGACGATTCTATAAATTTCCAGTTCATGTGGGTGCAAAGCAAAGACCAAACGGTAACATTTATTATTTTGGTATTTCGAAAGGTTAACTAGTACATTAACCGCTAATACATTGAATTCACAACTAACTAAAGGTGGAAACTTATTCAATCGGCTTTTGCTGTCATTAGTGATTGAGGCTTTCTTATTCTGAAATGAAAACTGGCTGAAAAATTATTTCAAATTGTCGGCAAAATTTCTCTAGGTAGTTTTCTCTAGCTATAATGTTCTTAGTTACGTTCTAAACTATTTACCTTAATCCTAATATAAACTGTATCTTACATCATTTACCTGTGCGATTTAAGATCATTTGATTCATTAATTAGATGCTTTTCTTAATATTAGTACCATACACTCATTTCATTTCTTTGTTAAATTCTTTTATACAGTGGTCCTAGGTTTATTTTCTTTGTGTGTAGATGTACATACGTCTCGCTTTCAATATTGAGTTATTTGAGTAATATTTTATCATAAAACTTTCAACATATAATAAGTGTATTAGTATACCATTTAGCTCAAAATTTTTCTGGTTAAGACATCATGAGTTGCCAAAAATTGAAAAGTGTTTTCAGATATTGAGAATTGGTTTTTTATTTTGGGCTTAACTAAGAAGTTGCAGTATATCTGGATTTAAGGCGCTTAAGAAATGTTTATATATTTAATTTCTGCCCTTGTTTTATTTTTTTAAGGTGTTAGGTACTAATTAAATAAATATTTTATTACAAAATTAATGTAATTTTTTCCCGTATTTATTGGATGTAGTTACGAAACCAATAATTACCATCTGAAACAACCACGTGATTAGACGCAGTCGTAATTTGAATATTCGTGTTAGTATATGTTCAGTAATAGCTTTTTTTTTAAATTTTCTTTCTTTTGTATACATTAATTAATTTATTCACGAAATACTACTTTAAATTCCTGTCCATTTTTATGTAAATAATTGAAAATTCTCTATATTGTATCTTTTTTGCTATCCTATTTATTTATTTATTTATTACGTAGATTTGAGACTAATTTAATATTAAATTCTAAAAGAATAACTTTTTTTGTTGTCGAAAATGAAATTTAATCCAGTTCCGGTAAAACCGCTTAAATTGTTTAAAATTTATTATTATTATTAATTATTAATAATTAATTAATAATTATTATCAAATCTTGTCTATCGAGTCCTATTTATTCATTAATTTATGATATTTAAGTCTTAATTTTCACATTAATAACGGTTTTACCTGGAATTTAATTATTTTTTAATTAATTAAAGTGAAATTACATTTATTTATTTGTTTTTTCTTCTTCTTTTGTTATTGTGGTGTTTAAACTTGTGAGGCATTTATTAACTAGTCCGCGGCACGAGATTCCTTGTTCGTCACCCTGACATACTTATATACAAGATGTTGCTTAATTTATTAAATGAGGTGGTGCGTTTATCTTTATTGAACAATTTACGCGACCGTCTTCGATTGGCCAGACTGGAAAGCTGCACTCTGAGTGGACACGTTTGAGTAATCAAGTCAATCCCTGATAGGCCTCGTTTGTTTTAATTAGCTGCAATGTTTCGGAATTAAGAAGTGTATCAAACTAGTTACTTACTAAGAATAATAAATAAATTGGGTATTTATAAAAGAAGTGAATTAGCGTTTACGAGATTAATCACAATTAAAGCAAAAATTAATAACATTTCAACTCAGAGCTGCTCAACGGGGATGGATTAATTATTAATGCGCCTAGACAAGAAAACGCAATTTTTTGGCAAAAAATTGTTTTATATTTTAATTATTGCAACTCATTACGTTTAATCCAACGATATTAAATTCTTTTCATTCCTTCAGAAATGTAAGCTTCATCAAAGTGTTCCAAAAGCGTTGCTTTTAGTGATTAACCCTCATTCGTCCTAAATCTCTTGCTATTGAGTAAAGTTTTTAATGTTGGGAAAAAGCAAATAGTCTAAGAGAACCAAATTTGACGAACAAGCTGGACACGAAAGCATTTTGGAATGCAGTTCATGAAAATTTGTGTCAAATACTCAGAGAACTTTTCCAAAGATATCTAAACAAATCCAAAGCCAGAAGAATGGAGAATTGCACATATAACGACAATGCGCAAAAAGTAGGAAAAAAGCAAATGTACTACAGAAAATATTGAAAAATCGAATCGAAATGCAATACTGTTTAATGGAGGTAGAAAAAGCTGGGATTAAAGCAAGCAGATCTACAATCGATTATTTATTTACAATGGCACGAATTCTGGAAAAGTGTTCAGTCAATAGGTTCACTTGCTTTATGGAGATTTTAGAAAAGCGTATAGTGTGCTTCTTTGGGAATCTTTACATCGTATAAACGTAATGCAAAAATCATCAAGACAGTATAAAGTTGTTTTGTGCTAATAACGTGTCAAAAAAATTGGGATTAACTTGACATCGGAATTTGCAGTGACAAAAGAATTAAAATCGGAGCGTAATATGTCCTTGACATTATTTAAGATCTATATAGAAAGTGGGTTGAAGGATAATCTAGTACGTAGACTTCCGCAGCCGTGGTCCATACTATCTTCTTCTGGGTTTCCGGTCTGGTTTCCGCGTCACTGGTATATCTGCCAACGTTTCGTACCCACTCGTTTCAGTGCAACAAACAGTAGCAGTAGTTGAGCCCTGAAGATGTCCCATGGGAATGGATACGAAACGTCGGCAGTTATACCAGTGAGGCGGTTCCAGTCCGGAAACCCAGAAGAAGATGGGTTAAACGACTATAAAAAGAAATATAAAAGAATTACAGTTTGAGGATGACCAAGTTGTTATAGCATTGAGTTTCCACGACATAGATTACATGGTCCTCAAACTTATAGATAAGTATTAAAAGTGGAAATTAGACATGAATATGACCAAAATAGAATATATGTGTATTGAAAGAGACCGATATGACTTAATATGGAGACGTGGTCAAAACATCAGATAATAATATAAATATTTGGACACGAAAATAACTACTAATGAGTAGTTTTCTGTGGGGTGAGTGTATAATATGACAAATGAATAACTAAAGAAAACAAAGAACGAATATATAATACAATTGTTAGAAGCATAGTAATATGCTTCTGACAATGCGAGGTGTGGCATTTAAAAGAGATGGAAAACTTTAAGAGCTATCTAAATGGTTTTCTAGATGGCCATATAGAGATAATGACAGAGAATAGAATACCGAAGAAAATAATGGAATAGCACCACAAGGAAGAAGGGAGCGTGAAAGTTAAGGAAGAAATTGACATAGAAATACCGACAAAAGGCAAAAGTTCACTATGTCACAAATATAGCACAATGTTGGACATTTCTTTACAAAATAAAAAAAAATGACATTATCATATGCATCGCCTTTATGTATTTTGTGTATGAATAAACTTTTTTATTCCAAGTTTATTTGCAATTTGTAAAAGAATAATAAGTTTACTTTTACTGAGTATTTCTATGTGTTGGTCCTCTTTATTGAGTAAGGGATGTGGAAAGAAACTTAGTTTAAAAATACAATGTGAAACATACATACATTTATTAATATCATTGTTTGTCAAAGTAAGGTGTATTTATCTATTATAGTCGACTAATTGTGGATTCATTATCATGGCGAAGAACAACTTTATTCTTGCTTAAAAGGTACCTAGCAATCGATATACGGACATTTATAGGTAAATTAACTGCGACTTTATTAGAAGATATTCATGATTACTATGTTGTTGCTTATTATTTGGCAGGCTCTGGTAGGTGTGTTTACTGTTTTGTCGCATTTCAATCAATACGATCTGAGAATCGAACTATGAATATATAAACTGCAGTTAATTAGAAAAATGCTAGACTTTAATTGTAAATATAATTAAGTAAAGATATAGAATAGATGCTAAGAAACTAACATTAGAAATAACGACTTATAGGTACTTTAGTAAAAAATAGAAGTTTCCATTAAAGTAATTCGGCTTGTACATGTACACATTTCTTTTTAATTCATAAATACAATAATACGGTAAGTTATCTAAATACCATACATACATATATAGTGTATTGATATAAAAATAATTTACCCTGCAGTAAAGTATTTCAAATAACGATTATTGTATTTAATCACTAAAGTTGATATATAACCTCTTTCCACATTAACTTTCGTAATTCTGTATACGCATTTCGACAACTAAGTTGTCATCATCAGCAGATAATTGCAAAGTGTCGCACCTGGTAAACCACGGCGAAAAATACCTGTACGAAAACAAACTCCGTACGCGATCTGTACCGTTGAGAACCAAAATGTGATTACGCAAGTTAATGTGCAAAGGGGTTTTATATATATATATATATATATATATATATTAAGGTTGATATATATCAACCTTAGTGATTAAGTTAATCAACATCAAATTCAACGATTATTGTAGTCAACGCATATACATATTTTTCTGCCGTTGCTGTAAAAAATAAAGCTCCACAGTCAATTTAAGATTGTTCGATAAACGTTAGACTTACATTAATTTATTACTGCTAGGACGTATCTTTAAAATATGTTTTCAATGACATTTATGTATGCTTGTTTTATTCATGACTGTATATGATTACAATAATGTTTAGTGTCTAAGAAATATAAATACTTCTTTAAATAAAGATCGTGGGTTATTGAAATTTATTACATAGCATTTATAATCGAGAACATACAAAATATATTATGTTGTCTAAGTTTATTATACATCGAATAGTTTACGATGCACTTATGTTTCACAATGTATGTAGAATTTAGTTTATTTTAAACATCTGAAAAAAAGTCACAATTAAACAATTATTACGTGCAACAATTACTAAATAAAAATAAGTGAAAGTTTTAACAATCTTTCTACTTTATTGCAAACAGATGTCAATAAAGATTTTCGTCAAGTGAAGGTTGGTTGCAATTGGTAACTTTTTGTTTAAAATTTATGCATTAAAACTTATTATTTCAATTTCTTTTAAAAATATCAAACACCCTTCTTTCTAATATCTTTTTATCAAAAGTCGTGTACATAAACATTCTCCTTTAATGTATTTAAGTGGCATTAAATCAACTTCTGTACTAGTGGGCGAATAAACTTATATTAAATGCTGAACAAACAGAAAGAACAAACGACAAATAAACAAGACGTCAGAAATGTATTGCGAAGTTCTTTTTGTTTTTATGCTGAACACCAGAGGCGAACAAAATTCCACTTTGTCGCGGCTAATTTTCCACAAATATCCTAAGATATACATTTATTATGTTCCGGACATTTTCTTTATTCCTAAAATTACTTGTAGTACCTACAAAGAGCTTTTTTTGGTTGTTCGTGCAGTGATTTTTACGAAATAAATCTTATTAAGAGTGTTATATAGATAAGATGTTAAAACCATTTATTTGATTTACCTAATAAAATATTGCTTCCGAAGTATTTGTACTTTTAGTGATGTTAACATTAACTTAAAATTATTGTTTTGTTAAAATTCTTACTACTAGTTATTCATCCATTTTTTCTTGGCCAAGATTTTCATGTATGTGTTTGAACAACAAATACTTTATTCTTATAATCAATGATTTCCATGTCTGGCAATATGAAAGTAATTCCTTTAAAAAAGTCATTACTTTTCTCAATTCCACGCACAGTTGCCTCTCTTTTCAAGATGGCTCATTAGAACTTTCCATTTGTCGAAAACCGGGACATGCCAATAGATACCTAAACGCTCTTTCTCACCTAACCCAACACAAAACTGTAGTGTCATAAACAATCTAATACAAAGAGCCTTCTCTATATCTGAACTTGATTCACTGTCCTGAAGACTAAACCATGTATTCTTAATCAATAACAAATATTCCAAGTAGATATCTAACACACCATAAACTAATTACTTACATCCAAGACCGTCCAGTTCCGTTTCTCAATGCACTTTTATTTCTAATGTACACTTAACTTATATCCAAGGGGCCACTTACCGTGTCAATAATTCCTCTAAGACTCCGTTCCACGTTACTGGAGCCCTTTTCTGCCAAAGACCTCTAGTGTCATGGTGGGTTTCTTACTCACGTGGCAATGTACATATATTGGTGAGACAAAGTATTCGGTTGGTATTTGTGTTTCTGTATGCACTTTATACTAGGACATTGTATGCAGCAGGGTTTACGCTTTTTCAATACAGATTGAAAAATTCAAAAATATATTTAGATTCTGTCAAGATTCTAATTCGCATCATCTATATTGTTACAGCCGAAAAATCCGCGTGTCCATAGAAATCTAAGCTATCCTTTACACAATAACTGGAAAATATCACTCTTCAAAAAACTTGTTCATCATAAACACAATGCTCCAGTGATCTGAAATAACTCCCATATAACACCCTCTCCGAACTAACGGACTTTCAATTTCAGTACATCAACGAGAAAACAAACAGTAACTTTGAGGATGTCCCTTGTAAGAGCGATTGTGATTGTTAATATCAAGCGATACCAGGTATAATCAAGTATGCTATGAAGTAGGCAATTAATAAGTACAAATCATCTGTACAAATTTTTTCTTAGTAGTTTTAATATTTTCCTGTTTCGATGTACGTTTTTAGTACTAGTCATGTTTTGCTAATCTTGAGCTTAATACAGTGAAAAACAATATTTTATTCTGACAATTTTTATTATATCTTATTTATTATATCCAGTTGCTGGCACTGAAAAGGCCATTTATGAACATAGTGAAGATTAATGGTCTCAAATTAGATCTCTAAAGTACACCGTACGTGGCCGAATATTCCACAGAAGGAAACTCGTTATAGAAAATATTGTGTTAAGATAAAAATTGAAAAATTTAATTCATACACTGCTAAAAACAAAGGACTGGAAATTAGAGAAGTATATCATAATCTAGATGAACAAAGAAAAGTCGGTATATATTACACCTACTTGGCCCTTCATCTCAATAATCTCTCTTCTAATGTGTAAACTAAACTACATTGATTTTGTAGGTCTATTATTGATAAGCCCATGTCGGTAAGAGAAAAAGTAGTTTCTAATCAATGAGTATATTATCGACTAAATAAATACATTGCTCGATCAATTTGGAAAAATTAAATAACATAGATATTGGGCGGTAGTTGGAGATATCCAGTTTTAAATATAGGAATATCTTTGCGATCTTCCATACGTCAAGATGAATACAAGATGCAATGATTCATTATAATTAATATTTTTGAAACCAGCTGAGCAAATACATATTTACAGTCTCTAACTAAGAAACCATGATTTTCATCCTGGCTAGAGGTAAAAAAAATTTTCAGTCTACAAAAATCTTTCGTTGTCTTTAGTGAAATTAGTGTAAATAGTGAAAGCTGTTCACGCTATGCGTTGTAGACCATGAAACAATTGTTGTATTTTAGGAAAGGTTTGAAAGTGATTCAGGTTTTACCATATTAACATAAATTTGTGAAGGTGTCTCTACAGATTTGCCAGTTAGTTTCAAAAATTATTTCAGTCATGCAAATATGATATCATTAGATGTGCAGCTATCTTTTTCTGCTTATAAGAATTGTTCCAGGGCGTATTCGGTTTGCTGAAACAACTGCGGAAACATATCTTACAATTTAAATATTTAACGGATCTTATCTAATTTGTGACTTCGCGGAAGACGCTTCAAAGAGTAAGTGTTTCATGACATTTTATAAATTACTATTTATTTTACATATCCACTATCAAGCACAATTTCGCTTATTTATTTAATAGCAATGGCATTGATCGCTTTTGTACGAATGCACAGGATAGTTTGAATTAAAGAAACAGTAACAGATTTTTCAATTCCAATGATTTTGTCAGTGATTTTTGGACATTTTATACAAAGTTGATTAATAAAAGTCAGTTAAAACATCTTTAGCAAATGAATATTGCTTACTACAAAGTATCTTCTGCAAAGAATTCTTTTCGACATTATCCACACTTGAGGTTATAAAAAATGTTTCAAATAATTGCAGCATTAAAATGCCAATACGTCATTTGGTTTAACATTTTTATTAAATTAGCAAAATAAAAAAAAATGTGTGTCATTAACACAAATAAATGAGCTCCTGTTGGTTAGATCGAAAATTAAGAGAAAATTCCTGGTATTATTTAATGTTAATTAAACAGAGTTAAGTATGTTTTATTCATTCAATGTTTAAACTAAAATATAATAGCTTGAATTGAAATTATAATACATTTTATTTTTAAAACATATTTTTGATATTACGATATTATTATTACATTTGATTCTTTTTTGGTATATTTAATCTTGCAGTTAATCGCTACAAAATAAACCATAATAACGGAATTGTAAATTTGTTCTTCGTAATTTCCTCGCTTATAATTCATAATTCATGCATTTAAATTCCTTTTAAAAATGCAAACATCGAAGAGGGAGGAAATTTCATTTTAAATGTACGAAAAAGTTAATGATTAAAAACTTTTAGGAGAGTTAAGAATGGAAAAGACGATGTTCAACAGGTTTAAGCGTTACTTTTGTTCGACGCATCGGGTGTTATAATTTATAATGTTTTTTTTTCTTGTTGGCGGGACTAAAGTGTGGATACTTTAAATATATAATGAACAATGCTAACAAATCGGATATTCTACATAGGTATTATGTATTTTAGATTAAGTTAAATAAAGTATATGATTAGATGCAATTCAACAATAGTAAATATACATAAAATATGGTCAGAAATTGAAAATAAGCTTGATGCAGTTATACGCGTCACTTAGACCTTGTAAAAATGCTTAAATATTTTCGTAAAAACTTTACATCTATGTATGTATTGTACATATATGGTAGATGAGATGTACATTTCATTTCAGTGTATGTGACAAGTTTTCTACAATATTAATAGAGAATAAAACAGATCACTAAAGGTTGATATATAACCTCTTGCCACAATAATTTTCGTTTTCTGTATACGTATTTCGACAACTAAGTTGTCATCATCAGCAGATAATTAAACTGTGTCGCACCTGGACAACTACGGTAAAAATACCCGTACGAAAACAAATTCCGCACGCGATCCGTACCGCTGAAAGCCAAAACATACACTGCAAGTGTACGGCACTGTTTAATTATCTGCCAATGATAACAACTTAGTTGTCGAAATACGTATACAGCAAACGAAAATTATTGTGGCAAGGGGTTATATATCAACCTTCAGTGATCTAATTAATCAACCACAGGCTCCATTAAAATTACCTTCAAGAGAATAAAATATTTACTAAGACATTTTCGGTTGTACATAGTTCTTAAAAGTTCTGCAAATCTCTATATTTCAGTTTAAGTTGAGTTAAAATACTAATATGTGCCAGTTTTATCACATTTAATTTCTTAAAATCACATTGATTAAATTTCAACAACTTCTTGAATATAAATGCACCACCAAGGCTCGATAGCTTGATGAGCACAACAGGTATTCGTGAGAAAGTAGCCTGCACTGAGATGATAAGAGAAAAAGGATCGGAATGGTATGTTATTTCTGCCCCATCACGAACAATTAGTCAGCTAAAAGCATAAGATTAGTAAAGATACAAATACGTGTATGATCTTTTTGCAAAGAAAGCTATTTATCTTAAATGAGAAGTTAAATAGCAAATTATATCATCTATAAATGGAGATGTAATCCATTATCATATACAATTCTGTTTAATAATGTACTTTATAAATTAACATTTCCTATTATTCAATTATTATTATTAATTACAGAAAATTAATTAAAAATTTTCTGCATTGGACCAGGACTGGATCCTGTTCTTCTTCTTCTGTTGCCCAATCTATTAAATTATTACTTATAACCTACCTACTTTACTTACTATATATTTATTTATTTTATTTATTTATATTTACATTTGGCCCAACAGAATTTCTTCCATTAATAGGACAAAACCAATCATACATACACACAAATGCGTTCAAGAAGAACAAAAAGTAAATATAAAATTTCCTAATACATAACGGAACATAATAATTCTTTACATGTAAGTACTTGGCTAAAGAAAAAAATATATATAAAAGTACAATAACAAGCAGAGAAGAAATGAGAACTCAGCAATTCCCCCTACGTATCCTCAATTGCTAGTTTGAATAATGCTTATGAATTTCTCCTGCAGAAAATATTTTATTAAAATTGTATAGTTGTATAGAAATATATAATTATGCGCTTTCCAATGGAAAATCAATGAAAATTAACGTTTCCTGCTATTTCATTGTTTTTATTAATTCCAGAAATTGTTTCTAGATTCGAAATTCTACTGCTTAGTAGCTTAATTGGCTAAAGCAGTTGTCTAGAGCATGGCAGAGACAGGAATCTTGATTCAATAAAGAAAAAATTTTAATTCACTTTCCGTAATTAATAATAGTGATGGTATAGCAAGCAATGTTAATTTTTATTAATTTCCCATTATGAAGCGCTTAAGTGTATATTTATATATAATTGTAAGCGATGTAACTAGTAGATAATCAATTTGTTTCTACACAAAATGTTTTAAGGTTAAATAGTCAATATAGAACTTATTTAGATTTCAGGAATCGTTAAAGGGATTCTGGAAAAAAAACAATATAATACAACATTTAGTACAGAAATTAATCGATGATAGATGATAAACATCACAATTTATTAAGAATGTGAAATTAATGTAAAAGTAAATTCGAAATAACGCAGAATAATTTAAAATGCTTTATAAATACAAAAATAACGAGTTTTAAAGGCAATAAAAATAAAGTTAAGGTGCTTCAGGCTGCTAATGGCGTTGCTAAGTTCGAAGTTTTGCGTTCAGTCTGACTCCGAAAGGAGCAACAAAGGATATGTACGGTGAATGCACAGCCGATCAAAATAAAATATGCCTTTGCTTTGAAGTAACAGCAGGTATTAAGAATTTTAAAATTTTGCTCTAGAAAATTTGTTTGTTTCAATTATGTTTGATAAGGAAGAGTTCGAATCTTACCTTAATGAAATATGAAAAAGTTCGAACTCTACCTTTTCATATTTCCCTAATGTACTAATAACATTTAAAAATGTTGTTTTAATTACTTTAAATTATATTTGAATTTTTAATTAATTGATGTCTTGTCTCGATCTTTTCGTAAGTAAATTAATTACTTTTGAATAAAGAAATGTGGATTGTGATAACAAACTAAAGAGACAGGTGATGGCCATACAGTTTGTTTTATTCTAAGTGTGAATTTTGTATCGCTTTCAAATAAAATTTAATTTAGAATTTTTGTTTAAATATCAAGTTGTGAACGTACACTTTTAGAAGTACAATAATCACGTATATACTTAATAACTGTTATATTCAAGTTTAATTGCTATATTTATTTAAAACACAAATAAGTTTAATTCAATTTTTGGAATATAGTTATGGAAATTTCAAAAATAATTTGATCTTTTGTTAAAAAATACGCCATATAAATAGGCAGATGATGGCTATAATTATAGTCAATGTTGGTGTTAGTATTTAATTCATTTTATTTAAATTATATTCAAAGGCAAATTCTTTGAACTTTTATCATTATAATACAACTTTTGATTTAATTAATTTCGAAAACAAAGGTTTTGTTTTAGATCAAATTGTTGAACCTAGATTTAGATAGAAGTTATTAAGTCGAAATTCATTTTATTTCAAGCGTACTATTTCGTTGTTTATTTAAAATGTTTAACGTTGTTGAATATTACATGATATTCTTTTGCACATGTTTTCATAATATTTATTGTAATGATGTTTAGATACTTTAATATTTTAATTCAATGATATTTAACTACTTTCAATGCTAGCGATTCTATTGGCGAATGTACTTGTCTAATAATATTGAATCCTAAAGATTTAGTTTATGATTTTAAAATTCAATACTTTACTTATTTAAATGTCGTGCATAACATTGAATGCTACGCCTAGTTTATACAAAAGAACACAAACTCTAAGCAAGTCAAACTTGAAAAGAATAAAGGGTGTTAAAGAAATATTTATTTGTCTCTCTTCTTTCATTTAGCTAAGGGTCGTAGCAGTAAGCAATATGCAATTGCGTATCTGAACTAACTATTTTGTTTTATTTGGTTTTTAATAAACGATTTAATTAGTAATATAGGTATGTGTGCGGTAGAATAATATATCGTATCTTGATGTAATTAATTTTATTTAGTCATTTTATAATCATAGACCTCCCAAGCGTAGTTTCTGTGTTAATATAAAGAGAAAGCATGTATTTTTTTCCCTAATTTCTCAGAAAATATGGGAAGCTATTTGGAATAGTCAGTTTTTCACAACTTGAAATTTTTCACGTTGCTTACTTTGTCAGCTTATTATTAATTAGGATGCTCTCTATATTGCTGAAGGTGACTTCTTATTGATGACAAAAAGTTAATAAATAAACTGAATATTACTTACGTAGAAACTTTTCAATGAACTTCGGTCCCTTAATTAGCAACGTGTCTGACCAGTTTTTGAAAAGAAATCTTGAAGTCACATTTGGTCAAACATCTGACACCTAAAAACCAGTTCTGTGTATTCATATAAATTGGAAAGTTTTGGATATGCTCGAAAAGGCTCAGAAAGTGGAAGAATTGTGTCAGTGTGTGAAGCTTATCAATTTAATCTGGTACGTAGACTTCCGCGGTCGTGGTCCATACTGTTTCTATGCGACAGACAGTAGCAGTAGTTGAGCCTTGAAGATGTCCCATACGAGTGTGTACGAAACGTCGGCAGTTATACCAGTGACGCGGTTCCAGCCCGGAAGCTCAGAAGCAGATAGTACTTATTAATTTAATTTAAATAATCTTAGAGCGAGATTTGCACATCATTTGCAGCTTAGAAGGTCGATAGATCTTGATACAATCTGCGTATAAATTTGGTCAATACTGGAAAATTGCACAAAATCATGTTAGACATGATAACGGTGTAAACTTTTTGTTGGGATGTACGAATACAAAAGTACTCGTATGGTAGCCACACGATGAACAAAATGTATACATAGGAGTGGTTCGAATACTAAAATCGCATCGCCGGCATTACCTTGTACGAAGAGTACCCGACAAATTTTAACTCTATTTTCAGCGTCTGTAATAACAAACGTTTTTATATATTGTGTCATTTCTCATTTACAATGTTAGTGCTTAGTAATACAGTTGATCACCCTTGTGTTACTCTTTCGCGCTTTGCGCATACGCCTAACCTTGTAGCTGTAGTTCGTGGAAGAATAATTAGAAATATTTGCAGAAGCAAGTAGTCTTATCCGATGAAATTAATATCGAAAACATTGAGACTTACCGAACGAGCAAACCCCATTTTTTAACACTATCCGATTACTAATGAAAATTACCTAAAACTGGTTGGAAAATAATGTATTTAAGTTTATTAAAGTTTCCAATTGGCCTTGTAAACTAACCAGAATCCTCTTGATTATCGAGTATGAAATTTTCTCGAAGATATGGCTTCTAAAAGATGTATTGCCGTTTTGTTGGGTTATTTCTTTTTTATGGGTCACTAAATTACAGACAGTATTTGTGACTAGTTTGTGTAACTTAGGCAAAATTAATGTGTCTCTATTGAAACAGAAAGTAATGTATGACATTTTGAAGGCTAATGACTTCTCCAATAATTTACTGGGCAAAACTTTCCATAGTCTACTACAAAAAGTTATTTTAATTAGGTATTCTTTTTTACCGTTTCCATTGATGCTTTCTTATAGATTTTGTACCAAGTTACTTTCGCAGCCTGTCTGTGTGCCTTAGTCGCTGTTTCTAATATTTGACGTTTACTTACTCTTTAAGAAATCTCTATCTATTGACTTTCTGTTTCGAAGTGAAAGTGTTCTCTAGTTACAATAGTATAGTTACTTCCTTGCGGACGGACTTCATTCTATCCTAAATATCCTGTCCTTACAAGTCTACCTTACTAAAACTGGAGTTTTTAATGGTAAATATAGGACCAGTTTAGAAGGACAAATTGTTTTGAGATATTGAGAAGAAAATTGCTGAATGAAAGAAAACTTTTCTACTGGCTGATTAAGAGAAAACTCGAAATAGAAGGGCAGAGCAGCATGGGTCATATATGAGAAGCTTGGTTCGCAGATCGGTATTATTATATTTATTACATTTAAATGCTGAGAAGAGAGATGGAATAATAAAGCTACGGAATTTTTTATGTACGCGATTTATATAACAAGATACGTGATCTTCACAATTTTCAAACTTTGTTGCTACTTTTATTTAAATAAATCAAATATATGTTAATGGAAATCATAATTTAAAGATTAGGAAATTTTTTCTGTATTTATGTTAAAATCCTATTTTATAACTTTAACAAACAAGGTAAAACACGAGTACAAAGTCACTTGCACCAATTAGCCCAAGTTTGCTAGTTGAGTTTCCTTATACTCGTATTTACGATTTTCTCTAGTTTCGCGCAAATATTAAGACGATTATTTCTCGAAGAGGAAATTTACATATTCGTATAAGAAATTACAATGTCAGAAGTATTCGTTTGTAAATATAACTATGAGGATATTATATTAGACTTGTATAATCCATTCATTTCTTTTTAAGCGGTCTTATGTGTTTCTACTTGAATACATAGCGTAACCAGAAGCGTTCTTATTAAACAATAAAAACATTATATTCAGTAGACCATCTTTAATTATACAATACATACAAGTTAAAAAGTGTGATAACACGTAGAACAGCATAATCCAGAAACAAAAGGTGGGGTAAGCCATAATAATAATATTTATTCAACAGATCCATGCAATCCAATTGTATGATAAAGGAAAATAATAAAAATAAACAAAAATTAATATTAATGTAGTATAACAATAAGTAAATAAGGGAAATTTTAAATTATTTATATAAAATTTGAAACAAATACATGGTTAATATACGTAAGCGAAAATAAATCCGGAAATTTCTGTAAATTAAAAAGAAAGTAGGAGTAAAAAAATAGGATAGAGCTGAATTCAATTGGTACATATATGCACTAATCGACTAATCCGTCGATCTAATACAATATCTGAGCACTAGTAAGCCATTTGTTGCAAGGAGAGTAAAAATCTACATCATAAAGAAGAGTACCCTTAAATCTGATCAAGCGAGACTGTATATTGGAAAGTAGTAATAGTCAAATCTTAAGAGAATGAAAGGATAGCACACTTATCAACATTTAAACGCACCCGATTATGTACGTCATGAATTCGTGCAAGATTTCTTTGCAAAAGTTGATAGATTGAAGTAGAAGTAATGCGATCAAAAATTTTCGTCATCTGAATAAACGATAACTCTACAATTTAGAAGCATCAGGAAATCGTTAATATGTGTATACATTTAAAAGTAGCGAGTCACTATAGTTTCTTATGTTACTGGTAGCAGATGTAAATACCATCATTGCATAGACTGGATTACCATTTAATATTGAATTTCCGAATTGTAAAGTTATATTAAACATCTAGTGTACCGAAAATCTCTCAACATCAAACTACAGATAGAGAAGAAATTACTACAAATAAGTGAGGATGACTTCTTTCAAATAGTTCGCACTATTATATACAAACAAGAAAACAATTTCCTTTATCAAAATTTTTTCTCAAGCTATATTAAGAATATAAATCTTTGTTTAAAGAATTTTTGCTTTATTAAACTCAGAAATGTGTGCCATTTAATAAGAGTAAAGTATATGCTTGTTTTAATCTGTGTATATATTAATTCGAACTTTCATCTCACTAGCTTTAAGAAAAGCGTATCTTAAAGATAAAATGTATTTCTTCAAAGCACAGACAATACATGTTCATTTCAAGTAAATTATTTTTCAACCAACAAAAGAGTCTCTTATATATAGTTAATAATTGTTAAAAATAAGAATAATATTTGTATTAAGGAAATAGCACCATTTTAATATTTTATATTGATTTAAATGAAGATCTACTTATAATAGAAAATATATTGGTATTCTGCATGGTATTCAACTAAAAAATATATTGGCGCATAAACACTTTATTTTACATAAAATAAATGCATCAATACACTTCTTAATTTGTATATGGAAATGCATATAGATACATGCAAAATACTTTCATAATTCACCAGTATATTTTCTGCGATAGCTAGATTTTCATTTAAGTCAATAAAATCTCAAAATAATGGTGCTATTAAATTAATCACTAAAGGTTAATAAAACCCCTTTCCATAATAATTTTCATATTCTGTATACGTATTTCGCCACCAAAATTGTTATCATTAGCAGGTAAGTAATCGCAGTGTCGCGCCTAGATCGGCAAAATCCGCACAGAAACAAGTCTGTATCGGACTTTCAGCGTCAAAAGCTAAACACAGACTATTATTATCTGCTGATGATGACAATTTAGTTGTCAAAATACGGTATATGAAAATTACTATGGAAAGAGTATTTCTTAACCTTTAGTGATTAATGCAATATTCTTATTTTTAATAATTTTTAATCGTATTATAAGAAACACTTGAAAAAACAGTATTCTTGAATTAAACACGTATTGTCTTTGCCTTAAAGAAATACACTTCTTGCTAGTGCAGATATTGATTTGAAGTCAAGTTAAAATGTTGTAGGTTATATCACACGATACGGTTGAAGTTTATTATGCATAAATCAAATATACGAACTGTAATAATATTCAAATTAAGTAATAAATTAAGTATTTAATGGTTCAGACGGTATTTAATAGTTCAGACGGATGACAAAAGGTCCCTCACAGTTCTAACACCAAATCCTGATAAGTATAAAGAAATAATAAATAATAAAGTAAATACCCTTAAATAATAATTGTACTATTCTGTCTGTGCATACAACTGCAACCCATCAAATTAATTACATCGAAACAAGATAATAAACAAACATAAAAAAGTATACACAAAGAATAAGCTAATAAAAAGACTCTTATGGAATACTGTAACTATATATATATATATATACAGAGTTGTTCATTCTAGATTTAGAATTGGCAGTTTCGTTTTCTCCCACTTTTGTATTGCAAACAACTTCCCCTACTTTCTCGCGTGTTACGCGTGAGAATGTCTGAAATCAGTCTTCACCAGCGACATGATGTGTGTAGGTCGGGGCTGTAAATCATTATGCATTGACAATACGTACCTACATTTTTGAATTGTATAAATTATTTGATGCATTTTATTTGAATCTTTTAATAAAATGCAACATGGCTATTTTCTTGAAATGTTTTGCCGTTTGGCGTGAAACTAATAAAATATTCTTGAAATAAATGAAATAGAAAATTCTAAAAATTAAAAAGATTTTCAAACAATGAAAAAATTAAAAGAAACTTTTAAAAATCCTAATGTAGAAGTGCCTCAAAAATACCACCTTCTTGTGCCAGACAATACCCTAACCTACGGACAATATTCAAAACAGTCTGAACAGTCGGTACGGGTCTATTTTCAAACGAAAAAACAAATCGCCCAACAATTTCTTGTGCGCTACGGCCACCATAGTACCATTTTATAATTTGTATTCGTTCTTCGTGTGTATAAGTCATTTTTAAAAGTAAAATAATAAATGCTTAGTACACCGCAACGGCTTTAACAAGAATGACTTATTTTAATTATCAGTAGGGGAGGTTTATCGTAGCAGCGCACGCACACACGAACTGTGGTGTGGTGAGAGATATTCTATCCTCCTTTCTCGCGCGCTTTAACCTAACTGCACTCTTTCCACTTGTGGACAGCGCATATCTAATTCTAGAATGAACAAGTCTGTATATATATATTGTATATATATATATAAATATATGTACATAATTATGAAATATTTATCTTAATAGGAATAAGATAAATTGTAAGAAAGGTACATTTCATATCTGGCATTTAAGCAAATGACGTTACATGACGCAAAACTGTAAATATTTAAAAAATCTCTATAATTGCTGCAATTAATTCTAAATTGTTACTTGATAAGATCAACATAAAACATAAACAAACATAAAAGTAGCACATAAAAATCACAACAATTTCAACAATCTGTTCACATAGCTGAAAGATAAAATACCCCAAAATAAACAGACACATACTATTTATAAAATACCATGCAATGACTCTGATGGTGTATATATAGGACAAACTATTCAACATTTACAAGATAGATTGAATGGACATAAATGTTCTAACAACATTATAGCATTGATAAAACATGAAAATCAAAAAAACACACATATAACTTTGAAAAAATAAATATCATTACAAAAGAAAAAAACAATAAGGTTAGAACCATATTAGAAAGTATTCACATAAGAAAAGAAAAAGGTCAATAGAACAGACACATTAAATATATCAACAATATATTCCTCTCATATACATAATTCTCCCTAAGAGACAACCATGCATACACAAAATAAAAAACAAAGAAACATGGTTTTAGTGAAATTAAAAAAAAATCCTTCATATCTAAACATTTAACAAACACACATCACTTGGCTTCAACAATGTGTAAAACTAAAATACATGCAGAATGTAGACAATAATATAATATAATTAATCACTTTCAAAATCAAAAAAAAAGGAATTTTTATATATATGACACACTTTCAGACAATATTGGAGATATTTGGAGTTTGGTGTAGCAGGGTAATTATTAGTTTGTTAATTTGTTAATGGCAATTGTCTTCATTTATTAATTTTAACTATAATTTAAATGTAATGATTGATTGCATATAGTATATTAAGCATATTTTAATTATAGGTATGATATTGAATAAATTCTGAAGATGGCAGTATGTATATTGCCGAAACGTTAATAAATTGAATAATTTCTCAATTAACACCGCCAAAAACCAAAAAGATGAAAATCTTATATTATTAATTATAAACCGCAAATATATATATAAAGGGTTTTCCAATAAGGACTTAACAACTTTTTTTCAAAATAAAATGCAGACCATTTGAGATATTTCAAAAACTTTATTATCGGGTTGAAATACAATCAAAACATTTATGAATGGAACTCGACTTCGTTCATATGGCCACCGCGGGCACGTTTGCAGCGATCGATTCGTTGGACCCAATTTTCGATGACACGGCCACACAATTCGGCCGAAACGGCTGCTATAATTTATAATGTTGGTTCTGAGCTCTTCCAACGTTGTCGGCTTGTTGGCATAGACCAATGACTTGATGTAGCCTCAAAGAAAAAAGTCTAGAGGCGTGAAATCGCACGAACGAGGCGGCCAATCGACTGGTCCATTTCTTGAGATAACACGCTCATCAAACTTACTCTTCAATAAATCGATTGTAACGTGTGCTGTGTGGCTTGTGGCACCGTCCTGCGAAACCACATGTTGTCCAAGTCCATATCTTCCAATTCGGGCCAAAAATAATCGGTAATTATGGCGCGATAACAATTACCATTCACAGTAACGTGACGATCATTATCGTCGATGAAAAATATGGCCCTATGACGCCGCCGGCATGCAAACCGCACCAAACAGTTATTTTCTGGGGATGAAGTGGTGTTTCATGAAGCACATGTGGATTTTCACCCGACCAATAACGCATATTTTGCTTTTTGACGAACCCATTGAGCCAAAAATGAGCTTCGTCACTGAAAATGATTTTGCGATGAAATTGATCATCTTGGCGCATCTTTTCCAGAGCCCAATCGGAGAATCTACGTCGCTTCAAATGGTCCATCAGCTTCAATTCTTGAGTCAGCTTGATCTTGTATGGGTGTAAACCAAGATCCTTACGCAAAATTCGTCATAAAGTGGTCTGGGCGATGCCCAACTCTTGAGAACGCCGTGGAATTGACTGATTTGGATCATTTGCTACGGACGTTTCAACGGCAGCGATATTTTCGACACTTCGAGCAACCCGTTGTCTCACTGGCACGGCAACATCACACAACGAATATGTAGACTCAAATTTTTGCACTAAACTTGTTACTGCCTGTCTACTAGGGCGAGAATTACGACCGAAAATCGGAGTTAACGCTCTTAAAGTAGCGGTCACCGACTCCGAATTTCCGTAGTAAATGTTTATAATTTGCAGACGTTGTTCGTTCGTGTACTTTACCATGATGAAAATGTTGAGTTTATTGAATAAATTGACAGTGACAGTTCGATGATTAGTGAAAGGGTGCGTTCACAAATTAAATTAAAAGTTGTCAAGTCCCTATTGGAAAACCCTTTACATATATGCATATATGCATATATATATATATATATATATATATATATATATATATATATATATGCATATAAGTTATAGATCGGGAAATTTAAGAACATCTGTAGATATTTGAATTTTCAAACAGTACTTAATTTTATATATGTTAAATAAATATATCACTATTATTATATTTAATTCCAAATACTTACTTCTGTTAATATAATAAAGAATACATAGACTCCTAAATAAATAATGCCAACACATATTTCTTTATGTCGATATAAAGTAAAACCTTATATCATTAGATAGTATGGTAACCATTGTATATAGAATAAGCAATAATTCTTTTTAAATTATTCATAGTAGACATTGAACCTAAAGTAGTATAAACTGCAATTAATATAAGTTAATTTTACATTAAATATAAATAGGAATGGGAAGGAAACGCAAAAAGTTTTAAGAAATGCAATAAATTACAAAATAATCACAGTAAGAATTATTATTATTAATCTAATAGAATAATATTTACATATTAATACAAGTTTATTTATCAGGAAAATTTAAGAAATTAAGAGATTTGTAATTAATTTATGTGAGTAAAATATACAATTCAAATAGTGTATTAAAAGGGATAAGATTATTATACATAACAATATATATAAAATAGGGTATAATGAGGAAGTTATAACTGCATAGATTTCAAGAAATTAATATATTATAAATAATATTATGAAAAGTTGGATGTATGATATGTAAAAGTAGGGTTAAAGTAATACGGGTAAATTTGAATATTTAATTTTAAAAACATACATTTTATGGGATTAAAAGCCCTAATTATTTTAATGTAATTAGAAAATAAGTAGAATTTAATGATTACAATTAAATTTTTTACTAATCGTTATTATTAAAAATTTGATGTTTTTTGTTTATTATTAATTGAGATTGGTGGATTTTTGCATCTCAAAGTTTATAAGTAGGAGTCCAATCTGAAATCAGAAAATTCTCAATTAATCGAATGCACAGTAAAGATGTATAGTTTCACTAAAAAAAAAACAAATAATACATGTACAAGATAAATAAAAATTGTAGAATTATAAAATACTTAACAAGGCTTAAAGATTTCACTCCAGTGAATTCTAAGCTAAAAATAAGTAAAATTCATTTAATTGGAGATGTAAAAATAAATAAGCATTTATTATCAGTGATAAACATATATACATTTCTCAGTTTATATATATATATATATATATATATGTATATAAATTGAGAAACATATGTCATCAAGATTGTGAAAAAGACTAAAATAGTTAAGGTGAATGCATGACTTCCGAAGGAAGTTAAACCTAGAAGATGAGAGGGTACAAATGGATAATACGAGTATAATATAAAAGTCATACAAATAAAAGTATTTAACGTTTAACTCCATAAATTAAATTGAAAAATTGGCCAAAGTTAGAAAACTGGAAAGAAAGTTATTAAGATATTTAAAATAAACTTAAATAATAATAAATATGGTCATTATTATATTACCTAAAAGTTTTATTTATTAAATTTGCAATATGCGTAATTAGCATCATTTAAATCTTTTATAAGTTTAATATTATAAAAAAATCTTAGTCATTAAACATAGAGAGATTCAAAGTATCAATAATTACCGGTCAATCAATATTAAACTTTTACTGTATGATATCAAAAATATACAAAGTTTCAAGATAAAAATTTATTTCTGAATTATTCCAAATTCGATTTATTAAATGCTGTAGCTGGTAGATACTCTCGTTTTTTTATATGTTTATCTTGACCCATATCTCATCAATGCGATGCACAATCCCATGATCTTTATACAGAGTAAAAAAAATAAATAAATAAGCTAAATATAAAACCAAAGTAAGTATTTATTCATTAATATATTTTGCTATATACACAAGTGCTTTGCTTATAATTAGTTACAAGTTAACTTGAATCTTAGATATTAATTCACATTAATCACACATAAACATATACATCTACATTATAACATATGACATTATCTAACGCCATTCCATTAAGATAATATTAACTTAAAAAATAATATGTAAACATACTCACTAAGAATTATTATCATTCTGGTAAATAATATCAATTGGTGCCAACGTGGGCATAAATAGTCATTTTATCAATATAATATTAATTTCGAAAATAATTAACAAACACTAATTAAAGACTACTATCGCTTTCTATGGAATTACTATATATACATACACACACACACACACACACATATATATATATATATATGTGTGTGTGAGTGTGTGTGTTAGTAGTCTTTAATTCGTGTTTGTTTGTTGTAAAAAGCCGTAAAAATTACAATTTTTAATAAATAATTATTATATAATAATTAAATATATGAAAAATGCTAATTTCAAAAAGGATGTGTTCACCGTAATTTGTATTACAAGATGTATGTATATGTATATATACTGTAATTCTTTTTGAAAAATTGAGAAAAGAACAATACATATTTGTATTACATGTATGTCATAAATCAAAATAAAATGACATAATATATTTAAAATTCTATTAACCATGAAACTAGATACGTATATACAGACTTGTTCATTCTAGAATTAGATATGCGCTGTCCACAAGTGGAAAGAGTGCAGTTAGGTTAAAGCGCGCGAGAAAGGAGGATAGAATATCTCTCACCACACCACAGTTCGTGTGTGCGTGCGCTGCTACGATAAACCTCCCCTACTGATAATCAAAATAAGTCATTCTTGTTAAAGCCGTTGCGGTGTACTAAGCATTTATTATTTTACTTTTAAAAATGACTTATACACGCGAAGAACGAATACAAATTATAAAATGGTACTATGGTGGCCGTAGCGCACAAGAAATTGTTGGGCGATTTGTTTTTTCGTTTGAAAATAGACCCGTACCGACTGTTCAGACTGTTTTGAATATTGTCCGTAGGTTAGAGAGTACGGGATGTTTGAATAGCTGCCAAAACTGTATTCACTTATTTGACGAAGATCAAGCTAGAATTCGTCAGTTACCTAAAGAACGAGAACAGAGGGAAATCGAGGTGTGCAGTATTGTTGAAATCGAACCTTCTTATTCTAGTAAACAAATATCTGAAGTAGTTGACGTAAAACCTCTAACAGTTCGTCGTATTCTGAAGAGAAATGATTACAAATCAGTTTTATAATCGATTAGGGTATTGTCTGGCACAAGAAGGTGGTATTTTTGAGCCACTTCTACACTAGGATTTTTAAAAGTTTCTTTTAATTTTTTCATTGTTTGAAAATCTTTTTAATTTTTAGAATTTTCTATTTCATTTATTTCAAGAATATTTTATTAGTTTCACGCCAAACGGCAAAACATTTCAAGAAAATAGCCATGTTGCATTTTATTAAAAGATTCAAATAAAATGCATCAAATAATTTATACAATTCAAAAATGTAGGTACGTATTGTCAATGCATAATGATTTACAGCCCCGACCTACACACATCATGTCGCTGGTGAAGACTGATTTCAGACATTCTCACGCGTAACACGCGAGAAAGTAGGGGAAGTTGTTTGCAATTCAAAAGTAGGAGAAAACGAAACTGCCAATTCTAAATCTAGAATGAACAACTCTGTATAGGTATATCGAGTTTAAAAACTTATTTATGATGATAAAGATTTTGAAAGAAAATTCGACTATCTAAGCTAAAGAAAATGTAGAATTTATATAAATACATGCATCAAGATAAGATTAAAAGGAATATCATATAAAAAGTGTCACTATTGTTAAGAATTTAAATTTGGAAAAAACAAATATAAATTTTTTTAAAATTTGTTCCATTTATTTTTCAAAAAGCTGACTTTGTTGAAGCCAACGTAATGCACCGGATTACAAATAACAAAACAACGTACACAATAGCTGTAAAACGAAAACTGAATATAATGAGGTTATGTTTATGACATATTGGCAAACAGTACTATACACATCACAATCTGTTTCTATCTTCCTCATTTCACAATACTTTTTGTTTTTAATCTCTATTTTCTGAGAAAATGCCATCAGTTAATAACTGCACTCTACCAATACTTATACTTACTAACCGAGAGAATTAAATAAGATGATTTAATAAAAACAATTTATATCATGTACTAACTCTACTACTGTCATATTCGAAATTTTAGAAATTAAAATATTGGATAGGGAAGTAATTGTTTGATATAAGAAAAATTTCTAGAAAATAACATTATAAACAAGAAAATATATTTATGTTGAGTTATTTTTATCTTGAAATAAATACATTTTCAAGAAAATAATATATTAACAATCAAGTAAATTTGATCGTTCATATTTAGTATATTTTCTTCATGGAAGGAAAAAGCTACCTTGCATTAAGTAATGACACTCAAGACAATTTATATTATTATTTATAGAAATAGTTTCTCTGTGCGTACGCTACAATATAAGTGATGTTCTGTAATTTACTAATCGTAATTATATTTTTTTAAGTTTACTTTAATGTGAACAATAAATGAGAATGGTTATAAATTTTTTATATTTTATAATATAATCTATATAAAATTGGTATACATATATATGCTCTATATCGCTCTAAATCGTATTTCTTTTTTTCGATAAATAAAAAATAAAGAAATAGAAATAAAATAGAGTTATAAAATTCCCAAATTCTCAAGATATGGAGTATAAGTGTTTTAATTTTAGTTTGTCATTATATCATTTACATAAAATATATTTACTAAAACATACTGTTATACCGAAATTTATTTTTACGTATTTTAATATACCTATAAATAGAGCTTTTGAATAGACAATTTTACCGTAGTTTCATACAAACTTTATCACTATTTAGAATATATCTGTGTAAGTATATAGATATGTGATTGCAATAAGAGATCAACCTGATATTTTCAAAATAAGTTTTGCTTAAGAATTTCTCGAACATATCGCATAAGTCTTTTTAACGATGTTCCATTTGGTGCTGACGGAATCCCTTTGATGTCTTTTCAACAAGCCTATCGAAATTGAAATAACGTTTTTTAAAGGTGTTCATTACTAAGAAACTTTATATTACATTCGGAAAAAGGAATTTCTAAATTCAACAAACCATTGAATGTCATTTTTGATAAGTCGAATTAACGAATAATTAAATAACTACAAAATGTTGCATAGGGAAACATTTAAAAAATATGAAATTATCTTTTTTTAATGAAAAAATTAACCAAGTTTCCTGAATTATAATTTGAAGATAAGGACCAAGTGATAATATTCTTTTAACAAAGTTCAATTCAATATTATTTTCTGGTTGATTTGTAGAATTCTGGAAGGGAACAATTACCCATTTATATTCGCGCATGTGCGTGGAATACGTCGTTATTCCCCACTCCACGTTTTCAATGGCAGTTAAAGGGATATAAGTGCTTTTACTTCTATTCAAGAGATGGACGTATAGTTTTACCTCACTACTTTGTACTATCGTTTCGATAATACCCCAGATGTGAAGACTATTTGACAAATTTTGGAATTAAATGAAACGTTAACAATAGCTTTCGTTAACTACGTTGTATTGTGCAATTAGCCGTTTATATCTACACTTAGTCAATAAATGTTCTGTTTAATAATGGTTAGAGCGATAAAAGAGTTTACAATCGAGAAATGGACATTATTATAGTTCTTTGACTACTTCATATATTCAATGTATTATTTTACTGTTTTAATAAGTTTGACTTTCCCCCTTGTACCAAAGAAGATTTGCCCTGACATATTAAACACCAAATTGTTCTTATTCGAAATATAAATACGTAGAAATATAAAGTACTTTCTTTACTTAAAATACTTTTCTATTTGACACATAAGTATTACTCCTTGAAGCAATCTTCTACTTCAACAATTTTTAAATTAGTTATTTTCAAAATTAATTAATAAAAGCTTCAATTTAGTTTTACTGTTCATTTTATAGAGCTTTTTATTTCTTGTTCTGTTCAATGTATTAGAAATTGTGTTGAATTAGGTATATATTCGTAAAAGCAAATTTATCTATCGAAAACGTTGTTGTATACTAGGTAGGTGTATCAAGGCACCTTAACTTTGTGTATACATACATACTATTATTTTCATTAATATTGGTAGTTTCTCTTCATATGCTCTACTGCACTTGTAGTTCTCGATACTACCTATTTGTTTTACAGTTCCAGTAGGTGATTCTATTATAGATTAACAATATCAATCGCATTAGATTCATGTCATTTCAGGTGATGCCTTAAAGCGCACCGTGTAGTAATTACAATCGGAACGCGTAATTAACGAAGCGCTCGTTCGAAACATGTAGCTTATTGTAACGCTAAACACAAGAAGGTAACAGTTGCTTGACAACTTGCTATAGAGCGAATGCCGTGCCGGTAACGCTCGTTCTAGATTAGATTTAATTAGGGAAAACGAGATAGCTTTGCCTAAATGGTCTGTTTTATTAGCAATGCGAAGAGGTCCTTTATTCTATTAATTACTGTGCCGCCTTTATTAAATTAACGTAACACACATATTATACATACGTATATATTACTATTATCGTTATCATCGAGGCGAGTCTCTTGCGATTGTTAGTGATAATGCATGGTGTGGGCCCGCATTCAATCAAGTGCTTGTGAAGTGGAAGGTCTCTACCGATCATGAATTTAATACACGTTTGTGCTTTAGTCGTATAAACTACTACATTGTAAATTTGAAACTTTGACGAAGGAAATTTCGCTTTACTACTAATAAACGGGCCGATCGCTGGAAGTTATTATTATTTGTAAAGAAAAGTCTTAAACCATTTGTATTAAATGGGCAGCTAAAATTGTTACTTCGGAATGAGTTATTTACGCTTACGTATACTGAGATTTACGAGGAAGTTTATTTTGGTATTTATTTGAGTATTATTATTCTGAACGCAACTGCTTTTGGTAGTAAACAGCTAATAAAAGTAAACAGACATTTGAGTTACATTAAAATATGCATTGTTGAAGATCATCTGGGAAAATGTGACAGGATCAGTGCTTATAAATGGAATAAAAGAAAAAAATATGATAAGGGTTCTACATCACATGTCGGCTTATATTTAATTTAACCATCTAAATTTTTCCAGTACATTAGACATTTATCTTAGGGTGATGTTATTGAAGGAAATGATGAAAATAAAATCCCAACAATTTGTAAACATAAAATTTTCTATTTTTTAAAATTACATTGAACTGCAATAATCCATGTTATTTTTAAAATTTTTCATGCCGACGTATTAGCATTTTAAAAGGAGATCTAACTTTCTACTCCAATAATGCATTCTTAAGACATGTCTCTCATATAAATATACCATATAAATTATTTTGCACAGTAATATACATAGTGTTTCAAATAAGTGAACACTTTTGCAATAGCCTCTATTTTCTGAACTGTGTGAATTTCGTAAATTATATTTCATTATACGTGCACTAAAGTTTATCAGATGGCTTGGATGCATTCGATGAAGAATATTTGCGATACATGAATTCACCGCAGCTGTGATACGGTTTCAGAGGTCATTGAAATTTGCGAGAATATGTGGTACATGAACTGAACCTTCCATGAATCCCTACAGGAAAAATTCGTAAGGTATGAGATCAGAAGACCTCGATAGTTCCAGATCTTTATTCCCCATGCGATCTATTCATGGACGTCGAACATTCAGGTGGCAATGAGGTGGAGCTTCGTTATACTGGAAAACGTAACCTTTATTTCAGGAATCCAGTTTTTAGCATTTTAGCATATGTTACCACAAAAATCATGTTTTTACAAAAAAAAGTGTGGCAAATCTTTGTTGTTTATTCCAACGACAAATTCTCGTTGAAGATTTAGTGCTAAAGTTACGTACATGTACTGCAGTCGCAGACTCACTTTGACGGAACTCACGAATGCAAAAGATGCATTTGTGAGTTGCATAATAGTCATCTTATTTACAGATGATGCTGGTATGGGGCACTGGAGTACTCTAGCAGTAGCATTTGAAACTTTGCAGCATCCGCAAAATATAGCTAGAAGTGTATCCAATTGAAATTGTGTCTATATTTTTGAATTAGGCTGTTATTTTTTAATTAATTCTCTAATAGAAAACGAACATGTGAAATACTGTAGTATTATCTTCGCATATGTGTTACGCTATTATAGTTTAATTGATCTGTCCGCCGATTGTGGTTAGAACATTAATTTTATTTGCGCTATTCTTTTATTTGTGAAGAACAAAATATTACATTATTCGCTTTTTAAATATATGCTTGTATTTTTAAATAACAGTCTTGTAAACTTTTAAAATTAAAATAAAATAAAAATATTTACATAAACCAAACATATCCACGTATCAATATTGTCTGCGTAATGTTTTGCAACTCCGCACACATATGTATGTGATTCCGTAATAAGGAGCTGCTTAAGCCTCTAACGAATGTGTACGTTTATTTGTGATAGACTTTTCGCCACTAGAGGACGTTCTTAACGTGCTCGTACGCAGTTATTTATAGTCCAGTCTTACAAGACTACAAAAATACGTAGTGTGTAGATATGTACCTACCACTAACATATATGATTAGCGAGGATATGTTGCCGAATAGCACCTCCTTGTATAATTCAGTTCAATAGGCGATTAGAGCATTTATTATCGGGTAGAGTGAAAGCAGCAAGTAAATATGGATCATCGTTCATGCAAGATGTACGATTCTCCAAATTGTTTTTTTAAATCTCGAATATAAAGTTCGATTCATCTTCTATAAATGCTCTAAGCAGCAGACTCTTTGTATAAGAGGAAGTGTCCATCACCGCATATTGTATTTAGATACTGCAAGCCGAGGGGGCACAGACGACACTCACCGCGATCTGAAAAGTCAATTGGCGCTAAATTCGACTGAATAACAATGACTAGTAATACGTATTCCCATTGGTAAAATATGTATGAACGGATGCATGTACGGGTAACTTTGCAAACTACAGCGTTGTGCAGAAGTGCTACGCATTTGTTCAGTTAAATATATCGTTAACATTTTAGATATGTACATAACAATAAATCAATAAAATAAGTATAGTAGATATACATATGTGTATTTAATTAAACTAAATGTAAATTATGAAAAAATACTTAAAGTCTTAACAATATGTATATTACATATACGTACTTACATCATTTCTACGATTTTCATTTTTATGTCAATAAGTACAATCAACTACTTCGTAATTGTGTAAAAAGCCTTAACACTGCACTAAGTAACCATCTCGTTTTAAAAGTGATGAGGAAAAGAATAATATACAACTTTCGTAATTAATTATTTTTAAGAGTTTATGTTTAGAAAACATGTGGATGATTTTTAGAAAACGAGTGCACAAATATCCTAAAACGAATATTTTATACTATTTTTTTCCCTTTTGCGTTTTTTATCATAAAAAGTTTGAACTACCTCATTTAAAAATTAAAACTTCTATTTATTTGGTTATATTGACACTTGACAATTTGAAATTTAAATAGTTTTTATTAACATTATTTCCATATTCTTTGAAAATATGAAAAAGAATGATATGGAAAAAAATATTTGTTGCACATCACTTGAGTTATGTACCGAATAACCTATATACTCAAGTGAAGTGCAGCATTTCGGTCAAATACATTAAAGCTAATAAGAAATGTTTGACAACTCTAACATTGAGAAGCGAAAAGGAAATCAAGCTTTTTTCGACACTGGTTTGTATTTCATAATGACCTATCATTATCAATGAAAAATATAAAATTCATGAATCGTTTTTGATTGGTGCGATAAAAGCATTTCAAGGTGTGCAAATTGTCCTATTGGCTTTTTTCTTGCAAATTGTTTCGAAATTATTACAAGAAATAATGTTGATTAATATAAACATGTAGTCTTTCACAAGAGTTAGCTAAATATGCCGAAATCGACGACTTTTATTCTTGATGTGGCATCCTATATAAAATTTGTCTCTGAATCCTTTTAAATACAAATTTATCCAAAAATTTCTATTAAGAATGGAAACGTTGAACAAAATAAATCGGTTTGTTGAAAAGTTTGGTTTGAATGCTCTGCAATTAATAAATTATAATTTTTAATAATAAAGTTTTATTTATTTTACTAAGTTTAAGGGATAACATTGAAGTATATATTAACGTTATGTATGTTGGTTACATTGTGTAATCCATATAGCAGAAACATGAGTTTCTTCTACAACCGAACGAGCAGAAGTAGAAAAACTATCTTGGGAATGTTTGTTTGTTGATGTCGTATACCATTGACATCAATTTGCTCGGCCAAATTATTTGTCAATAACGTAGTTAGACTTCTTTGGAAACAGTGACTTCTATATACAAATAGGGTATTTAATTTTTAGAATTCAGTAAATAATATCAAATAATTCTTCTAGTTTACTTCGTACAAATTCTTTAAATAATGTTCATAATGCGAAGGGTTAAATAAATCCATCATTACACCTGTAATATATCCAAGAGACTTCAATGCAGGGGTGCATATAATGCAACAAATTATTTATTACCGTGTTAATAATTATATATAGATAAATAATTAAGTTCTTTTCGATGGGAAATTAATGAAAATTATTATTTTCTACTGTCGTCGTTAATTAAAATCACAAGATGTACTGTCTGTTGGTTTAATTGGTAAGGCAGCCGTCTAGCAAACGGCAGATAGAGGCTCAAGTCCTTCTCCAACGCAGAAATTTCTAATTAATTTTTGTGATTTTAATTAACGATGGCATAACAGAAAATAATAATTTTTATTTATTACCGTGTTTCCAATAACTTGCATACTAGGAGGCGTACATACACTAAAAAAATTCTCGATCATTTAACATTCTTTTAGCAGCAAAATATTTAACAAAATACTTGTGTTTTAGCATAGCGTTGTTAGCTGTTTAAACTCTGTTATAATTTATTCCATCCTAGTTTGAATTGACAGCAAAATTGAACTCTTAAATTGACTAATACTTTAAATGTTAACGTATTACATACAATCTCTAAATCAATCATAATTTATATACATTATGTTATATAATTGAAAGAATGTTAAAAGGAATCATTCTATTATTAATAACACCCTATCTACTACATATGTTTCATGGATTGACCAATCATCAGGCAGATTCTGTGTTATTAATGAACGATTCCTTGATAGCGTCTATCATATCATTACGATACAGAAAAATAGTGAATAATCAACATGCCTCCCTCTCACGTCCAATGAATTGAACGAAAAAGCGAGAATGCATCTGTCTCGCAATGTCGATAACTAAGTTACCAGAGCGTATAGACAGATGGCACTGCATCACGGCTATTTGCCAATTAAAAGAATGTTAAAAGGAATCATTCTATTATTAATAACACCCTATCTACTACATATGTTTCATGGATTGACCAATCATCAGGCAGATTCTGTGTTATTAATGAACGATTCCTTGATAGCGTCTATCATATCATTACGATACAGAAAAATAGTGAATAATCAACATGCCTCCCTCTCACGTCCAATGAATTGAACGAAAAAGCGAGAATGCATCTGTCTCGCAATATCGATATCTAAGTTACCAGAACGTATAGACAGATGGCACTGCATCATTAATAATAGAATGATTCCTTTTAACATTCTTTTAATTGGCAAATAGCCGTAATGCAGTGCCATCTGTCTATACGCTCTGGTAACTTAGTTATCGACATTGCGAGACAGATGCATTCTCGCTTTTTCGTTCAATTCATTGGACGTGAGAGGGAGGCATGTTGATTATTCACTATTTTTCTGTATCGTAATGATATGATAGACGCTATCAAGGAATCGTTCATTAATAACACATAATCTGCCTGATGATTGGTCAATCCATGAAACATATGTAGTAGATAGGGTGTTATTAATAATAGAATGATTCCTTTTAACATTCTTTTAATTGGCAAATAGCCGTGATGCAGTGCCATCTGTCTATACGCTCTGGTAACTTAGTTATCGACATTGCGAGACAGATGCATTCTCGCTTTTTCGCTCAATTCATTGGACGTGAGAGGGAGGCATGTTGATTATTCATTATATAATTGAATTCATCATTTTTTAAATATAACAAGTAATTGTCATTTGATGTTTGAATTGTTAATATGTTTCCATTAATCTTTAATATTACTCCCCAAAAGAAGTAGCACCTATATAAATATAGCGCGTGCTAATAAAAGTTTCACTTGTTGCAGAACTATACATAGAAATATTTTCTAAAATTTTTTTTATGTTAAATATATATATATATATATTTACATCTACCGGTCATAAATGAGGTATCACTATAGGTAAAACACCAAAAAAATGGTACACTTTTCGTAAAACAATATATATACGAATAGAAAAGTAATTACTATAAAAATAAACTATATATCCACTTTTTATATTAAGCGGCTTTCGTCATTTTTACACTTAACAACTTTTTTACAAATTTTGGATAGTTTCAACACAAGTTTTTGAGTTTCAACTGGAATATTGTTCCAAACACTTGTAAGGCTTTCGCACAACTGTTGTTGCGATTTTTGACAGTGTTCTTTCACTTTTCTGTCAAGCTCATCCCACAGAAACTCGATAGGATTCATATCGGGCGATCGTGCGGGCCAAACCATATTTACAAGAACTCCTTCTTCTTTTTGTTTCATATAGTCCTTACAAAGTTTAGCACTATGTTTGGGGTCATTATCTTGTTGGAAATAAAATCTTTCTCCTATCAATTTAATTCCGGACGTTTCTTTAAAATTTTCAAATATATATCTTTTCTTAAAATTCCATCAATTTTATGCAAATTTTCAACACCATTAAAAGAAAATGATCCCCAAACTAGAACTGAACCTCCACCGTGTTTAACTGTTAGCACAACACATTCTGGTATCGACCTTTCGCCAACACGTCTGCTAACAAAAACGCGCCGATTACTTCAAACATTTGGAACTTGGATTCGTCCTTCCGTAGAACCCTCTTCCACATTTCCACATCCCAATGTTGGTGCTCCTGGTCCATTGTAATCGTTGCACTGGTTTAAGAACAGCAAATCGCCCTTTTAGTCCCGCCTTTGATATACGTCTGTTTGCAGTTGTCAGCGACACCGCATTTTCACGATTTTTATTTAATTCTGCGCGAAGCTATGGAGCTGCTAACCGTCTACTCCGTTTTGATAATAGTTACGTCCGCAAAACTTCTTGTCTAGTGGTCATCCTTGGTCTTCCGACACGTTTCTTTGGTTGTATTACACCCGGTGTTATGTACCTTTTCACTGTATATTGCACTGCATGATACGTTAATTTTAATTTTTGCGCTATTGTACGTAGTGACTATTTTTCTTCGTGTAATGTTATTACGGCACTACGAATTTCTGGACTCAATTCGTTTCTTTTTGGCATTTTGTATGTTTGTTCACGAATATTCGTATTACAACTTACTTGGACAAATTCTGGACGAATACTAAATTTTTCATAGATTGCAACATTCTGTGTGGTACCACAAATTCCTATAAATTGTTTCTTAGAACCATTATAATAATCTTATAATATAAAAAATAAATATTTTCAGGAAACGTATTAATACTGAATACAGGTAATAAAAGGACTAAAGGAAATTAGACTAACAAATATGATTATATAATTTACATAATTATCCGGATATTATTGGTAAACTTCCCAGAAACGTACTCACACCTGCTATTCCAATTGTCCATACCGAAAACCAGGTAAAAAACAGTGCGATTCTGTCGATAGGATGTGATCCCTCATTTATGGCCGGTACTTATATATATATAATAATAAATAATAAATAATGCGTGTGTATACATATATAAGTGTATTATTTATTAATATTGGGTCTGGGAAAAAGTTCGTGGCGTTTTTTCAGTAAAATTCAACTGGTCCCTGCATGGCGCGTGGACGAATTCATTTAAACCGAATATGCTCCATTATTATCGACAATGTTTCGCCATTTTTTGGGAAGATCCATGATCCCATCGGTGAAAAACTTCTGTGGTTTCTGGTCGAAAAACTGAATCAAGTAGTTTTCACAGGCTTCTTTTGAAACCAACTTAATTCCATTGAGAGAGTTCTGCAGAGATCGAAACAGATGATAGTCAGAGGGTGCTATATCCGGACTGTAAGGTGGGTGCATCAAAACTTCCCAACCAAACTCTCTCAATTTTTGACGGGTCATCAAAGAAGTGTGTGGTCGGGTGTTGTCATGATTGAAGACAACACCTTTCCTATTAATCAATTCGGGCCGTTTTCTTTCAATCGCCTGGCGTAATCTCTCTCGTTGTGCACAGTAGAGTTGAGAATCAATCGTCTGACCAGTTGGAAGTAGCTCGTAGTGGACGATTCCCCTCCAGTCCCACCATACACACAGCATCACTTTTTTTGGCGTCAATGTTGGCTTAGCGAACGCTTGTGACGGCTCACCATCCTTTATCCACGATCTTTTACGCTTCCGATTATCGTACGTAATCCATTTTTCATCTCCGGTTATTAAACGTTTCAGAAACGGCTCGATTTCATTCCGTTTCAGCAGCGCATCGCAGATGTTAATTCGGTCAATCATGTTTTTCACGCTCAACTCATGAGGAACCCATACGTCAAGCTTTTTTTTGTAACCAGCTTTGTGTAAATGGTTCAAAACAGTTTTGTGGTCAATGCCTAGCTCCATGCCAATATCGACACTGCTGATATGCTTATCTTGTTGGACTTTTTCAAGAATTTCATCAGATTTTTCAGTGATTGGACGACCGCAGCGTGACTCATCTTTCACATTGAAATTTCCAGAACGAAAGCGAGCGAACCATTTCCGGGCAACAGATTTCGATAAAGTACCTTCGCCGTACACAGCACAAATTTTATCACAAGCCTGCGCAGCGTTCTTCCCCTTATCATAATAATATTGCAGAATATAGCGAAATTTCTCATTATTCTTCTCCATTTTCAAGTGCGAATAACTTTCCAACCACTGCACCGATTACAATGTTTCTACGCTCAAACTAACGTTCGGAAGGTCATCTAAAAAACGAGCCCTCGGTGGTGTCGCTGTGACTTGTTGTTCTTTAGTTATCGGCAACCAATGCCATCTATCGGGAAAAACGCCACGAACTTTTTCCCAGACCCAATATAATTTTGCTTGTTACGTTAAATATTGTATAATCTACTTGTGCAAAAACCATGTGCAAATAAAGCACTGGCTACGTTTCATTCGCTCATGCTTTAAACCTGTGCTTACGATGGAAAAACTGTCTTCGTGTACTTATTTTTAACTACCTATTACCGCACTAGCAGATACATAGTTCTACTTGGGCTATGTAATTTCCGAGTTTCATTCAAATCGGTACCTTCCCGCTGGGAGAGTTTCCTTGTTAGATTTTTCATTTACGATAAATGTTAAAGCTAAAATATATTTTCTCTTCTAGCCAATATAGTACATTTTGACTGTCGGCCCCGTCACTTTTATTTATCTAATGTGGATATTTATTAGAAATCAACCACAAACTTTTTATAGGAAATGCTAAATTTTTAAGTACGTTATATGAATTGTTTAAAATTAGAAAATCGCCCCTATTATTTTTTGTGACGAAACTATAATAATTGCGTGAATTTAAAGTAAAGTTTAGATAATTATTAGGAAATACATGTTTCTATTAGATGTCTATAATGGTAATTAGAGCAACTAATTATATAATTGTAAAATGTTATATATTTTTGTATGTAATAATTAATTAACTCATTATGATGTACTTTTTTCAATAGCGATTTTTGACAGATAAAGCGTGAGCCGTGTCAAACTTTCACGCTATTTTAGTTAAATATTGTGTGACATTTTATTATGGAAGGACTTAGCGTCTACAAATTATTCTGCTGTATTACGAAAATCAGCGTTCCACGAGAAATGTGTTTTGTGCGCTTAGAGCAACTTATGGTCTACGTAATCGGCCCGCTGAACGCACAATTCGTTATATCGTCGAAAAAATTGGAAACGCGATCTTCATTGTTGGATAAGACGCGATTAAATAGGCCACATCCAGCATATAGTGAAGAAAATAGAGCGGTGGTAACTGAGAGTGTACGCAATGGTCGTGAAGAATCGATTCGACATAGATCTCAACAGCTTAGCTTGTCGCATGCCACAACTTGGGGTATTTTATGTAAGGGTCTTAGCTTAAAAGCATACAAAATTCAAGTCGTTCAAGAATTAAAAAATCTTTCGAATCCTTACCGTTTCAGTCTTTGGGCTCTTAAAAAGTTTGAAGAAAATCCACTGTTTTCGACCAAAATTTTGTTCAGCGATGAAGCCTATTAATGGCTTCGTCAAGAAGCACAATGCTCATATTTGGAGTGAAAAGAAGCCTGAAGAGATTCAAAAGCTGTCATTACATCCAAACAAAATCACAGTTTGGTGTGGTTCGGTATGGGCAAGTGGAACCATCGATCCATATTTCTTCAAAAATGAAGACGGCCGTAACATAACTGTGAATGTCGCCTGTTATCGCGTCATGATAACGAATTATTTAGTACCTGAAATTGAAGGCCGCGATCTCGGCGACATGTGGTTCCAACAAGATGGCTCTATTTGCTACACAGCCTGAGAAATCATGCGAGAACAATTTGGTAAACATTTAATTTCACGTACCTGTGGACCTGAGCAATGACCGTCTAGATCATGTGATATCACACATTTAGACGTTTTCCTATGGGGCTACTTAAAATCCACAGTCTATATGGACAAACCAGCTACAATTGAGCAACTGGAAACCAACACTACTCGTGTTATTTGCCAAATACCACATGAAATGCTCGAACGCGTCATCGAAAATTGGAACTTCAGGATGGACCGTATTGGGCGCAGTTACGGTCAAGAGGCCGAGTGGCAGAACCTGATTATTAATATTTTCTGACTCTTAATATTAATGTTTTTTGACAGTACGCATCTCAAGTATATTCCGAATTCGATTCCAGATTAGAAATATACCATTATCATTATCGCCGAACAATGCACACCTTAGTTTATTAACAAGTTTATCTGTAAAAGTATATAAAGGGGGTAACTCAGGGAAGTACTTTTTTATTTTTGTTATGAATGATGCTATAAAATAGAAAATGGGAAAATTATTAGCGGAATACAAATATTTTCAAACAGTCTAATGGATTCCGCCTTTATGGATGACGTAGTATTTATTAATTCGGAAAATAAAAAATTATCAAAATCTAGAAAGACGCCTTAGACGAAAAAATTTGCTTTCGAATAGAATAAAGAGAACGACATCCATGACGAAGAGCAATGAAAAGGTTAAAATCAACACAGTAACTGGCAGTGAAGGCGGAACCGGTTAATAGCTGTAAATAAGATCAATAGTTGACAGTAAGAGAAGTATAGAAGATGAACTAAATAAATTCTTTCAAGCAGCAAATAATATGTACTATGCAATACAGTGCTACAGAGTACACTACTATTACATAAATTATAAGAAACACAAAAATAGTCATATACGAGACATTGTACCTTGCAGTATTAATAAATGGAGGCGAAAACTAGGTCTTTATAGAAAAACAAGAAGAATAACTACAGGCAGTCGAATTTAAATACAATAAGAGTCTGTCAGAGCTCAGAGTGAAGAGAAAAGAAATGAAGAAATAAGGAAAACAGTGAGAGTGAAATCTGCAAAGGAAATTTTAGAAGAAAACGAATTTAAATAATTTAATCATTTAGTGAGAATGGGTGGAAAAGGCAAGTGAAAAGTATTTGGGGCAAAGCCTGTTATAGAAAACAAAAGGGGGAGCCTAAACGAAACTGGAGTACTTTTGTTGAATAAATATCAAATGGGAGAGGAGAAAATTGGAACTCAGTCAAGGAAAGTGCAGAAGACAAGAAAATTGTCTTCTATTTTATTACATGTAATTTATTTTTCCAATATCAACTACATTGATAAAATCGTGATATGAAGATGTCCAAAGCTTGCATCTTCGTTTTATGCTTATAATGTTTTTAAGTAAAAGTCATTGAATATTATTAATGTTAAAAATATAATATTTCCGATTTACTATTTATATTGATTTAAAGAAAAATACTTTTCCTGCACAACATTAAGCGCAAGTGAGGAATTTAATACTTGTCACGCGAACAGTCTTATTCGATACAATTTCCTCGCCTATAATATTGAATATTGAATTTAAGTTTTGTACAAGACAGAATGATTTTCCTCGAGTTTGAAAAACAGCGGAAAACTTGTTATACTTACGAACTTCAATTCCTAAACGTATTGCTTTTATTTAAATTGTACGTTCCGGAGGAAACTTTAAAATTTAATTTATTTATTATTGTATTTTTCCAAAATGTAATTACTATATTTCTGGTTTAAACGTAAAGCAATACGCTTTCTTATTAAATGTAATGCATAAAATAGAATAGTTTAAAAAATAAACAAGTTAAATTTTATAACTTAAAAATTATTATTGTTAGTTATTTTCATGGAAAATGTAGGAATCCGTACTTTTTATTTTGACGTCAAGAATAGTCGTACTATTTTGTATATATATATATATATATATATATATATATATATATATATATATATATATATATATATATATATATATATATATATATATATATATATATGTACATATATCTGCATATTTCTGTGCATTCAGTCTTTGTGTACTTACATATGTAGATAAATATGCAAGACATTTATATTACATCGAAATAAAACAAGCTGGAAAATTCTAGAATATATTTTTAGCGTTTCACATGATTTATTACATCGTTCTTTTGAAAATAGTAATATTGTAGGTAATTGTTCTTCTTAGCAAACTTAAATTAATTATTTAATTTTGAAAAGTATGTTCTCTAAATCAACAAAATGTAATTAACTTATTAGAGGCCACGTTGCTAAATTGGATCATTTTGTAATTTTTTATGATATTATATTTTGTATTTATAATCTATAAAATGTGTGCCTACGGTTTTTTTGTATTCTAATTTGCTAATTTTATATAATTGATAAGTAATAACTTTTCGCAATTCTACTTTGACATAAGATTTTAAACCTTATAAAATCTACCCCTCTATTGATAAAAATACATTTGTATAACATGGATCAATAAGTCCCGAGACTAACAATGAAAACAACATTTTTTTTGCAAAATTTTTTTTTATTCATCAACATAATCACCTTTTAGGGTGATACAATGGTTCCAACGCTTTTCCAATTTTTCAATACCATGTTTATAAAAAAATTTTTCTTTCGCTTCAAAATAAGCTTCAGTTTCAGCGATGACCTCCTCATTTGAGCCAAATCTTTTTCCCTGGAGCATTTTTTTAAGATCAGCAAAGAGCCAGTAGTCACTGGGGCTAAATCTGGCGAATATGGGGGGTGGGGAAGCAGATCAAAACCCAATTCGTTCAATTTTGCCATTGTTTTCATCGACTTGTGGCAGGGTACATTGTCTTGGTGAAAAAGGATTTTTTTCTCTGCATGTGCGGTCGTTTTTTTGCGATTTCCTCCTTCAAAAGCACCAGTAAGTCAATATAATAATTACTGTTGATCGATTTACCTTTTTCGAGGTAGTCAATGAAAATCACGCCATGTGTATCCCAAAAAACTGACGCCAGGACTTTGTCAGCTGGCTGCTGCGTTTTCGGACGTTTCGGACGGCTTTCGCCAGCTGTGCGCCACTCAGATGACTGCCGCTTCGACTCTGGAGTGTAGTGATGTATCCATGTTTCGTCCATGGTCACGTAACGACGCAAGAAATCTTTTTTGTTGCGAGTAAATAGCGATAAAAAGCTTTCTGAATCATCGACTCGTTGCTGTTTTTGTTCCATCGAAAGCAATCGCGGCACCCACTTGGAAAAAACCTTTTTCATGCTCAATTTTTCATGAAGGATAGTAAATACACATCCATATGATATCTCTGTCATCTCAGCAATCTCACGGAGCTTCACTTTACGATCTTTCATTATAATTTTTGTCACTTCACTCACATTTTCCGGTGTAACGGCTTCCACAGGTCTACCCGAGCGTTCCGCGTCATTTGTGTCGGTACGACCACGTTTAAACTCGGCAAACCACCGACAAATCGTTGCTTTTGATAGACAAGAGTCCGGGTAACATTTTTCAATCCATTGTTTTGCTTGCGTGGTGTTTTTACCCATTAAAAAACAATGTTTTATCAGAACACGAAACTCGGTTTTTTCCATTATTTAAACAAACTATAAAACGACTTTACTCCAACCTCGATAACTCAGCTGTTTCTGGTCCGATCGACTTAAAATTTTGACACGTTTCAAGCAAAGGTTAGTACTCTAGAAAGACGTGGTTACTGGTTTACTACGAGCGCCATCTATGGGTTAGTCTCGGGACTTATTGATCCATGTGTTAGTCCAATCTTGTTAGCTTATATTGTTGTATTTGTGTTCTATTTTCGAGAAATAGTCATTAACACTTTTTTTCAATTAGATGTGAATGTTAGAGACAGTTTAAATCATTTGATGGATTAATTAAATGACCAACAGAAGAATTTTGATAATGAAAAGTCTGGAAAAACAGTGTCGATGGTTTACGTAATAAATTATCTTATAAAATATGCATCTGCATTGAAAAGGTCACTTATAACTTGAGAAATTCTAAAGAAAAATGGAGAAAAGTATATATTAGGTAAATGTGCCGTAATTCAATATGCTACAAAGATTATTTACTAGTGAAGAACAAGAATGACTATAGTACCAAATATAAAAAATGTTAAAGGTATCAAGTCTACAAAAAGAGTATAGAGAGATATGGACTACAAGAAATTTTACTGTCACCAGCGAATAATAAAAATATATATTATCTAGAAGGTACTGGCGTTACAAATCGTGTAGATTTATTTGAAATATTTTTTATGTTAATAGGCTTCTAGCATATATAATAATTTTTTTTGTCATGTTTTTAAATTGCCCCTTTTATTAAACACCGAGTCGATTTTAAGACTAAAAATTATTAACGTAATAGAACGTTTGTGATGTATAAATATTTCAACCAAAAATTCCTTTGCTTAATATATTTGTATATCATAAAGCACAACCTTCTTTTCAAGAAAATTTTGCATACCACAATACATATTTGTACGTAGGCTTGTTTCCATCAAAGCCCACATGTTCTGGGCTTTGATACTCATTATTAGAGCGGCGACGAAAGTGGCAATACCATAGGCGGTACGGTAGAACGGGCGATTGGTGCAGAGTGAATGAGATCTTTCACATCAAATACAATACGGTTCACGGTTAGTGTTTATAATAACTTCACACAAACATGTCGCGAAAGTCTCTGCCGTTTGCTACGTCGGTTAGAAAATACATAGCAGAATTTCCCGATTTAAAGTATGATGGATGTGCAGTATTGTGTTTGGTTTGTAATAAGCGACTTATAATACGGAAGAAAGACAATTGTAAAAAACATGTGAACAGTGCAATACATAAACTGAACAAAAGAAATGAAATACCTTATGCAACATTCCTTTATGATTTTTTATTTATGTTGACTGCATGTAATTTGCCGCTTCGTTTAATCAGCAAACGCCCTTTTCAAGTGTTCTGGAATAAATATCTGCCAAATTATAAATTACCTGCAAGAAGAACTTTACAGAAAAATTTGCCGCGTTTAAGAGAGAGGCTTGAAAATATAGCAAGAAGAGAATTGCATAATAAAAATGTGTGGATTACTGTAGATGAGACTACTGATTTAAAAAAAAATAGTATAATAAACGTAATCGTACGTATTTTATCAGCCAACACATTTTCACAGCCCTATTTGTTAGCCTGTAAACGTATACAAGCATGTACTGCGGCAAATATTCGGCAAATAATAATGAACACCTTAAAGAAATTTCACATTCATAGTACTCAAGTCTGCAGGCTTGTAACAGATGGTGCTGCTACTATGTTCCTACTCGGACGTTTACTAAAAGTAACTTTTCCTAAATTAATACACATAACTTGTGTACTGCATGCTCTTCATTTAGTTGCTGAAAATGTTAGAAGTAGTTATAAAAACGTTGATTATTTGATTGGATCCACCAAACAAGTGTTTCTTAAATCCCCTAAACGACTTAAAGAATTTCATAAAACTTGTCCAGATATTTCGGAACCACCGGAACCCATTCTTACACGATGGGGCACGTGGCTAAATGCAGCTTTTTATTACCATAAGAATTTTCACAAAGTTAAATCCGTTATATCAAAATTTAGGCCAACCGAATTACAAGCAATCAGAGACAGTCAACATCAATTTGAAAATCCCCAAATTCTGGAAGATCTGCATACAATATATAACAATTACCATCCATTAGTAGAAGCAATTACAAAACTTCAAAACAAAAACGATTCGCTGCCCTTAGACGCATCACTATGCATAGTGCAAAATGTGACCGCTCATTTGCATAGTTTAACTGACGTTGCTGGTGTACGAGCTCATCAAAAATTATTAAGTGTTTTAAAAAAAATCCGGACTTGCATGTTTTACGAACAACAGCTTCTTTCTGCCAAAATTACATCAATAGACGCCGAACGATCTTTTTCTCTATACAAAAACATTTTCTCGTCGCGAAGGACGTCATTTACAGAAGCAACCGTAGAGACGTATGCAATGATGCAGATGTACAGTTACTTCCACAACACATTACCAGGGTTATGAAATTACATATTACTAGGTAAGCACTAATTGTGTAAGAATAAGTCTAGACACGGCACTGCTACGGACACTTTCGCCGCAGTTTATAATTTACACTTTAACACCAACCGTGAACCGTATTGTATTTGATGTGAATGATCTCATTCACTGCGCACCAATTGCCCGTTCTACCCTACCGCCTATGGTATTGCCACTTTCGTCGCCGCTCTACTCATCATAAATTGATTTATTACTAATTTCTTTGTTTTCTTTATTACAACACTAGAGTTAGGCCAGAACTTCAGCAACCTCGTTTATTTTTTTAATTTACATAGCGATATTGGTAATAATTTGCCTCATCTCAATGTGGAATATTTTGTTTTATTTTTACGAGTAGTACTAGCGATTGCAATAATATGACGCTTGTAACATGGTATTTAACAATTATTATTAGTGCCTATTGTTAATAATAATAAAGAGCAAAGTAGCTTGTGTGCAGGAAAAGACCCAAAATCCAAATCGATATAGCATATAACGAAATGAAAATATTCCTTTCAATTTTTAATAATTCTGTTAGTAACTCAATATTTTTCATTGTATTCTCCTTGTAACTTACATTTAACCTGCCGATATTAAAGCTTTGCATGCCCCCAGGAAAATGAACTTTATCAAATTGCCTGAAATATGTTTTAGTTTCAATAATTACACTTCTTTGACCCAAATATCTTGTCACCAACTCAAGTTTTCAGGTTTAGAAAAAGGAAAAAGTCTGAGGTAGCTAAATCTGACGAAACTGTTCATGAAATTTTGGTTTATCATCGAAATATTCGAAGTGTGAACATTTTCCATTATCCTAAAGAAAAACACTCGTTCGTTTCTTTTTTAACTGAGATCTTTTGCGTTGTATTACATCGGGTAGTTGATCTAAAAGAGATACGTAGTGTTCGTCTGTTTTCTTCGGACCTTTTCGAAGATAATTAATAAAAAGAATTCTACTGTAGTTCCAAAAGAGAGTAGCCGTAACCTTTTCGACGGAATGTGCGGTTTTTATCTTCTAAGTATTTTTGCTATCCTCAGTCTACTGTTTTGACTGCTATTTCAAATTGGTTTTATAATGGTGTGTCTAGATTCCATTAATCGTCATTATTCGGTGTCAAAGGTTTTTCGGATCATGTCTTAATTTCGCTGAATTGAAGGCTGAAATGCGTTCTCGTTCGCGTTTGTGGTCAATAAATGCTGCACCCATCACATATACATATTTTTTTATACTCAATTCATTGTGTAAACTTTTACCTTTATGAATTTATCTGACAAATCTATGGTGCTAGACTTGAAATTGTAAGTGAACTAATCTATATATTCCTTACTGATTAAAATAATTACATCTATTTAAAAAACTGTTCCCTAATAGCAAATTTTATCCAAGCATCTAGCTTAAACTATTGCCAGATGCAAGTAGAGACTGAAAGGTAGCTGTTCTAAGACTTGCCGATTCATAGGCTCAAGTATATTTGAACTATTGAGACAACGTGATAGTTAACATTATTGAGCAGAATAGTTTCTCTCTATATCTTTTAGCAATGGCATTGGTATTAGGTTCTTCAAAATCTAAGAACAATATATATATATATATTAGTGGAAAACGTAATAGAAATATGATTACTATTATTTTTCTATCGCAGGTTGGGATCCTAATCTATTCATCTTTGGTTATTCTGCACAGCTCTACTGCATACACTGGCGTTTGAATTCTGCTTTGCAGTGATAAAACCAACATTAGTCGTGAGCAACAATTTGACGTAACAAAGCTTTACTTCGTTGTTGATAGCGTATCAAAGGATGAGGTGATAAATTTTTTTGGTTATCACTAAGTAGTCATGAAATCCACTGAGCAGCAATATAATGTTAGTCAAGATTCTAAATAATAGAATGATGAGTTCCTATATTGATGAGTATTATTTGCGAAAATTCTCCAACATTAATGGGCTCGTCTTATATTTTCACCTGATGCTGTAATATAAGCATGTTCTGGACAGATGAATTCAGTTTGTCGAAATTTATTGCATGCCACAGAAGAATAATTATAGTCACCATATAGAGCTTTAGTTCATGCATGTAGATTGTCTTAAGATGGATGGCCAATATTTTTGACATATGTACTATTACTGTTGAATTTTGTTTTGATGGCGATGTAGTTATCACTGCATAATCTAAATACTGATATTAAATAGGCTTAATATATTCCTGTCGATTGCCATGCTTTCAAATAGGACGTTTAGTGCAGTACAAAATATTTGAAAATATATTGGCAATTTAACTTAAATAAAATACTAATATCGAATAGATAAATGTGTAGTTTTATTTAAAATCAGAATTTTGATTATACATATTATATATTCATGTTATATTATAAATTTATTTCATTATCGTTGTAACATCAAAGTCGTATTTAATCTTATTACCCAAGAACTTAATGGAATTATAAAAATATTATAAATGTCATAAGAATGTTATATTTATATAAAAGAAGAATATTGAATGAATAAGAGAAGTATGGAAATTTTGTTTATATATTTTGAACCTTGTCATGAGAGTATAATAAAGATATAAGAATAAATAGGAGAGAATGTGCATTACATAGAAAAAGAAGCTTAAAACTTTAAAAAAAGGAACAGCATTAGCACATTTAACCAATCATACAACAGAAAATTAGTGTTTGCATATAAATATTTAATTTTAAAATTGGGATAAATGGGATAAATAAAAGTTTTTTTTATATTTGAGTTAATTTCTTTTCTTTATTTTGATGAACTGAAAAAGAAGCAAGTAAAACAATTTCTACATGTTTTGTCTTATCACCAATTCCTTAATAAAATTCTAATAAAACCTTTCTTTGTATAGATAATATTAGTATTATAGTGTAGGTTTATAATACTCATTCTTTATATATTTCCATCAAACTTTAAACTTAGAGCACGGCAAAAGTTTTCTAATTCAATTGTTTCTTTTCATCCGTTGATTACTATTCACGGTGATTTGTTTTACAAGTCTGTGGCTCGTCAAAAATATTTGCAATTTCTTCAGATACTAAAGATGGCATCTTTATTAATCTTTGGGAGTGGATACTGTTTCAAGAACGATGATGTGGTACGTTAAATTGTTGGGAAAAATAATGGTATCGTTAACAGATACCGAAAAATACCTAGTGCAAATAGTGCCAGCACGGTGTTTCCGAATAACAGTAAATACTGAAAATTAAATAATTAATCTTTGGCGAAACGCTAATTTTGAGGGAAGATTTTCATGAACTTACCACCTGAAAAATGTCAAGCCGAATGAATATGGTGAGCATGAATACATTTAGATTGGTTACTAGAAAATCAGAAGAATCATAGACGAGTAAACTGTGTAGTGCTGAATAGAATAGAGGAGAATTTGTGTCCTTGATATTGTCACTTTACAGTAAACAAATTTGTAGTACAATCTTCTTACAGGTTTCGTCGTGTTGTCGTAATTTCTATTGACGTTTTGCTGTTTACTATTTTAAGCCCTTCAGGATCTACTATGAGACTCTAGATCTTGAAGTACCTATCAATATGAGCAGAGAAACATCGATAGAAACAACGACAATAATACGAAACTCATGTAATTACACTACAACTGATACTGGTCGTGAAAGGCTACATAATTTTAGTAAAAAAGAAACTTTTGTGCTTGCACCGAGATGTCTTCCCTTTTTAGAAAACTGAGGTTTAAGCAAAATCAAATGAGTGATGAAAAAAGTAAGTTATTTTAATACAATATATCGCTAGATGCTGTTATACTACCCGACTTATTTTGAAGGGTCCATTTAATCCACGTAATTTCCACAAAACAAATAAGTTGGGCAATACCATATTCGAACATGAGCATGAAAATGTACTTTCCGGCAACGGAGACAGGTATTGAACGATGATATAGCATTTTCTTTGTTTTCGCTTGTTGGGTATAGACCTTAACAATGTGGTTTTTTAAAAAGATGATGTTTTATAACACGTCATGTGAAACATTGAATTTACTGGTAATAGTGTGTCCACGTTTAATAATTTCGCGATAAGGTGACAATTAGGCACCGGAGTTTTCTTACTATGAGACTACGTTAAATTTGTTGTCTAATACTAACAGCAATTAGAATAGAACTGTATTTATATCAGAATGTAATTCAAAAGAGTATCCCTCGAATACCCGCAATTCCAAGAAGTCGTCCTATGTTATGTCATATAAATAATATTAACTACATCTTAAGTAGAAACAAAGAGTAATAAGGCATATTACCCGCAATTTGTTTCGGTTGATCTTATGGTCTATCGTCATCTTTGAAACTTTATGACGAATTATATAAAATGTTATATTATAAATACATTATTTCGAATGTGAAATTGCCAACAAAGTTACACAAATTGAACAAATCAAATGTGTGGTACAAATACCACATTATAAGCAAAACATTTCTGTAAATTTATTTCGGAGGATACTTTAATTCATTAGAGACAATAGCACACACATATTGCTGATTAAAGTTTAACAACTTTACTTAACTGTATACATTCAGGAAGTTTTACTTTGGAAAGTTGTTGCGGGTTTGTATAGAAACAAAAGTAGAAGTAAATTCGATAAACTTTGGAAAACTGATTTTACAGACTTTTGTGAAAATGTAGTGCAATATATCTACTGCATATAACTTGTTATATACAAAATTTGTACTTTTTCAATGATTCTTTATTATGTTTATGTTCATTTTCCAAAAAGCATGACATGTATACAAATAAATCGTATCAGAATAATATATTATGTTTGAGTTTAAATCATATTGAATAAAACCTGAAAATCCACGAGATTAGTTGCCGAGAAATTGTTTTTTTTTCCACTTTATTACTATTACATTAATGGGAATTAATAGAATGTATTAAAATACTTTTAATTTATCTTAGGATTATTAACACAAATTTATATTTTCTTTGTATAGTCTTGTTTTTATCTACAATAAATGTGTATTGCTGGAAATATTACCTGAATCGTTATTTTCGTAAGAAAATGGTAGAAATTAAATATGATTATTTTGTGATTATGAAATATTCATAACGGTATCGCTCTCACTTGTTTATTACCAGACTTATCAAATTTTAATTGTGTATATATTTATATTACAGAACAAAATAATATGCTAGCCTTAGTGCATTGTTATTTTGAATTCGTTGGCTATGTATTACATGTATTTACACTTACTGTTAAATACTGTAAGAATTAGCTCCCTGATTTGATTTCTGAATAGGAAATTGACGAAAATTTAATATCGTCATAGATAAGTATTATGATGGTATTTTCGCATGATTCCGGTTCACAATAATTATAGTTAAATATCCAACAATTATATTCTAAAATTCACGTGCGAATTTCTATAAAACCAAAAATATACTGCTAAAAGTTATCTTCTCAATTTCAGAACTAATGAGATAAATTTTATAATAGTAAGAAATTTTTAATAAGCTGAAATATAGCATTAATATTTCAGATTATTAAAAATTTCTTACTACTATATCGTATAATGCAACATGTATAGTAGTTTTAATTTTTCACAAAACGTGAAATATAGTAAAATAAAAAATCCTATGTAATTTACAAAACTCTACAATGGTAGTGTACTGGAAACTATTCCCACGAGATTTTTTAAGATAACTATTGTCATAGCCAGAAACCAATAACAAAGCTGTTAGGTTACTGCATACTAACTGTAGGATTTAATGAGTTAAATTTAAAACTATTTACTTTCTATATAATAAATTTAGTTATATTTGCACATTTACCTAAAACCAACTAACTCGTCGAAAATAGGAAAGTCAGCAAAAATGCCAAACTAGCAGAAATATTTTAAAACCGCTCTAAATAATTTTTCTGCTTAAATGCGACATAATAAGAGCTGAAGAATCTTCTATTATATTGGAAAAACTGACGTATGACATGTCTACCGACTATCTTCTCCTGAAAATAACTAAAAACCGAAAAACTCTGTTTACATATTCCAGGTCATCGTTAACGTGGAGAAATGTTTGCTAAAAAATTGTGAAGTCATTACAAATATTGTTTAATTCTATGATCCGTTTAAGGAGAATACTCAGGTTATGGATTTGTACAGAGATTATTCAGAAATTTGGGACGAATATTAACAGCATTCAAGAATATAGACTTACCTCCTTCCTTTCAGTGGTCTCTCTCTGAAAAGCATTAGTTTAAGCGATTAAGCTAAGAGAAGGACAATTTTTCTCAGTCCATCATTAGTTTATAGAAAAGATATCCTTCATTAGACAAAATGTTTTGTATTATAAGCTATAATGATAAATCATTAGAAGAAAAGTACTGTAAGAGTTTGTCTTTGGATTACTTTCGTGAACATAGTCAACTATATAATCATAACTTTCTGAGACATACTTTCGAATTAGATAGGAAAACGCATATTCAAACCTAAAGTCTATCAAAGTTGAAGCACTACAAGTTTGATGCCAACACCAATTATTTCCAGAAAATGTGCTGTAAATAATAAATGTAAAACTACCTACGTAGGTTACCTAAGTATAAATTTATAAGAATGATGAAATAAATATGAAAAATTAGATGTTAGAACAATAATAACAGCGGTAACACAAAAGGAATATAACAATATCGAAACCGTTGAAAAGATAAATTTCATAAGTCAAAAGTTAAAATACCATTTTATCAGTATTATACGTGACACATGTGTGTATAATACTCATGCTCTGCATACGTCTATTTTTCACGATTTCTTTACAAGAAGTAGCGCGTAACTCTATTAGAAAAACGTTTGCACCCCTTTTTTTCTTCAACACATGTAACTAACGCTGAGTTAGACAAATGCGGGTATATATTCATATTTTGCAGCGTTATTGACACACCGGCAATCTTTCGTGGTTTATAGTATAGTATATACTAAGAGTACTAAAAAGAATCTCCGCGTGATAAATTATCAGCTGATGATGACAACATAGTTATCGAAATACGTATACAGAACACGAACATTATTGTGGAACGGGTTTATATTAACCTTAATTGATTAATGCTGCACAACTTTTCTTCACGAAAGGACAAAACAGTATTTTATGTACATTTACCTAATGAAAAGTATGACAGATGACAGAACTGATATCGAGCTGTTCGGCAAATGATTTGGTTCTTTCTCCTGAGAGTTTTTAGTTGAATTATCAGTCAACTTGATTCATGGTTTATTTATAAAGAATATGTTTTTGGTTCTTTGCGTTGCGATTTTGAAAATGGAAAATAAAAAGAAGCATTTTAGGCATATTTTGCATTTTTATTACCAAAATGCTAAGAAAACAGCTGAAGATAGAAAAAAGTTGCGCGAAGAAATGTTTTAACAGAAGGCCAATATCAAAACAATTTGCAAAATTTTGTTCTGGAATTTCGATGTTAAGGATGCACCTCGTTTTGGAAGAGCAGTTGAAATTGGTAAGGGCAAAATAAATATATCGATTGAATTAAACCGCCGAATAACAATACGTGAAATTGCTACTTTGTCAACATCGCTTTCTTGCTTCCACATTAAAGTTCTTTCTTTGAGGATATGTCGAATTCAAACATGTGATATGCTATTAAACGTCGATGATATCATTCATTTTTGAAACAAGTTTAATTATGAAAATGGCTTGTTTACAGCAATGCTGAACACAAACGATGATGGAGCAGAAAAGACTAGTCAGCTCAAAATACTTCGAAAGCCGATTTCTTTGGACTTTCCCCAGAGTCCATAACTAATTCAGAACTGTATTGCTACTAAAAATTGGGTGATTCTAGCAAAGCAAACAGGAATAGCCAAAATTGTTGAACATAAAAGATGTTCAAGCTATTATATAAATTTTCAGTCAGTTTTGTCTAGTAAAATGCTGGAAATAAATACGAGTATATATATAAAATAGACTCGAAGAATCGAAAAATGTATAAAATAATATTTGATATTAAAAATAAGACTCAACTCTATAATTAAGATATTTTAACATTATTTGAAAAAGAAAAATAGCCCTGTTACTTGTTGGCTTATAAACATTATTAGTAATTTTATTAGGGTCATTTATATCAAGACAAATCATACCTTTTTTCGAAGTATAAATTTATACTCATTTTTAAAAAATACAGAATAGATCTACATAAGTTTACTGCGGTTAATTTTATTGATATAACGCAACACATTTTTAGAGTAGGTGCAGTTTTTATTAATTTTGCTAGGGCAAAAAATTTGATAGTTCGTGTTACATAGTATCACAAGGTATCCTTCCTTAAATTACTGCAATTGTCAGGAGAGATGGCGAGTGGTGGAATTGTGACATAGTCGCTTTTAGAAACTTACGCGCTGTTTTTAGTCTCTGCCATCTATGATGTCATGAAACTTTGTATTAAATCTATTGCAAGACTTTCCTGAGCGAACTTAATACCATCACTCGCCAACTTTCCTGGTGTATACTATACTTACATACATTCTTTTCAATTCTGCTGATCTGCATCAAATCAATGGCGAGATGATGCATTAAATTAATAAGATAGTAAACGTAGGTGTGATTTCCATAAATATACTGTTAATTACCACACATAAAAGAAGTATTATATGAAAATTTTACTTTCTTCGTGAATTTTAAGAAGAACTAAGTCGTTGAAGAATTCTATGAAATGATCTCACTCAATGTAGGTATTTATTGATATTTATGCCTATTGACATGAATAAGTTTGAATCTAAATCTATTCGTAACGAAATTTCAATATACTAACAATAAACACGAACATGAATCTTAACACCTTAATAGTAAACTGTAAATAACGTAATTAACTGTAAACATTAATAATAAATACTAAATTTGTCTTCTGATTGCCCTCCAGTGTATTTTATGTGTTACTTTATATATTTATATTACTTTTATTTATTTATAATTTTTAATAATCGGTTTTTGTTGGCCTGTGTTATTTTAGGTCAATGTAAGATTTATTACATTGCAACCTTTCCAGATACATTGCGGCACTCATGTTTCAATAGAGTACATTCTCTAGCTTCTTTCTTTTAATTCGACCTAACTTCTTCGACAGTGGTTTTTCTATGTATTTGTATGTTCTGCTCCTCTCATTTATAGAAACCGCGTTTTTCCCAAGCCCTCACATTGACATAGTACATGGATCACCGTCTTGTCTTTCACTTTGCGGTTTTTTCTGTCAAGCTCATATTATTCGTATGTACGAGTATATTGGTTTAATTATGTCCTATTAGTAGACCCATCGTTATCCTGACAGACTTTCTATCCATAGTTAGTAGGTCTATCGTAAACTTACTTCTCTTTCATCACGGAAGACTTTCTACTTGTCCCGAGATCTATTTTCTTTTTACTTATTATTATCTATATTCTTTTTACTAATTATTATTTTGGAAATGGTAAATTGTACGTTTACATTTGTTAGCAAGTTGTCTTATAATTCATACTATTTCTAATAGGCAATTATTCTGCCTAAATATTTGTAACTGTAATACTCTTTTTAATCTGTTCTATGTGATTATATACTATACAATGTTATGTTGAACACAATATATAAATAAGAGCATAGTTTGAAATTTATTACAAACAAGTTACATGTATATGTAGCTATTCTGCAAAAGATAAAAGCAAACATAAACTCTTCATACAAAACGGTTTAGTGTTATTAAATGTTTTTCATGTTTCTAAATGTAGACTTTGAAATACAGGTTCAATGAAAAATAGAAAAAAAACATACCCAAATTTATTAGCATTTGTTGTTCTCTGAGCAAATTAATTTTGCATCTGTTTTTGTGCGATTTTTGCTTTTATTCATTTTCGCATTGACCGAGCGCAATGACCACAATGTACGGTACGCTGGGCAAATAGCGGGTTATTATTACGAAATACGACCAGAAGGACGGTGAGTTTAAAATTGCAAATTACACAGAATTTGTAGTTCGATGAATTTTATTTGCATCGGTAGTGTTGACATTAATTCCTGAATTTCAAGAAAAAAAACATGTTGGACACAATATAATGAGAAATTTTTAATTTGTGAAGTAAAAACAGTACGTAGTTCTTCCAATAGTTCTTTAAATTAGTACAGTTATTTTGACTGAATTAGTATACACAGATAATATATTCGTGACGAAGGGATATGAACTTCCAAATATATAGGGAGGAGATTATAGTGTAAAATGTACCATAAATGATGAAAAGGATCCTCTCCTATTTGATCAATTTGAGATTTTTTATTCGAAAGTAAAATTGCGACCTTTTATTAATTTGGTTAAACTGCGTCGATATGATTTCGTTGACGATTTTGAGCATCATCTTTTATATTCGGATGAACTACGTCGCGTAACTTTATTTCGATACTAGTTATTAGTCTATTTTCGGTGTACTCCAAGGTACCTGACTTTTGGCCGTCAACTAAAGTAAAAACTGAGATGGAATCAACTCTTGGTAAATATGAACGAAGAAATTCTCAATAATAAAAAATTTTGGAAGAAAATTAAACATGGCTGTATATCGATTCAAAATAACGAGTGTTTAAGAAAACGAAAATTAACCACGAATAATGATATTATTGAAAAAGTTTGCAATATTGTATTAAATAACCAAATCAAGCAGTGCGAACTAGTAGACATTGCAAAGGTTTCATATGAACGGTAAGATATATTTTAAAAGGGTACTTTACATGAAGAAGTTCTCAGCCAGATGTGTGCCGCGATTGCTAATAATCGAACAAAAATGTGAAAAGTTATAATTTCTTCTAATTTTGGCGACACTTTGTAGTTATTAATAAAACAATAACCTTGAAAAAGGGTATAAACTGGTTCAAGTATTTCGAAACAAACGTGAAGCAGTTCCGTCAGCTGGAAGATGTGCGTAGTGTAGTATTTGTTGAACATCTTGTTAAACGAAGAATCACTACCTTTGATAAAGAAAAATTGATATGTTAATAGATAGGATTCGTCGATCAGAACGCCACTATTTTATCGAGATTTAACATCAGTTGGTGATGGAGACTACGAGGCATTGCCAAAAAGTATTACGAAAGAAAATGCACGAGGTACATCTAATAAATATTCTAAAATCAAAACGTTCACTGACAAGTCTTGCACAACTTTAACAGCATCTGAACAGGTATTAAACAAGAAGTTTGAAACTGAAGATAATCGGCAGCTTCTGAACAACTCCTGTACAGCGTTAACAGCTTCTGAACAGGTACTGAATAGATTATAACGTGCTTTTATCTGCGCTTGCAATTTGCGGACACTTGTCCCTTGGTTGGCAGAAATGTAGTTTTAAATATTACGTGTACTAAGAAATCTATAGCATCCTTGTTGCCTCAATAAAGGCAGTGTAAGTTATATTGGGTCTGGGAAAAAGTTCGTGGCGTTTTTCCCGATAGATGGCATTGGTTGCCGATAACTAAAGAACAACAAGTCACAGCGACACCACCGACGGCTCGTTTTTTAGATGACCTTCCGAACGTTAGTTTGAGCGTAGAAACATTGTAATCGGTGCAGTGGTTGGAAAGTTATTCGCACTTGAAAATGGAGAAGAATAATGAGAAATTTCGCTATATTCTGCAATATTATTATGATAAGGGGAAGAACGCTGCGCAGGCTTGTGATAAAATTTGTGCTGTGTACGCTGAAGGTACTTTATCGAAATCTGTTGCGCGGAACTGGTTCGCTCGCTTTCGTTCTGGAAATTTCAATGTGAAAGATGAGTCACGCTCCGGTCGTCCAATCACTGAAAAATCTGATGAAATTCTTGAAAAGTCCAACAAGATAAGCATATCAGCAGTGTCGATATTGGCATGGAGCTAGGCATTGACCACAAAACTGTTTTGAACCATTTACACAAAGCTGGTTACAAAAAAAAGCTTGACGTATGGGTTCCTCATGAGTTGAGCGTGAAAAACATGATTGACCGAATTAACATCTGCGATGCGCTGCTGAAACGGAATGAAATCGAGCCGTTTCTGAAACGTTTAATAACCGGAGATGAAAAATGGATTACGTACGATAATCGGAAGCGTAAAAGATCGTGGATAAAGGATGGTGAGCCGTCACAAGCGTTCGCTAAGCCAACATTGACGCCAAAAAAAAAGTGATGCTGTGTGTATGGTGGGACTGGAGGGGAATCGTCCACTACGAGCTACTTCCAACTGGTCAGACGATTGATTCTCAACTCTACTGTGCACAACTAGAGAGATTACGCCAGGCGATTGAAAGAAAACGGCCCGAATTGATTAATAGGAAAGGTGTTGTCTTCCATCATGACAACGCCCGACCACACACTTCTTTGATGACCCGTCAAAAATTGAGAGAGTTTGGTTGGGAAGTTTTGATGCACCCACCTTACAGTCCGGATATAGCACCCTCTGACTATCATCTGTTTCGATCTCTCCAGAACTCTCTCAATGGAATTAAGTTGGTTTCAAAAGAAGCCTGTGAAAACTACTTGATTCAGTTTTTCGACCAGAAACCACAGAAGTTTTTCACCGATGGGATCATGGATCTACCAAAAAAATGGCGAAACATTGTCGATAATAATGGAGCATATTCGGTTTAAATGAATTCGTCCACGCGCCATGCGGGGACCAGTTGAATTTTACTGAAAAAACGCCACGAACTTTTTCCCAGACCCAATATAATACAAAATTCTTAATTTATAAACTGATTAAATCAAATCTTGTTTCTTTTAATATATGGCAAACATGAAAGTTATCTACGTTACAGCCAATGCTATTCATCGAAGTATGAATATATAAATGAATGTGAACCGGTAAAGTAGAAACAGATTTCTACTTTACCGGTTCAATCGACAATTATAATGTAATTAGCAAATGAATATGTATCTATTGCTTTCTTTAATTAAGAATAACAAGATAATCTCTGTCGGAAAACTCTAGTCATGCACCGACCAGAACCATTAATCCAGAATTGCATATTTAGTAAAATGCAAAGCCGGTGCTTTCTTGTCGCACCCACTGTTATTTACAATATTTTATTGTTCTTTTTTGGGATGTGTTTGTTCCCTATTTTGTATATAAATTTTTCCATTTTATTGAAAATTATGTAGTTTTGTTTTACGAAAACTGGTAATGACTTTCCAGTACACCTGATATATCACCACAAGAGTGACAGGAACCCATCTATTTACTTCTGTTTCAACACAACAATTAGACAAACGGAAATGTTCAGTCTATGTTACATGTTGCTTCTATACACACCAAATTTGCCCAACTTATGCGAACTAGTGATTTCCTTTTTATTTTCTTACATTCGTAAAAATTATAAAGATAATGTGAACAATTATAAATTAAGCAAATGGAAAAGAATCATGATCTATTTAGCAACAAAATTAAAAATTGTAAAAAACTAAATTGTGACACAATATTATGGGCATATTAAGGAGTTTGATTAGGATTTAAAATTGATTCTATTGAGTTGAATCTACATTCAAATTGCTTCTGATAATTAATGAGAAGTATATGTTAAATAAGAATTTTTAAGTTAGATGTATCCAAATGAATCCTTTCAAATTGCTTCGATGATGGTCCTACAAGTATATCTTAGAAAAGTATTAATCTTAGTATCATATATTTACGTCGACAAGTTATCTTCTACATGTTACTTTCCTCCAATAATACTTTAAATTCAGGTAAGTATTATTATCAGTTAGACCAGATGTACCTGACTTATTTAAAACGAAGTCTAAATTTGGCTTTTGTTGTGTATATAGATATAATATGTGTATGTAATAGTGAAGGGAATTATATATTCCTTAAAAGTATATATTAATGACCTTAGTAACTTAATGCGTCAACCAATAATTTGTACCAATTGAAAAATATTCCTACTGCGATTTTCACCTTTAAATTATTTGCGCTTGATCGTTGTTTTTTAAAGAATTTTTTTTTTTGGATACAATTCAACACTCGATTCAACATTTAATTTATTCATTCATTTATCTTTCCTTTTCTTTTTTTCATCGGATATTTCCATTTTCAAACTTTTCTAGAACCATTAGAACTCTTATAAATTATTGTAAGTGCATGGTAATGAATTCAAGAGTACATAGTGTGTCTATATAAAATTGAATTTTAAACTGTTACTTAAAAGCGAAGAAGTTTTTTTGGTAATGTTGCAATACTTTGTTCATTTTCGTTTGATAAAAACATGTTATTTTCTATGGCAAACTAGCATTCTAGGTGCAAAATATCGAATCGGAATTTTTATTTTATTCTTTACTCATAATACTGTTTGACAATTTGACTTTTCTATTACCCACCGGTAAAGTTATGTTATTAACCATTATTTTGTTTATGTAAAGAAAATACTAACGCTAGATATTCGGTACTAAAAACTATTAATCGATTTTTATAGCTTCCATTTCAGTAAATCTTTTTTTGTCGTGATTTTGATGGTACTTGGTATAATCCTATGAAAATAATTCGATCAGGCAGATCAGATAAGTTTCAAGTTCTCTCTTTCTTTATTCCGTAAAACTATATATAGGACATTCAATCCAATTTCAGAGAAAAGTGTGACTCTCAAGGGAACGGTTTTTTATTAACCGCAAGGACAGTATTATTACAATTTCTCTTTGTGTTCAGATTAAAGAATAAATTTTCCATCTATTTACCAACTCGGAAGAAGAAAAGTATAGAAATATGTACATGTTCTCGCAAGTTATCGAATTTTTAATTTATTAAGTATTATACTTAAAACTCGATGTGTACTAAAAAATAATATTAAATTAACAAGATGGTTTTTAATCATTTTGAAAAAATCCATCTAATGACACGTTACACTACAAACAGGCGTGCTCGGGCATCTAATTTACTTCATCCGGAAACTTAATAACACCGCTATTCGCTTTGAAAATCATCTTTTAGAAAAGAGTAAGAAAGTGCTAGAGAAAAATCTTGCAAATACCACTCTAAAAAATTAAAATTACAAACTATTTTTCTAGTATGAAAATTCGGTTTCATAAGTACAATAATAACGTAGAATGTACAAAACCTTTCAAATTTATATTCGAGAACAATTAGTGCCGAACTCATTGTTCTTTTATTAAGGTACTGTAGCATACAAGAACAATAAGTTTGACACTAATTTTATATATATATATATATATATATATATATATATATATATAGGTTCTCGCGGTTGTAGGTATGAGTAATATTATATTCTCGTGCTCTCCGCGATGTTGGGCTCAAAAGAATCGGCATCTCAATCATCTTCTTCAGGAGTTGTTTCGTAGTGAAGCATCAACTATCAAGTTTTTTCGAGAACTTCTGTCCAACATTACGCTTGAGAATCTAATATTAAACGTATATAACTCGTATATAATCTCTAGTTCCCCGTTTTGCGCTAAGTAAAAGAGTGGTAATAACAATAACAATAAAAATTAGTAAAAAAAATTGGAAAGGGCAACCTATGTAAAAATTTACTTATAAACATAAGTTATTAATACAAACCTTGGCTAGCAAAGACTCTATCTCTGGTGGTGTGTGAGATTAAGAATTGCCTATATATAACCATGCTCAGATGTATTAGACACCCCAGGTAAAAACCCTTATTCTCGGTATTATCCAAGTCTAACGGAAATTAACCGCAAAATAGTTAATGGTATTTACAGAAATGCGTTTTTGAATACCCTAGTTAATCCCGTATTGAAAAGAATAGGTGGAAAGGGGAAATTGTGGATTTTAGAAATTTAGTGTCATTCTAGCAGTGTGTGAGCAACGTGCGTTTGTGAGTTTGTGGTAGAGATCAATTAGATTATCCTATTTTTTCACGTTATGTCAGTTATTTGTTGAAGAAAAATGCCTAAAACACGCGAGTTGTCGGTAGGGGAACGCGCCCAAATAGTGCTATTGCATTCCCAGAAGTTATCAATAGCTACAATTGCAAAAAAAAATGTTCGCGATGTGCAGTCCGTACAACCATTAGTCGCTATCACGAGAGTGGGTCGTTTGTTAACAGACCAAAAAGTGGCAGAAAACCCTGTATCTCGATTAGAGATGACAGAATTTTACAAAGACTGGCTCTCAGTGATAGGAAAAAATCGTCGAAACAGCTCGCCAGTGAGCTGAAACAGCGTTATCGCGTAACAGTTTCTGCGCAAACAGTGAGAAGGCGTCTCCAGCGTGCTGGTTTACGAGGGTGTAAAGCGCGACGTAAACCGCTTTTAACTGACGCTCATAAAAAGAAGCGGTATTTATGGGCCAAACAACATGAAAATTGGACAATCGAGAAGTGGTCGAAGATTCTTTGGTCTGATGAATCGAATATCGAGGTATGTAAGTACATCTTCATGACTAATATTCTTATCGTCGTATGCAATTCAGTCTACATGTAACATTAAACAAAATTAATCCTGTCTAAGTGCTAACTTTCTTCTTTTTCCTGGCAGTTTGGGGACTACCTGGGACGCTATACGTTCAGCGTAGGCAAGGGGAAGCTTATGCACCACAATGTATCATTCCCACAGTAAAATTTGGTGGTGGTAGAATCATGGTTTGGGGTTGTATGTCTGCATACGTTGTTGGAGAAGTGTACCTGTGCGATAGACGGATGAATAGCCAACGCTATTTAGCCATGTTGGAGGAAGTATTAGAACCGTCTGTGCTAAAACTATTCGACCAGGATATTCCACAATACATTTTTCAGCAAGATAATGCGCCCTGCCACAAATCGGGAGCTGTAATGCGTTGGTTCGAGGAAAACACAGTGGAGGTATTGAATTGGCCGCCACAAAGTCCCGATTTGCCGCCCATTGAAAATTTGTGGCGTATCTTAAAAACTAAGATCACGGAACATAAATGCCTGTCAAAAGCAGAATTATCAACAAAAATTCGCGAAATATGGGCTGCAATACCACCGGCAGAGTGTTACAATTTAGTAGCAAGTATGCCTCGACGAGTGCGAGCTGTCATTAAGGCCAAGGGCGGAGCGACAAAATATTGATAAATTGTACTATATTACTAAATAACACTTTATACATAATTTTCACAACAGTTTTATTTTCCTCACCTCTCTTTTGACTAAACTATATAAACTATATATGTATGTATGTATATAAATTCGTAAGGTGTCTAATACATTTGAGCATGGTTGTATATATATATATATATATACATATATATATATATATATATATATATATATATACATAAACAAGGAACTAGTAGGTAGTTCGGTCTGTGAACTGAAAGACTTGATATTTTTTTCTTTAGACTCTCTATATTTCGCCACTGCTTGGTGGCTTCTTCAGGAGAACCAAGCTACAATTAAAAATAATAATAAATGTATAACAGGTACAAAATACCTATTATACTTACAAAATTATCAAAGCCACACACTAACTAGACATAACAATACACAACATATACCGTCACGATCGGAGAACATTATATGTTCACAATCACCTTTGTGTTGGGCTACCCGTTGTTTCAACCACTGGGCGGACTGACCCATGTGAGAAGTAGGTTCTTATATTGGTTAGTCCGCCCAGTGGTTGAAACAACGGATAGCCCAACACAGAAGTGATTGCCGTACAGGTAAGATGTCATGTGCATTGGCCCATCATAGCATTAATTGTGGGCACAGGTTTGAATTTGCCAATGTTAAGATTTTGGAAACAGAAAGTAACTATAAAAGAAGGTTATTCTTAGAGATGTACCACATTGGCAAGCATGGTAATTGTATAAACTTCAAATCGGATGATAGATTACATATCATTTACTGCAACATCTTAAATATAATGCGTTCTATTGATGGATGACGTGTCGGTGATTGGATTTTTGACCGACCCCTGTCTGTTTTCCATTTAGTTGACCGTAGTTTACGTTGTTTTACATTTTTACATAGCACTTTTTATTGTATGTTTACTGTGTTTATTACAAAAATTTTGTTTTTCTCTGTCACGCTTTTTTCGACATGTGGTTGTTTTGTGATGGAGTTTTGCATTAGAATACAATTAAATTATTATTGTTTAGAGTCGCGATAAATTGATTCAATAGGTGTCAATGTTAGATGAGACAACATATAATGTTCTTCGATCGTGACGGTATATGTTGTGTATGTCTAGTTAGTGTGTGACTTTGATAATTTTGTTAGTATAATAGGTATTTTGTACCTGTTATACATTTATTATTATTTTTAATTGTAGCTTGGTTCTCCTGAAGAAGCCACCAAGCAGTGGCGAAATATAGAGAGTCTAAAGAAAAAAATATCAAGTCTTTCACTTCACAGACCGAATTACCTACTAGTTCCTTGTTTATTATCATTAGTATGGCCGTTAAACCTTCCCTCATATATATATATTATTTTATAACAATATATAAATAAATTTGAACTCGAAATAAAAATACCAATAAGTTTTAATAAATTTAGTAAATTAACGTAAATGAATTCATGAAAAAACAATCTATTAAATAGATTACACATTAACTAAATAATTATAATTATAATAAAGAAATATACCCTCTATTTAGTATAATTTACTATAATTTGTGATACAGTTTGCTTAACTATAAACTTTAGCTAGTTTATTGTACAGTTAAACCAACCAACAAATAACCATTAACTAAGAATATTAATAATAAATACATTAATGCTAGTAACTATAAAAAACTTTGAAAAAATTAATATTACTCTGTAGGGCAAGTAAGGTTACATCTATATTTTTAATCAAAACTTTTAATTATTTTTCAATTCGGCATTTGGGTGGAATATATATATGAACATAATTGTATTAACAAAATTTTAAAATGATAAATTAAGCAAATCCTTTTTATTTATTTTTTTAATAAATAGTATTAGCCTTTTTTGAAATAAGAATAATACCTTTCAAATATTTCTATTCATTAAATGAATCAAACATATTTGGAATCTAATTTATTGCATTATTATTCAGGTACCTGTTACACATTCACAAGAGATGGTTTCACATATTTCACATATTATGCTTCCCACGATGAAAATTTCGTACCATGTTGCAAAAAATATTTCCAGAAAAATATTTTGAAGAATGTCAACCAGGATACTGAGTATAAGTGAATGTTAATACTTAATAGGCATATAATCTTAGGAATGGGATTCTTCAGACTTCAATATAGTAATATTTGTTACAGGAAAGATATATAGGATTATGTGCCTTTCTGATTAAATAAATATACAATTTAATCCGTGACATGGGTCTCGTCTCGAGATTATATGATATCAGAAACATATAAAAGTTTAATTTGAACTTAAAGGTGTGTTTCATAGTTATTATTTTTTTTCCATTATGTTTCCATAGTTATTAACATATTTTTTTACTATTGATCATATACTTTTAGCAATTATATTATAATTTTCAACAGGAGTATAATTTTTTTGACTCTATACTTATAAATTTCAAATCAGCGTACTCTTTTCTATTTGGTTTTCAAAACTTTGATTTCTATTTTAAAAAATACCTTACATAAATATAAAATTCACTTTTAGTTTACAATTTGATGTAAATGGTAACGTGTAACATAAATTTTGAATATTTTAATTATTATAAATTAGTTTTCAAGTAAAATTAAATTTCGGTAGATCATAATGTTAACTATTTTGTAATACCTACATATAACTAATACATTTAATAGATTGTGTATCTGATATATGAGTTATTAACTAGTAAATTATATTAAATAATAAATCTTGTTAAAGTAATAAATTTTGAAGAAAATGAAACCATAATTCGACTGAATAATAAATACTAAAAAAACTTTAAATTAGTAATACTTTAATTTAAGGAACTATTTAACATAATTTTAATAGATATCCCATTAGGTGAATCATATTTATTACATTACATTAATATCTTTACTAAATTTATATGTTCATGGTAAGCCAATATTTACATAATTTATTTCTTTTAACGAATTATTTATTGGTTATAATTAATATAGAATGGATTACTGTTTGTGTATATACGTATATATATACACGTAGATTGCTTTAAAAATTTGCAATTCAATTTGTCGTATTCTCTGAAGTTTTTTTAGTCTTAATAGCTTTTATACATTGCTATCGATGCTATTGTCTCTCTTTAATAATTTTTTAAATAAAGTTTTGTGAAAAATGGAATTAACGCGCGAAAATTTGATTGATGAAGCACCATTCCTGGTGACTGTTGAACGGTGGTACGAGTTTCAGGGTGGACGTGTTCGCTCAAAGACGAGCATCGTGAGGGACAGCCTACCAGTCACTCCAGAAAACATCGTCCCTGTACAACATGATTAAGACAGACAACTACTGTGCATACAGAACTATCTTGCATGATCATCTTACTATCAGAAAGTTTTGTGCTTAATGGATACCACACAAATTAACGGAAGTTCAAAAAAAGCGCGTATGGATTGGTACAAAATTCTTAAAGAAATCAGTGTACGACATCGTTACAGGTGGCGAAAAATGGATTTATTGTTACGAGCCAGAAAGCAAGCGACAATCCGTTCAATGGGTCTTCAAGGACGAAGAAAAATCCACGAAAGTGAGATGCGAGGGAAGTTCTGTCAAGAAAATGGTAACTTCTTTTTTTCGGACGCATCGGCCATCTTGCTACTATTCCGCTAGATCATCATCGCACAGTTAAGGCTGAATGATATACAACCATTTGTTTGCTAACTATGTTCCAAAAAGTGCACGAGAAACCACAAAGAGGACACATTGCATCTCAAACATCAGAGCTTTTAGCCGCTTCTCGAACGGAATTTTTGACTTATCGTCTTATAGTCTCGATCTGGTACCTCGTGACTTCGTTTTATTCCCATACATAAAAGACAAAATGCGTGGATTGAAATTTAATACCCCGGAAGCGACTGTGGAAGCCTACGAAAACTCCGTGTCTGAGGTGGTGGAAGAACAATGGGCTCAATGTTTTGAGAATTGGTTCCACCAAATCTAGAAGTGCATAGATCATAAAGGCGAATATTTTGAAGAACAATAAAAAAGATTGATTAAAGCAATTGATTCTGTCTGTGTCATCCGCAAAATCTTTAAAGCAACTTACGTATATGGTATTTACTTGAAAAATACAACTAAAATCAAATGTAATGGCATTTAGGGGAATATACGTATGAAAATATGTTTTGATTAGAAAGAAATAAAACCACTTATTTTTATGGTTGTTATGTGAATCCCAAATAATTTTCTATAGGTTTTTTCCAATTCGTTCTTATGCATTGCCCTAAGTACAGCATAAGAATCTAAAATATATTTATTTAAAATCAATACGCATTGTAACAGTATATTAATGTAATTTTGATAGAAGGGTATCGTAGAGGTTTATCGGTAAGACTAGTTGACATCATTATAAATTATACATAGATTATAAAGGAAAGTAACAAAATAGTTAAAAAAGGATATTGCTGTGGAAATAGGTTGAATACATATGGTATATTACATTTTACACACAGAATTGGGAACATCGAAAATATTAGCAAAAAGGATGTTGCTAATCTTTTAAATGCTAAAAGGGGAAAGGTAACAAATTTGGTTTTCTATCTGCCATAAATCTACATATGAACCATCATCACATATACAGAGCTTTAGATGTTTCATGTACCCTGTAGACAGCGTCTCATTGTTTCATATATATTATATTCATATAATATATATGCTACATTTTGAAGTTTGTCAAATAACATAATTTTTCAAATTTTATTTGAAAAATTCAGACTGATCAAACTAATTATAAAATTGACATTACTTTTCTTTTAGAAAATTTATGAAATTATTTACACTATTAACAATATAGTTCATATAGCCTTTTATGTGAACAATTCAAAATATTTACTTACTTATATATAATATTACTATTATGTAAGTTCAAAAATTAATTTTATTATTTAAGAAAAATGAATTGAAAGAATGATATATGATAACAATTGATATATACAGATAAAACGTGTATGTTTAAAAAGGAGTATATGCATATACATACATACTTATATCTGTATGTATATTAAACGGTGTATCTAATTTTTATTAATCTTAAATTATGTTACTTCTTCGTACTGTATTATTTATGTGTATCGAAAGATGTAGAATTTGACAATATTAACAGTGAGCGTCTTGTTTTATCAAAATCAAGTTCTGTGTTGCATGTATGACGAATGTTCTTTCTTAAATATATTTAGTGGAGCCACTTTCTCATATTAAGCTTCTACCTGTCATCATATGTGTGGAGTGTGTTAAGAAATTTCTAGACAGAATATTCTTTCCCGCTTTCTCGAATCGATACTGTGTGTACTCATTTCACCATTATGGTTTCTAATTGATAATTTGTAAGTGTCTTTTTCATTTCGACTTGGCTGGAAGAATTTCAAAATAATGTAATATTTAAACTTAATTCGTTGTTATTTTCCTTCTTTGCTTGTAACTTTTAAATTATATTTCGGAGGTGCTTAATGAATTAGATAGATTATTGTGTTCAAGTTATGTTGAGAAACAACTTAACGTCTTAACATATTTGTTAAATTTCGAGTCTCATTTTTTGCTAAATCAGAATCAGAGTTGTACAACGTCGATGTCATTTTCAAAATTTGAAATAATATTGCCCTCCAAGCATCACATTTGTTTATTTAGAAAACGTATAATTGGTTTGCGAGCAGTAGCTTATAATAGGGTATTTGACTACATTGAAAATATACCACAATATGTGGTCATCCTATCGGGTAATATCGTAAAAGAACATATTTCACTTTATTTTATACTAAATTATGTTTATCTTTGACAAATTACACAAAAAACAATCTCATAATTTTTGAAATTTTTTCTGTAACGGGAACACTATGTCATTGGTGGCAACTCTGGGGACGTCATAGGCTAGCATACACGGCGATACTGGCGAAACAAGTTGACGTTCATTCACGTTTTAGCTTTTTGGGTGTAATTTCCAGTAATGGTATTTCATTCGCGATTGGCTCTTTGAGCTATTTCTAAAGCAGTTTTCTGATAATTTTCGATATCATATAATATTCCTAGTTTTGTATCGCTGATAGCAATTTTGAAGAAACAAAGAATGTAGAGATTATTAAGTGATTTAACAACTTCCGACTGTGACGGTTGAAGTGGGCATGGTTCAATCTTAAAGGGTGAAGTGGTACGTGATGTTGTAGAAACCTTCAATGGTGAAGTGGAAACACTTTTACTTTGGCATCTTGTTTGCACAGCCTTGCTCCTATAATGTATATATGATTTTGTTGTTACTTGAACAGATTTTTCTACAGTTATGATAGCATCCGTGATAGTTTCTTTGTCTTGAGTTTTTGGTAATTCTGAAAAGATAAAATCCAAAATTAACGACTTAATTTAAATATAAAAATCTAACAATGTAACAGAAAATATTTCAAATCCTATAGAGTGGGGTTATAGATGTTGCAATGTTATAGATATAGATCTCGTTTTACAAAAACCGATACTTTTGACTAATATCTAGTATAATATGTCAAGTTAAATGTGATATTACTTACGTCAAAATGATCTTCACACATAAAAACATTTGTATGCGGTAATATACTCTTTGGGTCTATTCGAGCTAATTGTAACCACATTTTTCGTCTTTTGCGATTCTTTGGAACAGAAACAAACAGTTTGTGTGGACTCTTTATAGATGTATTTGTACATTGTGGCACTACACACCATTTATACCCCATTCTATCCAATAAATTTGAAGAAAACATGAAATTAACTTCAGCGACGCTGTTTTATTCAGGTTTACTTCTTGATTTACTAGATTTACTTATCCCGTCCTAGCCTGTGACGTCACGCATGCCATATGACCAGCGCCATTACACAAACAGCGTTTTTGGCGCGGTCTTGGACGTTCAAACTTCAACATTGATTTTTATTGATAATACAATAGAAATGTCGGAAATATCGATGATATGTCCTTATTATGTAATAAACAATAATTTAAAACAACTTCCCAAAATTAGTCAAATAGCCTATTATGTTCTGATAGTATGAAGTCACTGTACATATTTCAACTGGTCTTCAACTGTTTTAAATTTTAATTAACTAGTTAAGTTTCTCAAATAATATATTTACTATTTCAGTAAGAACAAAATATTTAGTGAGATTATAGATTTATTTTAAAATCAGCATATGGTTAACTGTGTTGAAAATAGCAGTAGCGTATATAAACACTATTCTTGCAATTTTTGTTTTTTAACAAAATTTTGGTATGAATATTAATATAAAGATATGTATTATAGTAAAGAAAGGAATTGAAGATGATTTTAGCATAAAATGTCAGAATAAATAATTTTTTAAAATAGTACTATCAATTTAAATACAAAAGCCTAAGTAATATTTCTTAAGAGCCTTTTCTAATTTCAACGTATATTTACTGGAGTACATATCTATAGACTAAAAGTTTCATTTTAAGATAGATCGAACTGAAAATTTACATTACATTCATAATAACTTCAGAAACTCAGAAGAATTTCAGAATGAAAGGAAATTAAAATTACTCAGTAGACTTAATACCTTTATGTTCTCTTTTATTATCTCCTTTTTAGAAAGCTTTAATTTTTTCACATCAAAACATACTTTATCAAAAGCTTATAATAGGTTTAGTAGGTATATTTAATGAAGATTTTCGAAAATGAGCTACTGGCTTTTATTAAAATTCTAATTATTATGCAGAGTTGCTTGCCGTTCGTAATTACTTTTTTACCTTTTTCTAACGTAACTAGCTGAAAACCGGAGGTCTTAAAATGAAACATTAATGTGAAAGTGGAACGAAAAACATAATAAAAGAAAGTTTTATTGCATTAAATATTCAAGGTGTTTAAATACACAGTTTATGCCTCTTGTGGTTTGGTAAACTAAACTTTGATAGTGACGTATACACAATAAAGGGCATTGTTTGTATCTTATAGACGAATTGACAGTTAACGAAATGTTGATATTTTGTATACATTATTTGGAGTATTAAATTAATATGTACGTATATATACAGGCTGAGTAATGACTGTCTTCGTATATAAAATAAATATACTCAATGACATTAGAAGTGTTACACCTAGAAGGAATAGTTTCCTGAACGTGATTTTTTGATAATGTGATAAGCTTAAGTCAAGAATGAAACGATCAGATTTCCAAGAAATTTTATTAACATTAATTTGAAAAAAAATCAATAATGTGTTTGGCGACCCCGTAGCTGTAGACACTCCTGTACACGTCTAGGCATCGACAAAATAAGATGGTCGATGTCTGCTTGTGGCACCTCGTTCCAAGCAACTTGAACTTGGTGGATTAACTGTGCCAGAGTTTGTGGAGGATGGTTCAAATTGGTCAGTCTTCTCCCCATTATGTCCCACACATGTTCGATGGGATTTAAATCCGGTGAACGGGGTGGCCACGGCAAAACATTAACGCCAGCTTCTCGTAGAAAGTCCATAGTACGACGAGCAATATGTGGACGCTCGTTGTCTTGCTGAAAAAGGACGTGTGGACGGCCATATAGATAAGGCAATAAAGTGGTTTGTAGGACGTCATCAACATAACACGCAGCTGTCATACTGCCCCGAATAAACAGAAGAGGTGATCGTCTTCCATATGCAAAAGCCCCCCAAACCATTACTCCAACAGTCCTGTGCACATGCCTCTCAACAGCAAATCCAATATCACGTCGCTCTCCACGACGGCGTCTTACCCTCTTGTGCGAATATTATATAATATTTAATTTGGCATTTCATATAATAAGAAAAATTAAAGCAAAAAGAATACTGAATTTTGTTCGACGCTTATCTATCTATTTATCTATCTATACATATACATATAGTATTTATTTAGATAGTATTTAATAAAAACTTATTCCAATAAACCTATGATCTATGAAAAAACAAATGATTTTTTAATTTTATTTAAAATTGTTAGGAATACGAGGGTAGTTTGACAAGTAGTGAGAATGGAAAAGCAAAATGAATTTTTTAAATACAAAATAATTTTTATTTTTCAATATATTCTCCTAAAAGACCAATACATTTATTCCAACGGTGCTCCAATGCCCTTATGCCATCTCTAAAACACGATTCCGGAAGGATTGCAAAATACTCATTTACGAAGATAATAACCTCGTCGTTAGACGAAAATTTCTTTCCACCTAGTGCCGTTTTCAATTTTGGAAAAAGGTGGAAGTCGGAAGAAGCTAGATCCGGCGAATAAGGCGCATGCGGTACTAATTGCAAATGCAACTCGTGGATTTTGGACATCGCAACTCTGCTGGTATGCGAGGGAGCGTTGCCTTGGTGAAACAGAATCTTTTACTTTGCCATTCCTGGCCGTTTAGCACGAATCTCAACATTTAATTTTTGTAGAAGTTCTGCATAATATTGTCCGTTTATTGTGCCACCTTTCCGAAGGTAATCAATGAGCAAAATGCCCTTTGAATTCTAAAAATTTGATGCCATCACCTTGTTTGCCGATAAAGTGGTTTTCGCTTTCTTTGGAGGTGCAGAACCACGTTCTAACCATTATTTCGATTGTTGTTTAGTTTCAGGTGTACTGTAGTGTATCCAAGTTTCATCGCAAGTAACAAATCGCCTACAAAGATCAACCGGATTCCGTTTATAAAAGTCCAAACACTCATTGGAAATGCGCAAACGAGTGAACTTTTGATCAGTCGTAAGCAATCGCGGCACCCATCTTGCCGAAAGCTTAGAAAGGCCCAATCCTTTCGTTAAAATGTGGTGTACGCGTTCTGTTGAAATGTTTACCATGTCTGCTACGTCTCTCACTTTGAGTCGTCGATCTTGCGTAATAATATTATGGATCTTTATAATCATTTTCTTAGAAGTCACGATTTTGGGTGCTCCAGAGCGCGCTTCATCAACATAGCTTGTTCTACCACGTTTAAATTCATTTGCCCATCTAATTATTGTGGCGGATGATGGAGCAGATTCACCTACTGTTTCCCGTAACTGATCTTTTATTTCGGTAGCTTTTATACCCTTAATTACGAAGTACTTAATCACCGCACGATACTCTGCTTTTTCCATTTTAACAAAACGACGTGTTGTTTCTTTTTCAATCAACTGTCAAAAATAAACTAATCAACCGATTTATCTAAATATCGGAATGTAAACATATTAATAGGCAACCTAAATTACAGTGCATTTGTTTTACCAATTAGAGCGCCACCTATGTGTCATTCTCACTACTTGTCAAACAATCTTCATAGCTTAATAGATTGGATAAATGTTTGGAAAATAGTAAATAAATTCAAACTTTGAATATAAATGTAGGTCTTTTAACCGTGTAATCCTAAGGCATAACTAACTTGATTCTAAGGTTATTTTTTTATAATAGTATTAATTAGTAAGAGTTATATTTGTATTTATCTAAAACTGTAACTTTACTTGTTAAAACTGAATACATCATTTTGTATTAATAATAAGCTGATATAGTAAGATGAAAAAAATTGTGAGGTGGAACTGTATTAGTACTACTACTATTTATGTGTAAGATTACGCTGCAGACGATAAATTAAAAGCTAGTTACACCAATATTCCTTTAACGCAGTATTTATCTACATTTGGAAAAATATAGACAAGTATTTAGATAAAACTTGCGGAATAAAAATAAAATGTGTGTTGTGCATTAACAAAAGAAAATAAAAAAAATAATCTCTCTTTCTCTGCTGACCTGATCTAAGTGCAGCTCCAACTTTTTTTCTTAATATCTGCCATCATGTACATAATGTATAATAAATTGTATGAAAGATTGTACAGGTACACCTTGGTTGCCAGATTTCTTTTCCTAGAGTATTTATAACACTACATAGGCGTGATAACAAAAACTATAATTTGAATATTGTGGGGATGTAATGAAATATTTAAAATTTTAAATAATTGTGTCTTCTACATTTCAATAATATATTGGATTTTAAAATATGCCTATTTAAGTAAACATCGTTTATTTGACCTTTTGCCCTTTAACTAAAAGTTTGTTTTAATTATAGGTTACTTAATTCTGTATATGTATTCAGTGAATGAGGTAAATCAAATGGAATTTATCTTGTTACGAATTTCTGCGAGGGCGTCGTTGCCGAATGTGTTGTAGTAGCTCATTTATCATTCAATTTAGCCAGTTCAATGAGCGGGAAAGAACTATATGTGTATTGATAGCGCGTAAAGTTGGAAACATTACGATATTGTCTGGCTAAAAGCATTAGTATAACACTATAACACCAACCGCTTAATGAGAATTTCTGTTTGAAGTGCTAATGTGGACAAAATTAACAATTAGGTTAATATTTCTCTTATACACTAATAGATAATTTATATGAAATATAGCAGTTCTTGATTTGTTAAGTTAAATATACTTATATTGGATAAACGTATAAAGGAAAAGTCGTTACATTGTAGTTCGAAACGTTTATTTCTGAGAGAAAGAAGAATTAATTTAAAATCGTGTAACGAGAGCCAAACTGATTTTTTATAAAAATTTGTTAGGGTTGACAACAGCTTTGCCATCATTTTTCTGAATCCGATCGACAATCTTAACAATGGACCCATTACGGTATCTATTTGAACGTAAGGTCATGGCTACGATTTCTTTAGAATTCGCCGAAATAATTTTCAAATTCCCTTATAAAGGTTAACCTCATTATGTTGCTTTATTAGATAAATTAAAACAAGCAATTTCTGAAAAACAGCCTGGAATTGCCTAAAAAGTATTTTCTTCATGACGATAACGCATATTTTCATACTAGTCAAGTAAATAATGAAAAATTGGATTATTTGAATTCAGGTTGTACCTCATTCCCCTTTTTCTCAGGACTAGTGACTTCCATACTCAAACTTTTCCTTATCGGAGAGAAGTTAGGGTTGAGTGAAGCAGCAAGGGAAGAATTTTGAGGATTTTTTGAAAAATTTTTACAAAAATGACATAACGGGACTTAAGCAACATTGGCTCAAAACTTTGTTGAACTTGATAAAAAAATAATAATGCTTCATTTTCAGACTTACTTATTTCATTGGTTACTTGAAAGCAGAATGTATAATGAATACTGCCTTAAATTCTGCAACTATTAGGTTCAAGCCTATAGAATAGTTTTCTTTTTGTATATTGTAATAATAATATTGGTTTCTTTTCTATTTAGAACTAGTAAAAATTTTGACTTAGACATGCGAGCTGGTGACAAGAAAATATTCGGTCAAATCTTTTAACAATCCGTTTCATAGAAGTTACAGGTTAGACAGCAACTAACATGCATATTTTGCAATGTATGGTAGGATTTATAATTATGTTCATCTGCATAATTCGATGGAACTAAAAGAATTTATTGTAAACTTTATCGTCCAACAAGTATAATCCTAATCACAGGACATAACTAGTGTTACAACAATTGGAACAATTAACGTAATACAAACGAAAAATAATATGTGAATGCCCAATAACTAGAAAAGCTTTCCAAATTTTTATAAAGTATCAAATATAATGTGGAAATGTAAACAGAAGAGCCTACTAATAAAATGCAGAATACGAATCAATATAGAAAATGAAAATGCGGATTTTCATTATGTTAAAAGAAAATTTTATAAATATAGACCAATTCAAAATTCTGAAATCGACCTAAAACAATTGAGAACTAATGTTACGTAATCAATTCTAAATGTCGTATATCTATTAAAAATTCATTCATAAGTACGTCCACATTTTTGGAAAAGCTAGATGTTATTAAATTAAGCCTATTAAAGTAATCTGTAGACCTGAAACCTATACAGCATTTGCAGAAGTCAGTGATTATAAAATAATAATATCACAACGCAATGTCAAAAACTAGCTAAACGAAGCTGTAAATATAGAGTGGTTCCTCGAAAGTTCATAAGAAGTTTTCTTAACATATCACAAGGGGTCATAACAACAAACAATGACAATTAAACTGATTTCTAAATTTAACTTATTTTAATCATCGGAAATAAATACACTTTTTTAGAGTTACTTCTTTATTCAAATTTCAAATCTGTTAATATTTATTTGCTAGTACATAACTCGAAAACATCGAAAATTTCTAATACAATATTATTTTCTGTATATAAGTTCAAGCTTATAGAATAACGAAGAAAAACGTTATTACAGTTAAAATAATAAATCATTATGTTTAAGAAATAAACATACCCTTCGTTTATAGATTTTATTAGAATTGTCACGATACAATATCTAGCAATAACCCTCCCTAACATGTTTTGTTTTTCCACAAGCTTGCACATTCTTTTTCCATTAATAGAATGTCCTGACGGGAACATTTCACTGCTTACTGCTTTAAAGTAATTTATTTTTTGATATACTCTTTTTCTCTACACTATCTTGTTAAAGCGGGAACTTTTTTACCAAGAAAGTTATTACATAATCAATTACAAGCCTGTTACATTTACAATGCAACTTGTGTTAAGCACTTTTCAAAATTATCGTCCTGTAAGATTTCTCTTATTCGAGATCCTATAAAGATTTTCTCTTTTAATTGTGCTATTTTTGTTTTGGAAAACTTCTACTGATGATACATAGGTCTAGGTGTAGCAAAATGATTTTCTGAAGAGCTCTAACAAAGTATTTCATTGATGTTAAGTTTTACGCGAAGAGTCTGAAGAAATATATACTTTGTTTGAATCAACTACTGGAACTGCTTGACTACTGTTTTTGCCTGTTCCATTTGATGTAGCTTTGATTCGCCCATAGATACAGAAAGTAGAAGTGTATAGTAAAACCTTCTCGAAAACCAATTAAAATTCTTATTACTTTTATATTACCGCAAATATTTCGTTGACTCGACGTTTTTCTTTAATTAAATGTTTTTGAAATTATACTTATGTTATCACATGCTTATTTAAATACGAAAAGTGAGGTATGGGGAATTGATAGTTGTCCTTTAGGCTAATAAAGTTGATACATTCTTCTGCCAATTTTTCAAGTAGTCTATTTGCCCCATAGCAATAGCAAAATGGTCAATTATTGGTTTTGATTATGATACTTCTATCTGTAAGTTGTTTGTCCTTGCTGAGGCTTTGAGTTAAATTAACGCACACATAGCATAAGAAATGATTTTTGTGCTGACAGGGTATTTTAATAAATAGTAATAAATTTCCAATTTATATGACTGCTACAGCCTTTTTCTAAGGAATATAAAATGATAAAGCCAAACAAAAATCAAATTGTTTAAATCATTTGATACTCTAACTCTAGGTGATTTTAAAATACTGTTTTTTTAACTGTATGAATTCAATTCGACGGCTCGCATTCATTTATTTAGGGATCTTCGGAGTGATGTAAAACTGTAAATTTTTTACAAGAAACAAACACTTTTACTTTATTATTACGTGCATATTACGATGACTTCATTATATTTGTGCTTTCACATGAGTCAATTTATGAAACTCGAGCAATGTGTAGTTAACATGTTTCGAAAAGAAATCTTTACTGAAATGTACATTTACGACATTTCAAAATATTTGGAAAGAAATAAATTACTAAAATATTACAGTGGAAGATAAAATTATCATAAAAAAAATCGTGGAAATCTTGATTGCTGGCAAGTAACTTGAAAGGGAGTAAGAGCAGAATATTTATTTCAAAATTTGTATTTATTACCTACTTATGTAATAATTATTGCAAACTGTATGTGTATTTCTAAAATTCAGCCTATTTAGTGTGTTTACAAAAAGTTGTGTTTACAATATACCGTAGACTGCCTATTATTATCAATTTGAGGAATAATATGATGAAAGTTGTTATTACATATTGAAATAATCCTCTTTTTGAAGTCTGTAATACATATGCTAAGGTTCAAGATTGGAAATTGATGAATATAATATATCCCTTACTACTTTGCAACATATTACCTACCTAAGTAGTTTTCTTATCATGCCTCATCAAATGTATGTAATAATAAGATTTTCGTTTGACTTGAAACTCTTATATGTTAGTTAGTTACAAGTTGTACAATGCAAACAAATTAGTACATCGTAGTGTTGAAAGCTATGTACAAATAATTATATGGTTTCTTGTGTTCCATTACGCCGCCTCTTGTGTATAACTTAATGCCGTAGTCTGCAAGTACGAGTTATGTTAATAGTTTGTTTTTATTTATTGTAAATATTCCCGTGAATTTGGTTCCAACTAGAGGATGTTCTAATTTTTCAATTCAATGTGAAAACTTTTACGAAATCATTTTTGTTAAACATTTATAACATCCATATATAATACATATATATATATATATATATTATTGATAATCGATCGTTATGATCAATGAAAGAAATGCAAGCATTATGTATGTTCAACAAAAATGATTTCGTAAAAGTTTTCACATTGAATGAAAGATTAGAATATACTCTTGTTGAAACCAAATTCAGGGGAGTATTTAATATACATACATATATATATATATATACATATATTGATTTACAGAAATTTTCATGTCATCATTTGAATTGACACTTAATTTCTTCTCCTTTTTCAGGCCCGGTTTTGACATTTTTCTTCGACATTTCCTTATGTGCCTTACCTCCTACCCTCCTCCTATTGCTTTTAGGACCTTTCTTAACTTTCTTCAGTCTTTTTCTGCTAACGCTTAAATATTACAGATTAGTATCAATAGCTGTATTTTTTTGAGGTTTTGGTGTAGGTAGACTATTAATTTTCTTTATCATCGGTGAGGATTACTACTTATTTGTTCCGAATTGAAAATTCATTATATTTTATAAATATGTATATGTGTCTGGAATATGTCGCTGGATATGATAAATAAAAAAGAATAATGGAAATTTTTATTTCCAATATTCGTCACCAAAATTGAGTCGGGACCTTTCCCCTTTCTCAGGCGTAGTGGCCCTTAGCTTTGAGTTCTAACACTTACCTTCAATATTTCCGTATATATGTTGCCTTTTCTTTCCAATCCGTGACTCTTCATCATCTATAGATTTTTCTATTTTGCTCTACTACTACTTCTTATTCCAATAGAATTATTTTAACTCATCTGTCGTTAAACCTACTTAGGTAACTAGGTTTAACGACATGTAAAACACGACATGTACATTTTCACTACTTGGATAACACTCAGCTCTTTTATTTTTTTTGTTCTTTTAAATTCTCCTCTTCACCAATCCGTCTATAAGTTTTCTTTAAAGTCTTTCATTCCCACACCTCCAGTCATTTTCGTTCATTATATTCATTGTCCATTCTTCACAGGCGTAACAATGGTGTTTAACATCTAGTACAATATTATCTTTGAAGATATGGATATATTTCTTGTCCTTTAGATTTTTGATCATATTTCTGTAGTTGTATTTCATTTAATTAATGTTTTTTATATTTCCTTTTCTTCGTGCACTTTGCATGTTATTATAATTCCCAGGTAATTATTATTTTCATTTGCATATGGAATACTTTCTGTGCAGTTTATATTTAAATTAACGTCTGTTCTTTTCTATATTTTTCGCTACTATATACTTTGTTTTCGTCTCACTAATATTTACGCCAAATTCCCTGGCTTTCTCTTCCAGTAATGAGGAAATATATAAGTTTCATTTGCTTCTTGGATTTAGGATTAACCATTTCAACTTTTAGTATCAAGAAGTGAATATTTTCGAACGGAATTAATAAGTTATTGAATTTACCACACAAATTTAATGTACTAATTTTTTCTGTACTTTTAAATTATAATTTAAATAAAATAGTTTACAACAGAGTTAAACAATTGTATTCGGAATTTGATACCAAAATTTATAACGAAGTAACAGCAATAGTTGACGATATTACAATACATACTTTGTTTCAGAATTTTTAGTAGCTTCTACTTTTTTGTTAATGACAAGTACAATACTAATTTTACAAGCTTAGCTAAAACCTGTTTAATCAAGTTTAGTTAATTTCTCAAATAAGTGAGGGACGCCTTTTATGCTTTTACAAAAGCTAAGAAAGAAAAAATTTGTTTTGGAACAAACTGTTTTACTGCTTTTCAAAATATCCGCTTTTAAGATTTATACACTTTTGCAAACGTTCAAATCATTCAAAACGTTTTTTTCTATTCTAACGTGGATTTCTCAGAAATAAAGTTTTTGAGGGCCTCAACAGTTCCTCGAGGTTCTGGAAGTCGCTGTTCACGAACTTTTTGCTTGACATTCGGGAACAGAAAGAAATCATTATGCGGTAAATTAGGTAATACGGGTAATGAAATATTTATTCGATGTTTTTCTACTTCAAATATTCAATTGTTTGTTGTCCTGTGTGAGAGCTAGCATTGCTATATTGCGACATTTTTGGCTGTTTTCCTGATTTTGTTTATGATTTCTTGCAAGCAAAATATTATAGACAATTCAGCATTAACTATTCTACGATCTTCTAAAGGAATTGATACGACGTGTCCAGTACAACAAGTGAGCATTTTTTGGGAAGTGTTTTGTGAACGTGGGATTCAATTTATTTTAGAACACTCAAACAGTGTTTTGTTGCTTAGATTCTGGTTCATACGAATATATTTTGTTGTTAACCATTTGCTTACACCAATTAACACTTTTTTGAGCTTCAGTCAAAATATGCAGAATCTATCGAGATAATACCTCTTTCACGCTAAATAGTAATGCAAAATTGAGTGTACTGTAGTCTTCAATATGCTTAAGAACGCCTTTATCTCACTGTATTATATCTCACCGATGTTTTTAGGAATAAAAATTAATTTCGACGTACGACGATGAAGAAATTCTGCAAATCACCCACAAACAGTGGTTTCTGATTCACTATGAAAAGTTAAACGAAGCGATTCTGTGCATTGTTGTTGAGTTAAGTCTTTACTAAAATCGTAAAAAATCCTCCAGCGAAAAATTTTATGCGAAATTTCCGTTCTTTGACAAAATTGTTATTTTTTAAAGTTCACTCCTAAAAAACTACTAGCGGACGTTTGTAAAAACATAAAAGGCGTCCCTCATATGTTCTATTTATGGAAAAGTGTCAAAATTTTCTTTTTTGCATTAACTATAACACAACACGGTGGAATAATGCAGCTTAAAAATAATGGTCGTCCACATATAATATCCACATCTACCATATCCACCATTACAAAAGCTTTTCAAATTATAGCTATTTATTTAAAAAAAATGGAAAATACATGTTTCTTTTATATAAAATTTTTAAAACAACCACACATAGAACTGAATAAAAAAAACAAAATACACAGTAGAATTTTATTAGTAGACCATCTCTGGAGTAGTGATCGGCTTTATATCGGGAACTCAAACAATAAATTATGGTAATTAGAGATTCGCAAAGCTATGTTCAATATATCGACACCCTATTGTATTACGTTTATTGTTGTTGTATTACGAGTCGGTTGGCCTTTAATTTTATTGAAATTGTGTTATCATTGTATTGCGTCCCAATTAATATGCGAAATTGAGAAGCAGAGAATACATGCAAATTATACGGCTACATGTTAAGTCATCAATTGCCGGCCTTTCGCTGTAAGTTATTATGTATTGTAAATTTAATAATTTCTTTGTTGCAGTTAAACAAACAATCGAATCTTACTATTAAGTTAGTTTTTTGATAAAATACATTTATTTATAATGTTGCCCAGTCCACAGTCAATGATGTCAGGTCTGGACTACACGAATTACCCAATTACTTCAGTCCTTTGTGCATATAAGGTCTGGACTATACGAATTACCCAATTACTTCAGTCCTTTCTGCATATAAATACTCATCATCCGAGAAATAGTGAGAATTTAGAGTTATTCTGTTGCAAGATTATCAATCGTGGACGAGCTTCGCGGGCACTTTAGATCACTTCAGCAAAACACAATTAGTGTACCATTTTGTATTAACAGTATGAAGGTCTTCTAGCGCTACATTGGAAGCCGGTCCGCAAATTCAATGAAACGTGGCGACCATATTTTTGTTTAGGCTCTTTTCTTGAACAACCTTTGCTGGAGCCAACTCACTTTCAAAAATCAGAATTGCTGAAAAATTCTATTTTTTCCGCTTTCGCGTCGCATATACGTTGCAGAAATTTTATAAAGATATTTTCCACTCTCTGGTGACACTCGAAGTCACAATCTCATGTGCCATTCGACCACAAAGAAAGGTGATATTCGAGTCTACTGACATGTCATGAATTACATTATGGAAACATATATTGAATGAAACCCATGGTAGACTCTTCCTAATTGCATATAATTGTGCGCTTTTATGATGTGAAACTAAATAATTCTAATATTTTCTTCCATAATACAATTTTCTGACATGTTAGTGGACTCGAATATCACCATTTTCTGTAGCCGAATGGTAAGAGACTGCATCTACTTACATGATATTTTTTAACTAGAGTTAAACTACTGGGGATCAAAATTGACTAAGTTTATATACTTCTAAATGTTTGTGTAGGATGGTGTTAATGGTAACAAGTTAACTCTATTGAATTATATTCTGAATAAGACCAATACTCTTTTCAGTAATAGACATATTTCACTTGAATGTTTGAAATGTATTGTCTAAGGAAAGTTGGTCACTTTGAGTTTCATTCTATATATGATTAATTCCTCTAAACATCCCTTACAGCTTAAGCTCAATAAGACTATTTGTTCTATTCCACATTTTTTTGTGTAAATGAGAGTTTTAAACCTTTGTATTTTAAAATGCTGAAGTATATTTTTCAACTATAATTACAATTAAGCTTGTAATTAACTACACTGTTAATACAATTGACGGATTCTGTGTAATTAATAATCAAATGTAGTGATAGTTAAAATGAAGCCTCCAAATATCCTCATAAACTGCTAGTTTCAACTTTTTGAAATAAGAAATTAAATACGCAGACGTATCGTAACGTGTTTGCGCATACGTTAAAGGGATCATTGCTGGAGTTAATAAAAGCTCGCTTTCCTGGGTCAGAATTCAAAACTTGACGTCTGTGATATGTAGGATTTTAGAATCACTCTTTAGAAAGTCAAGGGCTCGACGAGGTCAAAGATAAGGTGGGCCAACATGAACAACATCAAATAGCGATCAGTAATGTCACAATTAGCACGTAGAAACCATATTGTTAATGCAAAACAGATTCGAAGTCAATTTACTACTGCCAGTGGAAAAATATTATCAAGGCAAACAATAAGAATCTTTTGTTTTTATTTGTAATATTCGTTATTATTATACTTTTGAGGAGAATAAATAATTACTTAATAAAATATTTAGAATTTATTTGATATAAATAGAGACAATTTAAATAGTTGGGTTTCAATGAATTTTTATTTAAGTTAAAATATGTTTCTGGGAGCTACAGAAATGATCAACATACATATATTGAAAAGACTTGTTTTCTCAACTAAATAAATAGTTATCGGGCCATAATGCATTCATTCATTATTCACGTTTACACAGAGTGCACTTTGATGTCCTGTCCATAACGACGGTCCTCAAGCTACTGTTGTAAATGCCCCTTAGGTGTTTCGAATATTGGCGATAAATTCATTAAATAATTCGAATATGTGTACCTAGAATTATCCTTCATGTTAATGAATATTTTATCTTTTTACAATTAGTAAAATGTAAATTTACATATTACTAATTAGTAGTGAGGAATATGATCAGAGCATTCAGGTGTACACTTGATAGTAAGTAAATAAAAGAAATAGTTATATATATATATATATATATATATATATATATATATATATACTTTATGAAACGTTTAAGCAGTATTTTCAGTGTAATCACAAGTACGATAAGATCAGTTAAATATTTGAAGTATTAGATGTGTTTCTACAATTGTTTCAGCGAGTTCGTCGTGAAGAAAAATGTTCTTATATGAAGAGAAGGATCGTCCAACGTCTAGTGATATAATATTCGTATAAATTAACCAATGTTTGTTAATATTTAACGGATCTGTGTACTCACTCTTACTTCAAATTTGGGGTAAAAATCTGCATTTCTTCTTTAGCATACTATCTACTTTGGCTATAACGCTAATATTTTTGTTGTCACTGATAATATGCTGCGTTTGCATATTGACAACGAAGGATTTTGTAATTTATCAATTGCTTAGACTACTCTTTTGTAAGTGTTAAAAATTATTATTCTTTTTATTTACTATTAAAAGACCGACCTACAGACCTCATAGTTGCGTCTCTATGAATCATAAACAATAAGAGCTGATATCTCGAAAGTTCAAATTTTTCTAATGTATTTAACATCACTTTTAAAATGACTTCGGCAGTACACTTTTGTACTCTTTTGGAAGCTAGAAATATTGAAGATGACGATTTAGGTGGTTTCATCGTACGAACTATGACATTAATAACAGATTTTTTTTACAACCTGTCGTTTCGTCCAAACATCATCAAAGCTTTTCGTTCTCTAATTTCTATTTAATTCTATTTTCAATACATTCATGTGCAGATAATTTAATATTTCGGAAAGTTTTCGAACTAGGTAATTCATAAGTCGCTTATTTATTCCAAAGTGAGTAAAATGATTCGGTATCTAATAAACGAATGGGTACATTCCACACCATCAGTGTTGAATATAACAGCGGATAGAAATTGTTCATTCGATTGCACGCCAGTTTTTTTTTGCGCTGTACACTATTTACGTTTTTGCAATCATATCGTACAGCACGTGAGTGGTCTAACGTACACTAAGCATTTAATTTTTACGCCACTGTACATTAAATCCGTTCACAAATAGACTTTACTGTGTCAAGTAATGATCATGTGAAGGACCTAATACAATTCTATACATGTACAAAACTCTGTAATACAAATGAATACCTCAGAACGAAGACACACGCTACTTAACACATATACGTATCAGCAACGGAACCCCTTGTAGGCTTTCGGCGCACGTCTAATGAAGCGTCAACCGATTTCCGCACTCTAATAATCAGTTTCTAGTGGAACCTAATTATTAGAGTATCAACAATGTATGAAAGAATGGAAGAAGAAAAGACAATTATATTATAATGTACAAATTAAGTAAAAGAGGAATACAACACAACTACAGAGGAAAAGTGGAAGAAACATATTAATTGAAATGAGAAGAAAGTTAAGCTCCTAGATCAGGTGATATCACTCTGTTTTTGAGAAAACGAACAAAAGAAACTCAAATAATTATGGAGATACATATGATAGTATATATGTCATTAATTTTATAAGACTTCACTGTAAAATAACAGATGTTATGTCGGAAAATGAACGTGGTTTTATATTAGATAGATCGTGTTCATGTAATCTATTTACTATTCAACAATTAATAGAGAATGAGACGTAAAAGGGTGATGAAATATATATCACTATACATTTATACAATAAAGTATATTATATTTCATAACTTACCTAAGAAGAATTTTAAATAAATAGCGTTACAATAAACCATAAAGTTGGTACAGGATCCTTTCAATAACAATGCTGAGTATGTTAAGGCGTCGTTTTTTAGAACCAAAATTGTTGTCTGTTATCTCCTATTTAATATCTAGGTATAAGGCTTAAGAAATTGAAAGCATGTATAGTACGATATGGATATTTCTATCAATGACAGGTATCTATTGTCCTTGAACTTTTCGGAAGACTAAAGCTATTTTAAAGCAAAACGTATATGACATTGAATTCATACTACAAAGACTATACACTGAATAGATGCAGAGGCGACTAGAAATCGGTCTAGAAAAAACAGATTATTTTGTAATTATCATTTTGCGTTCTAATAATTAAAGACAGCACCTGTGTAGTTTAGTAAATTTTAATATTTAGGCGTTATTATTAATATTAAGAATGGGATAGGTAAAAGAGGGATACAAAGCTAAATACAAAATCTCGAAAGATTGTAGGAGCACCCAATTTTATATGGTAAAATAGAAATATAATAATGAAAAATAGATGAGGAATTAATCAGACGATGGCAGAATTAATGCTCTGCTAGGGGTTATCTAGGCAGACGAAAAACGCAATGCAGTGAAACTGGGCTATCCATGAAGAAGTACATAATCAGCGAAGAAAAACGAAGACCAACGTAACGGAAACTATAATGCTGAATAATGGATAGGAGAAGATTAAAGTTATTATGCAATTCACTGGACGAGGACAGATTACAGTTATATACATACTTGGAAACCACCATAAAGGAATAAAAAGGGTCAATCACCGCATCACGGAACGAGAAAATGAGGCAGACCATGATATCGAAGAGCATGGGAAAAGGAATGATATTAACAGTATCACGATGAGGTGGTATCGCGTTGTTAAAAGAGTGAAGTAAGGTATTGGTGAGAACCTTCTGGTAAATTGTCTTAATTTTTCTTATATAAGTTTTTAATTTTGCTCCGGATTAATATTTATAATCAAAAATTTCAGGGTTTTAAGCGAGTTTTCAGACAATACTTAATTTTAGCAGAAGTAAATATTTCTAGAACAACTATTAAATACATCTTCCATTTAATTAATTAACATATAGGAAATATCAAAAATGTGGTCTTATTTCTATAGTAAATACGCAATTATATTATACATATACATATATATGTATATTTATATGAATATATATTTGTGTGTGCTTGTGTGTATATTACGTTTTTTAAGCATGCGCAAGTTATTCGTTAAGAAAGCAATTATACAATAATGATATAAGCCTTAGGAAAATAATGCAATCAATTTGATTGTTTGGATGTTTCAACAAACTTGTCGGGCACTAAACGGATGAGATCAATGCCGAGTCTGGTTAAATATGATCGAAAGTTGAAACAAAGGATGAATGCGTGATGAATTGGAGTAGACGACGAATTTCTGCACACGATGATGGACTAAGTCCTTTATTTATGATGTATTGGAGGGTTTCGAGAGCTCCGTCGTCAAACCGCCGCATTAAATACAAAACGTGTACAGATCAAAATACAATTGGATTTTCTTCAGAAATTCTTTTCCTTTTCTCGTCGAACGTCAATATATCAGTTCACTTAAAAAAAACCAAAAAAAAAAAATACAAAATAAACATGATTTCTAGCCATCTTTATATAGATATCTTGTAGTTTTGGAAAGAGAGAAAACTCGTAATAATGGTATTTATTTCTATATAAAAGACGAAGAAAAAGAGAAATATATACGTATATATGTTTTATGTTATTGGATTAAGAAATGTACCGGCAATAACAAAGAGCTTATACGATAAAATGAATGGTTTCCCCAGGATTCACAATTCGAATCGATATCGTTGAGTTTCTTGTGCACTAATGTTCCTTTCGCTTTTGTAAATAATAATATAGAAAACATATAAATTGAAAAATTTTTATTTCATACAGATTATTTGTAAAGATATTTTTGACAAGAGTAAACAATTTTCAATCAGTCACCAAAACACATTATTAGAAAGTTATTGAATTGCTATAGATATTGCAAAATGTAAAAAGCTGCAAATGATTGCCTCAATCCACTTTTAGTTGTCACTTTTCATGTAATTTAAATATTTAAATATTAGTTACTGGAATATTGAAATGTCTTTATTTTGTAATAGAATTTAAAGTTGAAAAAGATTTTTTTCATAACATATTCACATACAAGTCTTTGAATGTACCGGGCAGAGTTCTTCATTATTTTTCAATAAAGTCTCTCTATGTCAGCTTTGTAATAATCTTTCTCAAGAAGAGTTATGAGTTATCAAGTCGGCTTTTAGAAATTGTTTCCTACAATTTGTATTGTAGAGCGACACAATAAAATAGCAAAAATCAGCCTGATTCTTATTAAATAGCTTTAAATTTCAATAATGAAGTTCGGAAATGAGATGCTTTTGTTTCCAAAAATTTCAAAATACAAAAGGTGTCCATTGGATTTGTTGAGATATAACTTTTTTAAAAACAGTTATACTATTCTGATTTTCTATGAATGCGGAAATGTATTAGAGACAAATTGAAGGGATGCATGAGAGGCTTGATAAGGTATGATCTAGAGTTTTGTATTAATAAACTTGATATGCAGTAATGACCAAAAGTTATATTAGATTTTAAATGCTTTATGCTGTCTATGACATCTAATTTAGTGAATTGCTTGAAATGGAAAATATTCATATTTTAGGTAGTTTAAGTAAAAAAATATTAATATCATTGTTTTAGTTTAATCACTGAAAGTTGATATATAACCCCTTTAAATATTAATTTTCGTATTCTGTACACGTATTTCGACAACTAAGTTGTCATCATCGGCAGATAATTAAACAATGTCGCACCTGGAAGGTGCGGCAAAATACGCGTACGAAAACAAATTCCGCGCACGAACCGTACCGTCGAAAGCCCAAACGCACATCGTATATTCGTTTCGCAAAAAATTATCTAAAATCTAGTCTAAACTAAGATGAAAGGCAAATAGAAAAAAAAAACAGGAAAAGAAAAAACGAACACCCACATGTGATTTATTGCACTCTCTATCTGTCTTTCTCTATTTATAGCTGACCTATTCATGAGTAATTTTGAAGTTGAATTAAAACATAAGGCTAAATATTTGCCAAGAATTTGGATTAGGTATGTAGATGATCTTTTCGCGATTTTCAATACACATAAATGCAACTTGGAAGATTTCGTCAAGCAATTTAATTCAAAATTTCTGACGATTAAATGTAGAATAGAAAAAGAAAACAATGACACGCTGCCTTTTTTGGACACCCTAGTTATTAGGAATAATTTTAAAATAGAAATTGATATTTTCCGAAAAGAAACCAATGTCAATAGATTCATCACAGCGGACTCAAATCATAGCTTGCAACAAACGATGGCATCGTTCAGCTTTATTATCAATCGTTTGCTTAATTTCCCACTAACAAAAATAAGATACGAAAAAGACTTGAACTTTATTAAGAATATCGCGAGATATAATGGTTTTGATTCGGAAATAATCAATGGATTAATTAGGAAGGCTGATATAAGAAAACTAATCTGGGATACATGTCTGTCACCTCAAAGCAATCGGGATAAGTAGTTTGTGTGTTTACCTTTTCACCGTTTGAGGAAAAATTTAAATAGTGTTTTTAAAGAGCGCGGTTTTCAAGTCACATTTCGACCCACTAACTCCATCAAATCCCCTTTAGGAAATGCAAAAGCAAAGTCGAAGACAACAAAAAATCGGGAATTTACGGAAGTAAATGTCTAGATTGTAATAAACAATACATCCGCCAAACAAAGCAATCGATAGAAACCCGGTATAAAGAACATATTAAGGTATAAAGAACGTGTGTAATTATCGCGAATTAGATACGTATGAAAGCATATACATTTTGAAGAATAAAAGCTATGTGTTGAACACTGACCTGGGACCCAATCATAGCTCATCTCCCTTTGGTCTCTTAAATGACGAACAAGGGAGAGTACAATAAATCACATGTAGGTATTTGTCTTGTCTTTCCCTATTTCATTTGTCTCTATTAGTCTTTCATCTTGGTTTACACGTAAAACGAATATACAATGTGCATTTTGGCTTTCGACGGTACGGTTCGTGTGTGGAATTTGTTTTCGTACGGGTATTTTGCCGTAATTTTCCAGGTGCGACACTGTTTAAGTAACTGCTGATGATGACAACTTAGTTGCAGAATAAGAAAATTAATGTGAAAAGGGGTTATATATCAACCTTCTGTGATTAAGTTAATCAACCACAGACTCCATCAAAATGACCATTTTTTAGTTCGTAAGCGTTTAGAACAATTATAATATGAACAACGGTTTGTAATTTTCCATTTGGTAAAGTAATATTCTTTTAGTTTTAAGCATTCTATGATCTTATTGTTAAACCAAGGTGAATATTTAAGAATTTTAACTTGCATTCTGAATACACACTTGCCAAGAATTCTGAAGAAAGTAGAATAAAACTTATTAATATCATCATCATTGGTTTACGTCAATATAAAAATGCTTCATCCAAATTCTTATATAATGCATGAAAATTCTTTTTTTCAAAATTGAGTCGGCCAATAGACGAGACTCACTGCAGTGACTGTACAATATTAGTGCGGACATGTAGTGTCTTGGCTTTGATTGGTCAATTTGTCAACGTCACCAAGTCCTACAATAGTTTACAAACGTAGTATGTTCTGTATTGCTATAACTGTTCACAATTTATTATATGCTCTTTTGTATATTATTATGTGTCAATAATTGTTATATCTTAATTTATCTTCTTTTTACATAAATATTGAAATGATTTCTTTTTTCAGATAATAATTCGTTTGTCAAATTATAGGTGCACTTTGAATCACAAATGTAGGAAAAAAAGCGTATGGTTCACGCTGATTAAAGTAAAATACTGTGATAACATTCTTCACCTTGTACATATTGCATTACGGTAAAAATTCGAGTATCGAACATTGTCAAAACAAATAATAATGACGTTAACAGGATTTTTTTAAGACAAAAGATACTATTACTGTCATTAGAAGACGATAATTAAAAGCTATTAGCTTGAAGTATGTTAGTTTTAACTATTTGATTATCGTCAAGATGAATCAAGTTTTTTATGATTGACTGTATATGTGTATATTAATGCATTCTATAGTAGGTTTGGCTATGTATGTAATATATATTTTAACATTTATGAATATTTTATTACAAATGAAGGATATATTCACGTTCAATCAGTTATAATCTTGTTAATTTTTAATTTGACGCATTTGAAAGTACACAGCTTATTATAATTTTTATTTATTATAGTATAACTTCTGAATTGATGAGTTCCAGTCGAACTTGTTAAATGGTTTGACAACATCGAAGGTTATTATATTATATTTCTTTGCTATATATTTTTTATTTTGCTATGTTTATTATTCACCAGATGTATACACATTTCCGTTTTTGGTGTTAAAATAATCGAAGTTATGACATTTATATACGAGAAGTGTTAGTATTGTATGAAAATATGAAAATTAATTCTGTGTTACAATTACATTTAAAATGATTGAGACCTGTCTTTGACAGTGACTTTGATTAAAACAAACACCTTTTTGTGTAGTTTTTTAAACCCATTTGAAGGATAATAACTTGTCTCAAACAATTTTCTGTGTGCAAGTCTCCGATATAGTATAGGTCGAAACTTAAAATTTTAAAAAAATATGAAAATTAAATGTCTAATATCTACTATAAACATATTTACATAATATTAATTAAATTAATATGTGTATATGTCAATAAATATTAAAGAAAAATTATTTGTTATTAAACAATACAAAAGTTTGATACGTTAATATGTATCATTTAATGACATAATACACTATTTTTTAACAAACTTCTAAAATATAGTTCTCAATTTATTTTTCCTTTTCGAAAGCACGTATATCATGATCCTAAGCTATACGAACGTTTTATGTATGAGAGAATTCGCTGACCAGCACCTTTTTTCTATATAATCCTTGTCAGGATAGCACGGATTGCATATATCTTATTCTGTAAAACTATCCGTTCTTGAAATCTGTTCGTGACACGACTTTACCTTTGCAGAAGCTGGCTTACATTTTAAGACATCAACACCTCTGACATAAATATACATCTGACAATTGGAACGGATTTATAATTTTTCTCCTAGTGAATTTTTGCAAAGGTTAAGAAGGTGTAAAGTGTACTAATATTTCTAAATTTGGCAATTTTAACACATGATATGATTTTTTTGTCACTTGTAAAGTCTGATATGTCGTTATAGAGACAATACGAAAGCGTTACAGTATAAAAAATAGTTAAGTATCATATTTCTATATAATTTAAATGTGCTTCATTAAAATGCCAAAATTACAATTTTAATATACCTAAAATAAGTAACTAGAAAATATTGTTAAGGGATATAATTGATATAATGTAATTTAGTATTAGCAACGAATTTTAATCAATTTTGTTTTCTGTGGTGGTTGCTCAACTGGATCATAAGTCTTTTTGATTTGTCATAATTATGGGAGAGACAGGGTGTTATTTTTTATATTCAAAGACTTTGTTGCTAACCCCTCCTCGTCATAATAGGCTAAGCAGTGTTGATTATTCTCCCTCAACACTGAAGGGTACCGGGAGAGGTACCGATCACCTTCGAGAGGAGAACCCATTTCATCTGGAAAGAGGTGCGAAATATCGACTTCTCTAGATGAATATCTACTACACGCGCTGTACTGTTTTGGTAAAACTTATAGTTGCTTAAAAACATATAGTTCTAATCGTTATGGGATGTATATATAGACTACCGTTATCGGAAAGTATCGGAACTGATTTAGTAAAACGCTAGGTATTTATTTTGTGTCCAAATTTATTTCATCTCCTTCGAAGTAATTCCCTTCCAACGTTTTTTTTCTTTCTTATCGTCATAGCAATTCAGAAGGTCGATTTCCAGTATAGTCTTTAGAACTTGTTTCAAATTTTGTTATATCTTTTCAGTAAATTCTAAAATGGTGTCCACAGAGCACTGCTTTGAGTTTTAGAAATAGAAAGAAGTCACGGTTTTAAATAAGTCGAATATGATGGTTTCGGAACAATGTGTGCTTCAAAATTGGCCAAATACATTGTAATAAACGATGAAGATCAGGAGACAAAAAACCACGTTATTTTTCTATAAAAACGCTGTTATAAACAAATACTGAATACGGAAGCATTACTATAATTGATCATTTAATATTTTAATGATAGGAAAGTTAACGCCGGGTGCCCTCTTTGCGTATTCAAAGTCAATATCCTGTCAATTATACGCGCTTGCTTTTTGAATTTAACTTATCGAATAAAGAAAAATTTTGCAGTCACTGGCAATAAAAATGCATTATTATGTTTGTTATCAAAAGTAACAGTAGAGACCATCCGAGGAATTTCAACATAAAACCAAAGTTTCTCAGAGAAGAACATTGATGCAATACGCAAGCTTTTATAAACAAATATTTTATTCAGATAAATCTATACAGTCATGGTATGATGGCATTAAATGACTTATTTATTCCTCGATCTTAAAAAACCTTTGTTTTAACACATACGATGATTTATAGAGATGTCATGGAGAACTTTGATGCTAAATCTAAAGATTACATCTTTTCTTACATAAATGTTATAAATGCATTGCGTTAGCAGAGATTTTGGCGAAAGTTAGTGAGTCATTTTTTATGTGTTTTCTTTATATAATAATAATATTAGGAAGTTATTGCGCAACTTAACTACAGCGCTCTTTTATAAGCCTATCCAATGTCCAATATAGGAGAATTATTTTAACACACAACTTAAATCAATTTTCGAATAATTTAATTTTATTACTAAAGGAAGAAGAAATGATATTATAACATATTCAAAAATAGTCAGTATATTTCAGCTCATTGAATGTAGTAGGAGATAAGCATTTTTAATTAATTTTAAAATATTCTAATTAATGCTTGACGAATCAATTTCAAAGCGCATTTGCGGGGCTACCATTTAAAGACAACAAAAACCATTGTGTTGGAAACCACCATCTTATAAGGTACCTCTTCTACTTCAATATGTAGAAGAGCTATATCAGGACTACATAGAGAAAATTTTGTCACAATAACTACATGCGGTCGAGGGATGTCATAGTAAGGCTTCTCTGTCCAATTAATATACGTAGGTCCTAACTACTAAAGTTCTTTATAATTATTGGTGATTGTTGTAGTACAATGTGAAAACTTATACGTATACATCATTCGATTATAATCAAAAAGTGTTATGACCCATAGCTTTAGTGGCAGATTTTTGGACATGTGTTTTTTGATTATGGTTTCCTGTTATTCTGTTAAACGTGAATTTTGCTATTTTATCTCTTGATTATGATAATACACTCAAGTTGCATCCGCAGTAATAATCGTTTACTTCCTTCTCGAATACATGGCTTCCACAACCCATAAACTGCTCTATTCCCCTTTAACTCGGTCTTAATAAAGCAGAATCCAGTCAGTATGAAATCCGCACATGTCTGAATGTTCGTGCAAGAGAATAAAAGCACTTCCAACATATACTTCAAGAATGGTGAAGAGCTTTAAGATTATATATTATTATATTATATATATTATTATTATATATAATTATATTCAACGAAAATAATATCTTTGTATACAATATATTTGTTTTTTGGAAAATATATCAGGATTATGAATAAAACAAATTGAACGAAACAAATTGAGCCAAACAATGATCTTTTAGCAAAGATTAGGTCTCAATTTATTAGGCTCCTGTGCCATGAGCTGCAAAACGCTTAAAAGCGAAACGTATTATTCCAGTAGGATTCTCCTATTTTGCAAAATGATAATTATTATCGTGCCTCTAAAAGTCGTAATGAATAAAATGAAAGATATGCGATCAAATTTTGTTTCATTTTATAAAATAAGCACTAGAAAGGTTTCTCGGGATATTATTGTATTATTATTTTTTTATTTGGCAGTTTATTTATAACTAACCGGTTACAATTAGTCTTCCTAGCAATAAGGGGAGAGCCCTCCGTTTTTGTGGGACATTAAAAATTGAATCTATATTAAGAGATATAGTCTTGCATGCATTTTTGTCCTGCAAGTAAAGCCAAATAAGTAATCAGAAATTTAGAAATTCATGTATTCAGTTTCCATTTTATCCTTGTGGGGATCTAATACCATCTGGTTTCCCATTTGGCCTTGTTTTTTTTAAGTTTCTTGACCTCCATTTAATTATGTGTTTGGTCTTTCTTTTAATAAAAAAATTAAATATTTGTAATAGTACAAGTACAACTTACCCATAGTCTTTGGCATTTCTCAACTCTTCATTAATGTTAATGTTAAAAGCTATTCTTTGCAAACTTTCTATTTAAAGTATGTTAGAATTTTACTTCTTAAAATACAATATAGTTTGTAGAGTAACCTATTATCATTTTTGTCTGTCTTGTGAATAAATATTTGTTTGCATTAAAATATCCTATGTAGTTAGTTTGCAATACAAGTTGAATATTGAATATTGTTTTGGTCTAACCTATTCATCAATGTATTTTTGGATATGTAAATGCTGTATGGTGTTATCAATTTTAATAATTATATATATAATTTCATAATTGACAAATATAGTTTTGAAATTGTGAATCGATTGCTGTTCGGGTATGATAAGTTTTTATAGCAACGCCACATATACTTTTCAAACATAAAGTTAATTCCTATGTAAAGCAACACTGAATATCAAAATAAACTCAAATTATTTGTGAAGTATATAAGGCAAATACAGCTTACATATAAAGTATTACACGCACGCAATCGAATTCATATGTAAATATCTAGAAACGAAGGTAAGATTAATATAAATAGTCGTCATATGTTAACCTAAACGTTACACTGGGTTGACCATTTGTAAATATGAATTGACCATTTTCAACAAGTTTTCCTGTAAAATCATTCAGCTTTTGAAGTATTTGCTTTATTAATATTTGCAATTTGTTTTATTAATATTTACTTTCATTCAACCTTTCGAATATTATTTATTATTATACATACTCTGATGTTATTAAACTGAAAAATATAATTTATTAGATATTTTGATCATTGAACGTACCTCCTGCTTTTAAAATAACGTTCACTGTATTGATTCCTTTAAAAATATATTCGATATTATTCGATGCAACGGTAACGTATTTTTAAAGAGATATCCCTTTGTGTATGGTTTTCTTAAAGATTATACAATCCACATGAAAGAGCGTTTATCTCACACGAGGGACGCCTGAAAGATCAGTTATTAAAACTTATCGCATCTGTTGCCGATTCAGCAAATTATTTGGGAGATTGTGGGTTCAATGTTCTAAACTGCTTACTAAGAGCTTCATGTTTCTTCGAAATAACTTTTCGTAGAAGTAAATAAATGGGTAAATTTAAGAATCTTGAACGCCATGTGAGTAATACAAGACTTAATATAGTTAAAAAAACTAACTATAAGTAATCAGTTAAGAGTGATTTGAAAATTATACAAACCTTTGTAATAGCAAAACAAACAGTAAAGTTTTAAATAAAATGGTAATATATTCATTCCATTTCAGATTAAAATAAACGTCCAAACCTTAAAAAAATAAATCCATTCCTTTTGATGACAACGAGCATAAAAATGTTTACAAGAAAAATTTTAAAAAATGATTAGTTTTGATATTAAAGGTAACACAAGTAGCACGATTAATTAGAAAAAGTAATTATGTTCAACTAAAAAACTGTAGTAAAAATTAAACAAGGAACAATTTTTTTGGACAAAAATATTTTTTCAACATAATACACAAGGCTTTTTCTAAATTTTCGAAGCCTTATAAATAATGCAATTTCCCCAATCATTCAAAATGGGTATTTGTTGCCCTTGTTACAGCTTTTTTCGCTGAGCCATTTCCTTAAGTTCTAACACAAGAAAGAGTCCCTGAGGGTTACGTCTTGGAAATATGAAGAATGGAGATGCAAGTCTAAATCTAATTCTTGGATTTTGACCATGGCACTGCACGCGTGTGCAACTTGGCATTGTCTGATGGAAGAGAACCTTCTTTTTTGCCGAATACGGCTGTTTTTGCTTTTAAAGCGTCTTTGAAACTAATCAAAAATTGTAATAATATTGGTCGTATCTGTTTAATTCTTCTTGAAGGTAATTTATGTGGATTATATCGCATAAATCCCAAGCAGTTGTATCCATGACTTTGTTGGCTGCTTTAACTTTTTTCGGCACCGGTTCGCCAGTAGAAACTCGCTGTTTAGACTGGTCATTGAGTCAGAATGTTCATGTCTCGTTCACAGTTATGAAACGACGTAAGTTGTCACGTATTAGTTTTTAGTCAATTGAGAACAACCGCGGCACCCAACATATGGATACTTTTTCCATATGCAAATGATCGTGCAATATATTGCACATCTATCATTTTATTTCTGTGTTCTTGCAATACAATATTGTTGACTTTGTCTATTATTTCTGGCGTGGTGGCCATTTAAGCGACCTAAACAACTATCATATCAGCTGATGTTGAAAAGCCGCCATAATAACTATCAAGCTTTGTTTTGGTTTGTGTAATAGTTTATTAATATGTAATAATTTTTATTCACATATTTACAGTTAACATAGCATTTTTTTTCCTGACTGGAATTATACTTTTTCTATTATTTAGATATATCTACTAGATAATTAATACATCAATTGCAACATATATTAATTACACTGTTATAATGATTTCATAAACATTCAATAAAGCCATCTCAATGTCTTCAAAGTTATTTAAATAAACTAGAAATACTTTCTTCTGGGCTGGAATCGCGTTTCTGGCACTGCTGCTTCACTTGCCTACATTTCTTTCAGTCTTGCAAGTGACATCCTCAGCGTTGCTGTTAATCTTCTCACTGCTGGTCTGAAACTGAAGGTCCGTCAGTTTGGAAAGGAGTTTTGTAGGAGTTGCTCCGAGTCACTGTAGCGTTAAGTTTGCGGTAGAGTAATTTTGAGAGGAAAGTTTTCTGAGTGTGTTTATTATTGGAATCGTATAACAAACTACGAGGGTAGCCGTTTATATTTCGGGAACCTGCAACACTGTTAGTGTTGTTAGTGCTTTTTGACAATATATTTACCTTAAGAGTTTTATTATCCGGTCGTTATTTCTATTGTTGACAGTAACTTGAAAAATCAGTGAAAAAATGGAATTAACTCGCGAACATTTTCGTGCAATTATTTTTCATAACTTTCGGCGTAGATTATCTTAACAAGAATGCACCGACGAGCTAAATTCTTTATATGGTGATGAAGTACCATCGAAAACTACAGTATATCGTTGGTATAGTGAATTCAAACTCGGACGGCGTTGTTTGGACGATGAATTTCGCGAAGGTCGTCCCACAAATGCTGTTGTATCGGAAAACATTAATGTAGTGTCTGAATTGATAATGCAAGACCGTCATGTGACATCGAGGCATCTCTAGGTATTAGTCACACCAGCATGCGTAAGATTCTGCATGAACATTTAGCCGTTAAAAAGCTATGTTCACGTTGGGTGCCACATAATTTGAAAACCGCTCAAAAAAGACTCGCGTCGATTGGTGCCAAGAATTGCACAAAAAATACTAGAACATTTATAAAGTCGTCACAGGTGATGAATCTTGGATCTATACGTATGAGCCCGATAGTAAACAGCAGTCGATTGTATGGGTATTGCAAGATGAGCCAAACCCATCAAAAGTTGTTCGCACTCGAAGCACATCAAAACAAATGTTCGCCTGTTTTTTTCGGAGAAACCGGTCACGTTGCAACTGTGAATCTAGAGAGTTGTAGAACGGTCAATTCCGAATAGTACACAACTATTTGTTTGCCAAAAGTTTTTGAAGTAATAAGGAAAACAAACCGAAAACAACAGATAATTCTCTACCATGACAATGCGAGCTCTCATAGGTCGGTTCAAACAATTCAATATTTGACCAGGCAAAACATTGAATTGATGAGTCCTCCGCCATACAGCCCTGATCTAGCACCCTGTGAATTTCTTTTTGTTCCTATACGTGAAGAATAAACTTCGTAGTCAACGGTTTTCTATGCCGGAAGAGGCAGTTGAGGCATTCAAAACTCATATTTTGAGGATACCGCCTTCACAGTGACAGCAATGCTTTTCAGATTGGTTTAAAGGAATGCAAAAGTGCATTGATTTTCAAGGGGAACATTTTGCAATAAAACTATTTTTGATAATAAAATTTATTTTTTATTTGCTATTCCCGAAATATAAACGGCTACCCTCGTACAATATCGAATGTTAATGCAGTTTTTCTGGGTTATATATTGCCGCTTTGGTGATAGCTAGAACTGCGTTAGTATCAGAAATCGTAAATAATTGTTTCTGTTTTCGTGTAAATTTTTTCTTGAAAATTAATTTTTGAAGAATTTGTAGTCTTCTGGAATCGAAAATGACTTTTGAAGCATAAACATTTTGCAAATTTGGAGAGCTAGCTGTCTATCGTATTTCTGCCTACTGCTTGATTTGTAATATTTTCATTATACATTGACAAAAATAGAAAAAATTTTGTGCCATTGCCTGTAAATTTCCAAACAATTAATTCCTACGTCTTTGTAATTAATAATTATGAAAGTTCTTGGAAAATTTTTTTGGCATTGTATTGGGACCATAAGAGGAAGCCCATTATCTTGAATATTATCGATTTTCATATCTTATAATTCTTCCCTTTTATACGCTTGCCTTATTTTTAGTATCATAGCCACTTTTATATTCGAGTATCAATTTTGTAAAAATTTTTATTCGGCAGAAGAATTATAGCTTCAATTATTTAAGTTTAAGAATTAAGAATTAAGTTTTACTATCCGTCGCAGAAAATATACCAATAATACCTTTCCGGTGGTTTAATTGTTTTACTTCATCACAGTATAAAAAAATTTGTAAGTATTTCATATCGTTCTGAACTTTTCGACAAATTATATTATATATTAGATTAGTATTATATATTATCAGGTGCGCAACTAAGTTCTCGCTGTTTTTTTGATGAAAATGTAACTTTATTGTGAAAAAATGTTTACAAATGAATCATTCAAAATATTGCCCATCGTTGGCGACAACTTTTTCCCATCTTTCTGGCAGAGCTCGAATACCGTCACGGTAGAAGTGTTCGTCTTTTGAGGCGCTCCACGAATCAAGCCATTTCGAGATGTCTTCATATGAGCGGAACTGCTGATTAGCCAGACCATGTGCCATCGAACGCAACAAGTAATAATGGGACGGCGCAATATCTGAGGAATATGGCAGGTGGGGTAGGACCTCCCATTTGAGCGTTTCTATGTAGGTTTCAACGGGTTTGGCAACGTGAGGCCGAGCGTTGTCATGTTGTAGAATCACTTTTTCGTGCCTCTGCTCGTATTGTGGCCGCTTTTCGCGCAGTGCTCGGCTCATTCGCATCAATTGAGTTCGATGTCGTTCCCCAGTGATGGTTTCGTTTGGTTTCAATAGCTCATAATAAATAACACCGCCCTGGTCCCACCAAATACACAGCAAAACCTTCGCAGCGTGACTATTCGGCCGAACCGACGACCTAGAAGCATGGCGTTTATTTCTCAACATAATCAACTGTTGCTGTAATGAATCCATTTTTCACCACCCTTCCTTTTTTTTGCCGCCGGAGCAATTGTTCACAGGCGAAAAAACGACGTTCAACGTCTCTTGGCTTCAAATCATAAGGAACCCAAGTTCCTAGTTTTTGAATAATTCCCAACGTATGCAATCGCTGGAAAATGGCTTGGCGGGTAACTCCTAATACTGAAGCAAGCTTTTTTTGCGTTTGGCATGGATTCTCATCGAGCAATGCCTCCAATGCAGCGTCTTCGAAGGTTTTTGGTCTTCCTTCACGCGACGGTCATCAACATCATCATCTTTGAAGCGACGGAACCAATCACGGCACGTTGTTTCACTTAGAGCAGCATCTCCGTAAACTTTTTGGAGTTCTTGATGCGCTTCAGCCGCCATTTTCTTCGAATGAAAGAAGAAAAGCAACAGTTCCCACAAATGACGATTATTTGGTACAAATTCAGACATTTTCACACAACCAAAAGTATATGACGCAAAAACAAAATCACTAATGTGTCAAAGCGGTTTATTTACCATACGTCCAAGCTTGGGTCATGATGTTTTGGTTGTGTCACAATCAACCGGCACTTACTACTGGAGCCATCTCTTGAAAAACAGCGAGAACTTAGTTGAGCACCTAATATTTTATTAGTATTGGGTATTACAAGCATTGTCGAGTTCGAAATCATTAGTTTTATGCATTTTTTACTTCTTATTTATTTCTATATTAGTATAACGTAGGTTAGAAACGAATTCTCTGTATTTTTTAATACATTCTTAAATATGTAATACTGTTACTGTATGTTGTAACCATTTTGAACATTTTATAGGTCTTCGATAAAACCGAAGAATAAGGATATCAGGCATTATCTTTGACCGGTAAAATTCCCAAACAGTTTGTAATTCTTAATGATTTTGTGTCTAAAGCCATTCTAGTGTGCAATATGGTAAACAATACTTTTAATAATTTAATTAATAATAGTCAGTAAAATACACCACTAAAACAAAAAGGCCTTAGAATTCGATCTATGAATCCTCAATAATTTATTGAAAATAAGCCGATATAAGAAAATAAAATAAATTATCACTGTACTTTTCCCATAGTTTTCTGGGTATGTCAACAGATACGTTTATTATTTTTTAAATAATAGTAGTAACAATGTCGTTTATTATGGCTAACAGTATAAACTATAAAAGGCGTGTATAAAATGAATCTTTGTATTAAATATAAAAAATAAGGAAAAAAGAAAATACGTAAATGTACAAAATAAAATAGCAAATAAATAAACTTCACACCTTAACAGACACAACAACAGTTACTTAATCTTACATTCAATAAAAATATTACAATTTTTTTTAGCAATTCTACATATTTGTTAATCAATGTACAACATACAGTTGATACATCTTGGTGTGGATAAATACCGCGCTGAACATTTTGCAGGCTAAGTTTATGACAGGTGTATAGTGGATGCCAAACGATTCTATATATATTATTAGCTTGCTACAAACTAAGGAGCAATGCAAAAATTTTGGGGTACTGTTATTTACGAAGGATTTGGAGTAATATAAAGCTAAGGATAGCATATGCGCATTGCAGGTTTCATTTATATGAGCTACCAAGTTTAACAGATTTAATAAATAATACTCCAAAAATCTTGTCCATCTTAGCTATTTGCTCATTAAGTTCTTTTTTGCGAGAAAATCTGGCAGTATTGTATTAATAATATGATTCAATTGGCATCAATTTCATTTAACATCAATATTTTTCTGTCAATGGAATGCGTTCAGCAGATTATTGATATGATAATATATTATTAAATCGTTTTCATACGCCAGTACAGCAGGTCAAAAAGTCAAACAATCCATTTATGAGCAGCAAAAGTATTATTATTCACTTGAATTGGACTTTACGGTACAGATGCATCAATCAATTGAAATCGAAATCCATTATACTAGACAAAATTTGTTCTTTAATGTAAAACCTGAAGAGAGAAAGGTGTGTCACTTTTCTTGAAAGTTTTATCAATAATATATGGTGGGTTAGAAATGTTAAAGGCTCGTGTAAAACCAGTATAACTTACAACTATTTTAAGTACATAACTATTATCTTTTGTGAAGCATACTAAACTTGTTATATTCGATCGAGCACAAGCATAAAACCATATTGAAAGTGTAGGATGTTTGGTTTAACGTAATAATGAACGATATATAAAATTTGTTCGAAAGCTTTGGAGAAGTTAAATAATAAAGATGTAGGTCCGTAGTTTGGACATAATTACATACATATGTTATCATATTCATGTTCTGCCTATATATAGCGAATTGTCATCGGATATTTAGAAAGATTTTCTAGGGAAATGAGGTAGAAATTCTTGACAGATTTTTCTTTTTTTTTGGGAATTTATTTCAGTTTTACCACAACTGCTTTTATATTATATATACCTTAAATGCATACCAGAAAGGCTGGTATAGCATAGCAGCTTTCTTTAGTTTAAGAATACATTCGATAAAGTCCTTTAGAAATAGGAACAAACTTGAAAATATATGTTCTAGCAGAACAAATGATTAACTGCATTTATTATTCGTATTTCGTTATTGCAATTAGTAGATTATAGTTTGATTTATTTAGATAATTATTGAACATATCGAACACATTATTTTATAAAAGTTTATAATGCGTCAACGTGATTTAGTAGTCAAATTGAATGAAAAACAGCTGAATAATGTGGTGTTGTGATATAAATTAATGTTTACGCTACACATGATATATCTCATTAGAGCATTGTAAAGTGTAATTAATAAGGGAACAATAATTCGTGTTTCGTCGCGTAACATGTATTAATAGTTAAAAGCTTTTCGTTTTTAGTTTCGGAGGAGTGTATGAATATACATATGTACATGTATGTATACATATATGTATAAACTTTTAATTATTACAAGTGCATATTTATTATATTTACTTTTCACTGTCCATGTTTATTCACAGAGTGCTTGTATCTCACCTGTATACATTATGCTTTTGTATCTACATACATACATACTGTTATGATGCACCATAAAGTGTGCAGGATTATAAATTAAATGCTTAAGTAAACTCCATATGATATTTAAAAGCATATACTTTCAAAGCTCTTAAAAATTTTTAAAAACTTTTCCTTTGCAGGGCGTGTCATTTTATTTACTTTAATTTGTTGTTTCATTTATTTTGCAAATCAGTAAACAACAAATTAACAACTTTGGTATGTACATAATGAAATAAAATAAAGACTCCTTTGAATTGAGTTTAGTTTACAATAATAAATAAATACGTTCCCTTTGCATCAGATCAATCAACAAAAATGTTTAATCTAAATCCAATTTTTTGAGAATAATCTGTTAATTTGTTTTTATAGATCCTTTCACTTGAGTCTCGCAAAAATCAGTACATGTGACTGTCTATTATGCACTAACGAAGTACACAAAAATAGTCTCTCAAATTGAATCTATAAAATTCTTTGATTATGGACACTAGCTGGACTCACATTTGCTCAGTAGCGCATCATTCGAATAAGTACAAGGAATTTAGTAGGGTATAAATTTAAGAAGTGTTTCCAGTATGCAGTAACATATCTGGTGCTAGAAATATTTAACCGATCTTACCTATTTTGTGCCTCTGCATACCGAAACCCTTCTGTTTATTCACATTTATTACATACTAAACCTTCTACACTTCTCCGGAGCACGCGCTACTGACCTAACGTTAAAACTCAAATCTTCAGTCAACAATTGTATTAAAATTCACTAATTCTTAAAGTTTTACATATTTAAAATGGTGAAAAATTCAAAAAGTCTATAAATTTTAAAATTAAGTTAAATTTAATAAACTTCAAAGTACTTTGATTGTACTAATAACCTTTAATAAAGCTCAAAAACAATATAGCGCTCATATTTTCAAAAACAAAACGGCGAACCAAGATGGCCTCTAAATTTAGAAAGCAAGATGGCGAACCAAGACGGTGGCTAATGGCAATAAACTTATGTTATCGACTGTAAATTATCTGGTAATACATTTTAATATTCCAGACTGTATATTTAATTTTACAATTAAATACAAGATGCCGAATCCAATATGGCGCCATTTGGAGTAGCAAAAAAAAATAATTAACTTACGTATAAGCACACCGATTCATAGCACTTTGGATGTACTCGATGTAATGAAACACATTAAGTTCATACAGCCTACTTGTTATGTGTTTACCAAATTTTTTGGTTAAAAAATCGTGTCTACCTGTCTCTTTTATTTTAGTATTATCTACTGTATATTCTGGAAATATTATGTTATATTGTGAAACAATACGTGTCTATACCTATTTTTTTGGCAAACGACTATTACTCTGAAATAAAAGAAGAAAATATTGAATAATATATATTTAGTAGATATTTCTTATATACATAATAGTAACTTAAAATATATAATTTTAAATAAATTAACAATTTAATCTCATTACTTCTACATCAAAATGCAAAGTGTTGCAATGTAGGTCTAAATTTTATACATATACAAAGGTTTAAAGAAGTAATATTATAAGATAATAATGTCTTTATATTACTACGTATGTCACCAAACTTATGAACACAAGCTCGTCACCTTGAATTATAGAATTTAACAAAATTCGTACTCTTTAGAATAGATAATTTTTGATGCAATAATTCCATCAACTTGAAGATGTTATATGTACCTTTAGATAAACCAATTTATTGATTACGACTTTGGAGACGAACCATCCGTATTTCTCTATACATGCTACATTCCATCTCATGACTGGGACTACATCCCTCAGTCTTACAAAATTCTTACCACTCATCTGTTGTAAAGAAGATGCAAGCATTCGATGAACGAATTTGAATGAAGGGCTCAAAACCAACAGCAGGATTTAGACCTATGACAATCCATTTACTTCCACCATTATTAAGTAAGTAAATAGATTGGCCGGGCAGTTGCTTTTCTTCAACGATGGCTGTTTCATTCATTTTTAAGGCCTCATCAATGAGTTCGTTGCAATTGTTGTTAGTAAAAATTCTTCTATTATTAACTGCAACAAGAAAAAAAAATTAATAAAAATAAAATAAATTGAAAAAATGTAAACTGTATCCCATTTTGGCTAACACAACCTTATAGCACGAATAAAAATTTAAAACTAAATGTATTCAAACTTACGTTTATTTATAGCATAGGGGTTCACGAGACTATAGACATAAAAAAATAATTAGTAGTATATATATATATATATATAGGGTGGGGCAGAATAATGAGCGATTTTAAAAAGCCCGCGATTCGCGCCTTGTCATTCGGAGGTGGTAGGGACGCTATCGGTCATGTTTCCTTGATATTAGCATTTAGTAACAATGGAGCGTTCGACCCCTCAACAGCGTGCGTACGCTGTTAAGGCGTTTTATGAAAATGATAATTCTTACATACGCGCGCGTCGTGCCTTTCGAAATCATTTTAACATTAATCGCAATCAACCAGTGCCGTCTGCCTGTGCCATTAAAAAATGGGTTAGGAACTTTGAGGAAACTTCGTCAACGACAAAAAAGAAACCTGGTCGGCCAAAATCGGTGCGTACGCCCGAGAATATCGACTGTGTAAGAACTGCTATTGAGCGAAGCCCGCTTCGTTCAGCTCGCCGGCATAGCACTACACTTCGTATTTCAAACCGAACTGTCAGACGAATGTTACACAAGGATCTCCACCTTCATCCATACAAAATCCAAATCGTACAGGCTCTTAAAGGCACGGATTATGTGAGTCGACAACGATTCTGTGAAGAGTTTTCAGATGTAATTAATCAACATGAGGATATTGTAAACAACTTATGGATGAGTGACGAAGCCCATTTCCATTTGTCTGGTTACGTCAATAAGCAGAACTTTAGATACTGGAGTGACGTAAATCCTAGACAATTGCATCAAGAACCTCTTCACTCCACAAAAGTTACTGTGTGGTGCGCTATGTCTTCATCGGGGATCATAGGGTCTTACTTTTTTGAAAATGCTCGTGGCAATGATGTGACATTAACCTCACAAAGATACGCCGACATGTTGGAAAACTTTTTTGAACCACAGCTTGCACCCTACGAAGTTAACGAGGAAACATTTTTCAACAAGACGGAGCAACCTCCCATACAGTCAGAGTATGCATGAATATTGTTAACAGATTATTTCCAAATTATGTGATTTCTCGAAATGGGGACATCACCTGACCTTCCCGTTCACCGGACCTCACACCGTGCGACTTTTTCTTGTGGGGGTACTTAAAAAGTAAAGTGTTTCAAGATAACCCACCACAAATAATTCAAGCCCTGAAAGAACGGATCCGACAGGAAGTGGAAAACATTCCCCTAGCAATGCTGCAAAATGTAATGAATAGTTTCAAAACACGATTGGAAGAATGTGTACCCCTGAACGGATGTCATCTTTCCGGGGTTATTTTTAAAAAATAAAATAATTAATGCTTTTTTATGTTCTTTGAGAAAATAATGAATTTATTCCTAAATATTGTTTTTCTTGTTTTTTACAACCTTTTTAAAATCGCTCGTTATTCTGCCTCACCCGTTATATAGTTGTGTTAACCAAAATGGGATGTAGTATATACATTTTTTTCATTTTACTTTATTTTTGTTAATTTTTTTTAGGAGATTGGCGTGTTATATTGTTGATTTATATATATATATATATATATATATATATATATATATTATCTTTTCAACAAGCCAATCTGATATTCATCGATGTTATGATGACCTTAAGCTAAAGTATGTATTCCATCATCCCCATCAATCCACCGTTTATCATCAAATGGTGATAGGGCCAATTTATTTTGTTCAACGGAAGAAATCTCATGTAATCGCAGTTTAAATAAATTTTGACATCTGTACACCAAATTTCGTTTATCATTTCAAATGTTTTATGCCTTTTATGTTTTTTATTTGTCTACCTTCCACCCTGATTGCATACATTTTCGCCTGTAATCCAACGAATTCACTCATAACGTTACCGGCGTTCTCATCTTTCATTAGACCAAGAACCGCCTTGTTTTGGAGTGGCATGTTGTAAACATTGTTAGCCGAAAAGTTGGATGTGTCGAATTTAGAAATATTTGGTTTATCACAATATATATCATGGGTACAAAACTGTATATAGATTTACCTTTTCAGTATGCACACGTTTCAAATAATCGTAATAAAAATCATAATTATGTGTGAAACTTTTTACCTGTTATTTGCGGTACATGGAAATAATATTACATATCCTTTAATGGAGAAGCTTATGATTGTAAAGTGAAAACATATCTTAAATACAATATATAATTGTAGAACTAAAACTGTAATGCCTTATAACGACTTATTTATAACAAATCACTATCAATTTTTTGGTTGAAGAAACACTTTACAATGAAGAATACATCCGTTAAATTCAAGTAACTAGTGGGTCGGGTTTTGTAGTACATATAAAATAAAACACTTTTTTTTAAAACAAAGAATAGTTTTTAATCAATTATATATTTCCATTTTGCTCAATGACCTTTTGCCATCTTTCTTTCAGCTGCATGATTCCGCGCTCATAAAATTTCTGGTCCTTATCAGCAAAAAACTGAACCAGGTGCGAGTGAAGGTCATCGTCATTTGTGAAAGTTTTACCATTCAAAGAATTCTGCAAACTTCGAAATAAATGGTAATCAGATGGTGCTAGATCAGGGCTGTATGGGGGATGTGGCATCACTTCCCAGCCAAGCTCCAATAGTTTCCCACGAGTTGCCAAAGATGTGTGAGGCCTTGCATTATCTTGGTGGAAAACTACACCTTTCCGATTTGACAATTCTGGCCGTTTTTCTTTGATTGCTTCATCCAGCTTTATTAATTGTTGACAGTAAACATCAGAATTGATCGTTTGGTTCCTTGGAAGCAGCTGAAAAGACACAACACCTTCGTAATCCCACCAAACTGACAGCATGATCTTTTTTTGGATGCAATTCAGCTTTCGATGTGGTTTGAGCTGGTTTATCGTGTTTGCTCCATGATCGTTTTCGAACTATGTTACTGTACGGGACCCATTTTTCATCACCAGTGATGATTCTTTTTAAGAAAGGGTCGCTTTCATTTCGTCTAAGGTGCATATCGCAAAAGTTGATTCTTTGTGTTAAATAAATTTCTTTCAATTCGTGAGGTACCCAAATATCAAGCTTCTTAACTAGTCCAAGACATTTTAAATGTTTTTCAATTGTTGTGTGCGATATGTAGTCTCTCCGCAACCTCTCGAACAGTTATATGACGATCCTCTTCAATTATGACTTTGGTTTGGTCATCATCAACTTCAGTAGGCCGACCAGAACGTTGCTCATCTTTGACGGAAAAATCTCCAGAACGTAATTTTTTATACCAATTCTGACACGTGCGCTCTGTTAAGCAATTAGCACCATAAACTTCACATATTTTTTTGTGAGCCGCACCAGCTTTCTTTCCTTTACGGAAATAAAATAGTAAAATATGTATGTCGAAAATGGTCGTTTTTGCACTCCATTTAAAATTAACCCACAACTAATAGCTTTAATAAAAATCACGCACTACTTGTTCTGAAGTTACGTCAATGTGACTAGTATCACGCAACAAACGGTAAAGTACAGCACTAACGTACGTTATACAAAAAATAAAGCAACGCTCTCTATCAGTAAAAACCGAAAGTACTTAGTTGCCAACCCAATACATTAAGATGAAAGTGTACCCTTTGAAGTAGAAAGTTTGTAATCCTTGTATATTTTTAAGAAATTTATACTATAAAATTAGTTATGGATTTTCACCTTCACCATTCTCACATTCATCATAGATTGTTATGTATATGACGGTATCACTTATAATATTCTCTGTATCTCGTGGTTGTGAAATACATAGCAATATGTTTATGTAGGAGAATTCTCAACTCCAAACTATGCGAGATAATAAAATAAAAATTAAAAGTTAATGGTCTAGTTTAAAATGAATCTAAATCAGTAAATATACATGTAATGCTTGCCTATAATATGGAGTTTATTATCCAATACTTGTATCTGCAATCAATTACAGATAATTGACAATATTTATATGCATAATGCTTCCCTATAATGTTAAATTTTCAACATCTTAAGCAAAAGTGATCTAATAAACTGCAATGTTAAAGCAATTCATCCTAAAGACTAGGGTTTATCAGTCATTAACGAAAAAAAGTGTATCGCTAATATCTTATTTGTTTTTTGGTTGGGAAATCCTTCAAAACACCTGCCAAAATCTGGCTTCATTTCTAACGTTTGTTATTCGTATAGAAAATGAAGAATTCCAGACAGTGATTCTTATTTTTAAAGAACAAAACAAACGATAAAATTGAAGCTGTGTTGATATCTATTTAAGGGGACCAATTATCATTTACTGTAATGAGAAAATGATGGAAATTATAAAAAGGTACATGATATTGCATTAAATGATTTCAGATCACAATTTAGCGAAATTAGGACATGATTTGAAAGACTTTTGGCGCTGAATAATAACTGTCGATGAAACATTTTAAATCCTATATGAAACAACAATCGAAGCAATGGACTGACGCTGGCACAAGTGCTCAAAAGATGACAAAAACCGTATACTTGGCCGGTTAGGATTATTGTCTTTTGAAAGTGTTTGATTATTCTAATCGATTATTTTCAAAAAGGCAAAATGGTAACAGGTAAAGAGTATGCTTCCATTTAAAGAATAAACAAGCGCTTCAATGGCAAAACTTCATGAACTAGTTTTCGAACAGGTTTCAAAAAAGTGTGCCGTTTTCTTGTCTAAAACATTATTTTACAAATTTTACAAATGAAAATGTGACCTGTATATTCATGATTACATTCTGAAAGCATTTTGATAACTTGTATGAAGTGCTTGTAATTTAGTTTTGAATTATCACGAATTTAATTTTAGTAGAAATAGCATGCAAATTATATTAATTTATATTATATTTAAAGTTCAAAATGAATTTAATAATTATATAAGACGAATTTATTGTATTGTCACTAATCCAAGAATTTGTTTGGTTTTGCGACAACTGTAGAAGATCGTCATTTCGAATTTCTGAGCACACGTTTTGGTGCGACTGAGCCATTAGTTATTATTAACTGTTTCGCAAGCCAATCCTCCAAGGTGTTTCATCAACACGTATCTGCTGCTTCAAGGATGATTACTTGTTGTCCATCTTTTAATTGTATCTATATTACAGACGACGATGTGATATCTACTGCGAAGATTTAGTGTTCGGTAATTGTGACATACCTTGTTTTCTAGTGCGTAAGTACTAAGTATACTTAGTTATAGTCGCCTTACTGTATATAGTATATAATCTTACAATTAAGACCTGCTTTACCACTTATTTCGAAGAGAATAGTGATTTTATTTATTTCTCTCTTATTTAAAAGTAATGATTGTGTTTATACTGACAACTACTGATTTGTAAATATTTTACCAAATTTAGTGAAGGTGTTTGAACACATTCTGTATGTGCAATCTTTACTAATGTAAAGTCGTGTCAGTGCATTAGAACGTGTTTATGGTATACCGGGTAGAAACATTATTTAATACCTACCCATGACTCTGAATCAACGCGTTGGAGTAGATTAACCAAACTGTATTGGTCTCTTCTTAAATAATTAACTAATGGAGATTAATACATTTTATATAGCAGCATTTCGTCTACTTCATTAGAATCTATTCTGGTATGCCCAGGGTTGTAACCATGGCCTCTTATTATTTAATATATATTTTAATGACTTGTGAGACAAATTAAAATATAAATTCTTAACTTATGCAAATAATCTGAATATTTACACATAATTAATATTGAAACAAGCTGTATCAATTTACAGACTGATTATTGCACTTGGACTGACGAGTGCTGTATTTTAAATCGCATTTCTTTTAGTATTAGAAAACGTTCGACAGTTTCACGTAATAGATGTTCAAACTCAGTCATATAATTTACCCCATTAAAACTGATATTAATGTCAAATCTGAGAGAATTAAAAATGACATTACACATTTTCGGATCATGTTACCGGGCTCTCGGCTTTCTTTATGGTGCAATACCGTGATTTCAATAACCCTCACTCCATTAAAATGTTATATTATTCCCTAGTGCAAAGTACATTAAATACAGGTCTTTAATTTGGTTTCCTTATTAGTCTAATGGTTGTTTGTAATTATTGTCTTGGGTAAGATTTTATATACATATATTTAGACACGCAAGAGTGTTGGAAACTTTCGACTGTGTATTACTGTAAAATAACTGTTTATTTCTGCACAATTATTTTACTATTTAATTAATTCTTCGTTAGATATTAATCTTCTTTAAACAAATTATTTTATTATATTATTTATTAGGTTTAGAATAATTATTATTATAAAGTAATTGCTTTGTTCTTGACTGTTTAATTAATTATCTGTTAGACATTAATATTTTTTATGTATATCAAAATCAGAAATTAGATTTTCTAATTTCTTCTTTATATTATATTTAGTATTCCCTCTTTTAGTTCTGTCTAAATTCTTTTAGTGAATGTTTAATGAAATCTAATACCAAGTACACGCTTTTTCCATTACACCTTCTTTCGAATCATCTGTTCTTCTTGGAATGAAACCTGGTTAAATAAGTACACGTGCATATATCATACGGAAATGAACGGAATTTTTCATTTAGTTATTTCAATCCACCCAACAATCTGGCGAGCCAGTTTCCTAAATTGGACATGTGAGTTGGGTTCTCGTCTTGACAACTAAAAGCAATTTCCCTTAAACAAAGAATAAAACAACTTCTATAATATTAATTACGTTTTCTCATATTTATAGTAAAATTAAATTCTGTCTATTAATAATAGTTTACATGGTATATATATGTGACTTAAGTATAATTGCAAGGGCGAATCTATAATTTATTAATGACCTTAGATAAGACAATACACTTTTTGACAAAACATTTAATTTTCAACGTATTCTACTTATAACTCCTTGTATTTAATCCACTGATATGGAAGTATTTTCATTTATCCAAAAAAATAAGCTTTATCAAATTGTTCAAAATATGTGTTGGTTTCAGTGATTACTAGGGTCGGCACTGTTAACGCTCGGTCAGCGGCGGGTGCTTCGAAGTTAATGTAAATAAACACTTAGTATTTTAAACAGCGTTCTCAATATGCAGATGTACAAAGTTGTTAAGAGCGGTTAAATATTTGCAGCACTAGGTATGTTTGAACCGTTTACTTATGGAATAGTGTTCGCCGTGTGGAATAAATATTCTTATTTAGAGAGAACGAGCATTCAATATCTAATTATAAAATACTAGCGTTATTAAAATAATTTTTGTTAATACTTAACAAATCCGTAGAACCGATATCACCAAAAATTTGTTATAATCTGTTAAAATCTGAATCTTTCGTTAATACACTACTTTAACAATAACACTAATATAATGGTTTTACGATTATTTATGTATTTTTACTTTTATCCTGATCGCGTATTTCTTTTAAACTCCACAAAATGCTGTCAATAAAAGTATATACATATTGTTATGTATTTCTCATTTACTAGGTGCAGAGAATATTATGAGTGATACAATCATGCATATAACATAGTACGACATATTAGGTGAGCAACTAAGTTCTCGCTGTTTTTTTGATGAAAATGCAACTTTATTGTGAATAAATGTTTACAAATGAATCATTCAAAATATTGCCCGTCGCTAGCGACAACTTTTTCCCATCTTTCTGGCAGAGCTCGAATACCGTCACGGTAGAAGTGTTCGTCTTTTGAGGCTATCCACGAATCAAGCCATTTTGAGATGTCTTCATATGAGCGGAACTGCTGATTAGCCAGACCATGTGCCATCGAACGGAACAAGTAATAATCGGACGGCGCAATATCTGGGGAATATGGCGGGTGGGGTAGGACCTCCCATTTGAGCGTTTCTAAGTAGGTTTTAACGGGTTTGACAACGTGAGGCCGAGAGTTGTCATGCTGTAAAATCACTTTTTCGTGCCTCTGCTCGTATTGTGGCCGCTTTTCGCGCAGTGCTCGGCTCAATCGCATCAATTGTGTTTGATACCGTTCCCCAGTGATGGTTTCGTTCAGTTTCAACAGCTCATAATAAATGACACCGCCCTGGTCCCACCAAATACACAGCAAAACCTTCGCAGCATGACTATTCGGCCGAACCGACGACGTAGGAGCATGACCGGGCAGTCCCCATGATTTTGTTCTCTTTGGGTTGCTGTAATGAATCCATTTTTCATCACCCGTAACGATGTGATGACGAAAACTCTTTCTTTTTTGCTGCTGGAGCAGTTGTTCACAGGCGAAGAAACGACACTCAACGTCTCTTGGCTTCAAATCATAAGGAACACAAGTTCCTTGTTTTTGAATCATTCCCAACGCATGCAATCGCCGGAAAATGGCTTGGCGCTTCTAATGCTGAAGCAAGCTCTTTTTGCATTTGGCATGGATCCTCATCGACCAATGCCTCCAATTCAGCGTTTTCGAAGGTTTTTGGTCTTCCTTCACGCGAACGGTCGTCAACAGCGAAATCACCGTCTTTGAAGCGACGGAATGAATCACGGCACGATGTTTCACTTACAGCAGCATCTCCGTAAACTTTTTGGAGTTCTCGATGCTCTTCAGTCGCTGTTTATTGTTTTCTTCGAATGAAAGAAGAAAAGCAACACTTCCCGCAACTGACGATTATTTGGCACAAAATCAGACATTTTCACACAACCAAAAGTATATGACGCCAAAACAAAATCACTAATGTGTCAAGGCGGTTTATTTACCATATGTCTAAGCTTGGTTCATGACGTTTTGGTTATGTCACAATCGACCAGCACTGAAGCCATCTCTTGAAAAACAGCGAGAACTTAGTTGCGCACCTACTACATGGGCTGAGGTTGAGTTAGAAATCCATGTTTTATGTGTGTATATGCTTACTTAATCTTATAGATCTCTTAAAAACTACGTAATGTCTATGAAATCATGTTCAACTGAAACAAAATTAGGTTAGAACAGTAAAGTTTAATACCCATAAAAACCTATTAGTTTTTTAAATTGAACTGAACATGATCTTGTTTCTTTTTTTCAAGGCGTGCAATCTCTTTTGTTTATAAGGAGAAATTAGTCTAATATTTTATTTTTAAAATAATTTAGTTTCCTATTAACCTTATTTCCATCCGTTTAATATCTTTAGGTTCTTATAGTTTCTATCTATTCTATTTTACTAGTCTGTCATTCTAATTTTCTTTTTTTCCATTCTTTTCATTTTACAGCTTGTTTCCCTACTTTTGACGATTTTAGACACATATAGTATTAGTTCTTCGTATTTTTCATGAATCTCTCAAATAATTTTTAGTTCTAGTTGTTTTATTTAATGATTCAAGTTTGTTCTTTTTAAAGAAAAGGTGAATCTAGCCATTGTCTTACATATATTTTCATTATTAGTAATTTTTAACCTTAAATAATTATTAAGACTCTTGCTATTCTGCTATACAATTAATAATTGCATGTTCAAGTAATTAAACCTCGTCATTAGTTCAAATGGCTTATTTAGCACTTCGAGTTTATAGCAAAGGGCTCCGTTATGGATATTTCATTTGGGGGATATTGTCCCTTTTAGTACTTATAATTAATTGATTTTGTAATACAATCATTGCACTACCTATTGGAACCAAAAATTGGACATTCTTATAAGCAAAACTGATTTTATTTTGAATAAAATATTAAATGTACTATAACTTAATCACTTTGATCATAAAATGCTCTATTATACAACGTCTCAAAAAGAATATACGTATTATAAAGTATTATTTTGTCTAAGCTAATAGCCGCTAGATGTCAGTTGTCTTCTGTTTTTCTTGGTAACCGTCACATGTTTAAAATGGCTACTCCGCAGCAGAAATCATTTTGTGTTCTCGAGTTTGCGAAGTGCAATTCCGTGATTGCAGTGCAAAGACGTTTCAGGTTGAGCTACCAAATTGATCCTCCGAATGGGTGGAACATTCGCAGATGGTATCGACAGTTTGTAGATACAGAATGTGTATATAAAGGATAGAGTCCTGGCCGCCCTCGTGTTTCTGAAGAAAATATTGCACGAATTCAAACAGCTTTCTAATCCATCAAAATCAACTCATCGTGCCAGTTGGGAGTTATAACTGCCCACAACAACAATTTGGCGTATTTTGAGACGTCGGTTGGTTATGAAGCCGTACAAGTTACAATTCTTACAAGCTCTGCGTGTTGATGACAAACGGAAGCTTGTGGCATTTTGTAACGAGACTCATTATGCTATTGACAATGAGAACACTTTCGCACAACGCATCGTGTTCAGTGATGACGCGACTATCCATGTTAGTAGACTGGTAAACAAACACAATGTTCAAATTTGGGGTCTACAAAACCCACATGCAGCCATTGAACATGTACGAGATTCGCCTAAAATCAATGTGTTTTGTACGATATCCCGATCATCTGTTTACGGCCCATTCTTCTTTGATGGAAATACGGTTAACGGTCAGCAATCTGTACTTGAGAGGTTCGGAAATATGTGTGTAATGTTTCATATTCGTATGTCTTAAAGTTTAATAAATATACGCATTCGAAATATACCCTTTTATTATTATTATACCTATTTCTCAACATAATCAACTACCAACTCGTTACGTTGAGAATAGCGATGATCCAAAACCTTTATGTTTTAATAAAGTTCGGGACTCTGAAATTCATTAAAAATGAGCAACCACGGCAATTTTAACTACTGTTAGTTGAAAATTACTTGTAGAGCAGAAATTATCAACTGACAACTGTTGAAACTGCTGTAAATAGTTATTGATAATATGATACGAAAATTTCTGGCCTGCAAGAAATTTTTGTTTCATTCGTGGTAATAAACCAGGGTATAAAATCTCCCGCGTTTTTTAGAAAATGTTGCAAACACTAACAAATTTGGATGAACACTAGGTAGTCGCGGCACCTCCTCGTAAACAACTTCTTCATAGCCAACTCTTTATCGTGAATGTAGGTTCAAGGTTCAGGTATGCGTTTATTAGAAATGTTTATAGCCTCCGCTGTCCCAGACGCTTTCAAGCGACAGTTTTTAATATTATTCAACACATTAGCAACAATTTCGATTAAAGATGCACTACTACGTGGTACATCTTTAACCTTTATACGACATTTGAACTTACAAATTCATTTATTAACGAACTAATAAACGTACCGATAAAACTTAACAGTTAACGTTTTTAGGGTCCCAATTTGCCAGCACATCACAAATATAGTGTGAAGCTGCGTCAGTCATTCACGGACTTTTTAGCCTACCCTCGTATGTATTAATATATTATGTTAAATCACAAAATATAGTGATAAAATAATGAGCCCTATAAATTATTCTTTTTTAATCATGTGTATAAAAGATATATAATATAATTAAGTAATTTCCTGTAGACTTGATTCAGAATGCAGTGACTATTATGTACTTCCTTTGCTACAAGAACTATTCTAATTCGTTAATTAATGTGTAAAAGAATCGTTTATATCTGCGAAACTAAAACGGTGCTATCTAAACCTATACATTTGTATATATGTATATTCAAAGCCGTAACGGTCCCTAAATATATTTACATTGAGATCACACAGAGAGAGTTATGTCTAGTTTAAACTCCAAAAAGGAAATTTGCGTGCTTCCGAACAACTAATTGCTCAATTAGTATAGAATTTGTTTACATTTGAAATTCATTTTGGTTTTACAAAACAGTTTTCATAATAAATACTTAAAACAAGAATCAACATTATATACGTGGAACATTATCATTCGCACGAAATGTTGTTACAAACATAATTTTAGTTTCTGTATTTGGTTTTCGAATACGTATATTTTTATTGTTCTTTGGTACTCTTAACGCCCTCTCGTATCTAGTCGCCGTAGTTGACGATCAATACGATCGATTTTAGTATATACATTATAGATTCTATCAAAATTTTAATTTTGTTTAGTTAATAGGATTTAATTAAACAAATCGTGTGATTATTGTCCTTGTATCGATTAAAAATTATTTCCGGTGGTTTTGTAATTATTTGATATAAAAGCAAAGTTTCTAAGGGAATACAAGTTTCCTAAAAAGAAGGAATCCTAACTTAGAATTTGTAATCAGGAATTGAAAATGGTTTACTGCATTTCTATTAACTTCATTTGATTTTATAAAGCTGGTACATAGTTTATCAACTTTTAGGAAGTGATAGATAAGTTGGTAAAACAAAATCACTGCATGTGGTGTTCCAAAAATACTAATAGGATTTTTGTTGGCTATTTTATCGAAGGGACGATAACTTAGTTTACCATACCTACCTACCACTTGTTAGTAATTTATTAATTGCCGTATGGACGGAATTAATGTGTATGTAAGGATCCCACCCCCATCTGATTAAGAAAACAGAGCTTGATCAACACGCTCTGACTGGTAACTACGATTGAATTTTTATGCTGCCGTTCTATTCAGTTACGGGACCGTTTAAGACCGTGCGGGTCCAGTATATAGTTTTCTAATGGAACTTTGAAGCAAAGAAAACTAACAGAATATTTATGTATTCATAAATTCATGTAATCAGTGAAATTAATAGCTTAAACTAGCCTTTGTTATCGAACAAGTACCTTCATTTATCTGTTAGTTCGACTTGGTCAACCCAAGGTCTTTTGAGTACACTTTCAGTATTTTATAGAAAGATATGGCTCAGGTTCGTTTGTAAATTCTAATTTAATTAAGGGCTTGTAGCACAGTTAGCATTAAATTAACAATTAGTTGGCCATCAGATAAGTATTATAGTTTTCTTCTTTAATTCTCGCTTAAATGCTTGCTTTTGAACACTACAGCCAAATTTTACCTTTTGTTATTTCATTCAATAATTATTAATAGTATTCAGTAACTATTAATTCAGTGGAAATCTAAACTTTATTAATCCGTATATTTTTTTTGCAATTATTTTGTTTGTATGCTTTGTTGTTGTTATAGGGAAGTATCCAATGAGGAGCAAATATACTACTATATACTATCTGCTCCTGGGCTTCCGGGCTGGAACCGCGCCACTGGTATAATTGCCGACGTTTCGTACCTACTCATATGGGACATCTTCAGGGCTCAACTATTACTACTGTCTGTCGCACTGAAACTGGTGTAAGTCGATCGTGGACGGGTTTATACATGGGTAATGGGTCATAGGCCAATGGAGCGTTACGGTTGCGGTTGGGTTGCTTGGAGATGCAGGATTGCCAGGCGTTGTGTAGGGGGTAGCCATCATCACGGTTAAGATTATTAGGGTGCTTAGAGATCTCTATAGATTCGCGGATTTTGCGACCGTAGTAATGGTTAGTATGGGATAGGATCTTGGTAGAATTAAATTGGATATGGTGCACGGTTACCAGTGTATGCTCGGTTGAATTTGATGGAGCCTGTGGTTTATTGACTTGATCAATAAGGTTAATATATAACCCCTTTCCACAATTAACTATTTGTAAATTCTGTATACGTATTTCGACAACCAAGTTGTCATCATCAGCAGATAAAATCAAAGTGTCGCACCTGGTAAAACACGGCGAAAAAATTGTACGAAAAATATACTCCGTACGCGATCCGCATCGTTGAAAACCAAGATGTGCACATCTTGGTTTTCAACGATGCGACCGTAATGGTTAGTACACTTTGATTTTATCTGGATAGGATCTTGGTTGAATTAAATTGGAAATATTAATTGTGGACGGTTATATTAACCAGTGTATGCTCGGCAAGTGCAGAATCAGCTTCGCGCAGCAACCTAGTACAACGCTCACGCTCAGAAACACAAGTGCCGACAGACCGCTTTGTTTCACCAATATATACTCTGCCACACGAGCAAGGAATCCTGTACACACCTGGTGATTCTAAAGAAACACGGTCTTTTACGGAAAAAGGGTCAGAAAATTTGGAATGGGGTTCGAAGATGGTTTTGATGTTTTTTAGAAGTACCCTGCTGATGCGGTCAGTAACACATTGTATATAGGGTAGATGGGCTTTAGAGAGGGAGAGAGGTGATGTATGCTGTGTATTGAGTTGTGGGACTTTGGGATTAACATGTCGACCTATGGTAGGTTGAATATTATGGTTGTAGAAATTGTTATTTATAAGAGCTTTGGTAACACGAGAATGCTAGTCATTTCCTGTAGACTTGATTCAGAAGAACAGATATATTTAAAGCTCTTTGGACTAAGGTGTTTCTGGGCGAGATGACGATGGGCGCTATCACCTCCTTAACCTAAAAAGGTTAAGAAAACCACTTAGGGAAACTGGTGATAATATTTTTTTTATACAAATAAGTAACATACATATAATTTTATCTTACAATCGTTATATGTATCCTATTCATATTGATCTATCCTATACAAAGTGTGAATTTTCGCCTATTGTATCTAGCACATCAAGATTCTAAAAGCTTCCAATATCCGCCACGAAGTCATATTATCCGTATTAAAGATAGCAGAACTATATATATATATATATATATGTATATATCACTTTTTCCATATTTACTTACTTAATAATATACATATTTAAATTAGTACATTTGTACTTTAAAGATTTATATTTAGACAATATTATTTTTATTACTTGTATGTTTACTTGAAAAATAGATAAAAATTTAATCACCAAATCATTTTTATTTTGAAGTTTTCGTAATAACACTGTTTATTTCAATTCTTACTTGATAAAAATGGCTTGAATTCAATTCAGTTAGTAGTCATTTACATTCAGTTTAGTTTACGTTAATATTTACAATATTTCAATTGTTCTTATACAGGAAACAAGCCAATTTCACTATTAATTAAGTTGGATACTTCTATCAACGATAAACAGAATCTATCCTGACAGATAGAATCCCTGACCTGATAGAATCTTGCTGACACAAATAGCTATCGTAATTTCAATTTTCCAAACTAAATTCTTAAGATCATTAATTTTATTGTTACGTATAAGACTTATATTAATTGTATATTTTGCACAAATTGCACATTGGCATAATAAAGTAAATGTACCACTTTTATTATACAGCGTGCCATAAGGTATTGTGAAAATTTAATAAAAGAGTATATACGTGGGCAAGGTGAAAAGTTCTCGGACTACACAGAGATGGCGTTGCAATTAACAGAAATTTATGTTTCCTGCATGGCTGCATGTGTTTTTAGTTCATATGAAAACTTTCAACTTGTTCTCTCAAGTAATTTGTTTGCAAGAATTTTTGTAGTAGACGTCGTGCGTGTCATTTTTTTAAATGGATCAACTTGAATTATCGTGCTGTTATAAAATTCTTTGTTTTGGATGGTTTAACCCCTATGGAAATTCATCCGAAGTTGACAAAAGTGTACGGGGACTCTGCTCCTTCGATGTCAACCGTTAAAAAGTGGGCAGCTGAATTTAAACGTAGTCGTACGTCCCTCGAAGATGACCCACGTGAAGGACGGCCAAAAACCGCAAACACACCAGAAATCATCGAAAAAGTACATGATATTGTGTTGGACGATAGGAGAGTGAAAGTGAGTGAGATAGCTGAGACTCTGGGGATATCGGAAGAAAGGGTGCGAAACATTTTGCACAAATAATTAGAGATGAGACAGCTCTGCGCAAGATGGGTGCCACATTTGCTGAATGTCGATCAAAAGCAAATGCGCAAACGATTTTCGGAGCATTCTTTGGACCGATTTAACAAGAATCCGACCGATTTTCTGCGGCGATTTGTCACCATCGATGAGACATGGGTCCACCACTACACGCCAGAAACGAAACAGCAGTCGAAGCAGTGGGTGGAAGCCGGTGGTTCAGCGCCAAAGAAAGCGAAGTCGTTCGCATCTGCCGGAAAAGTTATGGCCAGCGTGTTTTTGGGATGCATAAGGAATTTTGTTAATTGATTACCTTGAAAAAGGCAGAACAATTACAGGCGCATATTACTCTAACCTTCTTGACCAGCTGGATGCCAAATTCGCGAGAAGAGGCCTGGTTTGAAGAAGAAAAGAATCATTTTTCATCAGGACAACGCACCCCCACACAAGGGTGCATTGGCGATGGGAAAATTGCGGGATTTGGTGTACGATTTGCTCGGCCATCCTCCCTATTCTCCTGATTTGGCACCCTCAGACATCCATCTATTCCCAAATTTGAAAAAATTTGTTTCTGGAAAGCGATTCACATCCAACGAAGAAGTTGAAAGGACCGTAGAAAAATATTTTGACAGCCTTCCAGACTCTTACTTCTGGGAAGGAATATTGCTGGACCAAGTGTGTTAAACTCAAGGGAGATTATGTGGAAAAATAAAGTCATTTTTTAAATTTAAATCGCAGTCTTTCATTGTCAGGCCGAAAACTTTTCACCTTGCCCACGTAGTTGAAATAGTTCAACAATACTTTTCATGTCGAAATTCTGATTAAAAAATATCCAGTAATCAAATTTCATCAGGCGCGTAACTGTAAATTGTAAATATAGTATGCGTGAAGTAATTTATTTTTTATCGTGTTTAAGACTTACTATTGCATAAGACTTGTTTAGCCGTACTGAAAGCGTAAGACAAAGAAAAAAGATTCGTTTATGCACACTTTATCCCTGTGAAACAATTCCTAGTATCTAATAACACGGACACTTTTCTTTGTCTTCCCTATTCACTATATTCTACAAATTTACGTGTAATATATAATAATATTTGGAAATGAGGATGGAAATTAGATCTTAAGCATGCAAATTCAGATATTATACAAAATATGGTATAACGTAACTAATACATCAGTAAAAACGCTGTCATCAATTATAACAAAAAAAAGACGACAAAAACCAACTCACTTTGTTCACGATGACGGGTTCTTTTACGAACAGTTGTACAAGGAAAGTTGCATCAAAATAAATGAAATGTTTGCAAATAAACCAACTGCTAGACAGGATATTCAGCCGGGTTAGGGTTTGAAACATTAATGCCATTTTAGATAAATAGATAAACGCAAAAACGTACTAGAGGCAAGTTGAAAACACTGCACACTGGCAAATTCTCACAACAAAACAGATGTTTGCGGCTTCAACTATCCGAAAACAGTTGTTGTGTGCGGATTCTGACACAAATTAACATGCAATATATATGTCATAATTTATGTTAAATTGCTACAAAATTATCATTAAAATGAGCTAACTATATCTATGTTCCATGAATTAAATAACGATTGCGTCTGCAAAACCGCTTTGTTATTTTGTACTTCGTGGAACTCAATATTTGAAAATTGGGAAATAAATAAAATATTACGTTTTTGTTATTTAATATATCATTCTTTATGTGTATGAAATGCATAGGCGTGCTTATAATTTCGATTTTATTAAATTTGATTTTTGATTAAAATTTTGTTTGCTTCTTAAACGTTTTACACATTCTATTCTTTCATTATAGAATAGAATGTGTACTGTACCATTGTTATTCATATTATGGGATTTTAGGAAAGCTAAGACATAGTGTTATTTGAAAATCTAAAAACAAAGTATTTCTAATATTTGATAATGTTAATCTTTACTGTACTAATACTTTTTCAAGGTATTTGCACTTCTAAGTCTATATTTATTCTGTAACCTTACGTTTGATAGTACTTATGCCACAAAACCACTTTTCCATTTAGCTTTATATTTTTAATTATATTGACCCAAATTTCATTTTTATATCATTGTATGTATTATACATCTGTGTCTTCTACGTCCCCGATGTTCTTTTCTTAAAATTGACTGGTTCTTGATGATTCTTATTCAAAGCGTTTGTACTTTTTGAATCAAGAACCTTTCTTTGTGCTTCATTCCTATAACCATTAAATGTAAGTTTATTTCTTTAGTCAAAATCAGTTTTGGACAAAAGATCATTACAGATTCGATTAGATACAATTTCTAATGAGATTTATCTGTACCTGTTTTTAAAATTATTCCATTAGTACCTTTATGAAACTCTTTTGCCAGAATTATATACTTTTTTGATCTACTAGCCGTAAAAGAAACTACTTTGCCTGGTGTTAGATATATTTTTTTTTAGATTTTTACGTTTTTTCCGATATTTTGTTGGTTGCGTCTTCGATATAACCCTCTGAATTACTGTCATCATTAATTACATTAAAGTTTTATCTTTCACGTATGGAGCAGTATAGTATCTCTTTACTTACTGAAGTCAGTTACCTATTGATGATAAATGTTTGTCGCTGTTACATACATTTATCATCAATAGGTAACGTAAATCAAGAAGTATGGAAATAAATGTCATGAATGAATTAGTAAGTATCTAGAATAAATTAGTAAATAATAATATAGCATAAGTAAACCTTAAATTTAAATGGGATGAAAGAAATTGATGGACATGAAAAACAACTAATAGGGTGAATGTGCAGAACACTTAGGATCACGGCTAGGCTTATAAAATATGACTCGATATACGATCCCCAAAAACTCTAGCTCCAAATTCGAATGAAGAGCGTTGATGGTTATATACCGTTGCATTAGTGATATATGTATCGACTAACATACGTACACTGCTTTATGCGAATGCTATGGACCTGTTTGCTTGAACGTATGTTAATATTTTCGGTATGTATATACACTGTTACGCTCCGCATATATAATAACTTTTTTATATCATGTTTTTTAAATTAATTTATTTTAATTTAAAATTAATTCGATTCAGAATTATTAAATTATTATTTATTACTTTGACATTATTTGTCCTTTATACATATATTCAGATGCAAAATCTTTTGCTTTGGTCACGTAGGGTCAAGCTATAATAAAACAAACCGTCGTTTTCTAGGAAGCCGAATACCTAGAACGTTACAAACCTTTTCTCACTGGTAACTCTCCAATTACTCACATCAATATTAATTCTGTTTTATTAATTTCTAAATGCGATTAGAGATTCAAATATTAATCCTTCTTTTTCTCACACAGAATACACGTCTATTATTCTGTCTAGATATTTATCTACTAGATACTAATATTGAAATTGATATCGCAATTTTAATTTATGCCAATACTTTTAGCACGCCAATTTCTAGTGTGCCTATTCTCTTTTCCTATTGGTTGATTCGAACATGATCAGTATCCTACCCCTTAGCATACCGGTCTGTTCTTAGAAGCCCTAGCTTGTAAGAAAGAAGGGAGACTTCCATCATGGCCATGCCCAAGGCTACACGCGTTCCTTCTACGAGTTTGTTCTACTAAGTTTTACTCGCGCTTGTAGTGCCCACGTGGTTATTTTGCGATCGCAAAATATACATAACATCCTGGCTCAGGATATACACACACAAACACGCAAGTACCTCACGTATCGTCCGATACACATTTTAATCTAATCCTTTCTATATTTTATCAAACAGCTACATATATCTGGATTTACTTTCATTACAACTTTGCCATTACGCTTATCTTGTTTTATTTGTTGCTCTCGATCTTATTAATTATATTTATTTAATATACTCAAGTCTAAAAAATTAAATTAAAGTAGTGAATAAAAGTTTATTGTTTTATTTCCACTAATATCTTTCTTTCAGCTTGGCACACATCCTGGACTTTTGATGCGCGTTGTACACAAATACTAATTATTAACTCCTCGCATTACTTATTTTTTTATTTGCATTAATTACAGCCCTTCAGCTAGCCTGACACGCGCTCGTAATAAATTTACAAATCATCACGTGCAAATAAATAAATATTTACTATTAAATAATATATCCTTTATTATTTATTGCCCAACTAAGGAGGTAATAACACATACAATAAATGAACTAAATAAATATGTGTGTGTGTGTGTGTGTACACGAATAAAATTAATAAACTAAATATAAATTATAGAACAATACTCAGTTCTTAACATGAGGCTTGTCACTAATCATTTACTTTTAGGGCAAATTTGTATGTATGACATGTATTATTAGTTACTGGTTATATAAATATATTTGACAGATGCTTCCAAATGTTTTTGCCTATTCTGTGTCGGTCGTTGCGAGTCCAATTTCCGTCATCAATTCTAATGGATTTTTATGGATGTTTTACCTTTCTTTTATCACTTTCCGCAAGAAACTACTTGCAATTGCCGACAAACTTTTAAAATATTTTTGAATTTGATTATTATTTACTTTAGTTAAAAATGTTTTTATTTTCATTGCAACTCGATTTAATTTTTGCCATCATCTTAACTTTCTCTTTCCTTGAATCGATTTTTTAATTGTTTAGGACAACGAAGCATTCCATAAGGTTTATGTGTTTCAGGTGTAACTTTCCATTCTGCGTATTGTATTGTTTTTCAGAATATATCGAGAATCTTTATACTAGTACTCAATTATTAATAGTGCATTTATATATAGAAGTAGTATGAAATATTTCAAAATATCTTCAAAAATTACAGATTTATAGGAATGGTTGCACATTGAATTCAAATCTGGAACTTAATTTTGTCGAAGAAGTAGTTATGATTTTTAGTTTTAATTTTTGCTTATTATATTATGAAACATAAGACTTCATTTCAATGGGATACGTAATAGTTATATAAATGCTGTACTTTTTATTTTGTGTTGACATTAGTAATAAAATTAATAACAATCAATATACCCCTTTCGATGGGCAAAGATGTGTAAAAACCTTTTATCTATACAAAATATTTTTACCAAAATTAACCAGAAATATAGAAATATTTCAAAATTGACTGAAATATGATTTTAATGTCAAGCACAACACATTTACAAATACTTTGTGTATTAGAGACAAATATCTAAGATCTTGCAAGTGATTGGTGGTTTTGCAAATTTCTTTCGATATTATTTGAAATTTTGAGTAACAAAGTATTACTACGAGGGAAAGTAGATAAATTTTCTATCAATTTTTTTATAGTTTTATTTTTCAATGAAATCTCTCTTGATTTAAATGCATTTGTGGTGCCACCTGTCTCCCAAGGAATTTATTCTATTAGAAAGAAATGATGTCTGTTGGTCTTCAAAATAGGAATCAATCTCCTCTTTCAATTGGTTAGTGTCTACAAAATTATGTCCTCTGAGGAGTTGAAATTTCTTAGCAAAAAGTCGGATGGAATCAAATCCGAACAATATGGTATGTGGTCCAAGAAGTTACAATTGCGGAGGATGGGATATTGACTGTCTTATAAACTCGCGCATTATCACGAAAAAGAACTTCTATGTGACGTAAACCTGGACCTGCTCAACAACAGTTCGTAATTTTGTTAATGTATTGGGTCTGGGAAAAAGTTCGTGGCGTTTTTCCCGATAGATGGCATTGGTTGCCGATAACTAAAGAACAACAAGTCACAGCGACACCACCGACGGCTCGTTTTTTAGATGACCTTCCGAACGTTAGTTTGAGCGTAGAAACATTGTAATCGGTGCAGTGGTTGGAAAGTTATTCGCACTTGAAAATGGAGAAGAATAATGAGAAATTTCGCTATATTCTGCAATATTATTATGATAAGGGGAAGAACGCTGCGCAGGCTTGTGATAAAATTTGTGCTGTGTACGGTGAAGGTACTTTATCGAAATCTGTTGCGCGGAAATGGTTCGCTCGCTTTCGTTCTGGAAATTTCAATGTGAAAGATGAGTCACGCTCCGGTCGTCCAATCACTGAAAAATCTGATGAAATTCTTGAAAAAGTCCAACAAGATAAGCATATCAGCAGTGTCGATATTGGCATGGAGCTAGGCATTGACCACAAAACTGTTTTGAACCATTTACACAAAGCTGGTTACAAAAAAAAGCTTGACGTATGGGTTCCTCATGAGTTGAGCGTGAAAAACATGATGGACCGACTTAACATCTGCGATGCGCTGCTGACACGGAATGAAATCGAGCCGTTTCTGAAACGTTTAATAACCGGAGATGAAAAATGGATTACGTACGATAATCGGAAGCGTAAAAGATCGTGGATAAAGGATGGTGAGCCGTCACAAGCGTTCGCTAAGCCAACATTGACGCCAAAAAAAGTGATGCTGTGTGTATGGTGGGACTGGAGGGGAATCGTCCACTACGAGCTACTTCCAACTGGTCGGACGATTGATTCTCAACTCTACTGTGCACAATTAGAGAGATTACGCCAAGCGATTGAAAGAAAACGGCCCGAATTGATTAATAGGAAAGGTGTTGTCTTCCATCATGACAACGCCCGACCACACACTTCTTTGATGACCCGTCAAAAATTGAGAGAGTTTGGTTGGGAAGTTTTGATGCACCCACCTGTTTCGATCTCTGCAGAACTCTCTCAATGGAATTAAGTTGGTTTCAAAAGAAGCCTGTGAAAACTACTTGATTCAGTTTTTCGACCAGAAACCACAGAAGTTTTTCACCGATGGGATCATGGATCTACCAAAAAAATGGCGAAACATTGTCGATAATAATGGAGCATATTCGGTTTAAATGAATTCGTCCACGCGCCATGCGGGGACCAGTTGAATTTTACTGAAAAAACGCCACGAACTTTTTCCCAGACCCAATATTTCCTTAGGTAAGATCTGTTATTTAGAGTCCACTTTGGCATGTATTTAATAAGAATAACTCCTTCGTCCAAAAGATGGTAGGTTATCTTTAATGGATTTAATATTTCACTTTAAAGTATAAAGGAGCTTGAACCTTATAATTTTTTTCTTTTGTTAAAAATTTGATTGCATTGCGATGTTCTAATTTCAACACATTAATTTCTTATTGCGAAACATTTTATAATGCACAAAATAAAGAATGTAATTTTTGACACATATCTATGTAGAAAGATGCTGTCATAATTCAACGTCACTGTACAATGCAAATTTAGTTGTTTCTATCATGGTTAGGTAGAATTTTTTTTGTACATAGTTCCTCAGGGCTGCACATTATGGACGTAAATATGGACTATCGTACGTTGTATGTAATAATGTAGTTCAACGTAGTTTAAGAAAACGACCTTTGTCAAGCGCAGTGAGTAACTTTATTAAAGATTTACCTAATTTCATTTACGGCTGTTCAAAAATTAAATATGCAGTTTGCGATATATTCTTTAATGCGCTGGACGAAAACTTACTGCAAATGAGTGACATTTATTTTGTGTAACCTACCACTTCTTTTATTAAACAACGAATCATTTGTCCCATTCTTGAAAATACGCTAATATTCTTAGTATATTCCTAGTCAGAAAACATTACAAAATTTTATGCTGCTCATAGAAGTATTCAAAATAGAATTAAATTAGAGTAGAAAATAGGAAACTGTGGTTGTATGTGAACGGGAGAACAGGTTGTAAACGATTCTGTTGTTAATGTTATGGTATGTACAATGGAACATAAACCGTCAACTTCAATCGTACTAGCTTCCACAAGAGTACAACAATATGTTGACGAAGTAATACCAAAGATAGTGTTACATATTGGAAAAATTTGAATTTTCAAGAAACCCTTAATGTAGATGATTAATGCCGTCACAACAAGACGTTTTATAGGTTGAGCTCTTAAAGAAGAGTGTGGTAACTCCTTACATATTACGTGTAAATTGATCTTGTGGCAGAAACTATCCGTAGATATTTTCCCCATGGCGCACTCGGTTTGCTGAAACAAATGTAATAATACTATTTAATATATTCCATAATGTCAAAAAACATGGAATGTCATATATATAAAAAATAACAATAAAAGTGTTTCATCATATTTTATGAGTGTCTATAGCACGCGGCTTAATTTCGCTTCTTTTATAAGCAATTACTCACAAATTTCGTTCTGCTCGGCAAGATTCGACGTATCTTCCAAAACATTCTATACAAATTATAATTTCTTTGAAAAAAAAATTGAAAATTATTTACATTTTTAATAACTTTAACAACTATTATACATCTAGTGATGATATTGAAAATAAATTTCATACATCTGAAAAATGATACATATTTTATTTGAAAAAAATAAGTATAATACTGGTAAAATTTACTGGCGAAGCTATTTTGCAAGTTTATCACGCCATATTATTGGATACGTAGGAAGGCCAGAATATTTAAAATGTATATACTTTCTTGAAATTATATATGGTTGTTATTCTTGTATGTATATCTAGAAGTAATCCTTAGTTTGTGTCGTCTGAAAAGTACATTAAATTGAAAGAGAGGGAAAGCAAAAAATAAACCTAAATCAAAAAGCGTAGAAGAACGAAACAGTGCGAAATACATGGAAGAGCTCTCTATCTTTTCCTTTGGTTCTTCGAGAACGAGTTTCTATCCGTGCATGATTGTGATATTATTGTGTCAATTTCAAGAGAAAGGGAAGGCAGAGAAGTGAGAATAATTACTCTTTTTAGCAACGCAGTGTGTTAGAAAGCATGCTTTGTGAAATGCGAGAGCAAAAAATCTTAATAATGTCACAAATTGTTATGAAAAACTTTCGCATAATAGTCTATACACAGAATATTAATGTTCACGATCTTTAGGATAAAATACAAATGTATGTTATATATTCATGTGTAGACATTGATATTTTGTACGGGAATTAAATACTTGGGTAATTTGCAAATCACCGAAACGTACACGTATTTGTATTGAAATTTGCATTTCGCTTATCTTATTACAAAAGGTTTTTCGAAACGATAGGCAGTTTTATATACGCTTTTAAGGCAAATAGCACTTTAACTCTTCCCTTGATCTGAAAACAAAAGTATTGAAATTTTTTATATATACTTTTTAAATTACAAATGAAATTTTGGTTGTCTTCATGTATGTTTAAAGTGCAGACTGTATTTAAGTTGTCAAAAAAAAAATTGAAATCACCTCTTACTAGCAAATTACAATCTTACGAAGACAAACTAATGTCAGCAAGTGTGCATGTTATAGTTTTCAACAATAGACAATTATTTAAGTTTATAACTTGGCATAGTAAGTTTTTCCCAATTAGTAAGTTAATCCAGAACAATTCTCAAGCTGCAGTCGCTTCTTTACAAAAATAGATAAATTAATTCGAATATTTATATTAAAAAATAGTAATTTCAATTTCATTTATTTGTTAGACTATTGAGACCAGATTTAGAAGAAATAAAACATACTATAATATAAATAACAATAATTTAAAAAAGTGGAAAATGCAAAATGTCGAAAATATCATAGAAAAAATAGTGAAAAATTTAGCGGAAAAATGAAAGCAGCATTGTGTATTTTAACATTTAATTATTGAAAGCCAGTTTCTTAAAAGTAAAGAAGTGTAATTAAGAATGAAGAATTAATATTTGAGTTTTTAACTCGTTTTTATTTTAATATTTAATCGAAAACCGTTTGAAACTATTTTTTTATTTCACCCTATGGATTCAATGTCTCTTACAGACAATAAGTAAAGTATCGGATGTGGAAATAAAATTAAAAATAGTGAACATAGTAAGAGCAAAACAAATGGTATATTTTCTTTAGACGTGGGAAATTAGGAAAGTTTTGTACCGAACAATGACAAAACATATATAATTTTTTTGAAAATGTTATTTTTCAACGTAATCTTCCGTAACCTCACACGCCCTTGCGCTACTTATCCTGTTATGACTTCATTTCATAAAAAACTAATCTGTATGCCTTCAAAACACTCATTAATAACTTGTTGTAATTTCTAAATAAAAAGAAGTCAGACGGTGCCAAATCTGCACTTTGTAGTAGGTGTTCTAGCTCAAAGAATTTAAACTCGTTCAGAATGGGTTGGACTTGGGCTGCCTCGTGAATACCCACATTGTTACTGAATCTGGAGGTTTGCGTCATAAAGAAGTTTTTATGCGGGACCATTTTGGTGGCGGAGTACCCTTACGGAGCTATTTAATTGTTTCTAATTTCGTTTCTGGTTTAGTATGATTACCTCAGAGAAAAGTTAGCGTCTGCATCTAAAAATCCCAAAATAATTTGAGAAATATGTTGTCTAATCAGCTTGTATTCGAAAGTAAACAATGGAACCCACCTTACTTGCTTACTCATGCCTAATTTATTGTATGGGATTTCTAATATGCTTGGTTTAGATATATTTAATGCTATAGCAATGATAGATATTTTCATACAAAGTCTCCGAGACCAGATTAGGATTAATTGCATCCGAAGGCCTTCCGCTTTTTATGTCATCTTTAATGACTTCACGACTCAATTGAATCTGCTTCGTCAAATATTTCATTTTAAAATACGACAGAGCCTAATTCCCATATTGTGTCCCTTTGTTAAAAATTTTATGATACTGCAATGATCTAATTTCACAAAACATATTTTGTAGCAAAACACAAAAAAAGCACAAAGTAATGAGCAAATTGAAATCAAATTTGATAAGTAAGTAAAAAAAAAATTTTTCACTATTGAACGTTAGGAGGCGACGCAAAATTAGTTATTTCTATTATGGTTAGATAGATTTTTTCTAGTTCCCTTTATATAATGACATATTATTTATACTTCATATGGAATTTTCATTACAATAGAACAATCTAAAGACATTGCGTTAGGTTCAGTCTATCATGCTTGTTCGGTCTCTTTATGGATTGCACAACGAGTAACTTCACAGCGAGTTTGTTTGGTGTACTTTTAGTACTCCGCATTCATTTTTACATATTCTTTTTTCATTGTTTCAAGGTTTCCGAGATGTCATAGCAGCTATATTATTAGCGTAATTTGCAAGAGCTGTGTTAAAAAGTAGTCGAAAGGGCGGGGAAATATAGTAAATACAAGATGAGTTCAAGTACGCTGCCACGTAGAACATTAGACATTATTGGGATGAGTATGAGTGTCTAAGTATTTCACTAAAAAGTCCTTTTTGTTCAGATGTTATTATTTCGAAAAAGGTGCACAGTAACTTTCTTTTGATCTTATAAAATAGTCCCGTTATTTCAGATTTTCTTGAATGCTTAACATCAAGAAAAGGAGCAGATTTGTACTTTCTATTTTCGCAGTTAGCTTATAGTTTCCTACAACTCTATGCACTTGTTTAATAGTTAAATGCTGTTGACGAAAACTAAACTGATTATTATGATATTAACACTCGAAAAAGATTTAGAACAGTATGAGCAAAAAACTAATTGGTCGTTATGATTATACGTAACCTGAGCTCAAATGAAAACTAATTTTTACAATTTATCGCATTTTTAAATCGGTTGTATGCGATACTGTATATGTCCATTTCGTTTGGAAGAATCTAGATATTCGATTAATTGGAACATAACTATAAATTATGCAATGGAAAGACAATGGTAGCAAATCTTTATTATGAGATTCCAATTTAGGTAAACGTATCCCGTACAAAGAAAGAACAGGAAGGAATCCCAACTTGAGTATAGAGACTTTACGTAGGCAATGATTGAAAATTCAGAAGCAAGTGTTCAATGTGTGTATGTACATATATGTAAGGACATTTATCAATATTTAACTTAAACGAAAGATAATTGACGATTTCTGTTACAATGAAATTCGGTCTGTGGGTTCCAACCAGTACAGCAATATTTAAGTGTAGATCTCACCAAATTCTGAAACAAAGCGGTAATGGAAATTATAAATCATTTAATAACTATAATTCAATTTTCTTACCGACAAAAATGTCGTCAAATAAATTTTACGCACTGAAACGTACGAGACAATGGAGGCTTATGTTAGTTCTTGAGGTGTTAAGAACACAAGTTATAGTGAGTCTACATAGATAAAAGTTTTAACAAAAACTTCATTAAGAAGGTATATATAGACACGAATGCCATTGATCATAAATGCTAAATACTTTAAAAATCGTCACTGGGCTCGCTCGATGGACAAATACTGTGTCACTTAATGTAGATATCAAATACAGAGGCGTATTCTGGTCTAGTGAGAATGTAAACCAAGTAGAATTTATTAATCATGTCAACGCACATGATAAGCTTAAGCTTTTCGAAGCCGACGTACATGTATCAATATGACTATTATTGTAAGTCAACATTGGGTTAAAAGTTGCCTCCATGTCCTTCAATCATTCCACTGGTCGAAGTAACCAACAACTTATGTGGTAACAAAATTGACATGAAATGGCACTTACTATATTCGTATTCATATTTTCATGAAGCCTTGTAGTAATCACACAAGATTATTAATGAAAAGGGTAAAGAAAGGTAATCATGAGTTTGACTCTGTGGTACATCAGAAGTCGAACAGAATATATAAGAATACACCCATCTAATAAGCGACTTCGAGATTCAATAATTTAAGAGAAACCAAAATACCGTAATTTTAGTAGGAGCAGATAATTTATGGAGACAAAGGCACGTAAAAAGTCTGTATAAACAACATCGGCCTGTTCACTATGATACAATATTTTTCTAGTATTCTGGGATAAGAAATGAGTAAAAAATTTTTAAAATTTCTCATTCCGACCAAAATCTATTCTGTGGTATATTGACAATCATGAAATTGGTAAACATTGGCGTCGAGAAGCATGCATAAAAAATGAGAACGAAGAAATGATTAGCGTTAAGAAAATGGAGTGAAAAGATACAGTATTCTCAAAATTCATTTTAGAAGATAAAAAAGGACGTAAATAAAAGCCATCGAAGAAAGAAAATGTTACTGAATTTAACAAATATCAAAGAAATTCGAAAGAGGCTAGGGTATTAGGGTCGGAATTATATATGTTTAATACGTCTTGAAATAGAGGCAAAATACTTCGAGGTCATCATTTCAATCTTCAAAAGAGGCAAAAATGGAATGAATAATCCATCGTGAGATAACTATAACAAACACACTATCAAAAATCTTCAATAAAGTATTACAAATAATTGATAAAATAGAGTCGCAATTAGAATAGTCGCAGAGTTTATTTAAAAAAAAGCGAAGAGATTTTCATGATTAACTAGTTAGAAAAGTGACTAAAAGGAATTGGAAAAATAAAAAAAATTACTTCTTGGCTCTTTCAGCTCTCAAGAGGCGTTACATAAAGTGCCTACAAGTAATATAAGAGTGTCTAAAGTAGAGGAAAGTAACGAGTCACTCCAAGTTTGGATACTAATAACAGACACTTTGTGAGGTCGGACAATATGTATAAAACTTTGAGAATGTTCGGTAAAGGAACGATTGTAAGAGGTAGGAATATTAAACTCAATACTTTTAATATAAAAGCCAATGACGTTATTAAAGAAATAAATGCAAGGAAATGGCAGAAGTATTTTACACAACAGCAGTAAATAATTGATTCAATTCAATGTCATAGTTAGAGTCCGGATTTCTAGGCATTAAGCTTATTATAAATATTACAAGCAGATACATTTAGTATTAAAATGTGTACGAAATATGTAAAAATAAGTCATTTGGCACTAATGTTCAGATGCTTTTTTTGCTTTTTTAGTAATATTTGTCCTTAATTTAATATTTTGTGCTTATTTACAGCTTTCTTTTTTAATATTTTTACGTATAAGTTTACATAAACAAATCAGAAATATACTTAGTGTAGAAAAAGATGTATGGAAAACATAAAAATAATTAAAAAATAACAACGTATCAAACATGAGAATCTAAATATGCATTATGTCGACTATTTCCCCGCATCTCCATACACACGTAGGTACTTCCCCGTTGATCGCGTCGCATCAGCAAACAGTGCCGCTAGAAATGTCACATCACAAACACGTGATACACCTCCGTTCCTGGAATTCCCCGGTGTCTTTGGCATTTGTAAACAAACATTTCATGAACTATTACATTCTATAAGTGTGTTTACACGTTGTTAAACTGAATTAGTTTAGTTTTGTGTAAAATTATTTTAAAATGCCAAAGCAGAGGCCCACGGTAGACGAATGGATTAAAGAATATAAAGAGTTGCATTTTGAAAATGGTAGATTATTTTGCCGAGCCTGTATAAAAACGGTAAGTTGTTTCTTGTAGATTAAATCCTTGGTACATCATTGTTGTTCCTAATTTTAGATTCAGTGCGACAAAAAATACAATATTAAACAACATGTGCAAACAGTTTTGCATCAACAAAGTCTACAAAGGTTTACAAATAAATCTAAGCAACAAACAATTGGTGAATCCTTACAGTCATGTTCTGGCTATAACGAACAATAGCGATTTAATTTTGATCTATGCAAAGCTATGGTGCAGTCTGATATACCATTAAACAAATTAGAAAATGATAGCTTTAAAAGATTTTTGGAACAATATTGCAAGATACATGTACCGGATGAAAGTACCCTTCGAAAATGTTATGTTAGCTCTGTATATAAAGAAACTATCCAGAAAATAAAAACGCTAGTGGGTAATAATTACATTTGGTTTACCGTAGACGAAACTACAGACGTTTGCGGGAGGTATGTTGCAAACTTAATTATAGGTGTGCTTAATGAGGAAATATTAACGGAAGGATACTTGATATGCTCAAAAGAGCTGGAAGCAACAAATAACAATACAGTTACAAGATTTGTAAATGAGACATTAACAAATTTTTATCTACCCGAGACTGTGCCCTATGACAAAATATTATTAATGCTTTCTGATGCTGCACCGTATATGGTTAAAACTGCATCAAATCTTAAGATTTTTTATCGAAATTTAGTTCATTGCACTTGTTTAGCACACGGTCTTAATCGGGTTGCCGAAATTATACGGCTTCAATTCCCTCTTGTTAATGAACTAATAAAAAATGGCAAACAAACGTTCATTAAAGCCCCTTTAAGAGTGCAACTCTTCAGAAAAAGATTGCCTAACATTCCATTACCACCTGAGCCAGTGTTAACTCGGTGGGGAACTTGGTTAGACGCTGCTTTATACTACGCTGAACATTTCGAAGATTTTAGAAACCTTGTGTTCGAGCTTTCAGATACTGCTGTTAAATCGATAAGAGATTGCCAAGCCGTTTTAGAAAAAGCAGAATTGAAAAATAGTCTCTCTTTTATTAAATGTCATTTTAATCTTGTAAGTAAAACCATAAAATCCTTAGAGCAGCAGCAATTGTCATTAGTTGAATCTGTTAAAAAAATTAATGATTTTAAAAGTGCCATGGACGGTATACCTGGGCGCATTGGTCAAACAGTGCAAACAAAACTCAACGATGTTTTGTCAAAGAACGAGGGATTTCAAACCTTAAGTAAAATATCCTCGATCTTAAGTGGAGAGGTAGTTCAAGAATTAAATATGGATCCAGCTGTCGTGGCAAAATTTAAATATGCCCCTATAACTAGTGTTGATGTCGAAAGAAGTTTTTCAAATTATAAAAACATTTTAAGAGATAGACGACAGAACTTTACAATGGAACATTTAAATGAACATTTAATAATTTCGTGTTTCAAACGGAAATAATTTTTTTTTTTATGTTGTTTTTATTACAAACTGTTAATAAAAAGAATTTAAGGTTTTTCATTTTAAAACACATGTTTCAATTATAATTATTAAATATTACTCTGTATCTATGAATTAAAAATGTTTTAAAAATTTCTTTTATTTAAAATATTTGAGTTTTATGACTGAACATGTTTTCTGAATTTATTACATGTTTTTGTTGAAGTACTTAAATGTTAATGTTATAAAAATAAATTATTATAAATCTCAAAATCAATGTTTATTTAATCAATAATGTATATATAATTTATACAATTTTGTATAATGTACGTGCTTTTTTTGCATATGGTAATGCTTGTTTTCCGAAAATCGATAGGCTTTTTAAGCGCTTTTTTCAATATTTTTAATGCTTTTTAATCCGGACTCTAGTCATAGTTAAAACTTATTCATAAACTATATAATAATAATTTTACTTAATATTTTCTATAGAATAAGAAATATTAAGTTTGTAGATCATTTTATCGAGGTTGGTTTTTACGTATATTAGAAACTTAAAGGTAATTTTGATGGAGCCTGTGGTTGATTCACTTAATCACTGAAGGTTGATATATAACCCCTGCCACATTAAATTTCGATTATCTGTTGATGATGACAACTTAGTTGTCGAAATACGTATACAGAATTCGAAAATTAATGTGGTAAGGGGATATATTTCAACTTTCAGTGATTAAATTAGAAACTTGCTTTAAAAAGTGTTACCAATTAAGACATCTTCATTAGAAATTTGCTTTCTGTACATATTTACTTCGTTTTACAAAAAATGAGTAAATTTTTTTCAAGCACCATTTTAAAATTTTTATTTTCCAAATTAATAAAAATTAATTTCAACTTTCCATTGAATTGCAATTGTTGTTTTAGAGAACGTGACTTATATAATTGCCGCAGAAATATAAAAACGGTACAGCATGGGCAGTTAGGCGCAATCTATTTCTTAGAATGTTTTGACACATGTTATGTCAAAACCACTATTTATTATCTCTAACGTACGGATAATTGAAAGCCCGCAGCTTGTCCAGAGATATGTGGTCAATTTGTGTCTGACAGGGTTAAAGGAGTCGCTCGGGTCCGACTTAAATCAATACATGCAACATAAATATTCAAAACATCATGTTTTTCCCACCAAGTCTAGGTAAATGACTTAAAATAATAAATCAAATATTGAATTAATATTTCCCAGACGAAGTATGTTTAAACTTTCTAAATGTATATAAGGTTATGAAGTTATTTTGCTATTAAGTATATATGTTTTGAAACTAGTTATAGTCAAATGAAAGTACTTATCGCTTCGAAAATACTTGAGTAACTGCAAACATTTCAATAACTAAGTCTATTTCATTCAGCCAGAAACGGTTTGCAAGTTAGTTAGTTAATATCGTAATTACTAAACTTTTAACGAAATATTGCTTAATCTAAATGATAGTATGTATATCGTATATATATATATATATATATATGCAAATATAAATTGCATATATATATATAGGTATACGTATGTGTGTACATAAGCGTTTTTTATATATTCTTTCTAATTTGCATTGATAATGAATTCATTACATTTTTAAAATATTGGGCGTTTTATTTCAACTATAAACTTTAATCTCTTGCATTTGGCTGTTTCGATCAGGTATGAGGTAATAAGTCAATCAGTTTTTATTAAAAATGTTTCATTTATTTTTTTTAACCTGCAATATATTTTATATTTACATATTATTATTATTCTTTTCCTGTTTACTGTTTAGTTTAAGATCACACAAACTATTAAATTTATACCGTGTTTTTTGAATACATACTTGAGAAATGTCGATTTAGGTTTAGTAATAATAATAGTAGAGAAAAACTGGGAAACCACACACACCACCATCAAAAAAAGTGTTAATAAATAGTATAAAATTGAATCAACATGTTACAATTTCAACACCTTTTTCGAACAAAAATATGGCACTATCATGGGGCCAGCCATTTTTGCCTCGCTGTAGAAGAATTAGAGAATGAAATGCTAAATAACCCTAATAAGTCTTGCGTTTTATATATCCATTGTAATGAACATAGTTCTCACGGTCAGAGAGATAAGTTTAGTCAAGCTACACAGAGAACTTGCAAACCCTTTATGTTGTGTAAAAAAGAAAGACTCACTAACAAATTGGGTAAAAATTAGCTACATCAATTTAAATTCATGCTGCAAAAGTGAAACGAACGAAGAAACAGTAAAGTATGTGGAATTATATAAAACTTGTTCAAGACTTTATAAAAATTTGATATAATTACGATAGATCCACAGTGGATAACTTGTATTTTACCATCTTTTTTTTGAAAATCGGAACAATTCTGATAAGTTTCCACCAATCTGGAAATATTAATGAATTGATTAATAATATAATATTGATTAATAACAGAGCACACAGTTTGAAAAGATAAAATCGTATTTTTTTTACTAAAAAACTTGGAATCATATCGTCGCCAGCAATAGACTTTTGGCCAAATTTTTCTATAAATCAATAAGAGATTCCTGAGAAACTGATTGTATATAAAGGAAAGGAAATTGGAAAGAGAATTAAGATGAATCTATGTCACGGTGACTATATAATGCAGAAAAAAGTATGAAAACTGACTGTATATAAAGGGAAGAAAATTGAAAAGAGAATTAAGATGGATCTATGTCAGGGCTACTATTTAATGCAGAAAAAACTGAGGCGAATGCTTCATCAACATTTTCAGGTTTTCGATCCATTTACAATTAGAAGAAATCTACAAGGGATCTGTGCAGCACCCACCCACCACAGACTTACCACAACACAGTAACATCTGTCTCAGCCCTGAAAACACCCCATACAATTGGTGACGAAGCGTCGGTATCAGAATTATCGAAAGCGTAGTTCCAGTCTGGAAGAGAAGATAAGGTAACTCTTAACATATTTAAAATTAGGGCAACTCCAATAACTGCAATGAACTATTTTATTTATCGCTAAAGTAAAAAGGACTAGTGAATTAAACGCTGCTTATCAAGGGGAAGAAAAATCAACGTTTTTGTAACAAAACTGTATTGATATATACACATACTAGAATAAAAAAACTTCAGTTCACGATCATATCTACAGACAAACAATCAAATTATACAATATGAATTAAGTATGAAATTAAAAACCGTCTTTGTTTCTATTACTATTTTCTTGAATAAATTAAATTACATAACTATATTCAAGTCATCAACAGACATTTACTTTACAATAATACAAGTTCTCTATTTGTCGTGGATTTTAATTAAGGTAATTATGTCAACAATAGAACCTTATTAGCAACATTAACACAATAATTTGCTACGTAAACGCCCAGTTTACGAATAGAAGTTACTTGTGAATTCATTAAACGGAATATTTATCAAAGTTTAATTAATCGGCGACCTTCCAGGTCCTTGCCTTGCTTTTATATGAGACTCCAATATTTGTACACATAAATTCTTAATTAAATTTATTATGTCTCATAGTAATTGATTTCTAATTGAAAAGTTTTCGCCAACACGAAGGTACGGTTACCATAGCAGAGTTTGGATTTAATTTTACAGTCTCCTGACATAAACGTTTCATAGTTTATTGATAGCTTTCTATTACAAAGTTTTAATTTACTTGTTAGTGAATATTACGAAATTGATTTAATTTAACGTTTCGTTAATTAAGTAAAGTAATTTGTCTTGTAGCAAGAATAAATTACACGACTTATTTTACCGCAAATCATGATAAGAAGAATGAACAGTTTTTAATCAAATTATGGAAATGGACCATGATACGTATAAATATAAAAATCATTACAGTCCAAGGAGTGTTCTTGATGTCTATTTACTTCTTAAAATAATAAATAATGATAAAGATTTTTTAAGATCAAGTAGTGTCATCTTATATATATTCTGCCAAGTGTTACATTTGAAATATTTTTGTAGTTTTGGTATAAATTTGAATGTTGATAAATTCGTGACTTAAATCTTGAACCAAAAAGCCTTATAAAACTTCCAAACGAAAGAAAAATTACCTAAAAATTATCCATAAACGAATGTTAGCTCTATATAGCGAGAGTGCTCCATCGCGTTGTCAAGTAAAATGCTGGTCGAGACAATTCCGTTGAGGTCGGAAGTTTATTGAACCGCGCAATTAAATGGCTAATTCGCGGGAAATTCGGATATCGTGAACAATAGTTTTGTGGTTGTAAATATTTGAATAATGGTTTTTTAACGTTTATGTAATTTCTCGAGTGTATGCCGTGAGTTTGAACCGATCAGCGTTTTTATTTTGCCGTCATCAACATCAGTGGGTCTCTCTGATCAAGGAACTTCATGAATAAAATTACCAGCACAGAATTTCGTTAATCATCTTTGGAATTGACTTTCTTGTTATTGTAAATTTAAAGACTTTCGACAAGCTTAGTGCTAGTTCTCCCCACTACTGAAGTAAAAGGGTAAAATATGACGAAAATGCATTGATTCTTTTTTTTTGGACATTTTATAAAATTTCAATCACTCAACTAAATCGCACAGTTCTCGATCCAAAACTAAAAACATTTTTGATATCGTATAGCATAAAGATAGATGGAAATGACTTCAGCGCTGGCGAAAATGAACTAACGCCATCTCTGTCGCCACTTTTTCGACAATTCAGTAACGGGTAACGTAAGAATCAGTAAATAAAGCAAAAAATATGTGCGTATAAATTTTAATTTTGCGTTTTACATAGCGCCTCCACCAATAATTAATTATGAAATTTTATTACTTTAGAACACTAGATACTGAGTAAATACAGTAAAACCTGTCAATAACGGCCACCCAAAAAGCAAAATATATTGGCCGTTATATAAAGGTGTCCGTAATTGACAGGTTTTTTTCGTCTCACAAATAAAATACATAATTAATTTTAGAATTTGCTTTCTTTATTTTATTAATTGAAGTAAATAGTATATAAATACAAATATGTGTAAGAAAAACTAAAATTTTAATGTATTTACATATTATAGATAATATGACATCTAATAAATTATTTATATGTACATATTATTACAATATATTCATACGAAAAAACACAATTTATTAGGATTTTTTAAAGTATGTTTCAATATTTGTTTGCTTCACATTTTTTAGCTTCGATTTAAAAACTGCAGCTTCACATGTAAGTAAAATTTTAGAAACATCCATATAAATGTCACCATTGTTATTGCACAATAAATAATTTTGGATGTCTCTTAATTTTGCACACACTTCACTCATACTAGATAAACTAGATTTTGGAGTTTCACATTCGTCCAGGTCACTATTATCAGAGTTATGTTCTTCATCATTATTGCACAAATCTTCAACAATTTCTGGAATACTGAAGTTAGGGCTCTCTGTAGGCACATGACGATCAATAGAAGCATATTCATCTAAATCCATTAAAAATTCGTTACGAACTGCAGGATATAGCTGGGCAAGGGGTATTTCGTCTTCTTCATCAAACATTGTGTCCTCCTGGATAACATCAGAGAATCCGGCCTTGGAAAAACATTTTTTAACTGTAGCAGGAGATACCCTTTTCCAAGCAGCTGTAATCCATACAAGTGCATTGGCTAAATTTATGTTTTTTTCAAAAATTTCAAAATCACATTCATTGTCAATAAACGTTAGAAGCTTTTTAATCAAAAAATTTCGGTAAATCAATTTGAAATTCTGAATTATTCCTTGATCCAAGGGCTGACACTACGAAGTGGTGTTTGGCGGCAGGAAGACTAGTTTAACATTTTCTAATGGAACTTTAGAATGTGAAGTGGCATTATCCAAGAAAAGAAGCACTTTTCTATTTTGTTTTTTCATTTTATTGTCAAATTTATGCAGCCATCTTGTCATAATTTCCGTTGTCATCCATGTCTTTTTGTTAGAAACCCATTCTAAGGGTAATTTGTCCACATGACTACCCTTAAAACAGCGAGGATTTCTACTTTTTCCAATTATTAATGGATCTTCCTTCTCACCTTCCATATTTGCACATAGTAAAACAGTCAAACGTTGTTTTGCTGCCTTCTTCCCTGCACAATTCTCACTTTTTAATGCAAATGTCTTATTTGGCATAGCCCGGTAATAAAGACCTGTTTCGTCGGCATTAAACACATCTCGAGGAGAATAATTTATTAAAATCAACGGTAACTTGGTTTCCAGTCTTTTATATCTTGTCATAATTTCCGTTGTCATCCATGCCTTTTTGTTAGAAACCCATTGTAAGGGTAATTTGTCCACATGACTACCCTTAAAACAGCGAGAATTTTTACTTTTTCCAATTATTAATGGATCTTCCTTCTCACCTTCCGTATTTGCACATAGTAAAACAGTCAAACGTTGTTTTGCTGCCTTCTTCCCTGCACAATTCTCACTTTTTAATGCAAATGTCTTATTTGGCATAGCGCGGTAATAAAGACCTGTTTCGTCGGCATTAAACACATCTCGAGGAGAATAATTTATTAAAATCAACGGTAACTTGGTTTTCCAGTCATTTATATTGTCCAAATTAACCTCTGCGGAATCACCACAAATTGATTTAAAAGTTATACTGTGTCGCCGACAGAAACTTTCCAACCATCCATTAGATGCTGCGAAATTTTCCATCTTCAAACTGCTTGCTGTCTCCAGTGCTTTTTGTTTAAGTAGCGGCCCAGATATTGGAATTGCTTTATTTCTGGTTTTGCAAAACCAATTGTAGACGACTTCATCCACTGCCAATCCTTCCGACTTCGGAAATTTTCGTTTTAGCTCCATGTTAACACCTTCCTCGACCATCTTTTTTAATTCACCTTTATTTTTCATAATATCGTTAATTTGTGTTTTTCAAACCCCATATTTTTCGGCCAACTTTCGCGAACTTAACGCATACTTTTCACTTTCCGCGATTATATTTATTTTGTCTTTTAGCGACAAACGTTTTCTTTTTTGCGACATACTTAATTAAGAACCTTTCGAATACGGAGACAACTTTAAACTGAATTGTTTCCTTTAGAATAATAAAGTTTAAATCGAAAAGGGTGAATTACTACCAGGTAATAGGAAACCCCGGGAAACCCCGACAATTTGTATTAGGTATTTCCGTCAATAAAGATATACATGTCATAAATAGTCCGGCCGACATTGGCAGGTAAATTTCTATGAAAATAGGCCGTAAAAGTTTGGGTTATTTGGCCGCGGCCGTTTTACAAAGGTGGCCGTAATTAACTGGTATTTGTGTATGGGAATTTCCTTATAGTCGACTCAGGTGGCCGCTTTAGTCAGTTGGCCGCTTTAGTCAGGTGGCCGTTAACACAGGTTTTACTGTATTGCAAATCTGAAATCTGTTCTTTGGTCGTCTACAATTTATAAAAAATGAAAACTTGCTTTTTTTGAATAATCCTGTATATAATTTAGCTTATATTCAAATACTGTATATTTCGATTTTAGTCATTTATTCGCGTTAATTATATATGTAACACAGGACTCGTTTTCGTATTTTGTTAGATACAAGAGCAACAAATACACAATGCAGTAGATGCATTTTATAGTATTTTTGAGCTGATTTAAAATATGTAAGTGGTTTCTTTCTATCGGGCATAGTATTTTCTAATTACCATTTTTTTGTTATAAGGAAGAAGCATTGTGAATAGTGTAGTAATATTCCTGCAATTTCAATATGACTAAATTCTGTTCATTTGGATTTACTAGTGCAGCTTGCTGTAGGAGCATCAGTTTTGATATTCCAGTAGTGGCTAGCTCGCTTGCATTCTTGGCTTTCATTTTCCCCGGTACCGTTTTTCCATGGTGGATATTTCCCGATGAAAGCTTCTACATGTTTATCATTAACAGTTACGTTGTTCTCGTTTAAATAACTTCTACGCTGATTGAATCAGACGGTTAATTTCATAAGCGCAATTTTCTTATTTGTAGAGAATAAAATACTGTGTTATTCGCTTTGTAAAGGTATGCTTATATATCTAAATAAAAACTTTAAAAACATTTAATACATTTCTTAAATCAAAAATGAAAATATTTCCATATAAAGAAATACGAACTTAAAAATTCTTCGATAACATAAATATATCAACTCTTGTTTTTAATAAAATTGACATGTATAAATATATGTATGAATACATACACTATAAATAGATATCAATACCATCTGCTTCTGGGTTTCCGGGCTGGAACCGCGTCACTAGTATATCTGCCGACGTTTCGTACCCATTTGTATGGGACATCTTCAGGGCTGAACTACTGCACTGAAACTGGTGGTCACCAGTAGAAGATTATTATGGCATGGAGTTTATGTTAACAAGATTATACTTCGAATATGAAAAGTATGGAAGTTAATTTAGAAAAAACTGAGTACCTTATTATCCACTCGGATACAAAGTTTGATGTGCGATTAAATGACGATACTTTTTTAAAGTAGATGTGTAATTTTAAATATATGGTCGATAGAGATGTGGTAGGTAAACAGGAAACCAAAAAAAAGAATACAGAATGCTCGGAAGGTAGGGCCACTCAATGGTATCTGGCGCGATAAGTATATAAATGCAAAGAATAAAAAAAGATTGGGTAGGTAACCATGTAAATGGTGCCCTCTTGTAGATGTGAAGTTTGGATTTCATTGAGAGAATATAGGAAACGAAGACGTGTCTGTGGAGATAGGTTACCTTCAGAGTACCGGGATATCAAGATTACAGAGAACAAGAAATAAGGAAATAAGACGAAGAATGTCAGCAAATGGGACGGTTAATCAGAGAAAAGAGTAGGGAGATAAAAAAGGGCAAATAAAAATAAGAGCCGGACTATCTAAATCGTGGCGAAATGGTATGGTATGGTATAAAAATGGGATGGTCCAGGATGGTCAGAAATGGAGACTAAGAGTATTAACGAGTTGGTTTATGAAAGTTATCTCATAATGATCCTAAAAAATCATAGCCATTGCGTTACCTGCCGATGGATTCAGGAATGTATTGTGACGTAGGTAGATTGGTTTAACTTTTGACCACAATTTCAGTTGCTATATTCAATATTTCCTTGATCTCAGACTATTAGTCGTTCAATATCATTAATTTAATTGATCATTTTCTGAGCCATGTAGTTTTTAATAGTACCATATTTAAATTGCGCAGTTTAGACATTAATTGTTGTTTTTGAGTAATTATTGTAATTCTTTTCGCCCGTCACCAAAACTTTAGATGTGTTTAGCCCTATCAAAAATAAATATAGAATTAGATTATGAACTGGGAGTTTACACACATGTATCCGCAATTTTTAATTCAGTTGTCGAAAATTAACAAAATTTCACGTCATCATAAAAAAGTATTTTAGAATACATGTAACAAAATATAAAACTTTTCCGAAAGATAGTGCTGGTATTGTCTCATTTTCGTAAAATCGTCCTCGTATATATACATACTATAAATATAATGGGTGATTCATTTGGAGGTATTTTTTTCAAAAATAAAAAAATAAAAACCTCATGCTTATCATACACAAGAACCATTTTTGACATTTACTTTTTAAAAGTTATTTCCTTCAAATGTTGGCCGTAACTGCGTCCAACATGGTCCATTTTGAAGTTCCAATTTTCGAAGATTCGTTCTAAAAGTCTAAAGGTGTAATATCACATGATCTAGGCAGCCATTGCGTAGGTCCATTACGTGAAATTAAGACTTTACCAAATTGTTCTCGTGTGGCAAGTAGTGCCGTCTTGTTGGAACCAAAAGTCGTCGAGATCACGGTCTTCAACTTCAGGCAGCAAATAATCCACTATTATGACGCGAAACGGGCGCCATTCACAGTTACGGGTACGTTGCGAGTGTCTTCATTTTTGAAGAAATATGGACCAATGATTACACTTGCCCATAAATGACACCAAACCGTGAATTTGTCTAAATGTAATGGCAACTCTTGAACCTTTACTCCAAATACGGCAATTGTGCTTATTGACGCAAAGGCTACGTCAATAAGCACAATTGTTGTATGAACAAAATTTTGATCGAAAATGGTGGATCTTCTTTAAGCTTTTCGAGAGCCCAAAGACTGAAACGGTGACGATTCGAAGGGATGGTCGCTTTCAATTTTTTGAACGAGTTGAATTTTGTATGCTTTTAAACCATAATTCTTACGTAAAAAAATACGCTAAGTTGTGATATACAAGTCAAGCTGTTGAGATCTAAGTCGAATCGATTCTTCACGGCATCTCGAAAACTCTCAGCTACCATCGCTATCTTTTTTACGTGTTAGATGTGGTCTATTTAGTCGCGTATTATCCAATAATGAAAAATTCTTTAAAATTTTTCGACAGTATACTTTACGTAGATCACAGTTTGCTCTAAGCGCACAAAGCACATTTCTCGTGAAACGCTGATTTTCGTAATACAACTGAATAATTTATAGATATTGTACCGGGTTGAGTCTTTCCATAATAAAATGTCGCACAATACTTAACTAAAATAATGTGAAAGTTTGACGCGTCTCATGCTTTATCTGTCACAAAATCGCATATCGAATCACCCATTATAAAGGTCGCAGAGTTGAAAGTCGGTGTTATGGCCTTATTTGCACTTACAAATAGTGTAGTGCAATTAGAGTCACAATTTTAGAGAAGTGGAAGTTGTTTGGCTTATTCAAGATTATATATGTACTTATATGAAGTACAATGAAATTTAAATCTAAGTAGAGATGTCTTTCAAGTTATAGATTCATACTGTAATAAAGATCAAATAAACAAAGTTACTTGTGTGATAATATAATAACATATTAGCAGTTCAAACAAACATAAAATGTAAGCAAGCACTAAGTGTACAAGAAAAGTGTAGGATTATTTTTATTTTATTAAAAACAAAATTCACGTATATCCCTTATATATATAAACACATATTATATTTTGCTGACTTTAGATTTAATTTATAGACCTTTTAAAACACCTGCGCGATGGTACATTTGTATGTAACGGCTTAGTATAAATTATGCGTTAGTGTGTTTTTTAAATCTTTTTTTGGCACCTGGGTACCCAAAACAGCAAAAAAATAAACATGATCGTTATTGTTTTATATGAAAAAATATAGTAATAGAAAGAAAGTACAGAATTATATACAGTATACCATGTCACTACAGAGTTATGCTAATTTATTTCGTTAAGGAAACTTGGAGGCTGTAGCCAGCATATATCTGATGTCTAATATCACGCAATTTTATCTAAATGGCTTTCACAATGTTTTGAAGCAACTTTGTCTTGATATTACCATTTACCTCTTCTCGGATCTTATATACACGCAATTACCTTTTATGTTTCAATGTTTGTTGCAGCATGAATTTTCTATTACCTAGTCTTTAATGTTAAAGATACTGAAGTATTTTTCTTTACCTAGTCTTTTTGATATTTATACTAGAGAATTTGTAAAAAGAAAATGTAATATTAAAGAACGCCCAATGAATGTGTTGCTTGGATATTATTCGTAAATATGTAAAATGATTTCTTTAAATTATTTTCCACATTTTATTTGATAAATTTTTTTTCATTTAACTTTACACACATTAATCACAACAGCAATAACTTTAATAATAAATATATAATATGATATTACACAACACTACAAAAAAAACATTCTGTCAGCTTTCTAAATTTTAGTGAATATAAATGGGACGTGTTTTTTATTTGTTTTTAAGATAAAAATACTAACTTAAAATGTGAGGACAGATTATCAATTACTAAGCTATAAAATTCTTGGAAAGAAATTTGTTTTCAACGTACATTCCTTGAAACTTATTACACTTAGTTCACTGATATTCAAGTCTATTCATTTCTTTAGAAAAATAAGCTTTATTATCTCTTCATTGGAAGTCTTTATCCACCAAGCTAATCTTGAATAGTAATAAATCATTAGAAGGTTTCAGTTCCACGTCGTGGGTTTCAAATATCTGTTTTCACAACGAATAGCATGTTAATAGATTCGAATATCACAATCTCCGTAATTTAATGGTCAAGACACATCAAATCACACCAGACCAATAAATTTTTTTAAAAATTTCTGCAATATGTAAAACGCAGTAAAAATTAGAATTTTTCAGAATTGCTCGTTAATTAATAAAATTCTTGTAATACTAGTTTTCGTTTTTAATGAGAACACCTTGTATTGTGCTATCTTTGATTCTTTATTACAAGACTACAACTTATGTAGGTGTTCTTGTACTGGTGCATGGCTAATAATGAAACTTACAATAATTAATTATTGCTTTCTGCTGAAATGCAGTAATTGTCTAACTCTTTTCGGCATTTGTAAAGGTACATTTGCCTAGCATGTATGATGTTTTTGCATATAAAAGAGTGTACTAGATGAAAACCTTAAAAGTGCAATAAAATTCCAAAAATCTAAGACTTGGTTGTAGCAGTAGCGTTCCTTGAGTTTTACAAAGTGACCGACAGGAGACAGAGGGATGCTAAAACACAGAAGAAGGTTCTAGCGTCAGCAAAAAGATGATTGCCTCACCGCCAATATGCACAGCGTTAGAGATGCGATCTGTTATGCGTTTTTGAGTAGTGAAGGTGTCAAATTAACCGAAATTGATTGTAGGATAGCGCAGTACCATGATTTATGTTTGACACTGCAGCATGTGTACGAGTTGTGTAGAGAGTTTGGAAGCGGCGTAACTTCTGTGAAGGATGCTCAAACATTGCATTAATGGAAAATCAAATTGAAAGACTGTCGTATCGATTCCTGCAAAAAACTTTGGCGTTCTTTCCACATCGAAGGTGATCTATTTCTGGAAAAAATTGTTACAAGCAATTGGACTTGGGCTCACTATGACCGACCAGAAACAAAAAGGTCAAGCGAGGTCTGGTGCTATAGCGCATCGTCGTAACAAAAAAGTCCACATTTGACCACCTGTTGGAAAAGTAACGCTCACTCTCTTTTAGGATGCAAAAGGATTAATTTTTGAACATTACACGGAGTGACAGTAACTTGTACTTCTTACTCAGAAGTACTCTCAAATCAATTTCGCCCCGCAATCAGGAGTAAACGACCAGGACTTGAGACTTCAGATGTGTTGTTGCAGCATGACAACGCCTGACCGCGTACGGCTCGTTTAATAATTCAGACTATCCAAGAGATGTAAATCTCACCCCCTTCCCCTATTCACTTGAGTTTACTCCTAATGGACTTTCATTTGTTCGAATCACTCAAAGAAACAGTGGGAAGAAAGCTTTTTAGAACTAATAGAAACCGCGGTGCACGAATAGCTACAGTCATGACAAAAGAATTCTTTAATCGTGGTGTCTCTGCACTCTAAAGCAGTGGAACACTTGCATTCAACATCAGAGAGTATATCGAAAAATAATATTTTAAGGTTTCCATTTGATACACCCTCGTATTTTTCATTCATGTCATTACTTTGTGATCATTTATATATATATATATATATATATATTATAACTTTACATAAGTTTCTCACATTTCTAAAAAAAGTAGTCATTATATTGATCAATTATTACTAATTTCTACATTTCTCACCTACAGGTATTTATTTCATAATTTTGTGATCGATTACTAAAAAAAAATTAAAAAAATTCTTATCTGTATACTAATTCATAGCTATAGTACTCTCGTATTCTTTTCCAGTAGCTCACACGATATGAATCAAAATCTATAACCATTATTATTTCAAAAACTCTCACTTTGAGATGCAATAACAATAAATTCGTTCAAATGAAATTAATATATCGACGACATATTAACTTATAATAAATCATTAGCAGTAAAGATATAATGTGCTATAAATCTTAAAACATATTGAATATCGTAACTAATCCTGAAACAAACTCTTCGTTCAGAAATAACAAAACTGAAATGATATTACATAAAAGTGCAGAATTTACTGTTAAATGACGATATTAAATTATAATAGCCTCAACTGGCTCGTGAAACTTATAAATTGAATTTCGATAAATTATATGACTTTAATTTTAAATCCAATATAATCAGTTTTGTTTCAACCCAGATGTTTCTATATTACACCTCTAATGCCAGGATATATTTCAAGACAATTTTATTTTACCTCTTTCTGTTTGTAGATAATCTACTATAAATTTGTACTAGCAATATTATTTTCTGAAATAAATCGAAATATGTTCGAAACACGTTAAAAATCTATATAATAAAAATAAATAAATTGAATTATACAATCATAAAGATTACACGACAAGGGATATATGAGGTATGGCACTTAAATAAGGAGACTGCGCTCCTTCCATCGTGTAGCCGCATCGGGCGAGGCTGTAATTGGAATGTCATTGACTTTGATACTTCCCAAGCAACAACTCGTAGTTTCGTCTCTCTGTTTGCTTTAATTTACTTTCGAACTTTAATTGTAGATGACACTGTTACTTATTGGTGCCGTGATAATGGTTGACATAAAAATCGAGTAGCGAGTTAACCTGAAATTCCTTGTGAAATTAAAAAAAATCGCCAACGGAATGTTTACGAATGTTAAAGGAGGTGTTTGGCGATAATGTTATGATATATGCGCGAGTTTTTGAATAGCACAAATGATTCTCTGAAGGTCGGGAAGAGGTTATTTAAGATTAAACCTGAATTATTGTATCTATTGATTTCTTTCAAGAAAATTCAATTGTTTGCTTTCGTCTTGCACATGTAAGGTTTTGGAATGACTATTGGACTTTTGAATCGATTCTGTGCAATGATTCGCGAAAGTTAAGTCCACGTAATTTTTTTGGCAATTTCCACACGTTATCTTTCAGATACTTGGGTTTAACTATTTATTTGTTTTATCTTTGTTGCTTTTGATAAATTCTTATATTGAATTGTTTGTTTTCTAGTCCGCCCAATAAAATTAAGGCTAGCATATAAAGTCAACTTTTTTGTTGTGTTTTGATAAGCAATAAAACAAAATAACATCTTGATTTGAACGGCTATTTATTAACATAATAATATAAAGATTAACATATGTTTTAAATAATATTAATTAATATTTTTCGGCATGCTTGCGAGGTGACGCAGGTAATTCCCTGAAATCCTATATCTTCGATATTCTATTTCGACCACGCAAAGGTTGCAAGTTGCTGTCAGAAAACAAATCCTTTATTGATTTTTAATATGTGGCATGGTGCATCATCTTGTAAAAATTTGTAATCGATATCTCCAGAACTTAAGAAACAATGTATGGAAATAGTATTGATTCCGTTACGGTATGTACTTAGTTCATTGTATCTGTGACATAGTACAGGTACCCTAGCTCCTTTCCTCAAATCATAATAGCTGGAGGATATTTAATTGTTCTAATTACTGCAGCTTCATGGAAACGCTCCTGTATTACCGGCTCTAAGCGGGATTCATCACTGAATACATGCTGGAAAAACTGAAATATTAATTAATTTTTTTGATTTATAAATAAAATAATAATGTATACCCTTTCCCATTCCTCAATCGTGAAGTTTTTATACTCTTTCGTCCATCGTAATCTCATTTTTTTCATCTTCTCAGTCAATTTTGATTTTTTGCGTCGGCCAGCGACTATAAATTTTCTTTTTGTATAATCGAGATTGATATTTTCATATTATCTGCTTCTAAGATTTTTAGCACCTCTCTGGTAGGTCACTCGATTCTCTAATGACATTTTAACAATTATTCTGTCTCCACGATCTGTTGTCTTTCTCTTTCTTCCACAACGAATGTGACCACTCGAAGTGGATGCATGGTTTTCTGCTATCCCGTTTCGCTCTGTTCACTACTTGACGAAAGATATGTTCTCAGCTTGCTAGACACACAAAAGAAAACTAAAGTATTCCGAAATCTTCGATATCTGCAATAAAACTTTCAATTAGCACACAGCACTTCACTCAGTGTGACGAAAAGCAGATAAAAATACTCCCCTGTAATTGTGTTTCATCCAAAGAAGGGTTGAATTTGATGGAGCCTGTGGTTGATTGACTTGATCAATAAGGTTGATATATAACCCCTTTTCCACAATTAACTATTTGTAAAATTCTGTATACGCATTTCGACAACTAAGTTGTCATCATCAGCAGATAATTTCAAAGTGTCGCACCTGGTAAAACACGGCGAAAAAATTGTACGAAAAATAAACTCCGTACGCGATCCGCACCGATGAAAACCAAGATGTGCACTGTGTCTGTTTCACAAGATTTTTAAAAAATACTTTTACTTAAACATAAAATATATAATAAGAGAGGCGTTTGCAGAGGGCCGGCGCTGCAAACGCCTCTCTTCTCTCTACTGAAAGACAAGAGGAACAATATCATAAAACACACATAAATCACACACTTTTGACCATAATAACCTTTTTCGATGTAGTGCATGTTAGTTTAAGTAAAAGTATTTTTTAAAAATCTTGTGAAACAGACACAGTGCACATCTTGGTTTTCATCGGTGCGGATCGCGTACGGAGTTTATTTTTCGTACAATTTTTTCGCCGTGTTTTACCAGGTGCGACACTTTGAAATTATCTGCTGATGATGACAACTTAGTTGTCGAAATGCGTATACAGAATTTTACAAATAGTTAATTGTGGAAAAGGGGTTATATATCAACCTTATTGATCAAACCAAAGAAGGGTGTTTAGTGGTGGTGAAAATACTGAAAATTTTATAGTTGTTGCAAATAATTGTCTCCAATACTATAGAAAAAGATATTTAAACAGCAGGAAATATGATATTTTCTCTACTTATTAAATAGCTCGAAATATTTTTAAGAAATATGAATGTCCCTAATTTAATTGCGCAGTACTGTAAACTATTTTTTCAGCGAAAGTTATGATATTTTTGGAAATAATGCCTATATATACACATATGTGATTAGATGGCAGGTAGCTGTTTTATAATTTTTTTTTTTGTTATTAACTGTTTCTATAGTGTAACCTTTATTCATGGCCGTTTTGTTTATTCTATTTAGCTTCAAATCGAAGTTTTCTTTTATTGTTATGTTAATTAATCTGTAGATCATTAATTAGTATGCTGATAATTTATATGTTATGGAATGAAAAGTTATGCATGTTTTTGTTTCTTAATATGCAGGTTTGTGGTGTATTATGTATCCATGTTTATTATATAATTAAATTAAATTGTTCTGACAATAAAAACCATTATAGAAATGCAACATGTAATTCAAAATTTAAGCAAATAATGCAAAAATAGACATAATTATAGTAAAAGTCCTTAATTTAGAATTATCAGAATAAAATGGTTACCAATTAGAGCAGCATTTAGAAAGTCTATAATCTAGAAATATGATCTTTCTTCAAGAGGTAAATCATCCAAATCATTAGTAACATGTCTGCTAATTAATTTAGATTATCGCTCTTGATAGTAATACGGAAACTATAAAAAAAGAAGGAAGATTGTTGTATCATCTTAACCGTTAAATTTGTTTCGTATTAGTACGAGGGTTCTCTAAAAATTAATCATGTCATTAGCATTTAAATCGTTTGTATATATTAAGCGGGAAGTTTTATCCGTACTGCAAAAAGGAAAAATAAAATATAATCAAGGAATAGAGCTTCCTTTTAAGTAGGAACAATATATTTTACACGTGGCAAACATCTATGTTATTAAAAATGATGCTGCAATCTTATTAATAATTTAATCAAATCGTAAATAATTAAGGAAAACAAATAACATTGCGTCTGCTTGAATACTGACGTATTCTATATACGATTCTGTTATTTTGATTATTTTAATATTTGGAACGGATTAAAAAATCAAATAAAAACTTAAAATCGAATTCCATTAATTTGCAATGTGTGCACATTTTCATTTCGATTATTAATAGTCTAAAACACATTTGTTTGTGTACTAGTTTTTTTGGCACAATTACATTCAGGAATCAATAATTCATGATCGTTTATTTTTCTGCCGTATTTATTTGAGACCTTTGGCCGTGCAGCCCATGAATATCAATAAATGTCAGTCACGTGGCACGGTACCATGCCCAGCCCCCCATTTTTTTATTTATGGAGACACAGGATCCAAATTATATTTGCGTTTCTCACTGAAAGAGAAAACCGTATAAATAAGTCTAAGACGGCATATAGAATGACGTACTTCGCGAATTCTTACGGTAACGGTAGCAATTTTCATAAATTTACAAATAAAATATGGAAATATCCTTGGAGTGTTTTCATTCTAACAGTTTCCTTTGAGAATGAAGTTGGACATAAATTTTATATTTATGATGCACTATCGAAGGTTAGTGCTTCCTTTTCCGTCATCTAAAAACTTTATTTAGGTTTTCCTGCCTTTTAGGTAGGAATAAATCTCTCACAGTCAGAGACAATAGACTACTTTAACGCAGGTGTTTTATGTTTTTTTTTAGTTTCTCTTTAAATATATTGAAAAAAAATTTAATACTCCTATTTGAAAATATTTTCATATTGTTAAAAGTGCATCAAATACTTAAATGAAATAAAACAAAAGAAGTAAGTACTATTATAAAAAAAATAATTAATTTATTTAACTAAATAATATTTCTAGGGTTACGTTAATTCTTTTAGAGAATGGTGGTTTTTAAGATTAAATATCTTACTATACTTCTCTTTTTTTGATACTGCTAGGCGCCCATTTGATAGCATGGCCTATTCAATATTTTTAAATTTTTTTTTGTTTAACTAATGTTAACTTGAAATATTATTTTCGTAATTTTCTCTTAAAAATAAATCTTAGTTTAAAGCTAATTCTGCTGTTCATAAATACTTGTTAGGGAGAGATATCGAAGCATATAAATATATTTTTTTTCAAAATATGTGTATTTATTGTTCATATTATGTAATAATAATAATAATAATAATATAATATATATATATATATATATATATATATATATAATATTTATTTCATATTCTTTCAGTGAATATATGAAAAAGTCAACAGAAGTAATGTATAACATATCATTGTATACAAAATACTACGAATTTAAATAATCATTTTGTGAATAGTTTTCAAGATTAGCAAGAAAAAATACAATCTACGTGTCAGCAGTCTAAGTGTGTGGATTTAATAAACATTAATAATTTATTAGAATCATATAAACTAGAATAATGCACTCTGTAAGAGTGAGTTTATGAATGTGAAACGAATAATTTATATTTTTCAAATCTACATATGTTGTACTTATATTTTGAAAATATTGTTTGTTTTTTATACCAAAAATTATACACTCATAGATGTGCATTCGAAATTTTATTTTTCTTAAAAATAATGTGTTATATTATTTGAGCACTTTTGTTGATCAAAAAAAGTCAAACAACAATAAGTATACATAGTGCTAAATGTGACTCACAGAACATACACTTCTATGTTAAGGAAGTGACTAATAGCCATTGATTTATTTAAGATTCAATTAATAATAATAATAATAATCCATACCTTCACATGTTCCAACAGCTTAATTACAAAGAACTTTGGCAGACCATGATTTATTTATTACAGCCACGTTCCTGCTTCGACATTATATCTTCGTTTAGACGGGAAAGGAGAATTTCGAAAAGCCTTCTCGAATAGCAGACCATTGAATTCAAACCCGAGACATCCGGGGTGATACGCCAGTGATTTTCCACTGAGACATCAGCCTGTTCACTTCATGAAATCCCACATCAGCTGAATTAGAAAAACTTATTAACTTATAAAATTGACAAAAATTTTATGATAACTTTTCCTTAAAATTCTACCACATTTGTATATTATAAAAAATTAATTGCGGGCTTCGTCATAGTCGTTATTTAGAAAAGCATATTTTCGCAATGAGGGGAGTCTCAAAATGAAATCATTAGAAGTTTTATAGTAATTTGTTCCAAAAATTTTATAAATACGTTTTTAAATAAGAAGCTACGCTTTCATTATTATTTTCATTGAATCCCTTGAATTTAAGAGAAAGGTTGGAAAATGATTGAATAACATCCTGAACTTTTTGGTTCCAGAGTGGATTATGAGTTAAAAGTTGGAAATTGAATGAATAGCATCCTGAACTTTTTGGTTTAAGAGTAGATTATGATAGACGAAAGCATTACTATTGTTGACAGATCACTATTTGCACTAAGAATCGAATCCAAGAATGCCGCCGGATAAGAATCCATTAGATTTGTATTCGTACATGATTTGTGTTTTGATCATACTTCATTTAGCATATCATCGATATAATTTGAACGGCGTCTAGCGACCACTCCGCAACTTTTGGCTAGTTGCTTAATTAATTCGGTTAATTTTCCTTTTTTTAAACATATTAATATGAAGTATTCGTGCCTCAGATGTTCGTTTTAGTCCAACTTGACTGTGTTATAATATCATCTTACAAACTGCATTAAAATTTTGGAAAAGAACACAGAAACCGGATCTCCAGATCTCCCTCCAATGGAAAGTATAACCCTTTCGAAATAGTTGAATTTGATGGAGCCTGTGGTTGATTGACTTGATCAATAAGGTTGATATATAACCCCTTTCCACATTAACTTTTGTAAATTCTGTATACGCATTTCGACAACCAAGTTGTCATCATCAGCAGATTTTACCAGGTGCGACACTTCGAAATTATCTGCTGATGATGACAACTTGGTTGTCGAAATGCGTATACAGAATTTACAAAAGTTAATGTGGAAAGGGGTTATATATCAACCTTATTGACCTTTCGAAATATCTAATCAAATTGTCCGCGGTCGAACATAAAGCACCAAGATCACCAAGGATACGAGTATTAATTGTAAAACTGTATCTTTTATTTCCTTCAAACAAAGGTATTTAATAATGACTCGATACTTCAATTCTTCACAGTCTCGATCGATATTCCTTTAATAATGACATTGCTAATAAGATACTGCTCATTGCTATTGTGTCGCAATATTTTCTTTATGAAGAAACACAAATGGTTAATTAGAAGTAGGACACTCTTGTAACCAAAATTACTATTATTTATTAAGACTTCACAAAAGTATATCATATATATATTGTATGTTGACAAAGTTTTAAATACATTCGAAGTATTCGTGATGTTAGAACACTGTTGAAAACAATTAATAGATGTTCTACATAATTGATAATAAAACGTAATGCCACACAGACGTGTCTTAACATGTTCGGGCAATCATTAAAGTAATCGTCACTAAAGGCCATAAATGCGATCTTCAACGGACTTTTTGGTCAGCATTAAAAAATTCACGTTCGATTTGTAGTAAATTACACATTACGATTTATCAGAGATAGAGACTTGCCGGGCTATAGGCCAAATGAAAAGTGTAAGAGGACAGCAAAGTATTGCTGAAGTTTTTGAAATAAACCAGAACATAATTTCTAGACATTGGAATTCCATTTTGAAAATTGCAGGTGTTCGACAAAGGCAAGGAGAAGGTGAATCGACATCAACAACAATACCTTTCACAATTTATACGTAGAATCTGCTCTGCTTGGCGCAACTCAGATACGAAACGAATTTGCTAATGCAATTGGAGGACTAAAATCAACGCAAACAATAATAAATTGTTAGATTTTGTGCGAAATACACGCGTTAACAAACAATTTGTCCCGAGAAGACCTCCATATAATGGGACTGGGACAACTACTGGAGGGCATACTGATCCTTATTTATAAAAAAAATGATGTACTTACTGTTCAAAAGTATCTAGATGAGATTTCTTTAGCTAATTGTTCGTTCCTATGCAGCAGCAGCGGAAGCGAAATTCATACTTAAATACGATAATGCTCGTCCTCATCGTGCAAACCTCGTAAACTACTGGATAGGTGAAATTTGTATAAAGAGAATGAATTGGCGAGCCAATTTATCAGATGGTATTCTAGCATAACACTTCTGGAAAGACGCGTTACTGTACGAAATGTGCCATGAAAAGCACTTCAGATATTATGAATTACTGTCAGGGAGGAATGAGATATGATTCTCCAAAGAATGTTCGACATGCTAATCCGGTCCATATCATTAAGATACCAGACGTCTTTAGATATTCCTGGAGATCATACATATTATTAATATCTATTATTTTAAGAATTACTGTAACAAACCTGTAAAATTCCATATTTTGTTCTACACTAAAAATGCAACATTTTATACCCTTAAGATCACATTAAAACTTGTCCGGACAAGTTAAAATACAATAATGTGTACACAAATATACCGAAACAAAACAATGATATTTGTTTCAATTTATTATAGTTTTAAGAAAATAATCAGTTAATTGTTCTGCGTAAAGTAGTTACGAGGTATTACAAAGTTTGGGAACCTTTAACTTTTAGTACATTTAAAAAAAACATTTTATATGTTATTGTTGTTTTGTATTACTTGGTAATTATGGTTAATAGACTAAAGCTTGTGGACTGTAATTCTTTATTTTCTATTAAACAAACACTGAATTTAGAAACTAGCGTCATCACCTTGTTTCTAGACAACTCGTTTTTATCATCGCACTGTCGGCAATTTTAAATGTAATACTCAATAGTTATAAAGTTTTATTGCTTATTATGCCTTGTCTGTAAAATAAAAACAGTAGACTAAAATATCAAATAATGCTCTGATGTGGAAACGTACAAACGACATTTAAGAACAGTCTTTATAACCAGTCTATTATATTGAAAGTTATGAACAATGTAACTTCCCTGTGCTATTATCAGAAATCGATATGTACTAACATATCGATTTCAGAATTCTAACGATGGCGTTTTTTCCTTTCTTCTTTGATATGTATACGGCCGCTCTTTGCATTTTATGTCATTGAAGTTTAAATAATGCAGAATTCATGCATGGAATACACCTTTGACAAACGCAAATTTTATGAGATATCCTATAAACTTACGGAAGTTAAATATGCATAATGGTATTTTGTAGACTTCGAGTTTGTAACGTAAAATTTTATGTAATCGATACCCTATACTACACAAGATTACGATTCAGATGATATTCTTATCTTATAAATTCAAAGAATAAAAATTTGATGACATATTTATACACCACATGTTCCTCTTCGGACGAGAATTTTCAGGAAATAGTTACTCCATGTTCATTCACTTTTAAAGAAAAAAGCTACGATAAAAGCATGTGAAGGATAACTGCGGGTCGTATTCATAAATTGATTTCTTATGTGTAGAGGGTTTCTAAATCATCGCATTTTGAACGTGACTTATATTTTGCCGCCTGTCGCATGAGAATATTTGTTATACATACAATTCGAAATTATATTCTGTTTTCCATATCCCGCGTTGCAAGAAGTATTCGCTCTAAAATTTATCTTTCACAGGTCAGTAGGGAATTTTTAACATTTACTTTAGCTCAAGTTACTGCCAGTTGAATAAGGGTTCGATATATATATATATATATATATATATATATATATATATATATATATATATATATAGACGACAAATATTATTCTTTAACATTGCTCTATTATTAATAGTAAACTACTTACAAATCGTTAACCATTTGTTTCTTGATTATTAGATTCGTCATTGTTCGATATTATATTTAGAATTTTATTGGGCAGACGTTTTTAGACAATATTTCTCTCACGATTTGTTTCAATTAGTTAGTTGCAATCATGTATTGTCTTACTGGCTTATTTAATGTTAATCAATGATATTCATCTATTTTAATGTATCTTGACTTTTTTATGTTATATATCACATTTTTAGTAGTTCAACTCATCAGCTATTGACGCGGTACTTAAGTCCGCAGAATATATAATTATATCCACTCCTCCAGTGCTTCATGATCCTCTTTGTTCGTTATATTCTTTAATATATTAACGTTTCGAAAACGAGGACAGTACTGGAGTCGATTTATATTGCAGAAACTTTGAAAATAACCTATAGCTTTTCTGTGGCAAAATATATTAATGATAAATAATAAGAAAACTTATTCATGCATTCTATACCAGCAGACTTGAGGAACCCTAAGATCGCGTCCAGGCTAAAATGCAACTGCTGTAAGAAATTGATACAGTAGAATGTAGCAAAATTGTTATGAGCTCTGGAATGTTGAAAAATCACAGGAAGTAAAACAACTATTGGGCTTGCCAGAGATCAGACTTATTCATACATTTTTATCGATAGCTAGGCTGCATTAGGAGCTTTGACCACCTCCAAACCCGTCCAGGCTAGTATGGAAATGTTGTGCAGAGTATAGTATGATGTAGCCAATTTACTATGGGTTCTGGGAGATTGGAAAATCGCAGGTAACACAAGGATTGATGAGCTTGTCAAAGATCTGGTTCGCTATATACAGCATCAGAACTTGTCTAAGTGCACTACTCCAAAACGAATAGGCAGATGTACCAAAGCCCAATGCAGAATGTGTTGGGAGAACAGAACATAGTAAAGTCAGGTAATTACTTGGAAAGAAATTAGTTTAAAATAATAAGAGGATACCTCGCTGGTAATATAGTTTTTTAAAAAAATATGTATTGGAGATCCTGCAGTAGCTGACTTAGAACAAGATCATTGGATTGGGTAGTGCGGTTTCATTAAGTAGCCCTTGCCGATACCTTACCAATTATATTCTAGACCGTTGTAACGATTAGGTTAAGTAAGTTTTGTGACATATCGCCCTAACGTGCTCTACGCGAGTAAGCTTTCAATGATATTATTTTTAATACTTTCACAATTCCTTTAATTATATCGCACTTTTAATTATTGATTAATTTTGGTGTGCGTTTCTGTACTGTCATTAATTAATATGAAGTTGGCTAGTACAATCATCCTTCTCCCCTTTCCCTTAGAAATTGGCTCTTACTGGTCCAGTACCCGTAACCCAGACATAGTACACAATGCACGGTCGTGAGCCCGACTACATTTAAATTCAGATTTCCATCGATTTATTATTGCAATCGATGGGGATTGATTCCCGTAAGCAGAATTCAGTTCACTTTTGATTTCATCGTTTCTGTTCTTTCAAAATAAGAACTTAATCCCTGATCAGTACTCACCTTTTTCATATTTCAAGACAAACTAAAAACAGTCCACTTTCTATTCAAATTACAGACGTTCTTATGATCGGCAAGAACGCAAATTATGAAAGTTATGTTTTGAAGAATTGTCAAGTTAACAAACAAATAAGACTTTTTGTTAGTTTCGCAAATTTCCCCAGGCTCACTAATTAATGTGTCACTTCTGTGTATATTTATATTTAAAGAAAAATTTAATTTAGAAATGTAAAAAGAAATGAATTTAGAATTAATAAGAAAAATTTTGTTTACCAATATTTGCATTGCTTTAATCTCATAAATCAAATTTCGAAGTTATTAAAACTTTGGAATATACACCTAATGCAAAATTTCAGAAGGGTAGTTTACTTTTTATGATAAAAACTGTCGTGTAATTTAAAGTTGGATCATTAATCAGAAAACTAAACAAGTACTGAAATTTATATTAAAGTTCGCCTCACAATTTAGAGGTCCATAACAAATGAATTTTCATATATAATTGACCTATTATATTAACATAGCGAGTTCACTATAGAATGCTTAAAAGATAGAAAAATGTTCAATGAAATAATAGTACAATAAATAAACAAGACAAAAGTAAAGTGCATAATGTTCATTAATAAGCATTGGTTTCTGTTAATTGTTGTAGTATTAATATCGTTAAAACATGTACGTATGTACATACTAAGATAATGTAAAGTAAATGTGCATATATATTTATATATATATATATATATATATATATATATATAAGTGTGTGTGTTTAGGAGGGCTATTTCCTAAATAAGGTCTGTTTGTGAATGGGAATCAGAATGCGCGATCAACACAGTGCGAATGCGCGTCTGCTCTCAGCACACTTTGCACGCGTTTGGACTATTTTATGTTGAGTTGTAGAAGTTTATAATCCTTAAGAAAATTGATTCGCCCACTGCAAGAAACTTGATAGCAGCGGAAATGCATCGGCAGATTTGTTAATTTACGTTGATAATACTGTGAGTGATAGTAAAGTTCGAAAGTGGACGAGAATGTTCGAGGACGAGCAGGTTGATGTGAATGATGAGCCATGTCCAGGACGGATTTCTCTAATTTCTGAAAATATTATATGTTTCCTGAGGTGGACAACAAAATTCGAGATGAGCGACGATTCACGATTTCAAAGTTCTTAATTGATTTTTCACAGGTATCAAAGTCAGTTTTGTACACCATTTCTTTGGAAAAACTGAAGTATCGGAAATTGTGTTGCGGGTGAGTTTCAAGACTGCATTCTGACAATTGCAAAGCAAAAAAGATTAGGCTGTGCTTTTCGTTTTCGACTCGATACGATTGGCAAAGTTATGAATTTTTGGACCACATCGTTACAGGTGATAAAATTCTCACATGATTCCTGAATCCAAGCACCAGCCAATGGAATGGGGATAACCAGAGCGAAAGCCAAATAGACAATGTTAGCATGAAAGATCATGACAACTGTCTTTTGGGACAGGAAAGGGATGTTATTGGTGGATTTTATGGCGAGAGGTACAATGATCAATTTTGATGCGTATTGTGCGACCTTGAGAAAATTCCGACATGCCATACAAAAACAGTGGCATGGCCTACTGTCTTCCAATGTGATGTTGCTTCATGAAAATTCAAGACCACATTTTTCTACACAAACACATGATCTAATCAGGTCTTTTGGATGGGAACAACTGGGCCACCTACCTTACAATCCACACCTTGCACCCAGTGATTTTCACCTCGATACTTAATAGAATTCATTGGTGGTCAACGGTTGAACAACGACGGAGAAGTGAAGACTGCAGTCATGAAATTGACTTCCTCAGATTTTTTCGACGTCGGAATGTAAACACTTGTTGAAGAGTATAGCAAACGTTTGAACAAAAAAGGAAATTATGTAGAATATGTAAATAAATATATTTTAATGACATTTATAGTATTTTACTTCATATTAAAAAACGTACCTTAGGACTTCCAGTTTCAGTGCGACAGACAGTAGCAGTAGTTAAGCCCTGAAGATGTCCCATACGAGTGAGTACGAAACGTCGGCAGTTATACCAGTGACGCGGTTCCAGCCCGGAAGCCCAGAAGCAGATAGTATGTTAAAAATGATATACGAAATGAATTACATAAGAAATACGAAATGATAAAATATTGCAAAATATTTACTTGCTATAATATTCAAAATTTTAATAGTCGCCTTTTTTAATATTATTTAGTATTTCATAGCCTGTTAAAGCAAAAAATTACTTTGATATTGCACATATAAAAAAGCCTTCGATGCTATGGTATTTGTCATGGTTTTTATAGGTTGTCGGAAAATAAATTCATATAACGTTCTTTGACCATTTTTAATATTGCAGTTTTTATGATGTACCCTTACTTAAATTAACATTTCTTCGAGATATTTTGAAAGTATCGTTTAACGTCAATAAAAAATGTTGTGTAATATTTTTGTTTCACAAAGTACTAAATATCGAACAATATCTTGTCCGTTTTGTAGCAACCTAACACATCGATATTTTTTCTGTTATTGCGTAAATCTTTATTTATAGTTTCGCATTTTGTTACGTTATTCTGTTTTGAATAACTTGCCTGTTGATTGTGGTCAGCAGATTAATTTTCTTTATTTGTAAAGAATAAATATATTATTATTTTCTAAAGATATGCTTGTATTTCTAAATAAAAGTCTCGTAAACCTTAAACACATATTAAAATAGATAAAAATATTTACATAATAAACCAAGCTTAAGAATTCTTTCATAACTTAGCGTATAATTCAACGTTTCTCCGCTTATCTACAATCCACTCTTACAGAACTATGCGGATCTACGTAGGTGTCTATCACTTACGAATACATTTAATTTAGTCTATGTATATTATGTAGACCCCACGGATTGTTCAGCTGAGAAAATATATTTTATGTATGTACACATACAATAAATGAATTAAATATACATATATGAAATTAATAAACTAAATATAAATTTTGAAAGATAAACGCTTAAGTCGTTAATACATTCGCCAGTCTGGCTTCGAATTTTTAACATCGTAAAATATTAAAATTTACGACGTACATATAACAAAACCTAAAGGGTGTTTCAAACTGCGCGGTTTTCTTTAAGAATAAATAAAATATAGATGGCGCACTGAATTTGTCTGGGTATGTGGGCATTTAAAAAGTGTGAAACAGTTATAAAAATCCCTTCGTACACGGTACTAGAACGCGTTCAAATTGTTGAATTATTTTATGAAAATCAGCGTTCTGTGAAAAGAGTTTTTGAAAAATTACGTGAATTTTATGGTTACATGATCGTCCATCTGAAAGCACTATTGGTCGGGTTATCAAAAAATTTCAAGAGACTGGTTCCGTGGAAGATCAAAAAAGTGAAAAATACAGTCGTAGTAGTAGTTCACAAGAAAATATTGGTTTGATTCGTGAAAGTGTTGCTGAAGATTCTGAAATGACCATTAGACGACGTTCACAACAACTTGGACTTAGTGGATCAACAACATGGCGTATTTCACACAAGCGTTTAGCTTTGAAGGCATATAAAGTTCAAATAAAACGTTCATTTGTCGATTTCATCAATGAACAACCAGCTGATTTTTCTCAAAAAATAATGTTTTCCGATGAGGCACATTTTGAACTTGGTGGCTATGTTAATTAAAAAAATTGTCGTATCTGGGGTGAGGAAAATCCACGAATTATCCATGAGAAACCTATGCATCCTAAACGAGTTACTGTTTGGTGTGCATTATGGTCAGATGGTGTAGTTGGACCTTACTTCTTTGAAAATGCTGCTAGTGCAGCTGTAACTGTCAATGGTGATCGATATCGTCGGATAATAAATTTTGTGGCCTGAATTAATGAATAGTGATCTAGACGATATGTGGTTTCAACAGAATGGCGCTACACCTCACTTTGCACACGAATTAATTGATTTATTGAGAGAAAAATTTCCTGAACGTGAAATCTCAAGAAACGGTGAGTTTATAAAAACAATCCACAATCAATTCCTGCTTTGAAAGATGAAATTATTCGTGTCATTGGTGAGATAGAGCCTTAATTATGTCAAAATGTCATTGAAAATTTATTAAAAGAGTGGACGTCTGTGGAGCTGCAAGAAAAGGCCATTTGGCAGATATTATTGTTCGCATATAAATGTCATAACTGATACTTCAATTACCAATAAAAAGTTTTTGAAAGTTAATGCGTTAATGTGTTTTATTTATTCTTTAAAAAAACCGCGAAATTTGAAACAGCCTTTAGATTATATCATCTTGCCTTTTAAATAAATTTGTCGTATGTCATTTGTATAATAACAGAAAAACTTTTTCTGAATGTTGTTTTAATTAATCCATCTAATTTATTCCATTACAGCGAAACTGACTTTATATTTGAGCAGCATTTTATCTAAACATTCTTAATTTAGAAACCCTACTCTAATTCTTATTTCCTACAGTTGTTGCCGTTGTGGGAACTATTGGCTTTTTCTTATGACATCACGGTTTTATGATCTTTGGTAGCCGAAGCTTATTTAGTTGTTGTAAATTTAATAATAATATTATAAATTACATATTTTGAACATACATTTCGTGAAACTTTGGCCAACGAAATTGCACGCTTTGCAAAAATTTACAGGGTTAACATTATTATGTAGTATTTAAGTGCAGTTAATAAGTACTCTTTTTAGAAGTGTTAAATTACAATGGATAATTTGAGCGGAAAGAAAACAGTTTATTCTTCATTTTCTACATTTCTTGGCTAATTATTTACAGATAAGAGTGAGCTGAAAAGTCCGCGAAATTAATTTTCTGAAATACATTGCATTAGTCATTTCAGAAATTTTCACAGTAAAGAATTCCTGGCTCCGAGCGAGGTTCAAGATTTTGGCTTATTAAAGGATTCCGTTTCACCGATATCGATTGTTCTCTATCTCTGCACTTACTTCTCTAGTTGATTGCATTTTGTCTGTTTAGATATTCCTGCACTTAATTTTATTTTTAGGTTTTCCTTTTTTCCTAGGTCGTAATGGAATCCAATTAGTTATTCTTCTTATAATTCCTGTTGGTGCCCTTGTCAATATACATTTCATTTATGCGAGACGTATTTTTACATATACCACTATATTTTCTCTTCCGAACTCTAATCGTGTTTCGCTGTTTGTGTTTGCTCCAAGCATCTTCCTCATTTATAAATTGAGAGCAATCATTTCTTGCTCAAAAAGTTCGTCAAAAGGTTAACAGAATTAGTTACGAAACTAAAGAAAAGAATGCGTTTCTTCTTCTTTGATACTGAATTCTTTTTAAAAGAGACTTTATTTTTTTTTTTTATAATACTTTATTCCTAGTAAGTATTCTAATGTACTGCTATTTTAATCAGCAATTTTTACTTGCTGTCTGTATTTGTCACGTTAAAGTTGATTTGAGGGCCGACATAAATCTAAATAGTTAAAATGAAAATAAAGAATATATTATATTGTATGTTTGCTTTATATACATTAAAATAAAGTCAAATATCTCATTTTCTTGGATGAATTATTGAGAAAAGTGATGATACTATTTTCGCATTACATAATTTATGACAGCGTTCCATTAAATAGACTCTCTTACTTGGTATTATCAGCTTGTAACTCCTATATAGTTGAGTAGTTCTCGGAAACGTAAAGGAAAGCTCGGGTAATCCATTTCACAATGATTAATCGAAATAAGTTTAACATTGTAGTTTCCTCGTTATTTTTACGTCGGTTGAAATGTAACAAAGACATCCTCGGATTAAGATGTCAACAATGTGAAGAGACAAAGGTGGACTAAGATGTCTTTTGTGACAGAGCAGACTTACACTATGATGAACGATTTCAAACTGAAACTGACTATGTGCAAGTGAATGTATGTGTGTTTGTGTGTGAATGTTCCTAGCAGATATAAAACATTATGCGGATGGTGCAGTGCGTTGTCGGAAAACGGTACAACGGACCAAACAATGATAACATATCCCGTTGAGCCCTTTGATTGATAATGTCGCTTTCACAATTGGAGATGTTCAGTGTACGAACATATATATGTAGGGAATACTGCATACCGTATTCATTAACTTACAGATTATGAATAACATGATTCATTTGACACGATATCTCCTAAAACATGCACGAATTTTATCATTATACGGGTTTGAATACCAGTTTTGTGGAAATTTCAATGTAAATTTTGTCGCGCCCAGCCCTGAGTGGCAATATAAAAATCGGTGTTGCTTGCAAGTACATCTATAACTTGTTCGCCAATATTGGCAATGTTCGTCACTATGTTTATGACGTAATAAATTTCTCGGCTTGTTTTTTTTATTTTGCAAGTCACGTCTTTGCTAATTTGTTTTTGCCTCAATTATTTATATCGCGTTTTAGTCATTCATTTACTTATCATTATACGCATTTTTTTGTTGTTTTTACGTTTTCGCCGTGTTTTATTCACTAAAATATTTTAGAAATGCTTGACACTTTTATAACCTACTTTTGCTCTAAACGTATGTACATATGTGCATGTGGAGCGTGATATTGTTGCTACTGTTTTGAAAATGAATAAGAAAAAGACCCGAGACGTCTATGACATGTCCACGGAATTTCTCGTCGGTGTTATACACATTCTTGCCGGAGTTCTGGCATACTTAATAAACACTTCCCTTGTTTATGGTACCTTCCCAAGGGAATTAAAACTTGCCAAGATTGTGCCTATCTATAAGGGCGGGGATATGAATGACCTAAATAACTATAGGCCAATATCTATTATTCCAGCCATTTCAAAAATTTTTGAAATAGTGATAAGAGACAGATTGGTAAATTACTTGGAAGCTAAATCAATATTAAACAACGCACAGCATGGTTTTCGGAAGAATAGATCTACTATAACAGCAATGGTAGAAATGATAGACGCAGTGGCGGACGCTTTCGATAGAAAGTGTGAAGCGCAGTTACTGGCGTGCGACTTGTCGAAGGGTTTTGACTGTGTGGATCATAGGATATTGATGGGGAAGTTAGAGCGTTATGGCGTCAGAGGAAGTGCTTATGCGCTTTTGCGCAGCTATTTGGAGGAAAGGAGGCAGCGAGTGTTTTGGGACGGGGAGTTATCTGGTGTGCTGGCGAGCGGGTGTGGGGTGCCGCAGGGTTCTGTGCTTGGGCCGGTCCTCTTTATTGCCTATATTAACAACCTTCCGGAGAATGTCGAATATTTGGGGCCTATCTATATGCCAATGACGCTTCGTTCCATATCGGACAGCAAGATCCGATACCACATATCCAACAAAATTGTGAGGCTGCTGCGGGAGAAGCGAATGAATGGTTTAAGGCGAATGGGCTGAGGATGGATACCGATAAAACGCAGACGCTTGTGTTCTCAACCAGATCAAGTGACAAGATGACAATAAGGCTTTTGGGTATTCATCTAGATAATAAGCTATCTTGGCATACACACACCGACGAGCTTTGTGGAAAATTAGCAACTGCAATTTATGCCATTCGCCGGATAAGAAGGATAGCAGGTCACCAACCGGCAAGACTGGTGTATTTTGGTAATTTCCATGGTTTGGCCACTTATGGAATTCTTCTCTGGGGTGAGTCAGCAGGGGCCTGAGAAGTTTTTTTGCAGCAGAAGAAAGCAGTTAGGGCAATATTGGGCGTTAACAATACCACTAGCTGCAGAGATTTATTTAAAACATTAAATATACTAACCCTTCCTTCCTGTTTTATACTTGCTTACATGAAGTATATACATTCATCAAGGAATTTGCGGACGGGCACCGATCGGCACACATATGGGACTCATGGTTGTAAAAATCTAGTGATACATGTTTATTTTTCTGTATTTTATATTTTATTTGCACATATATATTGACTGTTGTAAAAAATATATGAAAAATATATTATTATTATTATTACACATTGCTATGTAGCGCACTCTCGTGGTGTTAAGCAAAGTATATGATATAATGCTGTAAATCTAAACTTTGAGGAAAACTCCTTCGAGAATTGTATAAAATATTGAGGCTTTTTTAAACTTAAAAGTTGATTGGAGGAAAGTTCTTTACTATATTAGGCCTAGCATTCAATAAATTACATATCATTAGAGAATCGACGCACCGTCCGCATTGTAGTAAATAATAGCTAACAGGTTATATATAATAATTAGAAATTTGGTTTCAATTTCAGAAAACATTTGTGCATTCCAGTGTATTGTTGAATATCTAACTGCTTAAATAGGTTAAATGGTTGGTGAATATCTGAATCACGTATATTGGTAGGTAAATCTATTGACTCAGAGAGAAGGTTATCAACAGCTGCATTCGTGCGTTCAATGGACAGTAGTAAGACTTTAGACGTCAGTAAATTTTTGTAATACATATGTGTAAGAATGTAAAACACATGCTTTTCTGTGAAACATTAGCAATTTAATAAACATGGCTATACACCTGCAGCATCCGGTATGTTTCTAAAGGTGTTTGTCTCAGCGATGTACACCGGGTTGAATAAATTTTTTTATATAAAGAAAACGTTGTTAGACATCTAGTGATGTAAAATATTTGCCTGTTTAAAATAATCTTTGAAGTTATGTAAGGGTTCTGAAGAAGCACTATTACTATTTTTACATACTTGTCTTAATCTATAATTAAAACACTATTTAGCCTTGCAATAATTTTTTTCACTTAAGAGGTCCAACTGTGAATGTACATCTCAACGCCAAAATGATTGAACTTCTGCTCCAATTTTCATATAAGTTCGTATTTGGTAGCAATCATTGTAAGTGGTATTTTTAAATTACTATTTACTACCAGAGTACAGGGTGTTTCAAAAGAACATATGTATTTCGAATGCATATATGAAACTTTGCACACATATTTACGAACCTCAAGTTCAGATTACAGATGTTCAATATGTCCGCCATCAGCAACACGAACAATATCACATCGATACTCAAATTCCTCCCATACTATATTCACGCGCTTGGCGACTCTAGTGAGGGGCTGCCCCGTCTTGTTGAAAAATGAAGTTGTCTTTATGCAGCCTCGGAAACAACCAGTTTTATAACGTAGCGAGATACTGCTAATCGTTAACCGTGTTTCCATCAAAGAAGAATCAAGATATCTCACAAAACACATTAATTTTAGGTGAATCTCGTACATGTTCAATGGCTGCATGTGGGTTCTGTAGATCCCAAATTCGAACATCGTGCTTGTTTACCAGACTACTAACATGGAAAGTCGCTTCATCACTAAACACGATGCTTTGTGCGAAAGTGTTATCATTGTCAATAACATCATGAATCTCGTTACAAAATGCCACACGTTTTCGTTTGTCATCAGGACGCAGAGCTTGTAAGAACTGTAACCTGTACGGCTTCATAACCAACCGACGTCTCAAAACATGCCAAATTGTTGTTGTAGGCGGTTGTAACTCCCGACTGGCACGACGAGTTGATTTTGCTAGATTACGTTGGAAGCAAAGCAGTTTGAATTCGTGCAACATTTTCTTCAGAAACACGAGGGCGGCCAGGATTCTTTCCTTTACATGCACATCCTGTATCTACAAACTGTCGATACCATCTGCGAATGTTCCACCCATTCGGAGGATTAATTTGGTAGCTCAACTTGAAACGTCTTTGCACTGTAATCACAAAATTGCACTTCGCAAACTCGAGAACACAAAATGATTTCTGCTGCGGAGTAGCCATTTTAAACATATGACGGTTACCAAGAAAAATAGAAGACAACTGACATCTAGCGGCTATTAAATAAACTGGACTATGTATTCGTTTCTCCAATAGCCGAGCCGAGGCGCAGCGATCGATAGTTTGGACAAAATAATACTTTGTAATGCGTATATTCTTTTTGAAGCAGGCTGTATATTGAATATTCACACATAAAATATATATAAAAAAAAATGATACTTAAAAATTGTATTTCATTTCAACGTAATTTGTAATAGATGTTGGAAATATCCATACTCAAAAATATTATGAAGTTCTTCTTTTGTAATTGTTTAAATCTTATTTCAGTACAAGAGAAACTTAAGAGTGCGTGAAGTATCTTGTTAAGTACCGTTGAAACGTTCGTCACTAATAACTTTGTAAATAAACAAATATTCTTAATTGCCTCTCAATCATACAATTTTGTTAATTTACCTGTTTGTGTTGATAATTTCCATATTTAGAATGTAAGTCGTAATTTTTTTGAACTTCAATATAAACCTAAATAATGTAACAACATTCTCTGTTCACATAGAAGGTCAACTTATAAATATTCAAAACTGTACAATTTGTTCCTTGTGTTAATCGAACATCAAAACATCAATATGTACATTAGAAAATTGTTGAATGAAGTAATTGAACACAATTACAATGAATAAACGTTTTTTATTCACGTTATGTTTTCCAATAAAAGGTGACTTGTTGAAACATTATCGTAGAAATGGGTTATACAAAACAGTTATAATGAAAATAATAGAAACTTTATTTCTCAACAGTTTGCTGCACCCCAATTCCGTTGATTAATAGTAAAACAAAGTGTCCGTGTTCTTACCTTAAACGATTTTTCGCCTGACCTCTAGGGTACTCGAACTAGCTCAAAAGTCTCGGAGAGTTAGGAAGGGGTTCCCTGTATAATTAGATAAAAGAGGCGCCACAGTATTGTTTCCCTGAAAGCCACCCGTCAATACTGAAGCAAAGAGGATTCATGAAAAATATGTTCCTTTACTCTACCTTAAAACCAAAATTACCTAATTGTTCAATAAAAAAAAATATGAAAAATAAATATACGTTTTCACAAGAAAGAGAAAAAAAAGTCTAATAATACCAGTAGCCGAATCTGGTTCATTTATATACACAATAAATTTAGGATACAGTAACTAGGTAGTTACGTACGTATAGATGGTTGATAATGACAATGCATAAAAAAAAATTGTACTTGTACAGTGCCATAATATAAGCGCATCTAAACCAGTAAAAAACGTTCAGCCTGTAGGCTGATAAAACAATACACGATAAAATACTGATCTATACTACCTAGTCAATAAGAAAAACAAAATAAAATAAATGATTATTTAAAGTACACGACTAGGAAGACTATGTAAGATATAAAAAGATTCAATTACGACTACAGCTGAGTTATGAGCAGAAATAGCTACGTGAAATTACAATATGCAAATCTTATAAAGACTAATTAATAAATCGGCTGGTTTACGAGTAAAGTAGCTACGTTAAATTATTAAGTATTTAAAAAACTAATTAATAAATCAGCAGGTTTACGAGCAAAGTAGCTACGTTAAATTATGAAATATTTATACATGCTAATAAATCTGTTGGCATGCAATGTATATAAAGACTAACTAATATTTACGGAGGTTTCAAGACGCTGAGCAATGCTCCTCTCTTAAGACAGCAATTTGAGGTTATGTTATTATTGCTGCAGATTCGATTTCTCGTAGGATGGCTACTTAATCATCGAAATAGCACTTTTAGTTGGTTAAGTGACACGTGTTCAACACAGAAGGCAAAATTTTAAAACTTACATAAGGTCCTTAAATTCAATGGAAGAAAGGGAGAGAAAAGCCTAATTAGACAAACATAATGCAATGGTGATTTCTACCTCTGATTGTATGGAAGCCCATTTAACAAGAGTAATCTTTCTTTGTGGAAGAAAAACCAAATCGTAAATTGATAAATTTAATCAATTGTCACCTTGTATTTCAACATAAAGTCGTACGAATATCCTTTTCGTTAAAAATATACACAATACAACATCCACAACTAAATTTTACTTGGTGACAAAAGCTTAACGATCGTTTGGCACATGAGAAAAAAACAGTACTTTTACCATGATATGTATAGGCTGCGATCACATGACATGACGCCAATAAAACAAGCAAAAAAGGTAGAAAATTACAAGCTCATTATTACGACAATCAGTGACAAATGCTAGAGGAATATTAGAATATAGTTCGACTTGCTGGTGATCAGTGCAGTAATTCTAAGTGTATTATAGATGGAGGGTTTAGTGAGGGCATATCGAATGCAAAACCTGTTTCGGCCAATTACTTTTAAAGAAAATAATTGGTGTAAAGAAAATAATTCTATGAGTGGATCTAAAAAATAAAATAACAAATTTATTATTACATACTAATACTCAAAGCTTATTTAATAAAATAAAGTTAGTCGACAATTTTTTGAAAAAGTGCGGTTCATTATTTTTTGGTGTCTCGGAACATTAGTTGAGCTCAACTAAGGCTGATCCCTTGAATATTTGTGGATATTCTCTTCTTGCTATTTACTATCGTGAGTCGTGTATGTATGGTGGGACTACCACTTATGTTAGATTTGATATTGTTGAGAAATGTAAACTCTTAAATTATCTTAATAAATACATTGTGGAGAAGCATTTTGAGTTTCCGACAATCTCTTTTGACTCCGAGGTATGTATTTCAGTATTCTATCGTTTTCGAAGCGGTGATTTTAGCGTCTTTAAGGATTACTTTGAAAACTTATTGGTCTGCTTAACACGCTCTTACAAATATGTAATATCATGTGAAGATTTAATCGTTGAGTCCCTAAACAAAACTAATAATCACAAAATTGTATTTCACTTAATATCATCTTTTGACAATTACAATGAAGCATAGAAGCAAGTATCTGTTGTGTGGCCGAGAAGAACGTGGAGGGATGAAGTGCGGGCGGCGGCTGTGAAGAGGGGAATAGGATGGGAGAACGTAAAGGCTTTGGCGAGCAACAGAGGAAAGTGGAGGGAGATATGGAGAGGGGAAGCGGAGGACTCGACTCCAGCATGACTCGACACCGAAAGGTATAAGAGTCTATAGGATTAAGTAAGTAGTAAGATCATCTTTTGAACTTATTTCGTTAATAGAAAAAGCAACCAGAATAATGCTTACTTCGCCCAGTGCTGTCGATTACATTGTTTCTAGCAAACATTTGGATAGCTCGACATTTATTATGTATTAGTTTTTATATAAAATGTTCAGTACCACATTTTCATGAAAATGTAGTATCTTCTAAGGTTATAGCCAATACTACTAGATTAAATATGGAGGTTTTTCTGGTCATTTCAGTAGTTTCGTAATATTGCAATCTTCCAATATAGATGCGACGTTCATTGACTTTCTCCTTTATTTGCAATGTACTGCTGATATGAACTGTCCAAAAATAAGGATTAATATTAGAAAAAAATAGATTACTACCAAGATTATTAATGCATCTCACAACTTAAAATTATTGCATAACTGAAAGAAACATACACAAATAGGTGAAATCTGTACAACGAAAGAGTACAACGAAAAAAAGGCACAATTAAATCGACTTATATCTACTGAGCGGAAAAAATATTACTCTAACCGAACTTTTTAGTCTGTAGTAAATGGAAATCTAGGCAGAAATAATTCTCGTTGTTACAAGATACACTTAAAGTACTATGGTGGTCATTTCTCATCAGCGGTTGCTTTTAGATTGTCAAGTCGTTTTCTAGGCACAGCTTCGCCTTCATGTACATTACCTACTGGTATCGGCCACTAATGTTTTTCATTCCTTTAACTGTGGAAGAAATATTTGGAATAATAGGTGGCATGCCAAATAAGAAATCGGTGGAAGTTGACGGAATACGAATCTATGTTTTGGAGACTAGTGCCATAGTCGTTGCGGAACATATCGCAAATCTTGCAAATTACTCCGTAGAGATAGATCAATTCCCGGATTCTCTGAAAACTTCTTACGTTGTTCCTATTTTTAAAAAGGGTGACTCTGGGAGGACTGATAATTATAGGTCAATTGCCATTTCAATATCTGTGTCGAAGGTTTTTGAGAAAGCGATTGCTCTACGATCACATACTGTGACAAATGTAAAATACTTTTTAGCAGCCAACATGGATATAGACAGAGTTTTTTCACAGAAACAACATGTACTGATTTTGTACAGTGCTTAAACGATTTACTTAATGAAAAAATTAAAGTAGTTGCATTTTTTATTGACCTTTCCAAGGCATTCGACTCTGTTGATCACGCTTTTTTAATAAATAAATTGTATAATCTGAGTTTTAGAGGAAATATTAATAATTGGTTATAATTTGCTATCATCATCCTTTCCAATAGAAAAATCCAGGTGAAATTAATAACGTATCTTCAAATACAATATTTACTTTCAAACTACAGGGTCAATATTGAGACCTCTGCCAATTATACTATTATATACAATTATAACTATACCAATGATCTCTTGTGGAAGGATATTTTTATATGCTGACGATGTTTCAATTGTGGTATCTGCCGAGAGTACTGGTGTATTGCGCAATAATTTGGAAAGAAATCATAAATTAATTAATAGAAATTATGAAAACCTTACTATAAACTTTAGGAACCAACTGAATCTACTTTAACATCTACATTTTTAGGAATTAATGTGGTTTATAATTTGGATTGGGTTTTGCATATTAACGTTGTATACGCGAGATTAAATTCGGCTTATTTTACAATATACAATTTTAAATTCAATAATTTTTTAGATAGAAAATTCTTTTTAACCGTTAACTATTCTTTTGCCTATACGATGTTAAATTATAATATAATTATATGTGGGCAATCCGCCGAATTGGAGTGGGTCTTTATTATTCAAAAATGATACTGAGGGTGATCTTTGATCTGAAGCAATGGATACTTGTCGAATCTATTGTATATAGTGTAAATGTAGTACTAGTCCATTATTTACATTTACATGTATTTATATACATGTATATATATATAAGGTATTCCAATAAGACATTTCATTTTCAATAGCCTGCCATTTTGACAGTTGTCATGACTCAACCTGTAGCTACTTGATAGATGACAAATAAAAACTACGCCATTAATAAAAGTGGAACGATATATGCTTCAATAACGTATTGAAATTATTAAAATTCAGCATTTTTGGGTTGTCGTGAAGCACCTTCTCGGCCAGCAATTGCGAAACTGGTGGAAAAATTTGAGCTATTGGGACAAGTTAGTTGTGTGAAGAATCGAACTCGTGCACGTCGCTCAACTGAGAATATTGCTGTTGTAGTCCATAGTATTGAGGAAAACCCAGGTTTATCTATTCCTCTCCGATCTTTGGAATTGGGCATTCCACAAACGACATTATACTGTATTTTGTATAAAGACTTAGGTCTTAAGGCTTTTAAAGTTCAGTTAGCACAAGAACTCAGGCCTACCGACCATTAACAACGTCGTGTCTTTGCTGATTGGGTCCTTGAAATGCATCAAACTGAATTTCATCGAAAAATCATCTTGAGTGATGAGGCCCATTTTCGCCTCGGAGGCTACGTTAAGAATCAGAATTGTCGCATTTGGGGCTTGAAAACCCAAGAATTATTGTTGCACATCTTATTCTCAACGTGTGACTGCTTGGTGCGGTTTTTGGTCTAGCGGGGTTATTGGACCTTACTTTTTCGAAAATGAGGCTGGAGCAACTGCTACGGTGAATGGATTGCGCTATCCAACGATGATTAATGATTTTATATGGCCGGAATTAGAACATATTGATATGTATGACGTTTATTTTCAACAAAACGGCGCTACGTGCCACACAAGTAACGATACCATCGCTCTTTTGCGTGAAAAGTTTCCTGACTGTGTGATTTCTCGAAGAGGCGATTACAATTGACCACCAAGATCTTGTGATTTAACACCCTTAAACTTTTTCTTTGGGGCTACGTAAAAGGTAAGATCAATGCCAATGGCCAACAATCGATTCAAGACCTCAAAGATAGAATTTGTGTTATCGAGGACATACAGCCGCAAATGTGCGAATTGGTGATGGAAAATTTCATGAAAAGAATATGGTCCTGCAAGCGTAGCCGTGAGGGCCATTTGGCTGATATTGTTTTCCATTATTAATGGCATACCCTCCTCTTTACAATTAAATAAACATCGGATGATTTCGCTTAAAAATTCTCGTTTTTTTACATATCAAAATGAAACCTCTTATTGGAAGACCCGTTATATAAGGTGCTGCAGTAGATATTTCTCAATAAGAATTTATTTAAAATTGGAAGCGACTTACATGTTTACAATACTAACACCAAGGATAACTTAGTTATTGGGGCGCACATGTTCACGGCTGATAAAAGATTCCCTATGTATATGGGTGGTTGTTTATACAACTTTGTTCTGAGTATTGTAAAGAATGTTAATAATTACCAAATCTGCAAAAAAGAAATTAAAGCTTTACTTAATTTGAAAAGCTTATTACAGGGTGGGAGAATTCATTCCGCACCATTAGATAACGATTTCGTTATTATATTTTTCTTATAGGGTTCTATTTTGAAAATTTTGCGTCTTTGCAATGTTTTCATTATATACTATGTTTTCTTTTATGACGTTTCATATCTACGTAAATAGCTAACGTGATCAATAAAATATTATTATTATTATTATTATACTAGTGTCCTTTCTTGAAAATAGAACATATTCTTGCGCACTTCCAATTAGATGGGAAAATGTTAGTCTTAATCGATAAGTTAATCAGTAACTGTAAAGGAAAAGCACAAATCTACAATCCCGGATCAGAAAACTCAAAAACACGTCGTTACCAAACTAACATGACATGAATTAGCTAGTTCTCATTGGTAGGTTGAATAACGAATGGTAAAATACTTGAAGAAATTTCAAGATGAGATAAATTATTGTGGTCTATTTAGATGCTGGAGAAGGAATCAGCAAAAGGGTTAGTAATATTTATTGGATTAGTGGATTTCTTGAACTATTATCGAGTAATGTACCTGTGATTCTAGTAGAGTGACGTAATTCTGAGAGAATTCCATGAGTTAGCAAGGCAGTTGTAATATCATGCTCCATAATGGTAAGATAATTATTAAACTAGTCGCAATTTGAGACTTTCAAAGACTTCTAAGGTACCCAAATTCATTATTACTATTGGCAACTTATAGTTTTAACCCTTTTTCGAGAAATCAGTTTTTGTTTTTCAAATTGCGCTTAATTTCGTAGGTAAATTATGAAGGAAAAAAAAGAAGTATACAACGCGTCTTAAAGCAACATGTACATTTATGATATTGTACAAGATAGTATAAAAGTGATTCGAATATGCATATTTAAAAGAAAAGGCCACTCGCTTTGATCAAAGAGTTATACAGAGGAGTGAAATCAGCATGACGAAAGTTATAGTTATTCAATGCCAGAAATAGATTTTGAAAACATTGCGTGATATAAGAAAAATAAAATTCTAAAACAGGATGATAGAAAGCTTCCATCACAGTTCGATGGTGACTATGATAAACATCAAAGTTAAAATTAATATTGGAACATAGTAAGTCCATGTTCCTCATTGTGTGTAATTCCTTAGTATTTAAGGCATACAATAAATAATGCTAAGATCTTGAAAGAATTGTTTATAAAATATAATAAAATCAGTAACAAAACCATGACGAAATACATTTAACTAAAAGGAATTTATTTGATAATGAAAGTTGACACAAAATGGAGTAATAAAGTGAGAAAACCTAAACCATTTTAATACATGAACTATTACAATATGTTTTATTAAGATTAGTTTCGTTTCATAAGTTAGTACGTTTTTAGTAGATTCTACAGCTATTCATTCACAACTTGCTAACTAGTTTTGTTATGATAATAAACTAACTATTAAATTTATAGCTTTTTATTTGTTAAGTAATTATAAACTTTAATAGCAAGCGTTTAGGTAGCATATTAATATCTAGAGTTTTATGTTTGATGATTTGATCTGCACACGAGTTTTAAATTTGTTTTCTAATATGCAATATCAATAATATTTTAAAATTTCAAATTAGTACTAAATTCATTATTTATAAAATATAACAGTGGATTTATTAAATACGCAAATATGAGTTTTGGGTGTTATAATTTGAACGAACGATAAATAATGTCTTGTTTACGGAGAACACTCGTTTACCTACTCGTATACGTGTACGTATTTAATGTGTATTTAAAAGGGCCGCGAATACAAACTTCACTTAAAATCAGAACGACAATATGTGGTTTGTTCAAAGCAAAACATTGAAAGCATAAAACGAAGTTTTCCAACTTGGAGAAGTATTTGATCTAGAATAGAGTTAAAATTCGAGGCATTCGGAATTTACAGGGGAGAATTAATGAAATAAATCAAAGCATGAATGGCAGGTAAATTCTGAACAAAGAAGTGGTACCATTATAAAGATTTCTTGTTAACTTATAGCAAACATCAGCGCCACTAACCATACAATTAAATTGTCTAATAAATGTTCTTCAGAAACGAATGGGTCTTTTGTCTTGAAAATTAATAATGGAAGTTATCATAGAAGTGTATTTGACTATTTATGAAGGTCAGTTTATTTACAAATTCATATTTACAAACAAAGTTCTTGTTCGCAGACGAAATTTCATTTTTCTACAAATGTATAAATGTTATTATTTATTAATAAATTTTAAGATACTTTAAACTATTAGAACATAGAATTAATAGTAAATACTTTCAACTTTAAATCTAGGATCTGGTAACCATTATCACTATTTATTTTTCAAATAAAGCTTCCAATAGTACTTTTAGATATCAACTGCATTTGATGCGATAACTTTACTTAGATGCGAATCGAAGAAATCTAGATACATCTATTAGTGAACCTGATGAACCAGCACTAATAAAAAAATTTACTTAATTTCAACTTGACAATCCTTTAAAACATATTTTTCAAAATTTATATTAATTTCGATCGCAAGGAGGCAATTATTTGTGTAGAAAGTGCTGTTTTTAACTTATTTTGCAACATGAAAAAAGTAGTGTCGACTAATAATCAAGTTCTTACCTTCAAAGAACAAATAAACGATAAAATCAAAGCTGGGCTCGAGTCTGTTTACGAGGACTGATCTCCACATCGATTGCACACATAAAACGAGGAAGATCTAAACTTAAATGTTATTGGACCAGTATATTTGATGAATAACACAATGAACACTCAAAAGATATGTGTACTCCAAAAATGATTAAAATAATACATGTACGGTGCTGAATGACCGTCAAATAAAATTTCGCGAAGTAGTAGACGCTTTAGAAATTTTGTATGTGTAGAACAAATTATATGTAAGATGTGTGACTGTGGACCAGAAACGCTAATGAGAATACATTTCAACCGAAGTTATAGCCGATACGATATTTGTTGGGCCAGTTTTCCTAGAAGACCGCTGGATAACTTTCTTGGAATGAACCACATTCAAGACACAAGTAGATTCACATTGTTGACGCAGCGGTCACTGTAGCAGCTTGCAGCTAGTCTTTGCATACCGTTGTTTCAAGTCGATTTACGTAGCGTGTATATTTGTGTGTTTATGGGCATTTTGAGAGTAATTTCGCATTAAATGAAATCAACGAAGACACAAAATAAAAGAAAGGAATTTAATTCCCAGTCGTAGTGTATTGTGTTTAATGTATATAATTATATTAAGATATTTTTTCCAAATGAAGATAAGATAGAACTAAAACTCTAGCTATTACATATAGAATCTTAAGTGATGGCAGTGATGAAGTAAAATTCCTGAAAAACGCAAGAAAACTTGCACAATACACAATATACCGCCATGGGCACAAATGGATATTAGAAACATAATTTATAATTTCCACAAAACCCAACATCGTCGAATTATTTACTTATTATTTATTTCTAAAAAAACGTAAGTGCGGAGTATGGCTGAAGAAAATTACTTGCAATTTTACGATCACAGTTTTGTGATAGTACATCTTCTAGTGACAGTGGGGATGATTTCGAAAATTTATCAGATTAGTGGCTGTAGTAGATTATCCAAGTAAATGTTTATTTAGTCTTTGTTTTCTGTGTACCAGTGTGTATATTATTGAATTGTATAACAACATTTATCTACTATTACTGTATTTACTTTATTGTAAAAGAAATAAAAACATGTAACTTACAAGATTACAAAAAGTGGATGTTGGATCATTCTCTTCATTTCTGGCGATTTCATTTCTGACAACAAAGAAAACTTGTTGAAAATCTAAGGAATAGTAGCCGAAATATTCATCAAAAAGAAAATAACAGAAAATTTTAAGGCAGATAGACTCTTGCGCCGAGTGCGGTTTATTCTCAAAAAATGACGTAGCGGTCTTCTAGAAACTCTGGCTCAACAAATATCTTGCTTGCTATATGACATGAATCGAAAGACTTTTCGCGCCGAATAGTAACAGTTAATGAAATTCAGATACACTATATACACCAAAAATCGAAACAATGGCTGACACTGGCACAAGTGGTCTGACGAAGGAAAAACTAGTACAATCGTCGGAAAAGGTCATAACTATGAAAAAGGTTAATTTAAGAAAGAAACGAGTTCTTTTACTTGAGGACTGCTTCAATGGCAAAAATTCATGGTTTACATTTCGATCTGTTCCCGCGTCCAGTTTATTCGCCTGGTTTGACTCCCTTGAATTTCTTCCCAAACCGAAGACTCGATGGCAATAAATTTGGGTTGAATAACCAGGTAATCACTAGAACTGGCTCATTTTTTCGAAGCTATGATAAAACTTACTTTTTTGAAAGAATGAAAATACGTGAATATCGGTAGATTAAATGTACTGGCTTGCAAAGAGAATATGATGAAAAATAAAATACATTTTTCCATAGTTAGCTTTCTTGTCTGGTCTCAGTAATTACTTATTCGTAATCGATAATACATACAAAGTACAAAGAAAAATAAAGGTCGACATTTTTAAAAGAATGATTTTGGGAATCTCAAGTCGAGCATCTTGCATAGCTAAGACTTATCTTTTTTGCTGCTTTCTCCGTACCCGATCGTTCATATTCAACGCCTATTGAACTGAATTATGCAAGGGTGATTCAATATCCAAGATTAATCGAACGCAGATCCTCGTTAAACGTATATGTTAGTGATAAATACTCACACCTTGCGTAAATTGATAAGCTCTTTTTACTATAATCGGACTTGTATACAGAGTGTGTATGAGCACGTTAGAATGTCGTCTTGGGGCGAAAATATTTATCTGCAAATATACATTTTTGATGGTGGCATAAGCACATCCCTATTAAGTAATGGTATATATATATATATATAATGGGTAATTCATTATGATGCATCACTCTATTTTAGATAAATATTGTGTGACATTTTATTATGGAAAGACTCAGCGCCCACAAATTATTCAGCTGTATTTCAAAAATATGCTTATAGCAACTTATGGTCTACGTAATCGGCCAACCAAATGCACAATTCGTTATATCATCGAAAAATTGATAACGCAATTTTCATTATTGGATAATACTCGACCAAATAGATCATATCCAGTAAGTGAACCATCGATCCACATTTCTTCAAAAAGTAAATAGTATTATTATTATTATTGACTGCATTTAATGTTAAAATAAATTCAAAATCCTGTACTCAAAAATTTTAAAGTTTCTGTAAGCATTGCATTTTTAAATATAGCAAAAATTAAGAATGTTAAAATAATATTATTTTGTAAAAAGTTAACTTTTGTATTGAAAGATAATTTCAGAATATATATATATATATATATATATATATATATATACATATGTGTGTGTGTGTATGTGTATTATATAGTTTTATAGGGATGTTAAATATTTTGGATAGCTCTTATTATTCCTTACATTTATAATTCATCAGCAAAAGTGAAAATATTATTGTCATCACAGTCACTACGAATTTACTAGAAGCAAACGAGACGCTATAATTGACAAAATTTGGTACCATTTTGAATAGAAAAAATTAATTGGCTAAAGCATCATTAGCCATCATTTATAATTGACTGAAGTCTCATATGAGGAATTAAATTAGCATATTTATCGCGGACGTATGTATGTATATGTAAGCTTTGGCAAGGGAACTACTTAGAGGATATTACTTCTACTTAATTCTAATGGCTTCAATTCCCACACCGTCACCAACCAATATCGATTAAGTACGGTTACATTGAGAAGTGGCGGAGGTGATACGAGATGTGAAGTAAGGATACTGAACCAGTAATAAACTGTAAGGGGCTATATCCGACCAACCATATTATTTATAGATAAGGTTACTTAGATAATCGTAAGTTATTCCACTGACATTGCGTATCCATTTTCACGTGCTTTAATAAAATAACATAGGTGGGCCTACATCAAAGTAAATATAATTGATGTACACTCTGCTAAAATTTTTATGAACTGGTTTATTAGTAAATCAAAATCCTGTAACTTATATTTCGAAGAAAAATATGTACAATTGGGCAGTTGAAAATAAGTAGTAACTTCATAATATAATACAAATAGATATGTTAAAGATTAGAACTAATGGAAAATTATAGAATTACTCTAAATCAATTACGTTACTACATACTTACATAGTTTTCTTCAAATGGTTCATCACTAAATATGGAAAAAACAAATTGCTATTTTTTAACACGGTCTTGACCATCAAATGGTTACAAGTAGGAAATAAATTATTATTAATTAATGACTATAAATTGCTAAGAGTTAATCTCAAAATTAAATAAAGGACTTTCTTTCTCAGAAAATTGAAAAATAAGAACATTATGAAAATGATATACTTTACTTACTTCAGTTCTAATCTCAATTATGGTTTGTTATTCTAGGGTCTAATTACAAATCTAATTACAATTATTCGTGTAAATTTTAACATTCATTCTAATGAATTATGCAGGCCCTTCTTCAAACATTAGTGATATATCTACACGAAAATAAAGCAAATTTTCAAAAGAATCTGATATTCATTCTTATCCAATAGGTAGTCAGGAGTATCTCCGTTATGACCTTGAAAAAAACACTATTCTGCTTGATAACTTGACATGGTGCTCACTCGCGCAGCTTAAAAGCTATATTAAAGAACATCTAAAAAACAGATGCTTTTATACGTTAGACTGCGTGGAATGAGCACCGGCTTATTAAAGTATGTAATATTTGTGTTTATGCCAAATATGCTATACAGAATTGGTATGTGTATATACATACATACGAGGATAGTCTGACAAGTAGTGAGAATGACACATACGTGGCACTCTGATTGGGAAAACAAATACACTGTAATTTAGGTTGCCTATTTATATGTTTACATTCTGATATTTAGATAAATCAGTTGATTAGTTTATTTTTGACAGCTGATTGAAAAAGAAGGAACACGTCGTTTTGTTAAAATGGTAAAAGCAGAGTATCGTGCGGTGATTTAATACTTCGTAATTAAGGGTATGAAAGCTACCGAAATAAAAGATGAGTTACGGGAAACATAAGGTGAATCTGCTCCATCATCCGCCTCAGCAAGTAGATGGGTAAATGAATTTAAACATGGTAGAACAAGCTATGTTGATGAAGCGCGCTCTGGAGCACCCAAAATCGTGACTTCTAAGGAAATGATTATAAAAATCCATAATATTATTACGCAAGATCGACGACTCAAACTGAGAGAGATAGCAGTCATGGTAAACATTTCAACAGAACGCGTACACCACATTTTAACGAAAGAATTGGGCCTTTCCAAACTTTCTCCAAGATGGGTGCCGCGTTTGGTTACGACAGATCAAAAGTTCACTCGTTTGCGCATTTCCAATGAGTGTTTGGACCTTTATAAGCGGAATCCGGTTGATTTTTGTAGGCGATTTGTTACTTCCGATGAAACTTGGATACACTACAATACACCCGAAACTAAACAACAGTCGAAACAATGGTTAGAACGTGGTTCTGCACCTCCAAAGAAAGCGAAAACCACTTTATCGGCAAACAAGGTAATGGCATCAATTTTTTTGGTATTCAAAGGGCATTTTGATCAGTGATTACCTTCAGAAAGGTGCCACAATAAACGGACAATATTATGCAGAACTTCTACAAAAATTAAATGTTGAGTTTCGTGCTAAACGGCCAGGAATGGCAAAGAAAAAGATTCTGTTTCAGCAAGACAATGCTCCCTCGCATACCAGCACAGTTGCGATGTCCAAAATCCACGAGTTGCATTTCCAATTAGTACCGCATGCGCCTTATTCGCAGGATCTAGCCTCTTCCGACTTCCATCTTTTTCCAAAATTGAAAACGGCACTTGATGGAAAGAAATTTTCGTGTAGCGACGAGCTTATCATCTTCGTAAATGAGTATTTTGCAAGCCTTCCGCATTTTAGAGATGGCATAAGAGCATTGCAGCACCGTTGGAATAAATGTATTGCTATTTTAGGAGAATATATTTAAAAATAAAAATTATTTTGTATTTAAAAAATTCGTTTTTCTTTTCCATTCTCACTACTTGTCAAACTACCCTCGTATGTATATATATATATATATATATATATATATATAAATATATATATATTATATTATATATATATATATATATATATATATATATATATATATAAAATATAAAAATCATTTGATGTACTTCTTGAACCTGCAAATCGTTGTATTTTCGCTGAAACACTATTTTAAACAAATAAATTGATTTTCGCCAGGATTTTTTAACTATTTTTGCTATTTTTTTAATGTCCACTCTGATTATTTTTTAATTTATTCTACCAGTAGTGTAAAATATTACAAAACATATACATAAATATATATTCATACATATTACATATCGATTCTGTACAATATATTTGACATAAACACAAATATTACATACTTTAATAAGCCAGTGCTCATTCAACGCAGTGGTTATGATGCTAGTCATTAATCAGTTACTTAGTTTGTAAAAAATTAGTCTAACGTATAAAAGAATTTTTTCTTAGTTGTTCTTTAATATAGCTTTTAAGCTGCTCGAGTGAACACCATGTCAAATTATCAAGCAGAAAATATCTAAGCTTTTTGCAAGGTCACAACGGAGTTATTCCTGACTTCGTGTTGGATAAGAATGATATATATATATATATATATATATATATATATATATATATATATATATATATCATTCTTATGATATATGAACACCATGTCAAATTATCAAGATATATATATATAAGGTCACAACGGATTCCTTATATATATATATATATATATATATATATATATATATATATATCATTCTTATCCAACACGAAGCCAGGAATAACTCCGTTGTGACCTTGCAAAAAGCTTAGATATTTTCTGCTTGATAATTTGACATGGTGTTCACTCGAGCAGCTTAAAAGCTATATTAAAGAACAACTAAGAAAAAATTCTTTTATACGTTAGACTAATTTTTTACAAACTAAGTAACTGATTAATGACTAGCATCATAACCACTGCGTTGAATGAGCACTGGCTTATTAAAGTATGTAATATTTGTGTTTATGTCAAATATATTGTACAGAATCGATATGTAATATGTATGAATATATATTTATGTATATGTTTTGTAATATTTTACACTACTGGTAGAATAAATTAAAAAATAATCAGAGTGGACATTAAAAAAATAGCAAAAATAGTTAAAAAATCCTGGCGAAAATCAATTTATTTGTTTAAAATAGTGTTTCAGCGAAAATACAACGATTTGCAGGTTCAAGAAGTACATCAAATGATTTTTATCGCTAATTACGATTGTGATAAAATGATGATTGAAACTGAATACTTTCAATTCATGTGAAATAGTTTAGTTTCATTACCAAATGTCGCTTACAAAAATAATCACGTGGGAACAAATTAAATGAATACGGGGGATGTGGAAGCAAAAGAAAATGATTTTTGTGATTAGTGACAATTGATGAACGTCAAATAGATATACAATATACAACAATCATAATAAATTGGGTAATTACCGATATTCTGAATAAACATTATAAATATGGCCCACCGAATATTTCAATACATCGAAATGGTACTTAACATTAGCCATTATACGAGTGTTAGCTGCAACATCTGTGGAATGAAAATAAACACTAGAACTGTGGTTTGAAATTGCGGTTATTTTTCAATATACGAATTCTCGCAACTGCGTATATTGGAATAATAAGTATTTTTTAAAAGAATGCTAGTTTGTCCACACATTCCTGCCTTAGATTTTTTTTAATTGAAAAGTTTTTATTATTTTCGTCATTAATTTTTTTATTAAAATGTATTCTCTTACTTGGTGTTCTAAAAACTGATATTTAAACGTTGGGATAAGAATAGACTGTGCTTGAAAAATGGCTACTTAGGTGTTGAGATAAAAAAGATATTTTGACAAATCGTGTTCAGTGAAATATTGTGATTAACATCAAGTGCGTTGATGTATGTATAAGCATTACTGATTGTGGTAACTACATATATATTATGCTTGTAAATATTAAAGAATTACTCGAGGAGAACCTATTAATAAAAACGTACGGGAAATAAATATTCAACAATATCATAAAAGTAAAACAAAACATGGTCATTTGTTTTAAATAGATTAAAGAAAGACAGTGAAGCTGGAATTATAAACATAAGTGAGAAATATTCAGGAAGGCACGAGAAATAGTTACAGAAAGACATACAAGACACTTGATTCGAACATCAGTAGGAGAGATTACTATAAAGTGGAAATAAAGAAAATTTGAATGTATACATATTTCTGTATATATTGTAGAAAATATACACATAAATATGACTTTAGCTTTTATAAGGCCAAAGAAAACCTTTATTGACTGCATTTCGAACAAAAAACCGTCTTAATTGTTCGAAGCCTAATCTCTCATGAACCAAAAATGATTTGAACAAGATCGTATTTAGTGATTAAGTTAAATTTGATGTTTGGGTGGGAGATTACCAAAGAGGAACTTTTCGCGATAAAATAAATAAAAATTGCTTTAAGGGAATAGTAAAGTTTCCGTAGACCATTATGGTTTGGGGAAGTATGCCTACAAGGAGATTAGGGATTCTAAAACTTATAGAAAGTACCGTAAATGTTGCGCAAGATCAAGAAATTTTACAGAGTAGTAAAATTCTATCCAGATGAGCAATTTATTTTTCAATAGAACGGTGCATCAAGGCAAACTGCTAGATCTGCCAGAAATGGTTTTTGATAGTAATAGGAACGGTGGGTTCCACATGAGCTTAATAATGCTCATGCTCGGAGTTTTAAACAGGGCAAAGCGTAATCTTCCCTGCTTAACAAAGATATTAATTAACTCTTGAAAAATATTAGTATAATAGTTAGATGCTAATGAATATGCCGAAACCATAAATAGAATTGTGAAATTGAAGTTATACATGGAAAATTATGCGCTAAACAATCAACGTCAGTTAACAGAAGAAATCCAGTAGCATTGCACGATATTGCAAGAGAACATGTCTCAAGAAACGGTAACACTAAACTGACAGAGAGAGAACACGAATTTTTCCGGCATTCTTCCTATTCACTTGACGTTTCATAAACTGAAATTACTTCCAAAACGATCTGCAGCTGTTTCTACGAAAACCGAAATTATTTCTCAAAATAAATGAAAATATTGTGAAGCAAATTTGTTTTTAACTTTGCACATTTCGTTTATATCTAATTTAATTCAAATACAATATTTTTAATTTGCACTGTTTTGCCATATTATTGGAAACGAACCTGTTGTGGTTTACGACTGTTCGAGTAATATAAGGATCATAGTATGAACAATGATTGTGTTAAATATTTTATCTTGCTAAATTAATATTTATTACATACCGACCATATTTATTATACAGCAAGATTAAGTTTATTATTTCACACATTCCCATTGCAAATAATATACGCGGACGTGCATATGTATACATGTATACTATATATTGTAGATACACAGGTATCTGCATATGTATAGAAAACATATATCACCTGTGATATATTGTTCCATTAGAATGTTGCCGCAGTAGTAGCCAAGTAGAATATTGTGAATATCATTCTTTAATTAAGATCTAAAATATATACACATGCTCTAAATATATTGTATTTGCGATTAATTAATATTTTTACTAAACATTGTGAATTATTAGCACGCACATTTCTGCGTACTTAATGTAAATTATGTTGTTGAATACACAAGAGATCTATTATTTTATTTTATCTACATTTAAAGGGATTAGCCAAAATTACGGTGGTGTCATATGAATATATTTATTGAGCTAATTATGACGGCCTAGCAAATTATAGATAATATATTCAATAAACAATTTAAATCATAGTGCGAAAAGTATATAGGTATGTATATGATTAAAGCTTCAAACGATAAATAAATAACACTATCAATTATATTTTAATAATATTTGATATAAACAATACCACGACCGAAAATACCAGAATAATTTGTCAGGAAGTGGCACTTTGTAAGGTCTAGTCCTGTGCTTAATTGGATAATAAATAAATGCTCGTACCTTTACCTAGTTTCACCTTCAGGTTACTAAACTAGCTCAAAAATAGTTTCGGAAACTGGGGATTCCTTGATAATAAGTTCTAAAAGTAAACTACAATATCGTTACCCTGAAAGCCCTTAAGCCAATATTGAAGCAAAGATGAATAAAGAAAATATGTTCGTTATTCACTTAACTAACGAGAGATCACAGGCAAGCTTCCCGCATCGATTTAAATGGAACTTGGTGAGGTTATAGATTGATGTAGCGTAAGAAGAATGGTAAGACATATCAGAAAAAAGTTAGGATAAATATTTCACTATTTTAATAGTACTAAAGAATAGAGACAATAGTTCTCTTTCCGCCCGAAAACGGGCGATTGGGCAGCTAAAAAGGTACCGTTGTTCTAACACTACATCAGTCTACAACCCTACCAAGTTTTATCTAAATCGATGAGGGACACTTGCGTGTGCTCCATTGTAAGACCAGAAAGAAAAGGAGGGTCTCTTTTGTGGAAAGAAACAATTTCTATGCAAGTTTATTCTATGCGTTGAATAACTTTTGGTAATACACGGTATAAAACAAGTATTAATCTTGCATAAGTATTTCAAAAAGGAAAAGCTTACGTTACAGTTCAAAACTAATATAAATATATAAAAATAATAATAAACCCCTCCTATATGTTCACACTTGTGGTGCAAAAGGAAAATCCAATAGTATAAGTGCTACTTATAGGACATATCCCAGGGATAAACAAAATAACACAAACAAAATAATAGCAATAAATTACAAAGAATAGTGATATTCAGCTTACAACTGAATTAATAGTTTGTAGATTTTAATAAAAAGGCTATCTAACGAGTCAATAATTGGTTACAGATAATAATTCCACGACTTATATAATAAATAATTATAATATAAAATAAATAATAATATATATAGCAAAATCCTCAAGTTAATATAGTAAAACAAAGAGAGGAGTTAGGCCATTATGTAATACAAAGATTATAGATTACATACCTCCAGTTGATTTTGAGGTTTAATTAACAGAATTAAGTTCGTCTGTTCAGTAAAATGTCAATACTAATCCAACCTGAGTTTTTCGACCTTATGTCGAGTTTTTTTACCGACATTTCTAACTATAACCATTAAGTCTATAAATGAAATAATCGGTTTACATATTTCAACATATTGTTGTATGAATTGTATTGGGTTGGCAACTAAGTACTTTCGGTTTTGTAGTATAAAATAAAACACTTTCTTTTTAAACAAAGAATAGTTTTTAATCAATTATATATTTTCCATTTTGCTGAATGAAATTTTGCTATATTTCTTTGCGCTCATAAAATTTCTGGTCCTTATCAGCAAAAAACTGCACCAGGTGCGAGTGAAGGTCATCGTCATTTGTGAAAGTTTTACCATTCAAAGAATTCTGCAAACTTCGAAATAAATGGTAATCAGATGGTGCTAGATCAGGGCTGTATGGGGGATGTGGCATCACTTCCCAGCCAAGCTCCAATAGTTTCCCACGAGTTGCCAAAAATGTGTGAGGCCTTGCATTATCTTGGTGGAAAACTACACCTTTCCGATTTGACAATTCTGGCCGTTTTTCTTTGATTGCTTCATCCAGTTTTATTAATTGTTGACAGTAAACATCAGAATTGATCGTTTGGTTCCTTGGAAGCAGCTCAAAAAACACAACGCCTTTGTAATCCCACCAAACTGACAGCATGATCTTTTATGGATGCAATTCAGGTTTCGATGTGGTTTGAGCTGGTTTATCGTGTTTGCTCCATGATCGTTTTCGAACTATGTTACTGTACAGACCCATTTTTCATCACCAGTGATGATTCTTTTTAAGAAAGGGTCGGTTTCATTTCGTCTAAGGTGCATATCGCAAAAGTTGATTCTTTGTGTTAAATGAATTTCTTTCAATTCGAGAGGTACCCAAATATCAAGCTTCTTAACTAGCCCAAGACATTTTAAATGTTTTTCAATTGTTGTGTGCGATACATGTAGTCTCTCCGCAACCTCTCGAATTGTTATATGACAATCCTCTTCAATTATGAGTTTGATTTGGTCATCATCAACTTCAGTAGGCCGACCAGAACGTTGCTCACCTTTGAGGGAAAAATCTCCAGAACGGAATTTTTTATACCAATTCTGACACGTGCGCTCTGTTAAGCAATTAGCACCATAAATTTCACATATCTTTTTGTGAGCCGCAGCAGCTTTCTTTCTTTTACGGAAATAAAATAGTAAAATATGTCGAAAATGTTCGCTTCTGCACTCCATTTAAAATTAACCCACAACTAATAGCTTTAATAAAAATCACGCACTACTTGCTTCTGAAGTTACGTCAATGTGACTAGTATCACGCGACAAACTGTAAAGTACAGCACTAACATACGCAATACAAAAAATAAAGCAACGCTCTCTATCAGTAAAAACCGAAAGTACTTATTTGCCAACCCAATAGTTAACCATTCCAATAAAAATAAGCAAGATTGCTAATTCAACGTCGAACTTCTAATGGTATAAAGGGAGATACTGTTAACTAACGCTTATTATTATAGGCATTAATTACAAAACTACCGGGAATAACTTCCAATCAATATAATACATAAAGGGTTTTCCAATAAGGACTTGACAACTTTTTTTCAAAATAAAATGCAGACCATTTGAGATATTTCAAAAACTTTATTATCGGGTTGAAGTACAATCAAAATATTTATGAATGGAACTCGACTTTGTTCATATGGCCACCGCGGGCACGTTTGCAGCGGTCGATTCCTTGGACCCAATTTTCGATGACTCGGCCACATAATTCGGCCGAAACGGCTGCTGCTATTTCGCGTTCAATGTTGGCTCTGAGCTCTTCCAACGTTGTCGGCTCGTTGGCATAGACCAGTGACTTGACGTAGCCCCAAAGAAAAAAGTCTAGAGGCGTTAAATCGCACGAACGAGGCGGCCAATCGACTGGTCCATTTCTTGAGATAACACGCTCATCAAACTTACTCTTCAATAAATCGATTGTAACGTGTGCTGTGTGATTTGTGGCAAGTCCATATCTTCCAATTCGGGCCAAAAATAATCGGTAATCATGGCGCGATAACGATTACCATTCACAGTAACGTCGACGATCATTATCGTCATCTTTAAAGATGTACTGGATTGAACATCGATTAACTCCTCTTTCTTCTTAATTGTTAGTTGGATAGTTTCTAGACAAACTTTCCGCAGATATGTCAACAGAAAACATTTTTGCTGCACAATCACTGATAAACATTAGCTGTTGGTTTCTTGAAAATTCAAACTTTCTCAATGTATTTAACACTAATGTTGAAATTACTTCGAGAGTACATTGTTGTTGAGAGTACACACTATTGAAGTTGTTCCATTGTGCTTGCTATATTATTAACAATATAATTTTTTACGACCTACTGTTTTGTGCATATATAGCCATAGTTTCTTATTTTTCAATTCGCTTTTAATGCTATGTGCAATTTTGTAACGTTGTACGACTAGGTAACGGATATTTATTCCAAAGTGCACAAAATAAACTATTGGATAATAAAGTAAATGGTAGATTACACAAAATTATTGTTACACAAAAGTGAAATAAAATTCCTCATTCAATTTTATACCAGTTTTTTTCTGTGTTTTATACTCTTCACGTACCGTTCGCGGTTGTTTTATTAACTTATTTGCTTGGTCGAGCAAGGATCGTTCTCTAGATACACCTAACTGTGACATTATTATTATACATAACAGTCTGTTGCGAAACAAATATGCGTCGCTCTCAATATACATATTAATATGTAATATCGCAGATGAAATTGTGGTAACTGCATATCGAAAGGGAGAAGGCTGTGCGTTGACCTGGTACGCCAGTGGAGCCTACCTCGAAATTGGCATTTCTAATTATTATTAAATATTTTACTCAAAAAGTTACATAGTTACTTTCTACTCGAACGTCTATAAACAGGATTCGCGATTAACGCGCTGTGCTTATCACTTTTCACCAATGATCTTTTTTCACAATATAAGGGTAAAAATTATTGTTGAGTAATTAATAACAGCTATACTTGTTATATTTTTTTATTAATTATCTTTTCTGTGTTACAGATTTTAAGTATTATTTTACGATTTCGTATTTTACTCATATGCTTTATTATAATTTTGCATATGATCCCTTGTTTAAATTGTTTTTGTCAAATTACTGAAGCGCATGTGATATTCTTTAAAATTAAATATTTAAATTGTGTATACGTATTTGTAAAGTAAAAATTCCGAGATTGTTAGATTTCTTATTTGTATTAAATAATTTTGCTGGCTTTGTGACATGTTTATTACTATTTGTGAAGCGTTTCCGAAAAATTTTCACAAATTTAATTTTAATTATAATTGTCTGAAAACAAGAAAACGAAATATCATTACAAACAGGATAGTAGTCGTTATCGTTTGAATTATAGCTATAAAGGTATACATATATCAGCTGTGAAAGAAATTATCCACCATAATTATTTAAACTTTTTCTTATAATTTTTTTAAATTTAAGTAGCTAAAGAATATGAAATATCTGTCGTTTGCACAAAGGATACTTTAATATAAAAAAAATGGGTCCTAACTCATTTAATTTAGTTGACTCGAGTTCGCAAAATTTAAAATTTTTATAATAAAAAGTACGTGCACATAGGGTAATACCTGACACTACTTAGAATAATGAAACAGGATAATCAATTTTCGCGAAATTAATTTTTTATTTCATCATCATTTCTACAGATTCTTATAACATTATGGGAAGGTTTTAACTGAAATTTTCTTTTCTTCTATGTGATTGCCCAAAAATATTATATAAGCTCTTAGACATGCTAAAGAAAAATTAATCTAACTGTATATTGAACCAAAACCTGTACTGGGAGTGTTTAACTATATTATTCGAGAGCAAGTAAGTGGATGAACTGAAGCACAATACAGAATATACTGGAGGACTAGATCTACGCGCGAACATGGCAAAAAAATTAAGAAATTACTTTCGTCAGAAAGAAGCTATAGCAATTATAAAAAACAATCGTCAGATATAATGGACGGCTTAGTTGCAAATTGTGCAATAATGATCTAGAAATGGTCTGCCACATCTTGCAAGAATGTGAGTATTGAATTTCTAAAGACAAGACATTTATGGTCAACTTAAAGACGTCTCAATAATCTGGCGAGTTTCTTAAGATAGCCGACCAACTTTTGATCTGTATGCATTAGTGTAGATGAAGGGATTATTAGATTGAATGTAGTTTAGGAATTCTTACGGTCGAACAATTTTCAAAAACCGAAGAAAGCCCTTGCCTATAATCCTAAGCTATCATTAAGAACATCTATATTTCATTATACTAACACATTATAATAACACAAACTGCAGTTAGATCACATTTTCTTTCCTGTCCTACGACTATAAAACATACTCTTCTCTTCCTCATAAAATTTATGCAACTCAGCACCTTACTTGCTTTTTGACATTTTAATTTCTTTCGTATACATGAAATACGTTTCACTAAACTAACAATGCATTCCTTTTGCATGTGGGAATATACTTCCAAACTAGTAATAATGCGTAACAGCGATAATAAAATATCTTCAAATTGAGTTGAATGATTGAAAACAAGAGAATTACGGAATAAAAATTTCAAGAACTTATTTTGTATTTTTTCGATTAAATTGTCACTCCAGTATATTTATTAGTGGCAACCAAGCAAATAATATAAATTTTAGCTTGCCACAACCAAAATTATCATATAATAAACTGATTATATGACTGACACTCAAATTTACGAGAAGAAAGCAAGACATTCGACTGACATACTGTATTTAACTTTAACGTATTTACTTGCATGAACAGTATTAATGCAAAGGCAATTTAATGAACTACAAAATCCACTATAATTGCGGCCTCTGATTACATTTTGAAAAACTAAAAAAAAATCAATTTTTTAGTTCTGAATGAGACAGAAGAACGTACTCTACAAAAAAGGGAACAAATTAAAACAAATTAGATGCTTGACGAGGACAGGCGAGTGACCTACCAACAGATAGAGGGTACTTCAGGCCTAAATGCACAAGCAATTCGTGACTTGGTGCCGGGAGATGCTAAAAAAATTTAATAAGGCACAATCTCGGTAAGAAGTACCCTACATCGTGACAGGTGACAAGACTTGGGTGTACTATTACGATGTGCCGACCAAAACTCAAAACAAAGTTTGGGTCTTCGATGATGAGGACACGCCCGTAGTTGTCAGAAAATCCCGATCTGTAAAGAAGAAAATGAAAGCTGTATTTTTCAAATCGAGGGGAATTCTGGAACACGTCGTTTTGGACACACAGAAGACAATCACAGCTAATTGGTGCACTGAACAGTGCCTGCCTAAAGTCATTGGATTTATGAAGAATCTGCGGTCAAAGTCAAGAATGGACACCTGGTTCCTCCATCACGATAATGCTCCAGCTCACCGCGCCAAAGCCTGCACCGAATATTTGATCATAACAAGATTGAAACTTCTCGAGCACCCTCCCTATACTGTTCCCGCATATGAAAATGAAGCTAAAAGGGAGGCGGTTTTCCAGTGATGAGGACCTTCTGCGGGTTTGGGACAACGTGCTTTACTTCCTAATGAAACTTGGCAGAACTGATTTAAAGATTGGTTTCGGAGGATGGAGAGGTGTATTGAGTGTAGAGGAAATTACTTTGAAAAAATTAAATTAGATGTTATACGCAAAGCACTTTACATATATACATATAATTTGCTTATATGATTAATTTGAAATCAAGATTCATTTTGACACCACATAATTCTTGACCATTATTAAAATAGTTTATCTTCGTGAATTATATCATCTCGGGATGACCAATTATATACTAAATTTATTATAAAAATGATTTATTTAAATTCACCACTGCATTATTACTAAATATAACAATATACACGCAGAGAAAACCGAACCTTTTTAAAGTAGTAATTCTTAGTGGCGCCATCTATTTTTAAAAAAATGTTATGTCAAAATATCTTGCATCATTAGAAGAAGAGAAATTGCGCATACAGTAACAGTGTATATCTGGCATTGATCGAAAAAAGAATTTTGAACGAAGAACAAATATCAAGTTCTGTTTTAAACTCGGTAAACCGTTTATTGAAACGTTTAATTTGATGAAACAAGTATATGATGACGCGTGTTTATCACGCACGAGTGTGTATGAGAGGTATAAACGATTTATATGCGGTGGTTGCAGCTGAAATTCTCATTGTGATACGTGGGAATGGAATTAAATATTTACAAAGATTCAATAGATGGCATTTTGACATAGCATTTCGGACTGAGAAAGATTTCTGCAAGGTTTGTACCACACATCTGAAATCAACATTGTACAGACTTGATTAAAGACTCAAATAATGACGAAAATTAAGGTATTCTATCGTAACTGGCTATAAGACGTGGAGTTTTCAATGTGATCCAGAGACCAAGCGTCAAACTTCTGAATGGAAGCACCCAAGAGAAGAAAGACCGAAAAGAAGTCGTTTAGAGAAGTCAAAGGTGAAAACAATGTTGATTTGTTTTTATGATTCGAAAGGCTTAATTAGTACACAAAAAGTAGTCAAACAGTCAATACTGTATATTATATTGTTTTTATGAAGCATCTTTTGGCGCGTATTCGTCATGTGCGCCCTCGATTCGTCAAAATTGTAGCTGGCGTTTGTTACATGATAATGCGCCATCACATCGCTCGACGCTTATCACTGATTTTCTAACTATGAATGGCATTTTAACCATCAACCATTCACCACATTCATCGGATTTGCCCCCCTGTGATTTCTATCTATTCTTCAAACTACAATTTATAATATCGAGTTGCAAATAATTTTGTTTTCGGGAGCAAGTTGTAAAGAGGCGTTTCACGTCATACTAAACCTTTAAAATCGTAATTTATGAACTCGTTAGTAATAAGTAAGTATCCCTCAATTTTCTTGCAACAGTAGCAACGGACACATCGCAATTAAAGAATACATTTTTCGGCGGTGAAACAGAGATTGTAATGTAAGATTTTAAGAAAAGGAAAAGCATTTTATGTTGAAAAAGTTATAACTGGCAACCAGGTGAGTAATTAGTTTGTCAAATTTTATTTTGCAAACACATTGTATTATTGGAATCTCATATCAAGGTAATGATAAAGCTTCAAATTCACTGGTGGAATGCAATCCATGGCAAAGTACTCGGAAACTATAATGAAAGTTAAACCTATCACAGTCCAAGACATAGTTTATCACATGTTGCCATTTATAAAAATTGAAAAAGTTGTCAAATTATGCGCGTAGATTCAGCATATTATTAATGAAAAAAATAGAGCAGATCGTCAATCTAAAGCAATGAATCTTATTTTACGACAGAGAGAGACGTGGGTTGCGTCATGTGCGATAGTATTCAATGACAAAAGCAACAGTGGATGGTATCATACTTGACAACTAACTTGAAAGCTAAGCTTTACAGGAACAAACTATTATTGCGTGCATGATAGGATTATTGTAGTATTATTTTTACTGAACCTTTTAAACCACAATGAGACATTTAACATAGATTTATACATCTGTTAATCACGCTATGTTCATCAATGTTTGACCAAAAAAACGCTCTGTTGTATTGGTCAATAAGTAGAATGTTCTTATCCATGATAACAAGACGTTAGAAAGCAAAAATAAAGTGGGAGAGAAACTCAGATGTTGGCTTGCACCATCCAATTATTTTCTTCGATCGCTACAAAATCTATGACAGAGAAATATTTCTTTAATGACAGCTAAAAATCAATTAAATTTTACTCGAAAAGTATCACCAAAGTACTTGATAAATGAGAACAAGAATTTAAAGGAATAGCGAATACATCTTGGCTCAGAATAAAAGTGTTTGTTTTATTGATAAATGAAATTATAAAGATATAAAGAAAGTTTTGACTCAACTTGACATTTCCGAATGTATGTATGAATTAATTCACAGGTACTTTTACTGTTAGATATAACGCGTGGTAGAAACGTTTTGGGACTTTCTCCATAAGCTTCAGAAAAGTCTTAACTTAGTCAATTTTGTACACAGTAATTAGCGACGTTTAAATGATTTAAATAACATCTAATGCTCTAAATTGTTTAATTTGAAGCAATTTTGCTCGGACACCTTGCATGTTGTGAAGATTCAGTGGCAATTTCTTTTATTTTGTTCGGTTCCTGTTTCTTAACTGATTCTCACTTTTGGGCCTGCTAACCATTTCTATAAACCTTTCGGCTCAAGAAAATCTAAAATGTTTCAATAGATCTAACTCGAGCCACGTAACCATTACTTTGATTCTAGGGCGCAATAACTTACAGTTACTTAATCTGGTCAAAACATTTCATCAATTTGATGATGCAGATTGCTAAAGTCAACTAGTTTTGCCACCCGTCTTCTCTCACCTCTCCTATGTAGGATCTAGAAATATCTGTTTTCAAAATAGCACACCGGACTAATATTTTACCTGGAAATTTGGATTATGTCTTATGTTTTACTTTGTCAGAAATCTCGTCCATATTTGTTTGTGTAAAAATTAGCATTACTAGAATTTTTGCATGGGGAAGCGGGAATATGTTTTGGACACTTTTGTCTTTTTTACGTTTTAACTTGTTTGCTTTCAAATCTCGAATAGTAATGGTCTAAGAAATAAGAAAATGTTGAGCAAGGTTACAAATTGATACTACAACACTGTTTTCGGCAAAATAGAAAACTTCTCTTGGACTCGAGCTGTAGCTAATGGTCACGACAAGGTACACCTTCCTAACATTCTCGAACTATTTGATATGTGGTAGTCAAGATATATTTTCGTCGGCAAATTTGCCGCTTGGATATTTTGACCACTATACTATAAATATTAGTAATTTTAATTTGTAAGATATTCGGCAACAACTCGTCATATGATGTAACTCTTCGAAGTTGCATCTCAAATACATAGTCGACAAAACTTTTTTGTCTCATAGCTTTTCGTCCTTGACGTTATTCAATACATTTATGTAAGAAGCAATTACATCACATTCACACATCAGTAAATTACTGGGTTTTCATTAAAAGTTATCGCAAAATTACAATATTACATTACTAAACATAAGTTTAAATGAATTCTCTTTGTTATTGTTCAGTTTCTTCGCACAAGAGGCTATAATAAAATAATCTGTTTGCCGTCGAGTTTTTGCACTTAAAATAAACGAACCCATTTAACAAATAATGAAGGTGCATTTAGGTTTAAGCACTTTCCTAGTCTTCGAATGTGTTTTCATTTCAGGACGGTCCCGCTCGAATTCTCGCGTAGTTACACTGCCGGGGGAGTGAGAAATTCACGGGAATGGTTTAGCAATTCAAATTCTGTATATCAGTGGCGCGTGCGAAAGTTGCTAAATGTGTTACGCTGGTTGAACATGCGTCGTATATGTGTACAAACTAATATTGACTGCTTTATGATACATAAACGCAAATTCTAACTTACAATGTGACTCGAACTTTTGAATAGAACACATTCATAAAAAGGCAAATTTATCTGAAAACGTTTTTGTCATGAATGTTATTACGCCTTTGTGTATCTATGGTATTCTAGTAGATATATGAATTTTCCATTTTTATTTTTGATTTACTCTATTACAGCGCCATCAGTAATGTATAATAGTTTTGCAGAAAAAAATATGTATTGTATCGAAAAGGTACGATAAATCCACAAAGAATCATTAGTTAATAATACCAGAGTTTACCTGAAGAGAGTTAATATACTCGAAACGCATCGTAAACAAGGTGTTCTCGTATTATAACATTTTAATGATTTTTATAACGTTCACCTAATAACAGTTGCCAAGTTGAAAGTGTTCATCTATACAGGCATTCAGGTAATTTAGTTATCTATTTGGTGAGACCACACGGCTTCATTCTTTCGTTCGGATATCCGTATGTTTGGACGAGAGAGGGGCGAATTGTTTTTTCATCATTTTACTGTATCGAAAAGGTACGATAAACCTAAAGATTACCTAAAGATAGTTTATTTACTCGAAATGCGTCGTAAGCAAGGTGTTATTCACATTTGAATAATAACGTTCCCTTTTGCAGTTTGATGCACTTTATTTAAATCAAAGAGTGTTTCGCGAAGTGACAAAATAAAACAAACACGTACCACATATTTATTTTCGTTACTCCCATGTATGTAAATAATAATATATTGGATAAAATAATGCCTAAATTACTTAGTATACCGGGTTAGGAATGTAAGGATCCATTTGAATATTTTTGAGACGACTACTCAGATTTTATTAAGATTTTTCAAGTATATGAAAATAGGAGATCAATGAACATTACATTACATCACACGTTTGTTCAACAATGACAGATATTCAATTAGATGTACTGAAGCAAATTCTATTGAAAACAAAACAAAAATTATCACAAAAATATAAATAAAATCAGTTTTTGAAGTATGAAGTTTGAACAAGTTCTAGAATGACATTCGCCAATGACTCCTAACGAATTAATGCACCCTCTCAATTTTTCTCTGCTGTAAGTCGTCCAGATTATGCAGTTGCCTAATATAAACTACAGATTTTAAATCCCCCAAAACGAAAAAATTTAATAAATTAATTCAATGAAGCTTCTGCGGTTAATTCGCCGGTTTGGAAATGTTCCGTTCTATAAACTCCGAACATTATGGGCATAACAAGGGAGTGCTCCGTCATGTTGGGACAAAACACTTGTGGATAATTTCTCATCTTCCTCAATACTAGAAACAACTTGGCGTAAAAGACCTAAATATCAATGTCCAGTTAGTGTATTACGAATAAGAAATGGAGGAATAATACGGTTATTGAAAATACCACCCCAAACGTTCAATTTCTGTGGATATTGTGAATGCATCCAATGAGAATTATCTATATTGATAATTATGGCGATTAACAGTACTATTAAAACAAAACGTAGTCTCCTCGGAAAACCGCAAATTGTACGTAAAATATTACCTGCCAAATATAAATATTACTTTGTCTTATTATTGGTAAACTCCCAGCGCAGAGCTCTATTGAAATTCTCAAAATATACAGGATATTTCATAATAAATAAAAAAGCTACCATCAAATGAATGAAATCTGATTCAAACGAAAATATGCTCATTGAATCTCTCATTTGCATTTACTTAAATGTAAAATTAAAAATTATTAAAATTTAAATATTCGTAGTCAATATTAGAATGGATACATATATTCGCCCAACTCTGTATGGTATAAATTCAGGAACATGCTCATAATTATTCTTTAACTCTGTAAAAGGTAACCAAATATTAATAACCTATTCACGGCCATTATTCATTTCTTCTGAGCTCTCGGAGTGGCACAATTTACTTACCGACGTTTTGTTCTCTCTTGCAAGAGACATCCTCAGGACTTCTGTTGATTCTTCTCGTTACTGCACTAAAACTGATATCCGTTGGTTTCAATAGTGTCATCCATAGGAGCTGCTTTGGGCTACTGGAGCGTTGCGTTTATGGTGAACTAGTTCTGAAAGGAGCAATCCAGAACAATTCCTATATAACCCCTTCCCGAACAAATGAAGTTTTAGCGACTAGAAGATCAACAGCAACCATGAGGATGTTCCTTACAGGAGCGGACAAAACGTCTGAGCAGCCAAAGACGCGTTTCCAACTAGAAGCCCAGAAGATAATATGTTAACAACTTTAAAAATACAAAAATGAATTAGAAATTAAAAGAATATTAAAGAGAGGCAGATTTCTGCTTTTTAGAAACTTTTAAATTCTCATATTTGGATCTTCTATTTAATAAAGTTCAAATGATACCAAGTTCGTTGCTGAGCTCAGTTCTAGACAAAAAATCTAGTTTCAACATTCCATCACTTGATATTTTATATTTGTCTTGGTATATTGAGGAGAATTGGCTAGAGGGAGATTTCAATATGTATTCGCCATTGTCATAATTATTTTAACTTTCTTTATGAGTACGTAGCCATAAAAGTGTTGTTTAAATTTAAACTTGGAATTTATCATGTTATGATTAAGCAAACTTTCTACGTGTTTTTGTACTGGGAATGAATCACACTTTTTTCATGTTTGAAGTAGCTATTAATATTATGCTCAATTGAGAATACTTTAACGTTATGACTTTGAAAACTATTATTCAAAGAATTTAAGTGTACGAAAGTATTAGCGAAAAAAAAAAGCTAAAGAGAATAGGACAATAAATTTTAAACATTTGAAGTTCTTCTTTTAACAGCGATATTTAAAAACATGTGTCTTATTACAGTGCCAATAATAAGGCAGGATGTATCTGCAAAACATTAACAATTTGGTTAGGGTTATCAAAATCGTTTCCAGAAAGTTTGTTTGGTATCCTAGTATAACGCCTTTCGGAACGAAGAAAATTCCAAAGATTGGAAGAACATGTTTTAATAGAATGTTCCATCATGGCTAGGTAAGAAATGTAACTAACCTCAATCTGTTTTTTAATTAAATCCTCAAGATGCTTAAATTGATTATAAAGATTAATGTCAGTAGCTTTGGTTATGGTAGCAATATTTACTTTTAATGTTAGATATTATTTCCGATGAAAACCACGGTGAATGGATAGAATTGGATTGCCGTTTGCTTAGCACAAGGAATGGAACAGAAGATAAATACTATAAACGCACCATCATTTACATTAGTATAATTCATCGAGAAAGACCAGACAATGTTAAAAAAATGATTACATGAGGGAAACGCTGCGGTGAGCAGAACTACAAAGAGTAGAATAAGACTTCAAGTCTAGGGTGGCAAGCCTTCAGCAATAACAGGATAATCCGACTGTTGAATTTGAAATGAAGAGTTAAAATTAGAAGATATTAGATCCAGCATCTTCCCATCACTGTTAATATCACTGTTGTTAAACTGTTTAACATTAAGAATCTTAATGAAATTTATTATAGAAAAACATATGTCTTATTACAGTGGCGATGATTAGCCAGAGGTTTAAATCACCTATAAGAATAAATAATTGATTCATTAAAAAAACTCAAGTGCAGAAGTAAACGCTCCCCAGTTTTCTGAAGATGTATCGGGAGGAATATAAAGAAGTGTAAGATAAGTAGAAGTTCCAACAATAGAACATTTGCAAAGTAATAGATACACAACAGGCACTAATGCTTTGATATGGTTCGTATCAATAACACAGGTATTTCAAAAAGAATACACGCTCTTCGAATGCATACATTTATTAAACTTTAAGATATACGAATATGAAACTTTACACACATATTTAAGTACCTCACAAGTTCAGATTACATATGTTCAATATGTCCTCCATCAGCGACACGAACAATATCACATCGATACTCAAATTCCTCCCATACTCTAGCAAGCATGTCGTTCGTCACTGATGTTATTGCAGTACGGATCCGGTTCTTCAACTCTTCCAGATTCTGTGGGAGTGGTGGTACATAGACGTTGTCTTTAACGAAACCCCACAGGAAGTAGTAACATGGTGTCAAATCCGGTGACCGTAGAATCCAGCTGAGACATGCTAAGTCGCCAGCTCCTTGACGATCAATCCAACGGTTCGGTAGAGTTTCATTCAGATATTCTCGCACTTGGCGCTTCAGTGACGGGATTCGTGCAGCCTCGGAAATAACCAGTTGTGTAACGGTGAGATACTGCTGAAGTTAACCGTGTTACCATCAAAGAAGAATGAGCCGTAAACAGATGATCGGGATATCGCATAAAACACATTGATTTTAGGCGAATCTAGTACATGTTCAGTGGCTGCATGTGGGTTCTGTAGGCCCCAAATTCGAACATTGTGTTTGTTTAGCAGACTACTAGCATCGAAACTCGCTTCATCACTGAACACGATGCGTTATGCGAAAGTGTTATCATTGTCAATAGCATCATGAATCTCGTTACAAAATGCCACACGTTTCCGTTTGTCATCAGGACGCAAAGCTTGTAACAACTGTAACTTGTACGGCTTCATAACCAACCAACGTCTCAAAACATGCCAAATTGTTGTTGTGGGCAGCGACTGGCACGACGAGTTGATTTTGATGAATTGCGTTGGAAAGCTGTTTGAATTCGTGAAACATTTTCTTCAGAAACATGAGGGCGGCCAGGACTCTTTCCTTTACATACACATCCTGTATCTACAAACTGTCGATACCATCTGCGAATGTTCCACCCATTCGGAGGATTAATTTGGTAGCTGAAACGTCTTTGCACTGTAATCACGGAATTGAATTTCGCAAACTCGAGAAAACAAAGTAATTTCTGCTGCGGAGTAGCCATTTTAAACATATGACGGTTACCAAGAAGAACAGAAGACAACTGACACCTAGCGGCTATTAAATAAACTAGACTATGTATTCGTTTCTCCAATAGCCGAGCCGAACCGCAGCGATCGATAGTTTGGATAAAATAATACCTTGTAATACGTATATTCTTTTTGAAACACACTCTATAAAAGAATATACATACAATGCCGAATAGCAAGTAGAACTCTCCAATCCCTAGTACGATTGACAATAATAAAAATTCTATCTTTATGGATAACATTACAAAAACTCGTGGACGGTTCACTATTTAATACTGTCACTCAATCAAGTTTCGGTAATTAATGTCATTTGTTAAATTGACAATATTATAAAATGTGTAAGTTTTGGTATTAAACCTTCTAACATTTGTTTTCTATATTTTATTTAGAATAGCCAACGAAATTTTGGACTACAGATTTATTTAAGCGAAATTTTATGAATATTTTATTTAATTTTTTTTCATCATGAATAACATATGCTCGGATATATAATATTTTAATTGTTTTTAATGTATTTTCCTGTTATTGACTTCTGCCTGTTGGAAAGAAAGATTATTGTTATTATTATTATTATTAAAGTCATTACCTCTCAAAAATTAACACACTTCTGTATGATAAAGAAGATTTATAACTGTACATGCATATATAGAAACCACAAAAGAAATTACAAATGCGCAATCTCCTTTGATCGCCTTTAATGGCATTTTATTTCAGAAGAAAAGATTCGAACCTGACACCAGACTTTTCATTTGACGATAATATCCTCAAATTACATGATTTATATTCTGTCACAGCCATGGCGCACATAACAATGAATTTTGCCTACGATTAATACTTTTCATAAAAGTATTGAAAAAATATTCTCTGATTATACTGACTGCTAATGGCGCACATTTATAAATGTTTTCTGTAATGCCAATTTAATTTCGTATCTAATGCATGTTACAAACTAGATACAGTTAGAAATACCTGCAGGTTCGTCCACGTATAATGACAAATACAGTTAGTTCAAAATATGATTAATATGGATAGTACTACGGGAGAACGGTATTAGTTTTTCTAGTCTCTAACTAACAATTATTTGCAAAATAAAGCCTCGAATTCTTTTGAATATCGAAAATTACTGATGTTTTGTTTTCAGTATCTAGAATAGTATTTACTGACTACTGATATGTACCAGGGACATCCTATGACTCTCGAATATCAAATTAATCTTAAGTTTGATATTACAGCTGTGCAATTGCTACCTAATTATAATAAATTTTTATTGAGAAACACATATTATAACAACTTAAATATAGACACAGTGTTAGCCAAATAGAATGAAGTTCAGTTAAATTTTCCACCTACTTATAATGTAGTCCAGTTGACGAATTGACTAAGAAGTTGTGGGCACCTCGACAAATATTTGTAGACTGGTGATATAAGTAGTATTCTTTTCACTATAGATTCGTTCTACTTTAAAGAGTAATTGAAACGTGTTTACAGTAAGATTTGTTGAGAATTTTTGTTTTTAAACAAAGCACTGGACTTTTCTAATTTTTAGAATCTTATTAAATCTCATTTTAGAACAGCAAAACGACTACAATTAAAAAACTTTTAAGAGCAAATCGTTTAATAAGAGACTTACTGATTTATAAAGATTTATTTGGTGATTGATGATTAAAGAAAATTCTATTATCCCCAATAAAATTATAGGATAAATAACTTACACATGTAATTAAAAAATATACCGATTATCACAGAACTAAAAAAAATTATAAATTCCTTTACTCTTACATAAATAGCATAATAATAAATAGAAACAAAATTCCATGTGTTTAAAATACCCACTATTACTGGTTAAATACTAATTTACACACCTTTTCTGATTTTCAAATAAAGTTATCAAAGTATTTACATCTATGTTCCTTATTTCTCTGAAAATAGTGTATTGTAACTCTTCCAAAGTATGTAGACAATTTTGAAAAAATTACTTCCGTGGATATCGAAACAAAAAAAAATCAAACGCTCTCAAGTCAGATGATAGTGCTGGTCAGATTTCTCTGCTAATAAATTTTGCAACACAAACTTCTTGCAGGAAATCAATATCTGTATTGGCTATAAGTAATAGTGCGCTATGATACCAAAAATACGTTTATCATTATCGCTCTTTAATGAAGTGTCTGTGTTTGGTGTCGTTCTGCATTTATCGTACCGCCGAATATATATATGTATATATATATATATATATATATATATATATATATATATATATATATATATATATATATATATAAAGTTACATATAGTTTTTCTAAGGATTTCTGAATTATCTGTTGCCCACGCCCGATATTTTTGACTATTTATTTATCTTGACGAATGAAACAGTGCTTCGTCAGAAATGAATGTGATTCATTTCTAATCTATTATCGTTATTCAAATTTCGTCTGTAGATAATAGTCTATACATAATACACGTTCGAAATATATAAATATACTGCAAGGCCGACACAATAACACTTGAAACACACATAAAAAACCTTTTTGTGATACCATAAAAGAGTATAGTAATCCATCTCTTACAGACATATCAGAATACCCAATAATCGACACAACGTATAAACGTCCCAGGATGGAGCTTGGCGACGATTTTGACTAAAATCCAGGGCCTGACTCAAAATAGCAATAAAGAACAAGAATTCAAATTATATTAAATCGATTTGTGATAGTCGAACGTGTATTTATATCTACAATATCTCCTACATGTGTAAATGATTCCAAGAGTTTTTCTTATGGGTGCGAAGAATTCACTGTTACTTTGCCTAGATGATTAAACCGCAAAAACGTTGCTATGCCATTTGCATTACCTATGTTTGCGTGCGAATAAATATGACCTTCTAAGGACTGCTGTTCTTGCTGCACAAAAATCTTCAATTTCTCCAGAAAAACCACAGGAAGACTACTTTTCCTGATCTGACATTTGGAAGCATTGTCTGTTTCAACACGTACGGACTCAAATGAAGAAATATAGATACAGAAACAGAATCACTAGTCCCAAAAGTTGTCGAATAACGAGGAGGAATATTTATCTTCTGAAGGAGATAAGCCATACGTAATAAAACAATTTGAATAATTCTAGATTCGAATGATCGAAAAATACGACAGAAATACTAGCATCCCAACTGCAAGGATATTTATTGTTCCGTCATATTATTTCCTAAATAAAATGGCTTGTTAGAAATTTGTTTATATTATTATTATAGTACATATAAAACACAATCAAATAGTACATAGCTCATAAAGAAAAAAGAAAAATTGATATTTAGTTGCTTACTAATACTCATTACTCAAGTTCAGTACCTTAAAATATTCAGTTTACTCTATTCTCGGCAGTAAATTCGACTAAATTATTAGAAACATCAGATTTAATTCTAATTTGATCATCTTTTAGAGTAATTTGTAGACATGAGACTGCATTATTTATAAGAGATTTCAGTTACGTAAGCAAGCTTGCGTTTTATGAAGAATCTTATTGATCAGCGAACTCGCGTTTTAATATCGGTATTAAAAGGCATATGAAAGAGCTAGACTTTAATAGCTTTATTGAAATGGAGTTTTCTATGTGGATAATATCTATTATTAATAAAATAAAAACAGAATAGTGTCATATTCAAAAACGATATGTTACTACTCTTATGTAAAGTAGCAAATGTTTCCATGAGCTCTAGATTAGATGTATTAGACGTAGATGCGCAACCCTCCATATTTAATTGAAAGCCTTTACTTGATTTACGTATACGTATGTATATATTGATTTACAACCTTTCATCTCCAAAGTATGTGAGTGGATTTAATTGATCATCCATTATTGTGTTACTCGTAAAAATTCAATTTCAGATATAAAAGTAGATATATGGCTTTATCGATTTCTATTAATTTCACACACTCATCAATTTCTAATACAGTTATATTCATAATAGGTTATTATAATTTTAACAATTTCGTTATCTATTACATACTTATACTTTAGAAATATAAACTAATACACTATTAGCGATTAAACCAAAAGCTGTGATAAAATATGTAAAAGAAGATTTGTACTTTCAATAACAAAATTAATTTTTTTTATTATTCGCGTATTTTTTATAGGAAAATTTTGGAGACTGCGAGACAAGTAACCCTTTCAATAAGAAAAAATTAACATTAATCAGCTATTAGAAGGCTTTAATTGCTTTTTTGTTTTCTATTAGAGCAATTTTAGGGGCGAGAAAGGGGAATCTTCTTCTTCTTTGATGCTGCCGGTAATATTTTTTTACGCAAATATCAAGACAACTTAGCTGGAAGTCCAAACAATTGAATAAGAAAGTCGCACATGTAGTTTATGATTTTCTATTAGGATATAGATGTTTTGAAACTCTGCTCAAAACGATCAAACTTAGGAATAATAATGGATGAATGAACAGACGTGTGGATGATTTTAGGACATTTGATATTCGATTTTACCAACAGTTTCAGGGCAGTCAAATGGAATGTGAATGGTATTATTATTATGGCTAAATTCGGAGCCATCATCTCCATGCATCTACGTAGACTGTACATAAGCACAATGGAAAACGACGACTGAGCTATTTTCAACATCTATGTTATACATAAATAGTAACAATGGCGTAAACTATCTTCGGAACCACAGGTCAATGGCCGACTTTTATCAAAGTGATTTCATGTGATGGATATAAGTGCCTTTCTCTATTCTGCCGCAACGTGGGCCTCGGATATATTAGGGACCCCTTACGACTTTAGGCGCGACGGAGAAGCGAAGACTGTCTCGGGCTTGGATAGGCTCGTGTTGAAAAATGAACTCAAAATATTGAACTGAATATTGTCGAGAATATAGTTAAAACCCCACGAATAAAAAAAATTCCGAGGACGTTGACTATAAATTACTGAAGAAACTAGTATTTGAATGCCAAGAATCATTTGCTTGGTATCTGTCATAAATGTCATCCAACCCTGTATTAGAAAGAGCATGTTGAAGTACTGCATCATGAGTAATACTTGAGTATAATAGTAGCTGATATTTGGAATAGAAGGTGTCTGCAGAAGAGAAGTATCATGCATTATAAAAACTGAGATATTCCAAGAATTTTCACAATCATCAATTAATCATGAATTATTTAGAAATTTACTGAAAATGTTCCAAGTTACAACTGAAAAAATGAAATTCATCTCACTTATCTGCTTCTAGGCTTCCGGGCTGGAACCGCGTCACTTGTATATCTGCCGACTTTTCGTACCCATCTGTATGGGACATCTTCAGGGCTGAACTACTGCACTGAAACTCACTTATTTTTGGTAATGCCCTCAATGAGAAAAAGAAATTTCTTAATTGAACAAGCTATTAAATGTTGTATTGTCAAGAGTTGAATTAACCAATAGTTAGATAAATAAACATAAAGTGATGTATTATATTGTATATGGAAAAGAATATAAAAAATATCAAATTATATTACTTCAATGAAAAAATTACAAATTTACTGGACTAAATTAAGAGAATTACAAGATAAGGAACTGACGCTTTTCTTTCCATCGGCAAAGAGTTCATTCAACATTATTTTCTGCTTGACTTATAGAATTACGAAAGAAAACAACTACCCATGCATTTACGTTCGCACGCATGTTTGAGCAAAAAAGACAAATATCGATAAATAAGAAAGTGTTCTAATTACTTAAAAATACTTCTCTATATGATTTATAGATTTCGCAAAGGAAACAACTACATAGTTACATAAGTGCTTTTACTGCCATCCGATAAATGAATGTAGAGCTCTCTCTGACTACTCTGTATTATATATAGCATAGCTGCATAATATATCCTTTTAATAGTAACACTCACCAGTAAACTAGGAGCGTAATAACTTGTTGGTAACTCCAACTTGTCAACAAAGGCAGACAACCTGACCTGGCTTTTTTTGTTAGTAGTTTTAATTAACTACGCTTTAATATATAATAATAATATATGGGAAATCATTGTACAATTTTCTCACTACTTTATAATTTTAATTATTTTATTGTTTTAATAAGGATTTTCTTCCTAGTATCAAAGAACATTATGCACTAACAAGTTAAAATTTTGTTTTGAACCTTAGAGTGCTTATATTCAAGATATATGTACATATATGAATATGTTGAAATAAGAAAGCGTTGTGTTTACTCAGTATACTTTTCTATTTACTTCGAAAATGTTAGTTCTTTTTCTTTTATATTTTTTAAACGATTGATAAACATCTTCGTTGCATTGCTAATAGGGAACGAAAAATGGTAGTTGAATGAATGCTTTTTGTATTATTAATCGTTTCGCGGTTGGGACAACAAAATTATCAACCCTTGGCGTTGGTGGTGGTTGGTTATTTAAAAAAGGGTGTAAGTGTGTAAGTAAGAATTGGACGTGGAAATGATTGAGATACGGCCTAGCTCTTGCGTAAATAATTAATAATAGTCTGTAATCAATATCAAATGTCCAAGACGTGTGTCAAGTTGAAAGAGACATTAGTAGTAGAAATAAAATAACAAGATTATCTTTAAAATTTGATTTAGTAATTTCAAACGAGTTCTTAAAGCTTGAACGTACTCATAAAGAAATAAGCAAGAGTAATAGGTAAAAGGAAATTATAAGCAATTATAAAAGCTGTAATAAAATAATTAGGTAAAAAAACTATGGAGTAAAATATCCAAGGTTAAAAATAAAAGTATGTAGGTATCGACGATACGTGATGTACTTGTGTGTATGCGTGTGTATCCGTTCTTAGTCAGCATGTTATACATTTCGGCGTCGTGGAATAAATGGGAATAAATGGGGTATGAGTTACGGTAAAACTTCACTCACAAAACAAGTACTGTTAAAAGATGTATTAGCATTGTACTTTGCTAAAGAACACGCGGATATTTTCTTAACGGATTGAGTTTTAAAAGAATCGGTGAGATGAAGGGCAACTGCACTAGTCATACTTGAGATGAACCAATGATAAAACAGAAAAGGTACGTCAAAAATTAGAATAAATTTTAATGTGCGATATATTGAATATAATTAACAGGTAGGTAGATGTTTGAATTTATATATTTAATATAAATTAGAGAAAATAGAAATAATATTAAATGTAAGTGGAATATTGTAGTGGTGTAGATGTACAAGCTATAGCTTAATTGCTTATTCGTAACTCACAAACGTTGCCTCTATAATTACAATTTTCATATTTAAAATGGAATTGTATTTAAATTAAATAAAATAATTAATAAACATGATAAAAAAGTTATTATATATGCGAAGTGTATAAATTAACTGAATAAATAATTTCTAGTAGTGTCGTAAAGTTGTAAATCAAGTAAGAAGTAAAAATGCATTAAACTTCAAAAGGGATGGCGACTAGAAATCATCTTGGGTTCTGAAAAATATGTAGAAGACTCCGAAAAACAAAAATGAATTAAAAGAAATTATATAAAAGCTGAAATAAACATTTTACTACTAAGGTATTAGTGACACTACAACAGAAACAGGACAAGTTCAAAGACTCCATTAACTTCCAATAATCATAATTCGTTTTCAATAGTAAGGATTAATTCAAAGTCTGTACATATTTTTTTTTAATTTATGTTCTTCCTAACTAACTTACTAACTTACTAACTAACTTACTAACTTACTAACTTACTAACTTACTAACTAACTTACTAACTTACTAACTACACTGAATTGGTATGTAATTTAATTACCTGCGGGTGATTAGAAAACACAATTTACGATTTCGATATTTAAATTAGTAAATAATTATATACAATTTGATGTAACTGCATTTGCTCTACCTTCTCCTCTAGTTTCTACAAACGTAATAATTACGATATTATATTGTGCATGTACCTATATACGCATATACACATACACAAGTGTGTATATGTGTAACTGTGTCAATATACTAATTATTTTATAGAGCAATGCAAGGGCCCTGTTTGTACGAAGTCATCATTAATAACTTCTCAGCGTTATTGATTTACCCAAGTATGTAGATGCGAAGTTATTCCTTACGCACAACAAAAACATTGCTACAGTATTATAAAAAATTCTTTGTGTAACAATTGCAACTAAATTTTGCCCAATCTATTGAAATAATTATTATTTAAATGTGTATAAATTACTTCCAATTCTATTGTAATAGTACCTAATTCTTATTTCACAAAATGCAAACTAAATTAGGCTTTTTTAAAAAATATTCATGTACAAAATAGTCTACTAAATATTTATGCCACATTTTACAAATAATAGTCCTCATTCTACAGTTAAAAGACTAGTTTATGGAATTACTTCGAAATTTTATATCTAAAGTATCATCATAGAGAGCTGTTTCGATTATTTTCCTATTATAAAAAATATGAAATATTTATAAAGCTTTTACCCAATCTAATGTAATAATTATTATTTAGATGTGTATAAATAACTTCAAATTCTATTCTCATGGTATCTAATTTTTATTTTACATTTAAGACAACATTCAAATCGTTATGTATGAAGTAGTCACCAAAATACAATATTTATACAACATTTTATAAATAATAGTCATTCATCATGCTACAGTTAAAAGTCTAGTTTATGAAATTACTTTGAAATTTTCTATCTCTAGCATCATAATAGCGAGCTGTTTCAATTATTTTTTCTATTATATTATAAAATGTATGAAATATTTATAAAGCTTTGGTTTACTATTTAATGTTCAAAGTAAAAAATTGAGAACAATGAAGTCATGATGTGCAGGTTCTTTGCAATTTTAAAAAGACTATCTTTCCTTCTGTCGATATTCAGACAATAATACACCACCATAGACTACAGAAAATATTTAAATTACTACTACTGTTCATTTCAATCCTCAAAACTAATTTTTAAGAATAATACTGTCTGAATCTTAAAGAGAAATCAGCATTATTTCTGCCGAATTTTCAATCGTAATCAATATTGAACGCGTTGGCCGATAATCGTCTTTCCGGTTGTCCCCTTTGCTTTTACGTCCTGCAAACCGCACAAAAACTTATGTAAGGAAAGTCGGAACAAGACGCCATAAGCAAAAAGTAATCTAAAATGTATGTAAAAAGCGTGTGAATATTTAATAATTTCTAGAACATTTCGATATATATATATATATATATATATATATATATATATATATATATATATATTATTTAATTTTAATTATATATAAATAAGGAACTTCTTTTTCCTAAAATTTAATTAAATAGTTAAGTAATTAAAACTATTTCAACATTTTTATTTCAGATTTAGTCGACATAATTATAAAACTAAAACCATCAAACACATTTTAAATCATTTATTTGACGTTCAATAATATTAACGTGCACTTTCCTCTCGTCTTGCTTCATGTCTACCCTTGCTGTTCCACAAAAACATCCTAACTGTACATGATTACACATGCCATTTATCTTGTTATGCTCGTTATAATTATATAAATATATATATTCATCGATGCTCAAAACAATAATCTTACACAATAATCTTATATACAAAGGGTACTAGGAAACTTTTGCAATATGACGCAACAATGAATCGTAGGAAGCCGTTTGTTGCTGCATGTTGAAACATGTTTATACGTGCATAGTAGCCGCCGCACCATGTCGATGGGCTCAGTTATTCATTAGCAGTGAGAGTGTAAAGTGCTTGCGATGGCGTCGTGGTAACGAAATTAAATAAGGCCAGTTTTGCGTTATAATTTCGTGCGTGGTTTAAACATAGAAATGACTCTTGGACTAGGTGATGTTTGTCTACATCGCATGACGATATTCAGGTGGTAGAGAGAATTTCAAAGGGGAAATTTAATTGTGGAAAATGCTTGGCGAGGACAGGCGAGTGACCTACAAACAGATAAAAAATACTTCAGGCCTAAATGCACCAACAATTAGTTCGATTCTGCATTATCATTTGCAAGTGAAGAAACTTTTTTCTCTGGGAGTGTGACGTGTGATTTAGTGCCGGGAGATGCTAAAAAAGTTTAATAAGGGACAATCTCGGTATGTGAACAACATCGCGGCAGGTGACGAGACTTGGAAAAGAAAATCCTGATCCGTAAAGAAGAAAATGATAGCTGTATTTTTCAAAACGAGTGGAATTGTAGAGCGCGTCGTTTTGGACACACAGAAGACAGTCACAGCTAAGTGGTATACTGAATAGTGCCTGCCTAAAGTCATTGGATCTATGAAGAACCTGCGGCCAAAGTCAAGAATTGGTACCTCCATCACAATAATGCTCCAGCTCACCGCGCCAAAGCCTCCACCGAATATTTGACCACGACAGAATTGAAACTTCTCGAGCACCCTCCCTACAGTCCAGGTCTTGCTCCCTGCGACTTTGCACTGTTCCCGCATATGCTAAAAGGGAGGCGGCTTTCCAGTGATGAGGACCTTCTGCGGGCTTGAGACAACGAGTGTGCTTTACTCCCTAATGAATCTTGGCAGAACTGGTTTAAAGATTGGTTTCGGAGGATGGAGAGGTGTATTGAGTGTAAAGGAAATTACTTGAAAAAATTAAATAAACAAAGCTGTATTGCAAAACTGTCCTAGTACACTTTGTATATTCAACTTTCAACAAATACTTATTGTTAAAAATAGAAGCTTCAATTATATATATTTAATGTTTACTTTAGTTATAATATCTTCCAAAAACTACGCAAATAAAATAAGGAATGTTTAATTTTGATTTTTTGTAAATCAATTCTTAAAGGTTTGATGTATTATATTATGATAATTTGACCATCTAGAGTTAAAACTAGGATCCTTTAAGCTTAGTGAATTATTCAACGAAATTACGTATTGAATTTCAACTGTATAAGAAGACTGCATTATTTTTATAAATTCTAGTCTTTCACAAATATTTTGTTTATTACAGATAATAGAAGATGAATATCATCATTCTAGTGTTGATGCGAACAACACAATGGACGAATTATCTTTGGAATCGCACGAGGCTATGACTAAAGGTGCCGAATTCAAGCCGAAATTCACAACGGCGACCGCGTCGACGACCAGCAGAGAGAAACGAAGTTACGAATTTCTCATGGGATTAGTTAATAATAACTCCAAGTTTCAAGTCACTAATTCAGAAGACGATATAAGGATACCGAGACGACGGGACAAGGTAACGCACTAATAACATTCTTGTCACCAATGATAAAGCTGTTTTTCTCATATTCACTTTGTCGTAAGTTTCTTCTTCGTGCTTGCTGGAGATAATTGTTGTTATATTCACTTTTGAAAAACAATGCAAGTAATTGCACTTGTAATTGAAAGTAATAAATTAAGATTCTTCGCTAACTTTTCCTAAAGTTTGCGCTTTATTAGTAATAAATCATTGAATTTAGTGCACGTAGGCGAAATACGTCTGTGTAACTACCAGACAACAATAGATAAGAGAGATTGGTATTACTGTGGTGGAAATACTAACATAATATCTTTGTTATATGACTTTTTATACTATCATTTAGATTATTTACTTTATAAATGCCTATATGTAAACTTATATATTGCCATTTAAAATGATAAAAATAACAAGAAAGCTTTTTCGGCCCAGTTTGTATAGGATGGAAATAACAAAAATTACTATTTGCAATGTTTCAACATAATTTTGATTTTAGTGCAATTGTAACGGTTAATACTTCAATACCTAAACTAAGCTTGACTTTGTTAACAGGTGTATTATCATAGGTTTACCGAACATACTTCTTTAATGGTATAGTACAATTAATTTATGCAGAAGTTTAGAATAAAATTGGGTATTAACCGTAGTATTCTTTTTATTACAATCCTGGAAACTTCTACAATGGTTTTTATACGTTATTTGAGACACTTTAGCTTTATATGAAAGGCTCTCGCATAATCTTCGTTCCATAGCAGACGATCGCCGCCAAAGATTGAATGAAAAATTTCCTCTTTATTAAAAAAACAAAATTCCAAGGTCGAATTCGTAAAATCGACACGATTTTAACATATAATAGTTGGTATGTACGTTTTACCAACTCTGTTTAAACTCTTGCTTAGGATTTGTATGGGAAAGTTATATTATTACTAGCAATTATTTAAATTTCATTCGACAGTTGGGAAATATTTGCGGTTAAGATGACGAGGTTTTGTATCATATTCATGGGATGAGGATTCAGCTCATATGAAACATTTTTCAATATTAGTAAAGGAAAGGAACAATTCTGCATGGATATCATTCAAATTTTAATTTTAGAACGTTCTTGGTTCTCTCTATTAAAAATGAATCACCCTACAAATGGTTTTTGAAATTTTCTTCATATTATTCGAATAGCGTATTCATTTATGACTACTGTCATAATAGATACGTACACAAATTGGTTGAAATAGCTGTAGAGGATATTTTTTGTCAACTTTTCCAAATATCGTGGTCGTTGAGTCTATCTGGACTTTTTACATGTGCATATTGGAATTGGTCTTGGTTATGCCACTTTCAATCCCAATGTAATCTTATCTCTATTTCATCACTTTAACCTTATAAATTCCGTTTCTCCTAGTTGATCGGATCTTCTCGTAAGACATCAGATACGCGTAGATAATCTTGGTTCAACTTTGCTTTCCTGGCTAGTTTTTCCTATAGAGGGTTCTGCTATGATAGTTTTAGAATCTCTAAATTATTTTTCCTGGAACAAGAGAAAAAACAGTTCAACCGGTCCTAGTTCCACATCAGGGTTCGGAAAAAGTTGGTTGAATTTAGAATAGAAGAATTAATGTAGAGAGCTGGACGAAGCGAATCACAGCCATATTCTCGTTTTCGTTTCCTTTTTATGTTTTAATGTAATTTTTCATCTGTGAAGCTCATATAGTACGTTATCCTGGCAAGCTAGACATATGATAGCCATCGTGAACTGAGAATTCTGTGGAAAACCATGTTTTTTACTGTCGAATAAAGTTATACAGAACTACGTTGATGTAAGAAATCGTTTTATTCCAATATTTTGCCTTATAAAATACTTCTCTAATTGCTTTTTTTACGTTAAAATTCATATGGCAGCCTTGGCCCGACTAATGTATATAATGTAAAAATAATTATTTGGCAAATTTTAACGTTTGTTAGTTTAACAAGGACATCGTCTTACGATCTAGATGAAATAGGAACTTTGGATATTTTTCATCAGGATTCTACATATAATACAAACACAAAGCCCAGGAAATGAACATCCCAACTAAGACGGCAGTTCTTTCATCTTACGAAAATACAACCATTATACGAAAATGACAATTTGCAATGTTTGGCAACAGAATTTTAAACAAAATTCAAGAAGATCCAAATATCTAATCATTATTTATCGAAGTGACGAATGCATGTTCAAAGACATGATGTCTTCGATTACTATTTCAATTTTTGTGGGAATGAAAATTCCAAAGCTATTCGAGAATTTGGACAACAAAGAATGTTTTCTGTAAATGTTTGGCTAGGCATCTTAAACCCTCAAATTGTAACACCAATATTTCTTCCGAGCAGACTAAACGGAAAAGAATACGTAAATGAGTTGGAGAATGTATTGGACGATGTTCCATTAAATATCAGAGACAACATGTGTTACATGCAGAATGGTGTTCCAGCTCATAATGTAAGAATTACAAGAGCATGATTGAAATAACGTTTTTCAGATAGGTAGGTTGGAGGAATTGGACCAATATCATGGCCCAGAAGGTCATTAGGTATGATTCCTTGCCACTGCTTTGATAGGGGTTTCCTAAGAAAAAAGTTTATGCGCACGTCTTCAGCCAATGAATGGGAAGTAATAAATATAATTAGGTCTGCAATACAATGAATTACCCAAGGTATGCTGCAAACAAACTTTATTTATTTCTTATCTTTTCTCGAATATTACTCCTTACTGTTTACTTTGTTTACTTCTTTTACTATTATACCGTCAATTATGGATTTTTGGTTTCTTGATTTCATTTCCCTTGTTGTTCCTTGGGTTCTTCTGAGGTGAAAATGATTATGTTCTGTAATTGATTAATATTAAAATATTTCACCGTAAAACTACTAATTCATAAACGCATAAAGTATAGTGATAATTAAATTTAATATGAGTAGCAGCATATGTGAAATATTAGAATTATACAATATACTGTTGCTTTTTAAGTCGTTAAATGTATCAAATACTCAAATATCTTAGTGGCATAAATAAACGTATATACATACGTATGAACATATACTGCTGAAGGACTGTATTACAACAATAAATTGTATAGCTCGTAATATTTAGTAATAACGTCTACGTTGTCAAATATTTCAGACTTTTGCGTACCATCACGAGGAACATTATCCGTTAGTTGATGATCCGAGAAAATATTCCAAGCAATTTTACGATTCCTTTCCCCATATAAGCCGTATCAAGTACCCAACTTTTAATATAACTACATACATACACATATAGTATTTAGTCGGAAGTTTACTACCAAAAGGCTCATATAAATAGACGATATCAGTAATGCAATTTAATAGAGTCTCAGACATTAGGATATGTTATAGCAAAATAACATCATTTTCAAGTATATAAAAGCTCAATCTGCTGCTAGTTTTATAATTTGCGGTACATATATATGTTAATACATATTTTACTAGTAAGAAGAACTTACATTAATATACAGGAATAGATATTACCTGAGCTTTAACCATTAAATTTAAATTAAGCTTAATACAAAAATTATTGTGTTTCCAAAAAATGACTGAATTCTTTTTTTTAAATTAAAAATATGGATATATAAACGCGGTGAAACATATCGGTGAAAAAGCTTCTTGTCTTCTATGAGGTCACACTCACACTTAACACTCTAACAAAGTAACAAAATTTTAAGTAGATGTATCAAATAGTTAAAAAGTCAAAAAGTTCTCTTTAGAAATGCAGAAAACATTTCTAAGATGAATATGTTCGTAGATGTAAAAAAGAATTTCTCGTTTCTATAAAACAATACTTTTCGCATGGAAAACCATCAAAGTAGTCCAAAAAATTTTATAAAATATCACGAGGATTCTGTTTTCTCACATAGAATGATTTAAAATTTGTTCGTTGTCCATGATGTGATGGTGGGATATTGCCATTTGAAAGTATGGAAATATTACAAGTCGTAAACAACTGTATTGAGTATTCAATACTTTGCACTAATATTTAGATATGAAAAAGTTATCGACAAGATATTCCTTTTACTGTCAAACGTCCGAAAAGGGACAATGTGTTATTCCAACACATTCTTTAATATTTACAATTGCAATCCATGTGAGATTTCATGGCGTTTTATAACTACGAACGAAACATGAATCCATCACTTCAGACAAGAAACCAAGAATACTCAAAACAATGAACTTTCTGCGGCAAACGAACACCAAAAGAGGCAGAAGTAGTCCCATCTACTGGAAAGTTTATTACTATGTTTTGGAATTGGCAACGTAAATCTGTATCAGTTATATATATTATGAAACCGTAATAATACTAATATATATAAGAGATATCAGTAATTAGCACACTACTATATTTGCGTTATTGCTAAAGTAGATAGTATGTTAACAAAAGGTTCAGATTTTACTAGATTAAAACAAGTTTTTGATGATGACATATAATAACATTTATTCCACGTGGCAAACACGACTGTATGAAAATATTGTTGAAACATATCTGATGCTGTACATATTTAACCGATGTTATCCATTTTGTGGATAATATCACTGCACACTGAAAACACTACTTAGAAGGGTATATGTTTATTTATATTTACCCTCAAAGTCCCCCCAAACGTCGTGCATTCTCGATATACTCGCCGCTGAGTGAACGTACGCAGTGTCAACACTATTTACGATGCATATCGGGAATAAAAATATGTTATATACTACTTCATTACGAAAACAAATAAGATAAATGTAGCAATTATATTGAAATAGTATTAACGTCTTTTCTTCCCTACTTTTGTGTTCCAAATGACTCAAATCTCCAAGCGAATATAATCTCAAGGCTTAAATAATAACGGCATTTACATGTATTATTATATAGATTATGTATTATTAAATTGTGATTAGCGTAATCTATTGCAGATTATTTTCATCTCACATGTAAATATTAAGTACGCATATGCCTAGGAAATTATTACTGTATATAATATTCATATTCGCAAAAAATATTTTAGTTTTTTTAAGAATATGAATATTTCCACTTTTTAGTAGATTTGAGGGATTAAAAGGGCTTTCAAAAGTGTTTACTCTCGTGTGAAATATACTATATGACAAACATACCAAAGCCTCCCTATAATTAGGTTAAACTGTTAAATGATTTGAAGGCATGGATAATTATTATTATTATTATTACTATTAAAAATAAAATGGATAGCCCAGTAAAAGTATATATTTTTTAATCAAAGTTTGTACCAATGTTTACTGTGTTGAGAATAATAAATGAAAAATTCGTGCCCTTCTGTAGAAAATTTAATAATGAATTGTCTGTCCGCCTATGCTTCTAATAAAATATTCTATGGTTACCTGTGGAAACTAATTTTAAGCAGCTTGTATGGCGTCATGTTCCTGCTTTGAGTTCATTAGAGAGTTAATAAGTATAGCAACCCTTTGACCAATAACATTTCCGACATGTTTTATGGGAGACTTATTTGGCGACCGCGCAAACCAATTGATAATATTGATGTTGTAGGAATCCTAACGTAACAGCTACAACATGAGGACTGGAATTATCTTGCTGGAATATGCCCTTATTTAGCCGTTATATAGTAAGGTGAATGGTTCCAGAACTTCGTAAATATGCCTTCGAGAAAATAACGTTGTCGAAGGAATGTTCTACTTTCTATGTCAATTGCACCCCAAACTGTCAGTCCAGTCTCACGTTCTACGAAAAAAATAGTTTTCTCCTTTTCGACATTAGACTCGTATACGACCATCAAACAAAAACGAAATTAGTCTGAAGAATCGATAGTATTTCACTATTCATCTCAGTCAGTCTCAAGTCGTGGCTTATAGGAAATCGAACAAACGAATGCGACATATGGCAGGCATTGTTATTTTGTTGCTTACTTCCGACAAAGAAAAAACTATTTGGTGTACTACGGATCATTAAGAGTAAGAAGTTTTAGTCTCCTATCTTCCCGTTTGATGGTTCTTCTTGGTCGACCAGAGCCTCTTCTACGATGTATTCTTAAGGCTAATCTCTCCGACAATTAATGACTGTAGCAATGTATTCTTGCATCCAGCTGATGATTTCACGAAATGCAATACTTGCCTCATATAGTCTAACTAATTGACCCTTTTAGAATCATTTAGTTGACGAGTTGTCGGTTGGCAATTTTGATTGAGCCTGTGGTTGTGATATATAACCTCTTGCCACATTAATTTTCGTATTCTGTATACGTATTTCGACAACTAAGTTGTCATTATCAGCAGATTATTAAACAGTGTCACACCTGGAAAACTACGATCAAAATACCCGGTCAAAGGAGTACAACACATTTCACAAGATATACAGTAAAGTTAAGTTATTAAGTGCAGATATTAATTTCTTGAAACGGTGCTCAAATAGAAATGTTGTTCCAAAATTTATTAAAATAAAAGCAACATCAAATTGTAGAATAAACGAGAAAGTAATTTCATTTGCGAAAATGAAATGGCTAAAATGAAATATCTGCACAGTAAAAGAAGTAGATTAGAACTAGAATTATATGAACTACATTTAAAACTAACAAAAAATGTAAATCATTTTGAATTCCAAGAGTGGTGTAGGTTTTATAGGAAAATCGATGAAATGACAAACCACAAATTAAATAAGAAAATCAAAGGTCATAATAAGAAATTTGGATAGTTAAGAATTTAGAACTAAGTTCAAAAAAATTCATTAAAGAGGCCTGTAAGATTAAAATTAAACAGAACTTACAAAAACACAAACAAAAACTAGTTAACCACGAATTGAACTCAATTAAAAGTCTCAGGTCGAAAGACTGCTTTTATTTAAAAGCAGATAAAGGGAACAAGTTAGTAATTTTGGACAAAATCGATTATTTTCAAAGAGTAAAAAACTTAATTTTAGATGGGCCGTATGTTGAATACACGAAAACTCCATTACCAAAAATGATGATGAGATACAAAAAACCTATTAAAAAATTGTCCAAAGTTAATAACCCCGAACGAGAATTACAGATTAAGTGTAAGTAATCCGTTGATTCCTAGACTATATTGTTTGCCTAAAATACATAAACCAGGCAACTCAATGAGACCAATTGTCTCAGGTATCAACTTCCCTACTTACTTGATTTCAAAGAGGCTAGTGAATGAATGCCCGAAAAACTTGAAAGCCTATCAGTTATTAATTCAATAGAATTTATTCAAAAGATTAAAGACAGTTTTTTTATTTTATTAGAATATGGGAAAATTTTAGTATCACTCGACGTAACGTCATTGTTTCCTTCGGTACCGATTTCAGAAACTTTAAAATATTTAGAAGAATTTCTGCACTAAAATAAGATCGAACTAAAGAAAATAAAGGAATACGTGTGATTAACAAACCTTTGCATGTCCCAAAACTGTTTTTGATATGAAGAGGAAGTTCTATGAACAAAAACAGGGAACTGCAATGGGCAATGGTCTTTCTCCATTCATAGCGGACTAATTCATGAGTAATTTTGAAATTGAATTAAAACATCTGGATTAGGTATGTAGATGATATTTTCGCGATTTTCAATACACATAAATGCAACTTGGAAGATTTCCTCAAGCAGTTAAATTCAAAATTTCCGACGATTAAATTTACAGTAGAAAAAGAAAACAATGACACGTTGCCTTTTTGGGACACCTTAGTTATTAGGAATAAGCTTAAAATAGAAATTGATATTTTCCGAAAAGAAACCAATGTCAATAGATTCATGACGGCGGACTCAAATCATAGCATGCAACAAAAGATGGTTTCGTTCAGTTTTCTTATCAATCGCTTGCTTAATTTCTCACTAACAAAAGTAAGATATAATGGTTTTGATTCGGAGATAACCAATGGATTAATTAGGAAGCCTAACATAAGAAAAACAATCCGAGATACCACATGTCTGTCACCTCAAAGCAATTGGGACAAGCAGGTGTATGTTTACCTTTCCAGCGCGGTTTTCAAGTCACATTTCGGCCCACTAACTCCATAAACTCCCTTTTAGGAAATGCAAAAGACAAAGTCGAGGACAACAAGAAGTCGGGAATTTACGGAATTAAATGTCTAGATTGTAGTAAACAATACAAAATCTGGTTTAGCAAAGCATGTGTTAGATTGTAATTATAGTATTAACGCCGATTGTTTGCATTTGATTAAGAACGTGTGTAATTACCGCGAATTAGATACGTATGAAAGTATGTACATTTTGAAGAATAAAGGCCATGTGTTGAACATTGACTCGGGTCCTAATAACTCGTCTCTCTTCGGTCTGCTAAATGACAGAAAAGGGACACTGCAATAAATCACATATAGGTATTTGTTTCTTATGTCTCTGTTCCCTTTTTTAATGTCATTCATCTTAGTTTAAGTGAAACAATTTTTAGAAATCATGTGAAACCAATATACAGTGTACGTTTTGAATTTTAGCGGTACGGATCGCGTACGGAATTTGTTTTCATACGGGTATTATTATCGTGGTTTTACAAGTGCGACGCTGTTTAATTATCTGCTAATGATGACAACTTAGTTGTCGAAATACGTATACAGAAAACGAAAATTAATGTGTAAAGGAGTTATATATCAACCTTCAGTGATCGAATTGCCGGTTGTCTTCGAATTCTTGGCATACGCCAATTCACAACTATAGACTATTATTAGAAATATGCTATATCAAATAGTAGAATACTTACATGATGCGGCAACTCATTATAATTATATATTTATTCACATATTCTTAACGCTGTTAAAATTTGTACAAAATTTAATTTAAAAATATATATTTTTACTGGGTAATTAACTTATTTTCTTGTAGTGTAGTTTCTTTTGTGTAGCATATTAAATGAATTACGAGTATGTCAAATATTGGTAGAAGAGAAAAGAGATTAATTCGTCTTCGATATCCTTTTCGCAGTACTATATGACTAATTTTTTTTCTTTGCAACAATTATAGAGTAATTAAAAAAATAAAAAACGACGCAATTTTCAAGAAAGTTTTGTAGAGTGTAATATCAACCAATTTTTAACAAGTTTTTTGTAGATTGAGAATTTTTCCATCTCTTTGCTTTCAATTATTAATTGCTAGAGAAATGGTCGCCATTGTTACGTACAGATTGCGTATTTTGAGAATAAATGGAAATAAGGAACCCTAAATTCTTAAATTTCGCTTTTGATAAGTAAGAGGAAGACTAAAATAGGTCAGACTTCTTAAGGCGGTATATATAACCTATTTTACAGCGACCTTTTCCGGTATATTGTGGTCCTCGTCTGTCGTTAGAATACCTTCCCTTGTCTCGTTTAACTAGACTTAGCAGTTTCGAGAGAAGGTTTTGTACATAGATTTCCGCTTCAAGATATTCATCTTTTGTTTGGAGAAATTCGTTATTACCAAACGCTCACATTGGTATGGTACATTGACCGAGGCTTCCTGTTCTACTTAGTAGAATTTCTATGTAGTTTCTTTGTCAAGTAGATTGTTCATGTTTGTTGAGATTACAGTGCCCTATTAGTGAACTATTTATCATCCTTACAGACTTTCTATCTCTACTCAGTAGACCCCTCCCTAAGGAATTGTTTTGCCTGCCTGTAATCTGAGAAGCTTTTTAACCTATCACGAGGTCCGTTTCTTTTTCTCACTTTCCCATGGCTATTTTGATTCATCTATTTGTAATGCTGCAGCAAGAGTCCGGTCCTATGAAAGCTATTGACGAAGCCTGTTAAACCACAAACATGAAGAAATTTTTGGATGGCAAGAAATTCTCATAGAATGCTGAAATTATGGAAACTGAAAGTAGATGTGTCAAGGATTAGATAGTTCTTACTTTTTAGAAGAAATAATAGGTCTGAATGTGTAGAACTGATAATAGACTATGTAATCTACAAGTTTTCCGATCTATCCCACATTATTTCTTAAATCAATTTTAAAACTGTAGAACATATTTAATTCTAAATTAAAAACCGTCAGGCATTAAAATTGTGAGTACATTTAACATAGCATAAAGTTACAAATGTTTAGCTTGAACTGGTTTTAAAGTGAAACCTAAAAATTCAAATTTTCGCTTTGCTATTGTAACTGCTACATAAATCAGTATATTATACATCATTTGAAGTTGTACCTAAAGTTATAATGAATACGAAAACAAGTTCAATTTTTCAAGTTTCGCATAAACTTATCAGGAACATTTCATCAATTTGAATGTATGATCGTAACTTGAAACTTTTTTAAATTGAAAAAGGAAAACGAAGTCGGTACGGTGGATCACATCAACTAAACTAATTTATAAAAGTTTACGTAAGGCTTACGATGTAGGATATTGGTTAAATTCTCTGTAAATTTAATAAGTATATACAACAGATAAGTACACATTAAATCTCTTTAGATCATTAAAGATTCTTAATTATAAATGACGGAAATAATTGTGTTTGTTTTTGACATTAGAGTAAATACCCAAAAGTCGCATTCTTAAAAATAATTCCGCGCAAGCAACCGCCAACTTTCCATAAGATTGAATAATAAGATTAAATTTACATTCGATAAATATTTAACCCAGTTTAATATACAAAAGTAAAAATTTATAACTTAAATATAACTTACATACAATGTTGTAAATTACGTAAACTATATAAATGTGCGAATGAAATTATAATTCCCGCTACTATTTGTGAACAGATAATGACCGTGAGGAGCTTGTATGTACATATAACACGAAATGTGTGTAAGCACGCGAGAATTGGTGTACAAATTTAAGCAAGCTGTGGATAAACAGGTGTATAAATTACCATTTAAGTAATGCATGCAAACTTCAGAGTTAAAATTAAGTGTTATGGAGGTATTAAGGTTACTGGTGGTATTGTTACTGCGTAACATTAGAAACATCTATATCCGAATTATTTTTAAAAATTAAAACAAAAAAAAGGAATCTTACTAATGAGATTAGCAATTATAAAAAAATTGAAGATATCTGTCAAATCCTTTATTCAAATTATCTTGTTTTACTCATTTTTTTATAGTTCATGATTTTATTGGTTATATATTGTATAATAGGTACAAAGAAAAATTTATCCTTTTTGAATACATAGATTTATATACAGCGTTGGCCTTTAGTAAATAATTTAAGTAAGTAATTTAACCTGTATATAATCAATTTAAGGATATGGATTAGTATAAAATAGGTTGTTACACAAAGGCAACAATGCTGTGCAAACAGATAAAAAATTGCTAGAAGTGCTTGCAGAGACCGCGGTAACAACTCGAACAAGTCAAAGATGATTTGCAAGGTTTCGTTCCAGGATTTCTCTTTAAAAGATGATAAACGCGAGCTTAAAACTATAAATTTATCAGACAACTGCTATGGTTCCTAATAAAAGGCTTGGTTTTGTCTCAAGATTTTCTATTTGAGTTCAACACAAAAAAAAAGAAAAGTTATATTTGATTGAGAAACTTCGCCATTAGCATGAATGTGTTGGTGGAGACGCAAATGGGTCATGCGTTATGAGATGCTAGAATCGAACAAAACTATTGATGCTGATTATTACTGTATGCAAGTACAATTGAAACTCAAAACTTCAACATAAACATCCATTCTTGACCAATATAAATAGATTAATGTTTCATCATGATAACGATAGACCGCATAAGGCAAAGAGGACGATTCAAAAACCTAGTGTATTAGGTTGGGAAATTTTACCTCAGTCTGTATATATAGAGGATGATGTAAAATTTCCCAACCTAAAAAAGTGAATTAACCAACCCAAAAAAAAGCGATTTCTAAAGCACTCTTGAAATCCTGTGAAAGAATAATTAGTTTTAAATTTGTTGATAATGTGTACACATAAACAATAAAATTTGTTTATTAGTTTCTTTAAATCTATGAATATATTAAAGGAGAACTGTACCTCTTCGATGTCACTGCTTTCAGCACAGTAAACTACTTCCAATACCAACTTCTTTTAACTTTAAAATGTAAAGCGCTACAAAAACTCATAAATACTTTGAACATTTTGTTAACTAAATAAGTACCAAAGGCTCTTAAGAAGCTAAAGAAGTAAACACGAATTGAAGAGCAAGTGTATGCGACACAATTTTGTGATTGTCTGGTAAAACTCGCAACAGTTATTTATTTATAGTGGATGAGACTTGGAGAATCACCTTACATCTGCTTGTTTTCGATAACAGAAAGAGCTTAATGATGGCTGGAAGAGAAAGGTAAATTCCGTGCTCCAACTAATGTGTTAAATGAGGAAATCATCAACAAAGGAGGAGTAGTTAATTAAACGTATCTACGTTTAACTTCTTTAATCTTAAAATTTTCTAGAAATTCTTAAAATATCAGTTGAAAGTTTTATCCTGTCCCAGAAATAGTTAAATATGTTTAGAGTTTACACTAGCTTGATTCCGCAGGCGGATATTATTCTTATAGCAAGTTTTAAATAATAAAATTGTCAACTGTATGTCACACCTTCCGTATAGTCCTAACATAGACTCCTGAGACTTATGCTTGAAAAGACCTTAAAGAGCGGTTGTTCTAAACAGAATTGGATGCTGTTGACGCTTTAAAAATTTCCTCAGAAAAGCTTCCATCATATCTTTAAATAATGACAGCACCGTAGGATTATTAAATTGTAAAAGTATAAAGTTTTGGTAGTAAATCCCTTGTTGCTAAAATATAATAAATTATTTCTCTTTTAGTTCACCCTTTAGCATGTCCTGCATTCCTGTTATTGTCAACTACTTTGAAAATGTGATTTTTGTTCTACAAATCCATCTCTGATGACCAATCTAAATTTTGCTCCAAGTGATAATCATGTGATATGATTTACAACACTTTCATTCTTCATAGATTGCAAGGGATAAATTCGAAGCAAAGCGAAAGTTGCACACGACCTAGTGATATTTTATACGATGAAGAGGTATAAAATTTTAGAAATAAAATAGTTCCAAGCCGATTATAAGGATCAACTTCAAATATTACCTCTTAATTAAATTTATTATGCTTTAAGTACCGTTTCTCACTTTATACTCACAACATTATATACGTTTAGTTTACTGGGACTAGCTTTAACAACGAATTAAGATAAGTTTATGATGCCTCGGTAATAATTCTATTACTCCAAATTATAATTGTAATAAAAATAAACAGAATTATTTCTGGGTTTCTTTAGTTTGCTTCGCATGCATGCAGTTCTATACAATAACTATAGGATAGCTTTGTCATGTCTTCTATCCTTTTATGAGCTTTTGCAAAAATAACAAAAATAGACGAAATCGAGTCTAGGCAATTTGGTGAATTAGCTTCCAATCATTCATGTATTAGTACTACCTGAACACATCAATACGCGTTCAATATATATATGAAGGCAGATATAAGATACAAAAAGAATAAAAATTGAAATTATTATGACTAAAGAATAGACCATATTCTTAGCAACATGCAAAGAGATTCCTTGAAAAGGTTTCCATTTTATGCCGGATTTATCTATTTTGTACGTGCATTTGTTTGAAATTAATGAATTTTGGACGTTCCGAAAATTTCTCTTATGGTTTGGTTAAAAAAAGATCCAAATACTATAACTGTTTGCTGTTGTTGTGTCTAAAGTATAGGTGTTTCAAAAAGAATATACGTATTTGGAATGCATATATTTATTAAACTTTAAGACATATGAATATGAAACTTTACACACTTATTTACGAACCTCTGAAGTTCAGATTACAGATATTTAATATGTCCTCTATCAGCGACACGAACAATATCACATCGATACTCAAATTCCTCCCATACTCGGGCAAGTATGTCATGGATGTTATGGCAGTACGGATCCGGTTCTTCAACTCCCCCAGGTTCTGTGGGAGTGGTGGTACATAAACGTTGTCTTTAAGGAAACCCTACAGGAAGAAGTCACAGGGTGTCAAATCCGGTGACCGTGGAGTCTAGCTGAGACGTGCTAAGTCGCCAGCAATTTGACGACCAATCCAACGGTTCGGTAGAGTTTAATTCAGATATTCACGCACTTGGCGGGGTGCCCCGTTTTGTTGAACAATGTTGTCTTCGTGCAGTCCCGGAAACAACTGGTTTTGTAACATAGCGAGATACTGCTGACCGTTAACCGTGTTCCCATCAAAGAAGAATGGGCCGTAAACAGATGATCGGGATATCGCACAAAACACATTTATTTTAGGCGAATCTCGTACATGTTCAATGGCTGCATGTGGGTTCTGTAGACACGCCAAATTGTTGTTGTAGGCAGTTACGTTGGAAAACAGTTCGTGAATTCGTACAACATTTTCTTCAGAAACATGAGGGCGGCCAGGACTCTTTCGTTTACATACACATCCTGTATCTACAAACTGTCGATACCATCTGGGAATGTTCCACCCATTCGGAGGATCAATTTCATAGGTCATCCTGAAACGCCTTTGCACTATAATCACAAAATTGCACTTCGCAAACTCGAGAACACAAAATGATTGCTGCGGAGTAGCCATTTTAAACATATGACAGTTACCCAGGAAAACAGAAGAAAATTGATAGCTGCTATTAAATAAACTAGACTATGTATTCGTTAGCCCAGCCGAAGCACAGCGATCGATAGTTTGGACAAAATAATACTTTGTAATACGTATATTCTTTTTGAAACACGTTGTACTATTAAAGAAAATTTTAGTTTCTATCAGATTTTTGGGAGAGGTAGATACTTTTCCTAAAATTTGGAATTTAAGACAAATCAAAGGAACCACTGTTAGAGAATCAAAAGTACTACATCCAAATTTTTGTAGCAAAGAAGTAATAAATATTTCGACATTTTTTACTTACAGCTTCAATTATTGCTAGAGCTAATCTTCCCAAAGTTTGTGTACAAATTCAAACTTATTTCTTTTCTAATTTAATATAAGTTAAAAATAATGTATAGTGTAATGATTATTCCTATTCCTTTAGCAAGGATGAATTTTTATAATGAAAGCTATTTTGTAATTTAATTAATGCATACGACACTAAAAAATATACATATAATTAGCTCTTTTTCTGATAATCAAATATTAACGAAATTCGAAAATATCAAGTCTTTAAAATATATGTAAATGTGTAAAAACATGTATATTTCTAATTAATAGTGCACAATTTCAGTTTTAGAACACGAAATTTTCTGAAATCAATGAGTTAAGTATTAATTAAGAAGAAATTAAACAGAACGAATTTCCTTTTACATAAACTCGCATTAAATCTCGAGATCTTTCAGCGTTTTGACAAATTTCTATCCAAATTGTCAATAAATAAATAAAGAAGAAGAAGTGAGAAAGAAAAATCGCAGGATAAAGGAACGAAATTATAAAATATATTCATATTTAAGAAAAAGACTTCTTAAGGAAATTGATAACGATCCTTTCCAATTTATTAGGCAACCGTGATTCGGGTCATTCGAAACCCTCGCTCATTTTTTATTCTAGGCTTGAAGAAACAACGGAAGATAATGCGAGGCGTGCACATTCCTGTATTGCCCCTTTAAGCCTCCATCCTTTTGGACCACCGCGACGTGCTTGAGAAATGCGAATCGGTGAGGTTTTGAGAGTACTTTACTTTTGCGAAAGTTTGCGAAAACATTTGTTTACTTATGTAGCAAAGGATTTTATAAAAACGTAGAAAATATCGTGGTGATTCATATATACACTTTTTGTAAAGTACTTTTAGTATTATCGCTCTCTTGTTTAGAAAAGTAATGGTAATGGGAAATGTTTTTTTATAAATTGTTATTTAAATAGGATAGCAATAGCCACAGAACAAGAAACATTATTAAAATAATTTTTCCTTTTCCTATTCTATAATTAATTTAATAATTTTCCTAAGCAAGAAAAAAATAAGAGGAAAAAAGAGAAATAGATTATTTAACTGAGTAGAAATACAAATTTGGAGGAATCTGAGTTGTGGTACTGTCGATCCTAATTGGTTTTATGAAAGACTATAACATAGATAACATCTTTAATGTTGATGAAACTTTCATCAAATCGTACTCTAAAATTTAAAGGCGAGAAATATGTTGAGGCAAACAATCGAACCTTAGATTAACTGTTAGTGTGCTCTAATGTGACAAGAACTGAAAAGCGTAAGCTCTTTATAATTGGAATATTCAAAAACCCAAGATGTTTCGAACATATACAATTACTTATACTGCGAACCGTGGTGCATGGATGAGAGCCAAAATTTTTGAAGACGATATACGAAGTTGAGATAAAGAACTGACAAAACAGAAAAGAAAAGTTTTATTATTGGTAAACAACTGTTCATCTCATCCTCATATAAGTGATCACAAAAATATTTATCTGGAGTTTCTATCAACGAATTCCACGTCTACGCGCCAGCCAAAGGATCAAGCAGTTATTCATGTCTTAAAATCCTATTATCGACGCCTGTTAATGTTGAAACATATTACGAATTTAGATAATGACATTTCGATTGTAAAGTAAATTTGCTAGAAAAGATGGCAATGTTAGCAAAAGCTTGGCAACAAATTTCGTAAGAAACAATAATTGTTTTCGGCACGCCTAGAAAATTGCTAACAATTTCGACGAAGACGACGATTTATCTTCATCTCAGTGGCTTCTCAAATATAATAATAATGTTACTGAAGATAATTTGCCCTTGTATGCCCTGTATAGTTAGAAAATAATTTGCATAATTCTAGTATTTTGGGCCTAGAAACAATAGATGAATTTGTGTCAGTTGATGATAATCTTCCGGTACCCCCAATGATACACATTTTGTTGGAGAAGTTTTAAACCAGGAAGACAACGGCAATGATAATGAAGTAGACTACGAAGAACGGACAGCTGGAATTGTAAAACCCAGTTATGAAAGATGCACTCAACGGAATAGAGACAGTTACGCGATATTTAAAAATTGAAGAAAGTACCACCAATGCAATTCAAGATAAGTTAAGTGCGTTAGATATTGAACATTTTCTAGAATCTATTTGTTTCAAGATATCATCGCAATAAGCTCTTGTTACCAAATTTTTACTAAGTGAGGTTGTATGTGTATGTATTTTCTTATTGTCTACCATTATTTTGTTTAACTTTTTATTTTATATATATATATATAAATGCATTTTGTTAGTATATACATATGTACATACATATGTATGTATATACACAGTCTAACGCAGATAAAACTGAACTTTTTAAAATAATAATTCCTAGTGGCGCCATCTATTAAAAAAATATACGTCTGTAAGGTAGATCTTTCACAATATTATGTCAAAATATCATGATATTTACATAATTAGAGGCAGAGAGATTAGGCATAAAGTAATAGTGTGTATTTGGCATTGGTCGGAAAATAAATTTTGAACAAAGAACAAATATCAAGTTTTGTTTTAAACTCGGTAAATCGTTTACTGAAACATTTAATTTGATGAAACAAGTGTATGGTGACACGAGTTTATCCCGTACGAGTGTTTATGAGTGGTATAAACGATATAATGACGATCGTACGGACATAAATAACGATGACCATCTTGGTGCAAAAAATCTGTGGTTACGGAAAGTAACATCGAACTTGTGAATTTATCAGAAATGAGCCGAAATGCTTATTGCGATACGTGTAAATGGAATTAAATACTTCTAAAGATTCAATTCATAGCATTTGGGACTGAGAAAGGTTTGTGCAAGATTTGTACCACACAAGCTAACTGAATTGAACACTGTACAAACTTGATTAAAGACTCAAAAAAGGGCGAAAATTTCAGGTATTCTATTGTAATTGGCGATAAGACGTTGTATTTTCAATATGGTCCAGAGGCCAAGCGTAAAAGCTCTGAATGGAAGCATCCAAGCGAAGAAAGACCGAAAAAAAAAACCGTTTGGAGAAGTCAAAAGTGAAGACAATGTTGATTTGTCTTTATGATTAGAAAGGTCTAGTGCACAAAGAGTTTGTACCAACTAGTCGAACAACCAATGCTGTATATTATCTTGTTGTTATGAAGCGCCTTTTGGCGCGTATTCGTGGTGTGCACCCTCAATATCGTGAAAATTGCAGCAAGCGTTTGTTACATGATAATGCATCATCTCATCGCTCGAGGCTTGTTACTGATTTTCTAACTATAAATGGCATTTTAGCAATCAATTATTCACCGTATTCACCGGATTTGGCTTCCTGTGATTTCCATCTATTCTTCAAACTATATTTGCCGATGAAAGGACAGCGTTATGCCGACGCCGAAGCCATTAAAGAGATGTCGACATCTTGAAGGACATCTCTATAGATGAACTTAAAAATTCATTCGACATGTTAATTGACCGTGCAAAACGCTATATTGAGACAGACTATGCATGTACATATGTCTCATTATATTTTTTTATAACATATTTCTTTTTTAACGTACTGTATGGTATGATTTCAACGAGTACGTTATAAAGGACTTTTACTGTATTATTAACATTTTAGATATGTACTTTACAAGAAATCAATAAAACTAGCATAAGAAAATATGCATATGTGAAAGTAATAAAACTAGATGTAAATTATAAAGAAGTACTTAAAGTCGTGTACACTCTCTATCAGCGATATATATAATTCGGAAAAATATTCTTTAAATTATAAAAACGTGTGGACCCAACCAATATGTCATTCAAGAATCCCGTACATTGATGTTATTATGTTTTGTGGCCTTTTTTTCTATATTATATAATTTAGAAATGCATTACTATTATTATTCCCATTCATTTGCATTAATACTCGTACACATACACTCCGCGCAACATGAATAGGACCAACTGCATATATGACATTTGTAGTTGGTATAAACATGGTAGCGCGCTGGAATTGTTATTTTCGAAAATAAGAGGGTTGATAAAAAGATGTATGTAGGTACCAAATATAATTTTTGTAAAAGTCAGTGCAAATGTACGTTACTAATGACAATAAGTAGCGTAATTAAACGCCACTTGAATACGACCAATCTACAAAATAAAAGATTCGTTTGCAATAACAAAATACTTTATTGTTCAATAATGAGTACTTTTGCCATTATTTCTTATAACCTCAAATAGTCGGGATGGAATGGAATTATACAGGGTTCTCAAGTAGTCAACGGGAAGTTCCGCCCAACTTCGTTTGCTCTAGTTCGTCAGCGCAACTGAATTGGGTAGCATTGGAGTACAATTTACGCGACAACCATCCCCAAACATTTTCTATGATGTTCAGGTCGGGGGAGAGCGATGGCCAATCGAGAACCTCCATGCCTTGTTCTTGAAACCAGCGTCGAACAATGCGCGCGGTGTGAATACTGGCATTATCCTGTTGGAAAATAAATGGCCCACCTGCCATAACGTTGGAAAATTTGTCTTTCACCTGTTGCAGCAGCTGGACGTACTTTTCCGAATTCTGTCTGCCCTTCACTATTACTAAATCAACAGGTCCGTTATAGGAAACAGCTCCCCATACCATGATTGAACCAACATCGGCTCGCCTTCGTGACTGAATCACTTCATCTTTACGTAAATCGTGGAAATAATAAGAAAACCCATCCGGGCCATCTAAATTAAACTTCTTCTCGTCACTGAAAATAACAGTTTGCCATTCTCTTGTCCACCCCATTTTTGCTTGAGCAAACTGAAGACGTGCAGTGCGCTGAAATTTCCTTAAAGGAGGCCGTCGTTTAATTTTCAAACGTTTTAAATGCGGACAGGTCTTCAGTAACTTCTGTACAGTTCTTACCGATGCATTCGTTCCAACGTTATTCGCGATTTGTCTTGCCGTTAATGCCGAATTCGATGCTTCGCGTAATATGGCTCGACGTTCTCTCTTAGTTGTAACGGATGTTGTTCGCCCTTTAAAACGTTTTCCATAATTCTCGGGATCCCTAATGAAATTGTTCACAACCTGGTGTGATTGACTTATTTTCTTTGCAGTAGCCCTTGAGGAATACCCTTCTTGATGGAACGCTTTAATTTTTCCAATTTCTTCCATACTTAAGCACTTCTGTCGTCCCATCGTTGCACAATACCCTTAATTACAGATGTTTGTTTATCCGGATACACGTTGTAACTCGACACTCATCCGGTAGCTTACTATTAAATACTGGTCGTATCCAACCGGCGCGGTGCATTTTATATGTATGTGGTACTTACGTCACCCAATGCATAACGTTAGGCACTATTGCGCAATAATGCGTATTATTTGCCATATCATACCATTACAAACTTGCATTGTATTTTTAGTAAATGAATTGTTTTTCAAACCACCGAAAGCTTGCAACAAGTCGAGTGGTCCTATTCATGTTGCGCGGAGTGTATATTACTTGTAAAACGGTACTATTAAAACCATTCACATTACATTATCTAGTATTGGTTAAATTATTTCCAAGATTTCATTCTTTAGATAATGCGATACATACTATTATATAATTATCCCAAACTATAATACCAAGCATTTTAAATGTATTCAATTTGAAAACTGAGCAATCTAACGATTTTTATTAATGAAAGGGTTATTAATTAATGGATATTGACAAAATTCTTAAATATAACAGAACATCGTATAATTCTGTTATTTCGAAGCGACATTTTGAAAACAAAAAAATATTTATTTTCTTTTATCATGTTTTGTTTTTACAGAACCATATTATTTGACAAATATTAACCATAATACATCTTATTTAATAAGTATCATATTCTTCAATGAAAACAATATAAAGTTGTTTGGAATGTAATGAAAGAAGTGCTACTGATGACAATGTGATGAGAGTATGAGAAATACCGCCCACTAGCTTAGTTAATTATAGCATCTTCATTAATGTAATCTTATAGTTAATTTACGGCAAACGAAAGCCTTTAATTTCCACACACACTTATCGACATGTGATTTATCACCCCTATATCACAATTTATTGGGTCGACCTCTGTAAGGACGTTACATAATTCATTAATAATATCCTATTTGTATGCTTAAAACCCACCAGAAATCAATATCGACGCATTACGTAAAGAAATTGTCTTTAATGTTATCTGGAAGGCTTTCCTATAAATCCAGTTTTCGCCCTTACAAAATGTATTATTTCTCGAAAGTTGAAATTAGATACAAGCAAAGAAAGAAAGTAATTCGTCAGGGATATGCACTCTTGTGTTATTCTCCCGCATTTTTTTTCTTTCCTTTGTGGAGAGCGGACAATCATTTTGCGTGTTTTAACCGCTTTGACGCACGTCACGAGAAATTGAGACGGAAATGATAAAATTAACACACAGAGTGTGCCCATGAATAATGAATTCTAATTACGGTACCGTCGGAAGGTTTTATTTTTATGTTTTACAGCGAGCGGATTGGATATTTTCCACTGTTGCAATAGACAATGCGAATACAAGCATGCTTTCAAAATTAACTCATTAAAAATTCTGTTTTTTCGTAGTAATTGCAAAACAATTTCGAAAGCACTCTTTAGGATAGAAATTTAAACAGTAAAAATACACAATGTGTACATAACTACAACAGAAGCACAAAATTTTTACTGCAGAAGTACAAAAAAATTATAATGTTACTGTCGAAACTCAACATTTCTTTTTGCAATCTTAATATAAAATTTCAAATTTGACTAATCTTAATAGCTTTTAAATGAATTCCGGTTAGTGCTACGTGGATATTATTTCAGTAAAACAAAATTCTTTATCATAAATGAACTAATATAATGTCAAATGAGAATTTGTTAAGGGACCTTAGCATTATAGATTTATGTTATTATTATCACATTAAATAATTTACATCAATAGGCTGGGATCAATATTTATCTATATATATATATATACCTATATATATACAGACTTGTTCATTCTAGAATTAGATATGCGCTGTCCACAAGTGGAAAGAGTGCAGTTAGGTTAAAGCGCGCGAGAAAGGAGGATAGAATATCTCTCACTGGCAGTTTCGTTTTCTCCCACTTTTGTATTGCAAACAACTTCCCCTACTTTCTCGCGTTTATTTCAAGAATATTTTATTAGTTTCACGCCAAACGGCAAAACATTTCAAGAAAATAGCCATGTTTGAAAATCTTTTTAATTTTTAGAATTTTCTATTTCATTTATTTCAAGAATATTTTATTAGTTTCACGCCAAACGGCAAAACATTTCAAGAAAATAGCCATGTTGCATTTTATTAAAAGATTCAAATAAAATGCATCAAATAATTTATACAATTCAAAAATGTAGGTACGTATTGTCAATGCACGCGAGAAAGTAGGGGAAGTTGTTTGCAATACAAAAGTGGGAGAAAACGAAATTGCCAGTGAGAGAAATTCTATCCTCCTTTCTCGCGCGCTTTAACCTAACTGCACTCTTTCCACTTGTGGACAGCGCATATCTAATTTTAGAATGAACAAGTCTGTATATGTATAAAATGTAAGTATAACAAATTATCAAGTTCAGAAAATATTTCAAATTATCATGAAAAGGTCATTGCTGCTTATTATCAACATATAAGAGACCCACGAGGATATTTTTAATTAATCTATCTAGCTAGAAAGAAGTGACGAATGATTTTTAAACGTCAAACAGTGTCAATCTTTAAATATCCTGATCAGCTAGTATTAAAATTGAGAGATTTTTGTAATTTCGGTTTCACTTTGAATAGTGAAAAATAAGTGATTTAAACGTAGCAAAATTTTTGACTAAAGAGAAAAATAAATAGATAAAAATTATTTATAAATGTTGATTACTGTATACGGCGAGAATGTTTCAGTGGATTATCAAACGGAATTTTTATCGAAATGATATTATTGGAGTACAAAATCTGGCAGATCTCCCTAGATAACAATACAGGAAGCAGTATAGAAAATCGATGGTTCGCTGTTGACACATCCTAGAATTAAAACTTCGATTATTGCAAAATTATTGCAATAATATATGGTATTTTTAATTTTACATACCCTGTCTGTAGCAACACTTTGGCGTATTTGTTTGCCTATTTTGCATATTATATTTGAGATTAATTTAATTTTGATAAGTTTAAATTTTATATATTATTTGTTACTCATACTGTACTTTACGATTCAAGAATAAAAAATTTAAATGGTGGCGCTCTGACGGTATCGATATAAACGTGTCTCTATTATACCTTGTTTCACATAGCTTTTGTTTTAAATCTATATTAAGTCAGCATGATTGCTACTATATTCTAACCATCGTTTTTCAAAATTGATTTAATTCGTTTTACATTGTTTTAATTGATATCAGTGTCAAGTAAATACATATACACGTGTTTCTTGAGAGGCCAATATGTTCTTGTCACCATAGAAACCCCCCGTTACGTTTTTTTTTTAAGTTCATTGAAGCGTCATATAACTGACCTTCTGTTTCCCCGCCCCCCATCCTCACTCATGTTCTAAAACACGACAATATATGTCATTTTTTAGAGCAGGTGAAACAACTAATCTTTTGAGTCACTTATTTATAAAGAATATATAACAAATCTATAAACCCCGTATATAATTAGTGCATATCGTATGAAATGTCAATATCGATTGTATATAATTAGATATGCAATGCATTTAATCTAAGTTAATGCTAACTACTTACTGTTAAATACTATAACAATTTTATTTGATAACATATTCATAGATATATACGAGTATATGTAAATTTTCATAAATTCGAAACATTTAAACCATATATTTGTTCTGAATATTTTGTAAATATTGAATACTATGGTTGAAATAGCTTTATGTATGGTAACATATAAAATCCATGATCCATAATATGTATTTGGAATTAATTTATATTCACAGTAACAGTATATTAATATTAGTAAATAGAAGGTTAAGTTAATCGATTAGTTTTGGAAGAATTAAAATATTCATATATAGAAATTCAAAAGTAAGCATTAAAATCATTAAAAGAAAGTATTGTTACGAGAAATAATACATTTTGTAAGTATTGTTGAAGTGGGTTAATTTTAAAGACATAAATTAGTATTATAAAAAGCATAACATAGATCAAACGCGAACATCAATAATATCTAGACCATTTACCATTAAGAACTTTTCGAGATAGTATTTTCTGAAAATATAAAAGTCCCATTATCGAATTAAGGACCAGTATAATGGAGTATAATGCCCAAATATTAGAAATTTTGAGATTTTAAATTCAATATTGACAATAACAAAATGAAATTTCATATACTCTTGTCTGATCGATTTAGAATAAGAAACACATGTACTTAACTAAATTAAATACGGAGAATATAATATCCTATTTAGAAATAAATAAAAAGCTATTAATTATTTTTTGTATTTCCAAGCGTTATTCCTTTGTCAGTTAATTAGTATCTAGGAGAATTATTGAAAATTCGTAGGTGTTTTGTCTAAGGATTAAGTCTGTGGAAACGAGTGCGCACTCATAGGCGGCGATGATATACAGCGTGTTTCAAAAAGAATATACGTATTACAAAGTATTATTTTGTCCAAACTATCGATCGCTGTGCCTTGGCTCGCCTATTGGAGAAACGAATACATAGTCTAATTCATTTAATAGCCGCTAGATGTCAATAGTCGTCTGTTTTTCTTGGTAACCGTCATATGTTTAAAATGGCTACTCAGCAGCACGAATCATTTTGTGTTCTCGAGTTTACGAAGTGCAATGCCATGATTACAGTGCAAAGACGTTCCAGGTTGAGCTACCAAATTTATCTTCCGAATGGGTGGAACATTCGCAGATGGTATCGACAGTTTATAGATACAGGATGTGTATGTAAAGGAACGAGTCCTGGCCGCCCTCGTGTTTCTGAAAAATATGTTGCACGAATTCAAAGTGCTTTCCAAAGTAATCCTTCAAAATCAACTCGTTGTGCCAGTCGGGAGTTACAACTGCCCACAACAACAATTTGGCGTGTTTTGAGACGTCGGTTGGTTATGAAGCCGTACAAGTTACAGTTGTTACAAGCTCTGCGTTCTGATGACAAACGGAAACGTGTGGCATTTTGTAACGAGATTCATAATGCTATTGACAATGATAACACTTTCGCACAACGCATCGTGTTCAGTGATGAAGCAACTTTCCATGTCAGTAGTCTTGTAAACAAACACAATGTTCGAATTTGGGGTCTACAGAACCCACATGTAGTCATTGAACATGTACGAGATTCGCCTAAAATCAATGTATTTTGTGCGATATCCCGATCATCTGTTAACGGCCCATTCTTCTTTGATGGAAACATAGTTAATGGTCAGCAGTATCTCGCTATGTTACAAAACTGGTTGTTTCCGAGGCTGCACGAAGACAAGTTCATTTCTCAACAAGACGCCCCCCCCCCTCATTGGAGTCGCCAAGCGCGTGAATATCTAAATGAAACTCTACCGAACCGTTGGATTGGCTGGATTCAGCTGGGCTCCACGGTCATCGGATTTGACACCCTGTGTCTTCTTCCTGTGGGGTTTCGTTAAAGACAACGGTCATGTACCACCACTCCCACAGAGCCTGGAAGAGTTGAAGAACCGGATCCGTACTGCCATAACATCAGTGACGAAGGACATGCTTGCGCGAGTATGGGAGGACTTTGAGTATCCATGTGATATTGTTCGTGTCGCTGATGGAGGACATATTAAATATCTGTAATCTAAACTTGAGAGGTTCGTAAATATGTGTGTAAAGTTTCATAATCGTATGTCTTAAAGTTTAATATTATAAATATATGCATTCGAAATACGTATATTCTTTTTGAAACACCCTTTATTTCGAAAGCGGTCGGATATACCTGAGATATTTATATGCGTATATGCGTATGGTATGTGCAATAATGCCGGATTAGATTGATGATGGCGAATCGACGGCGTTCTTTGCTATGTTCGACTAGTGTTAATAGATTTCTTAACCGATTTTTGACATTAGAATACACTGGCACTATTATTAAATGTATTGTTTGCAATATCAACATTTTACCGTACAGTATTTTTGTGTGTAAAAGACATGTTAATAGCAAACAACACCGGTTAAATGCGCAACGTGATGTACCATATTATAAATTTCTTCTATAGGACTTTATTTTTATGTTAAGTGTGTACAACATTTCACAAAATATTGTAGACAATAAAGAATTTCGAAACTTTTTGGGGAAATAAGTTCCGGAATGGAGGTTGCCAACAAGAGCTCAATTACAGTATAATTTTCCTCGGGTGAAAAACACGATTACGGATCAAATAAAAGCACAGCTAAAAGATCAAAATATAAGGCAGACAGTAGATGAAACAACGGATGCAAGAAAAAATAGTATTTTAAATGTGTCAGTGAGCACTTTAAAAAACGATGAGATTTCCTTGGCTCTGCCTTTACGTAGTAGAATATTATAGAAGCCAGACGCTGAAAGGATAGTAGAAACTATAAAACATACCTTTGGTAAGTTCAATATATTGGCAATATATAGATTATGGTTAAAGTTGGAAAGTTACTAAAATATTATCCTCAATTGCTTCATGTAATCTGCTTGCTCCATGCATGTCATCTTATAGCTGAATTTATTAGAAACAGGTATCCAAAAGTGGACCAATTTATAGTTTCTACCAAAAAAATGTTTATTAAATCTCCAAAACGCATTCGTGATTTTAAACAGACTTTTCAAACTATAGTGCGTGTAGGCAAGAGTTCAACTGAAAACCAAGAGTGGGAATATGATGCGAATGTTCCTTTTAAATTCGCGAACATCACGTCATTAGACGCAGAACTCTCTTTTTCCAAATACACCAACATATTTTCACCTCGCTGTTGGAGTATGACTCAGTCAGCACTGGAAGGCATACTAATGACACAATACTGCAGCGAATTTTTGTGTCATTCTACATCAATAACATAAAAAAATTAGAATAGTAAGTAATTACATTTATTATTTTTAATATTGATAGTAACTGAGCCGTATGCTACTACGAAAGCACTCGTTTCTGCAACCTTACTAATGATATATAAGACCAACGCCAGAAAAACGAAGTATTCGATCAATAGTAACTATTTAGCTAACATGCCGATAGATATCTAAAGAATAACAAATACGTGAACATAGATATTTGATATTGTAAAGGTCATACGTGTTTTATACTTACCACATCTATAAACAATTTAATTAATAATAATGTTCAGTGAATTAAAGTCTTAAATATCCAGAACAATGATAAATTTTGATAGAGACTATAATTAATTAAATTAATCAAATAGGGTTAATTTCCAAAATAATTTTCGTATTCTGTATATTTAGTTGTCGAAATATGTATACACAACGCGAAAATTGTTATGGAAAGGGGTTATAATATTTGAAAATGGAACTACCATATTTATAAAGCTAAGCTTCAGTTATGTAAAGTTATTCATTCGTGTCAATATTATATTAGCTATGAGTTTAAAAGTTCAAAACCTATTTAATTAAAGGTATAACACAATTTCATAATTTAAAATTTAAAGGCCTTTACTCATATCAGTTAGAATTACAAATTTTTTATGAAGGGAACACAGATTTCATAATTACCGATGATCGGTAAAAGTAATCAAAGTAATATATTCATATATCGAATAGATATAAATTTTTTTATGATTCATTTAAAGAATGTATTACGTGATTTATTCGTTTGTTTATTCATTTGTTGTCAATATATTTTAAAATTTAAAGAAATAAACTGAATCTGTTTATTAGTTATGTTAAAATATTCAGAAATTAGATGGAAAATAAAAATAAATTAATTAACATAATTATAACTTTGTATACTGATTATTTAATAAATATATATCAAATTAAAATAAAAATAGCTATGATTTAATTGCTAATTATTCATATTCGAGTGTTTAATAATGTTTTTAAAAGTTTTAAAGTAATTCATATTAATATTAATAGGGAAATGTATTTCTGATCAATTTTGAATATCATAATAATGTATAAGCAATTAAACGTAAGAATTCTCCTTTAATCTAATTGTATGCATAAACCATCAATAGATCTACCGAGTTTAAGCCCGTACCCATACTTGTGAGACAGAATCTTACTGTTTAATTTAATTTACACACAATATCATATTATGATAGTTAAAAAGAAAAATATGAGCTAGCAAAAAAAAAGAAAATAAGACCGACATGGCAGAATATACAAATAAGAGTTAAGTGATTAATAAAACACACATAACATACGAGTATATCATATTTCATACGCAATAAACATTAAAATTTCATACATATCAAAGCAAATACATTTTTTTATAACATGAACATAACTAAGCAACCCGCATCTGCATAACATTTGACGAGTCAATATCTCATCAATATTGATTTCAATAAGGAACTTATAACGAATGTAAACGTAACTATATACTTATATTTTATCACCTATTTATTATTATTACTGTAAAATGCTCGAATGATCATCGCGGTGGCCTGATTACTTTCGATTGATGCTGCGTGTTCATTATCATCTCGTTTCTTGATCTGCATGGTTGGTTAGTTTGTAAATATGTTTCTTATTTTGGAATTACATGTGGACGTTTAGACTATCCGATACGGTTTATTTAGTCCAAGTTGTTTATATTGCACCAAACCGCGTGTTCACATTCGTCCAAGAGTTAAGGTATGTCTTTGCTATGTCAGGATTTTTATCAGGCTTTTTAAGAGTATTTATGGTTTTTGTTTAGGTAAATGGTTGTGTTTATATTAATGGTTGTATTTATGTTACTGTAATATTTATTACTAGTCTCAATATATGGCTTTCAATTTTAATTTCTGATCATAAATTACAGCATTTAGTTTTAAAGTCTTGTTGCACCCACTTTTCATTCATTCGTTTGTTTTCTTTTATATAACAGGCCCTTTTAGAATAAGTTTTCTTGCAGATTAACTTGGTCTTAAATTTACATCAGAAATGAAGGTTTATATAATATATAGGGTGTTCTGAATTTATGCGCCTACCCTAAGTCCAGTGAAAAATTCTTTGGATCTAGAATCTCTTTATCATTCACAGATCTATCAAGCCTCGGGTACTCGTTTTTTTTTAAATAAATATGAAGGAAAAACTCTTCAGCTTTTCCATCTTGTAAGTTTTAGTCACGTAAACAGCTCCCTGCTACAAGTGTAGTCGACGTATTTCAGCCCTTATCTTCTTACCACCAACCACTAAGCCGATTATGTTGACCGTAAAATGGACGAAGTGAAACTTCGCGAACAGATTTATTTTCTTCAAAGTAAATTTCCACAATTTGGAAGCGTTGTTCTGGCGTTAAACGATTCACGATGACTTGGCAAACCTTACTGAACAGAAATGTCAACACAGTTTGATATTATCAGCTATCAAACCATAGTTATCGATATCGACAGTTTCCATGCAGTTTAAAAAAACACCCATTATATATGTTGGGTTGCTCGGGAAGTAATTCATTTATATTCGCGAGAGCTCATTATATTTTTAATCGACCAGTCGCATTCTAAAACCTACTGTTAGTAAATACTTTGAAAGCTCACATTTTGAGCCTTTTGATTCCCTGTGTTTTTTTCTTTTTGCGAATTTTAAAATATTGAATGAATATTTTACTTTTACTGAAAAGTAATTGTACGAAGTGGATGGAGAAGACGTTTCAACAAAACGTTAACGTCAAAATCGTTTTGAAGAATTTAAAGAAATTATGGAATGAAAATTATAAATCTGAACGTGGAAAATTCGTTAAGTATTTATTGCGTATAAAAACCCGCACATTCATAATTAGGCTAGCTGGAACAATAAATTAAAAAGTGTTAATAAACCGAAAAATATTGATATAACTAAACAGCCAACAATTGAACCAACAGAAGTAAATGTTGAAGGAAGGTAATTGATATAGCCAAAACGGAAAGAATGCCTAAGTACAAATAAATAAAGTAGAAGAAAATATGGAAACAATGTCACCTCCGAGATCGAAAAAGAGTGGAGTAAAATAGTCAAGAATAAAATAATGGAGACGTATAGAAAGTAGAAAAATACATAAACAAACCAAAGTCAAAGGCGATTGGAGAAATGTTTCCAAAAAGGATAAGTAATAAATTTAATGCGGCGGTTATACCCGTACATACGTAAGCAGATGAGAGTAAGTCGTGAGATTTCGTAAAGCACTCACTAATCTTATCTATAGGCAGTCAGTGGTCTTAATTAATTAAATGTCGATTTATTTAAAAATTCATGTGTATTTTAAAAACTGTAAAAACTGTATTATACAAACATCCACATGTCTATTGAGTTTATATAAAACAAGTACAGTATATCAGTATCTGTGTTAATAATGGGAAAAACGCTGTCGCTTTCAGTTGAATTACCAAATACACTAACGTTGAAAATATTTCAATTATGATTATATTTTTAGAAACTTATAAGACCCAGTATCAGTGTGAGACCTAAATATATTACCGAATAATTTAGTAGAATTGCTTAGTGAAATTACCCTTCACTGTACTAATAGTATATCCGAACAACAAGAACTGTCGAAAATACAATTAATATAAGTATATTACATATCATTTTTAAAGCTTGTGCTTCTTTTTTTTGTTGTGTATATATACTTATGTATTGTATTATAAATTTTTTTTTCCATCTTTGTGCTGCATTTAAACATTTTTCCATTTTCGTGCTTCACTTCTTTTCAATCACACACTTCAATGCGTTCATATCTTATCTCCCATATATCACAACGAACGCAGTTTTCCCTGTGACTTAAATCGACTTGAACGAAGATTCGATTACTTAAAACGTATCTAAGCTGTATGAGTTGTTGAGAATATTTTATTTGATAAACTAAATTTGTGTACATGTAAAAAAAACGTAACTGTCACTACTTGACTGTCTGTCACTTCTCACCTACGCTATCTAGTTAAATAAAATTAACATATTACTTTAATACTTTCCCTTGTTAATTTGATTCAACTGATGCAGAAATTTTTTTTTAAACTTTTTATATGACTGTATAAATAAACTTAAATTAACTAAGAACCACCAAAATCTGCATCGCTGTAGATCTCCAGAATACGTTTCTGGATTGGCTTGTAGTTGATACCATACCAGTTTAAAAAAACACCCATTATATATGTTGGGTTGCTCGGGAAGTAATTCATTTATATTCGCGAGAGCTCATTATATTTTTAATCGACCAGTCGCATTCTAAAACCTACTGTTAGTAAACACTTTGAAAGCTCACATTTTGAGCCTTTTGATTCCCTGTGTTTTTTTCTTTTTGCGAATTTTAAAATATTGAATGAATATTTTACTTTTACTGAAAAGTAATTGTACGAAGTGGATGGAGAAGACGTTTCAACAAAACGTTAACGTCAAAATCGTTTTGAAGAATTTAAAGAAATTATGGAATGAAAATTATAAATCTGAACGTGGAAAATTCGTTAAGTATTTATTGCGTATAAAAACCCGCACATTCATAATTAGGCTGGCTGGAACAATAAATTAAAAAGTGTTAATAAACCGAAAAATATTGATATAACTAAACAGCCAACAATTGAACCAACAGAAGTAAATGTTGAAGGAAGGTAATTGATATAGCCAAAACGGAAAGAATGCCTAAGTACAAATAAATAAAGTAGAAGAAAATATGGAAACAATGTCACCTCCGAGATCGAAAAAGAGTGGAGTAAAATAGTCAAGAATAAAATAATGGAGACGTATAGAAAGTAGAAAAATACATAAACAAACCAAAGTCAAAGGCGATTGGAGAAATGTTTCCAAAAAGGATAAGTAATAAATTTAATGCGGCGGTTATACCCGTACATACGTAAGCAGATGAGAGTAAGTCGTGAGATTTCGTAAAGCACTCACTAATCTTATCTATAGGCAGTCAGTGATCTTAATTAATTAAATGTCGATTTATTTAAAAATTCATGTGTATTTTAAAAACTGTAAAAACTGTATTATACAAAAATCAACATTTCTATTGAGTTTATATAAAACAAGTACAGTATATCAGTATCTGTGTTAATAATGGGAAAAACGCTGTCGCTTTCAGTTGAATTACCAAATACACTAACGTTGAAAATATTTCAATTATGATTATATTTTTAGAAACTTATAAGACCCAGTATCAGTGTGAGACCTAAATATATTACCGAATAATTTAGTAGAATTGCTTAGTGAAATTACCCTTCACTGTACTAATAGTATATCCGAACAACAAGAACTGTCGAAAATACAATTAATATAAGTATATTACATATCATTTTTAAAGCTTGTGCTTCTTTTTTTTGTTGTGTATATATACTTATGTATTGTATTATAAATTTTTTTTTCCATCTTTGTGCTGCATTTATACATTTTTCCATTTTCGTGCTTTACTTCTTTTCAATCACACACTTCAATGCGTTCATATCTTATCTCCCATATATCACAACGAACGCAGTTTTCCCTGTGACTTAAATCGACTTGAACGAAGATTCGATTACTTAAAACGTATCTAAGCTGTATGAGTTGTTGAGAATATTTTATTTGATAAACTAAATTTGTGTACATGTAAAAAAAACGTAACTGTCACTACTTGACTGTCTGTCACTTCTCACCTACGCTATCTAGTTAAATAAAATTAACATATTACTTTAATACTTTCCCTTGTTAATTTGATTCAACTGATGCAGAAATTTTTTTTTAAACTTTTTATATGACTGTATAAATAAACTTAAATTAACTAAGAACCACCAAAATCTGCATCGCTGTAGATCTCCAGAATACGTTTCTGGATTGGCTTGTAGTTGATACCATAGGTGAGTGTCCCTGCTATGTATCTGAGGATTCTCTTTACTCGTACTGTGTCTTCGCTACTTGGATTTTCGAAAGTTCTTAAAACAAATCCAACACTGTAGGCTAGATCTGGACGAGTTCCCAGCATTAGGTACATAAGACAACCTACAGCCTGTCGGTAGGGAAACTGTAGTTTTCTCGTTCACTTTCCCTGATTCAGGATACTCTCCAATCTTGAGCATTGGAGTTGATACAGGCTTGCATGACTTAACTCCTGAGTTGACTTTTTCGATTTCCAGACCCAGAAAGAAGTTGGCCTGTTTCGTGACTATCTCGAACTCTGCTCTCAGTTCGTTTAGGAAATACTCTAGCTTTTGGAGATCTGTTCCTCCAACTAGTCCATCGTCTACATACAGGACTAGAAGAGTTGTGCTTCCATTTCGTATTCTCATGAAGAAGCACGGATCTGCAGTACATTGATTGAATCCCAACGACTTTAAAAAGGTTCCAAATCTGTTATACCAACACCTTGGTGCCTGCTTCAGTCCGTAGAGACTTCTTTTTAGTTTACAGACTTGCTCTGTGCCATCGCTATATCCTTCAGGTTGTTTGATGTAGATCATTTCCTGTAGTTTACCGTATAGAAATGCGGTAGATACATCAAACTGAGCTAGATGAAGCTTCTCACTTGCTGCTATTGCCAACACTGAACGAATTGTTCCCATCTTGGCAACTGGGCTGAACGTAGTACTATAGTCCACTCCGTGAGCACACCCCTTGGCTACGAGGCGAGCTTTGTACTTGTCGATTGATCCATCCGCATTCATATTCAGACGGAATATCCACATGCAAGGTAATACCTTCTTGTCGGGTGGTAACTTTGTAAGTACCCACGTGTCATTCTTCGAGAGAGAGAGTCATTTCTTGGTCCATGGCTCTTTTCCATTCCTGACAGTCTTCTCTTGCCATGGCTTCTTCATAGGACTGTGGATGTTCGAGTTGACCGTCTAGGTTTACTGTAGCCATTACATAGTCGTCGAAACGTACAGGTTTTTGTAACTTAGACCGATCTCGCAACCTTGACTCTTGCATTGGACTTTCTTCGCAGCTTTCCAATGTATTCTCCTGGATCTCATCTTCTTCGATGGATGACTGATTGAGTAACTCTGTCATTTCTGTCGTCTCTTTTGAATCGAGGTTAAATATAGGAAGCTCGACCTTCTTCTTGCACTGGTAGAGCTTTTCATGGAACTGCACATCTCGTGAGGTCATTATCTTGCTGTTCTCTTTTAGGTAGATGCGATACCTTTCGTCGCCATCATATCCCACTAGGTAACCTTTTACAGCTTTCTGATCAAGTTTTTTCCTCTTCTGACAGGGCACATGAACGAAACACTCTGACCCTACTATGCGAAAATGCTTGATCCTGGGCTTGCTGTTCATCCAGATCTCATAAGGACTCTTTCCTTTGAGTGATGATTTTCCCGTTCTATTCAGGATATAGACTGCTGTGCTGACCAGTTCTGCCCAGAGAGCTTGAGGAAAATTAGCTTCTGTATTGGCGTACTTGAAAGTTCTCGCCATCTCTACTATTGTGCGGTTATCACGTTCTGTCAACCCATTTTGTTGAGGGGTATATGGTACCGTCAGCCTCTGGATGATACCATTTTCTTGCAGTATTTTTCGAACCTCGACGTTATCAAATTCTCCTCCACCATCACTCAGCATCTCTTTGATGAGATGACCTTGATTTTTGGCGTGTGCAATTACAGCGACTAGGGCTTCTTTCACTTGTGACTTCTCTCTGAGGAAGCATACTAAACGGAACTTAGAAAACTTGTCTTTGAACTCAACGTAATACTTCTTTTTGCCAAAAGACTCTGTAAAGGGGCCAACAACGTCTGCAGTTATCAGCTCTCCTGGACTCGTGGCTTTCGTACCTTTGCCAAAAGGTAGACGATGCGACTTTCCATAAATGCATGGTTCGCATAGGTCCCTTTCTAGATTGACTGTGATGCCAAGCTTCTCTGCCATTATTTCTTTGACGTGTCTCTTGTCTTGGTGACCCCAGCGTTCATGATATAGTTGTAGCATCGCGCTTTGATCCATTACAACATTGACTGACTCTGTTGCTGGTCGAACTGGAATGACTGATGCTTTGTAAAGAGTTCCGAATGGCTTGCGGGTACCTGCTAGTATTCCCACACCATTTAACGTCAACAAACACTCTGTGACTCCAGACTCAAACTTGCTGTCTGGACGTTGATCATGAATGGTCAAAAGAGATATCAGATTCTTACAGATGTCTGGTACATACCACACATTCTTCAAAGTTAGACTCACTTGGTTGCTTCCTACTATTGAATCAAACATGATGTCCCCTTTACCAAAGGACACTAACTTCTCTTTACCGGCTGTGCTAATCAGAATAGGCTCTTTGAACCTTGTGAATCTTGTGTAGTAGTCGAGATATTTCGAACAGTGCTTACTTGCACCATTGTCTATCCACCAGCTTGCGCTACCTTCTTGAGCTTCGGAACTAATGTCGCATGCAAGAATTGGTAGTACTAATGCTATCTTGTTTTCTTCTCTCTTGGAATCTTCTTTCTTGGGATCTTCCTTTGCCTTTGGTCTGCCGGCTGCTATCCACTTTCTGCAGTCACGAACCCAGTGTCCTGGAATGCCACAATAGTTACATTTTCCATCTCGTTTCTTGGGGTTGAACTTTTTGGCTGCATGGTTGACTTTGGATTTACCTGCACCATTGGTGTTCACCACTAAGGCTTCTTGAGTTTGCTGATTAGATAATGAGCTCTGGACTTTGTTACTTCTCTCGAACAAGTACAGCTGCATCGTTAGCTCTTCAAAGGTTTTATCAGTATCTTTAGTAATCAGCATCCAACTTGCTCTAAAGCTCTCGTACTTAGAGGGCAGTATGAATAAAGCCTTACATATTAGTAGTAGGTCAGGCAACTTTTGAAGTTCCTTTGCTGCAAGTCCCAGGTTGACTTCATTCCACACATTCTTCAACTTTGTGAAATGAGTGGAAATGCTTTCTCCCTCCGTCCAGCTGAAGGCGAAGAATTCGTTGCAAAGCTTGAAAAGTTGGTCTTTTGCTGTGGCTTCAAACTCTAGATGAAGCGCTTCCCATGCTTCTTGGGCTGTTTGCTTGTCCATAATTTTGGCATACACATCCTCTGAGACTGATGCGGATATCATGGACTTGGCATAACTGTTTGCCTTGCGATACAGATCGCATTGTGCTTTGTGTGCTTTCTTGGCTTCTATGTCGGCATCTAACCTCAGTTCTTTTGGCTTTATGAGCTTTTTATCTATTACGTCCAGCGCACCTTCATGATAATCAAGCAGATCCCTTATCTTTCTTTTCCACAGAGGCCAGTCTTTTTCACTAGTCAGTGGATTAATATGCTTAGCCAAATCCATCTTTAATATGAATAACTCTGTTTGGCCCTTGGTTTTGTAACCTAGTAACTTCACTTTTGACTAACTTGAACTTTTGTACACACAAATGTGCCTTTAAAACTATTTTTTTTAACACTTGTACACGGCTGGGCCCATAACCTGTTGAGAATATTTTATTTGATAAACTAAATTTGTGTACATGTAAAAAAAACGTAACTGTCACTACTTGACTGTCTGTCACTTCTCACCTACGCTATCTAGTTAAATAAAATTAACATATTACTTTAATATGAGTTGAGCTAATTAAACTTTCTAAGTGGAACTAGTAATAACAGTCTGTTTCACAAACGAAACGTGTTTTGTCTTTTGAAACGTACATACAAATATTATTTTTATATATATTTATTAAATTTTTTATATTTATATTTTTTCCGGTATCAATTATACATATTTATTGTGACATTAATATATTTTTTGTACTTTTTTTCTCTTCTATACTTATTGGAATACTATCAAATAATAGTAACTGAAATTAACTTAAAATTGTTGACTCGTCCCACGCTAGTAAGTGTAATAAGAGATAATAAATTAACTTAAAACTGTTGACTTGTCCCACGCTACTATAGTGTAAAGGATCATATAAGTTATTATAAGTATTTTTTGATATAATAATATTAATAAAATAAACTTTATTTGCTCAACAGGAAGCTCAATTACAGGACAATATTGATTATTTATCATCAAATACGTGCATCGATACGTGCTCGTAAGTATATGAAAGTACTCAGCTTTAAAAAGAAAGAAAAAAAAGTAAACTTGTTACGTTCACCAGTTTAGACACAAAGTAGTTATTATCGCTCTATGTTTTGCGAAAAGATGACGTCCATCCTTCATTAAGAAACTGGATACAGAGTCGCTTTTGCTATATGTTCATTACGCAAACGTGCCATTGCCATTATTACATCATCCTCTGTAATTGGTTTGGTTCCAATAAACCGCAATTGAGTGTATGTATTTGATCAAGCTAAACTCGATTTAGGAAGATGACCACTGGATGTTATATTCCTATATTCCATCCTATGGTTTGTACTGTATTTGAAAAATTTGCGTATTTCCAAAGTTCATTAATATTGGTTCATTCTTGTATTTTGTCTATACACTTCTGTCATGGTTTGGTGGTATCACATTTCATTACTTTTCTAAGTCTACTAAATTCAGGGTTAGAGGTTACATTTTTACACAACTTCCATTTCCCATGATAACAATTTATCATTTTGATTTATTTCTTAATAAGAATAGAACTATCAATGATATTAAGTAAAATTACATAAAAGAGATAGAATGCTCGATCAACATCAGATGCGTTATTCAAAAATGACCAATTTACTTGTGCCAGATCTTGATAGAGTTCAAAATGCCTAAGTTTCTGAGAGTTATATCTAACATTATGTGCTGATAGAAATAATGCTTGGAATATTCACGGATATAGAAAGCATTTGAAGATAAATATTTTCAGTATATAAAGAATATTCATAATGATTAACACTGATATCGCAATTAAAATTTAGAAAAACGAAGTCAAAAGTTTATTGTCTACGTTGTAGATACCATTGTATTGCATAAATTCTGGAGATACACATGCTTAAAACCAGCAGGAGCCAAAGCTGTACAACCCCGAAAATCAGAAATCTTGAAGTTTCTTGGTATACTATTTCATTGGTGGTATGATAATTAATGCGAAAAATCTTCTGTGTAGTTTTAGCCTCTTAATCTTATCATTCGTAGCAAAAATATTTAATTTGCATAAAACACTATTTAGCTATTATATAAAAGAAACTGGTTATTAAAATTTTTAAATGGAGATATCATTAAATTAAAGAATCTAAATATTTGTTTGTTGAGGCAAGAAAAGTTTTTGTTTTTTTCTTATCATATATTTTAGTTGAAACTTATTACACGTCAATGTAGTGCTAACAGAAATATGTAACAAACTTCGAGGAGTGATACTGTGGCCTAATGTATGCATAAAAGTCTTAATGAAATTGATTTCCGAATAGTGTTTATGGTTTATATCAACTTTTTTTTATTATGTACTAATAAATAATGTAATTTACTAACAAATAACGAAAGCAAAAAGCGCCTGTCTTCCATTTCACCGCAACAACATCTCCATTGCAAGAATCTTAGAACTCTTGAAAACTTTCACATCGAAAAAAATATTTGCGGCAGAAATGCTGTTGTTGCTGTGAAATGGTGGAAGGGCACTTTGCTTTTGTTACATGTTTATTTGTTTATATATAATATAAAAGTGATGTACACGAAAAATGTTTCGTATCTCCAAAACCGTCCTTTTGCAAACCCATGTTCATTAAGACATTTCTGCTTATTTTGGATGATACCCTCGCAAAATTGTTACACATTTTTTAACGTTCCTCCTCGGTAGGAGCGGGTAAATCTATGTCTGTACTGATTTTACTCGAGCATTTGATACCATCGATCATATCATATTACCGCAATAATTTGATGCGTTTGGGCTTTCCAATGTTTCAATTAGTTTATATCATAGTTATCTGCAGGATAGGCATAATTATGTCTATTATAATGCCCCACACTTCAACTTCGGGCGTGCGGTATGGTCTTATTATGGGATTGATATTTTCGATTACGTTCATCAATGATCGATTCCATACTTTGTGCAGCATTAGCCTGCGTAGATGATCGTATTGACCATGTGATTGAATGCTGTAAGAATATTTAATTTTAATATTTACTGTGAGCAAATGTATCTTACACGAGGAAACATAATCCTTTAATACTTGCTTATTTTACCGATGGTGAATCTGTTGCATGTTTCAGAACTGTTACGAATTTAAATATTTCTTTTTAATCGCTTGAACCTAAGTAGTTCATATATTATATTATAGCATGCGCGCCCTAAACTACAATATAGTTCATTGATGTGATGTCCTTAGTCCATTGGCAGATCATTAAGAAAGTGCGAAGGATATTTCAAGGTTAAGATTTTTCGAATTTGTTGAAACGTTTCCATTGTTAAACAACATTTCCAAAAATGTAGCTGATTCACCGTATATGTTGTCTTGTATTAGCTTCCTTGTGCCACGTTTACTATCTTGATGTATTTTGTGCACCTAATGCTAGAATTAACACTGTGGTGATATTTCTTCTTTAATAGTCAATTTGTGCAAAAGACTTTTTTTTAAACTTTCCTATAACTAAATAGAATCTACTTTTATATGTTATGTACTGCATCACTTCATTTTAATTCATTTGCCCTGGGTTATTCTGCTGAATATACACATAAATATTATTATTATTATGATTAAGGAAGGCCACGCTTATAGTATGAAGAAAATTGAAATTTGACGTTTTTAATCTTTGTGTTATGTTAGAAAAGTAAAAGCACTTAATTAATTTTGAACTATCATGTTTACATGGTCGATATATTGGTAACATTTCATCTTTGTGAAAGAATGCCATCCTATCAGATCAGAGGAAAAGGGTAACGAACATTTGGAGTTCTAGAACACATTAAAGTGATTGTTCATCCATTAAATTGCTGGCTAATCATTTTTGAGACAGTTAAATGACAATTGGTAAATTTAGCACGTATCATTGGGTACTACAGCTGATCTCCGATTCCACCTTTGAAAAAGTTAGAATGATATATCATAATCTCATTCTGTAAATAAAATTGAATATTGGAAGCTTTATATTTGCTAGAAGGTACGGATAACTTGGTACCTTTATAAACACAGAAATTCCAAAATGAGCGCTAATAAATGAAAATGCAAAAAGTGTATTTAAATTTATTAACAGCTACATACTTAAGACATTGCACTTTTATTACCGTACATTCGTGTAGGTGAAGCGAATTGTTCTCGGCCTGACCAAGGATATAGTTTTATTTCTAGAGTATTTATTTTTTTTTACATAGTTCCCTTCGACGTCTATACATTTAGTCAGTCGCAATTTCGCATAACGAGATTGTCCGAAGTTTGAAATAGACAAAGATTGCATCGTCGTTGCAATTTCTTTCTAGTTAAATATATTTGTCGAATTACAGACAAGACACAAGAAGTCACTAGGGGGTAAGTTTGGCGAGTAAAACGTAAATTGTACTTGTTCAGTAATGATTGCATATATAATCCTATGATGCTTCTATATTTTTCAAGATAGTTGACGTGTAGTACACCACATGCGTTAGCCATCGTCTTTTCAATCGCTAAAACTGTTTTTGTCTTCATCAGAGCACTTAAATCAGCTTTTCCTCGCTACGAAGACTGTGTTATATTGTGTGTGCAATAATTAATCGATGTCTGTTTAATAGCTATTAAGAAGCGTAGAAATTCATTGTACATGTTTTGGAAATGGTCCAAGGACTACTTTAAAATGCTTGATGAATTGTTAGCAATTTCGGCACATATCTAGCTGAAAACTTTTTCGTGTATAAATGCTAATATAAAAATGTACACCGTCTATCCGGGGTCTTTACAATGTCGACAAGCTTCTATCTCACTGTATGTCGACAATTCAGCATATAGTTATGATCTTTTTCAATGATATCATCGGTTATAGACGATGTTGGCCTCCCAGATTCAAATTGTACTGCTTACTCCTTTATTATTAACTATTCATTAGCATTATTGTTAAAAATTGACCTAGTCTCATTTTCCATTTCAATTTTCTTAATTTAATAATTCTGCGAAAGTTATGTACTTGTTCAATGTACATTAATGAATTACATTTGGTAGATCACATGATCGTGACATCACAGAATAAACTTTTTTAATGCTTTAATTGCCATCTGTGTTCAAGACTATCCGATTATTGTACCTTTTCTTTATTCTTGAGCGACCCTACAGCCCATTAAAGAAAACTCTTTGATATATAAAGCAATGAATATCCTCGCCTTATATTTTCTTTTTTTTATCGTTATTGGAATATGTTTATTTTTGTCTTTTTATCTGTCCATTAAATACTACCGCACATAGTGTGCATATGATAACAAATACCAATTATAATAATGTATTCTATTCTTAATAATAATGTTTTTATTACGATAATTTCATTTGTAGCTTATATGAACTGCATAGAGGTAATAATATTCATGTACGTTCTACTAATGCTACATTTGAATGATATTTATTTTGTTATAACTAACTAATCCCTGTTTGCGATTCTACTAATTTCCATACCGGATCCCATTTGAATATTGCGTGCAATACAAAAGAATCCTGGGATTGAATTGTGCTTCTCTTTTATCTTTCAAATTATTATTCATTATTTATCCATTCATCACTCCATGCAATATTTTCTTACATAGCTCTCTGTTCGTTATTTTACTTTATTAGTTGGAGCACCTACTTTAAAAATCTCGTAACGTTCTTTGATTCGTCGCCAGTCTCATTTGCTTCGGTTCCTCTTATTATACATGTTCTAAAGAGTCATTTTATCTACATCATGTGCTCGTATTTGCTTTTGTAAAAATACCATTTTACATTTCTTGCTGTAATATCTCTTTCAAAATGATTAGTTTCATTTCAATTAACAAAATGTTGAACTATGAAACAGTTAATTAAAAAGAAATAAAATCCTTTACCACATCAATGTTCGTATTATGTATACATATTTCGACATCTAAGTTGTCGTTAGCAAAATTCACACAGAATAACTCCACACAACTTTCCCCGCTGGATACCAACACTCATTCTAATGTATGTTTGGTATTTATTTTAATATAGAAAATGTATGTAGAAATTAAGGTTAATCTTCGGCGTGATGCTATTGTGCATATTTGAACGAGCGAACATTCTTATGGCGTATTGCGTAGTGCGAGTGGAATAAAAAATTCAGGTCATTAGTATTTCCGGTATGTACATAATATTGTATAATACGTGAATATAGAAAATCAAAAGTGCCATACACCGAATCAAATAATTAATGTGTAAATTGCCTATTTGGAATTGATTATTCTTTGTATTTCTAGTTAAAAAACTTGAGGAGATTTCCAAGGCTGTCATCCTTATCGTTAAATGAGGAAATAAAAGAATTATCACTGCCATTATAATTTCAACAATTAAACTATCTTTTTCACGGTCTAAACTTGCATTAGAGCTATTACCTTTTACATTCTAATCTAAAAACTGTGGCATACAGTGAGTCTCTTATTTGGGGAAGTGCTTCTGGTTTATTGATAAATACCGAAATTGATAGCTTTTTACTAAAGACAGCTTACATTTGCTAGGTCGACATCTTTGTTCAATTTGTTCAACATGCAAAGGGTACTAGGAGAGTTTTGCAATATGACGCAACAATGAATCGTAGGACGCTGCTTGTTGCTGCATATTGAAACATGTTCATACGTGCATAGTAGCCGCCGCGCCATGTCGATGGGCTCAGTTATTCATTAGCAGTGAGAGTGTAAAGTGCTTGCGATATCATCGTGGTCACGAAATGAGATGAGGGCAGTTTTGCGTTATAATTTCGTGCGTGGTTGAAACATAGACCAGTGCTTCTAAGAAATGACTTTTACACTAAGTGGTGTTTGTCCATATCGCATAACGATATTCAGGTGGTATAGAGAATTTCAAATGGGAGGTTTAACTGTGGAGGATGCTGAGGGGCTGAGAAAGCCACGAACGTCAGTTACGGTGGAAAACGTTACTACTGTGAGGAAAATGCTTGGCGAGAACAGGTGAGTGACCTACCAACAGATAAAGGGTACTTCAGGCCTAAATGCACCAGCAATTTGTTCGATTTTGCATGATCATTTGCACGTGAAGATACTTTTTCTCTCTGGATGCCGCATCAACTGACTGAAGAGCAGATGACAAGACGTGTGACTTGGTGCCGGGAGATGCTAAAAAAGTATAATAAGGGACAATCTCGGTATGTGAACAACATCATGACAGGTGACGAGATTTGCCTGTACTATTATGATGTGCCGACCAAATCTCAAAACAAAGTTTGGGTCTTTGATAGTAAGGACATACCCGTAGTTGTCGGAAAATCCCGATCTGTAAAGAAGAAAATGTATTTTTCAAATCGAGTGGAATTGTGGAACGCGTCTTTTTGGACACACAGAAGACAGTCACAGCTAAGCGGTATACTGAACAATGCCTGCTTAAAGTCATTGGATCTATGAAGAACCTGCGACCAAAGTCGAGAATAGACACCTGGTTCCTCCATCACGATAATGCTCCAGCTCACCGCGCCAAAGCCTGCACCGAATATTTGACCACAACGGGATTGAAACTTCTCGACAGTCTAGGTCTTGCTCCCTGCGACTTTGCACTGTTCCCGCATGTGAAAATGAAGCTAAAAGGGAGGCGATTTTCCAGTGACGAGGACCTTCTGCGGGCTTGGGACAACGAGTGCGCTTTACTGCGTAGTAATATTTGGGAGAACTGCTTTAAAGATTGTTTTTTTAGGATGGAGAGGTATATTGAGTGTAGAGGAAATTACTTTGAAAAAATTAAATAAACAAAGCTGTATTCCAAAACTTTCCTAGTACCCTTTGTATTTATACTCACCTAGATGTTGAAAAATATATATTCGGCATTTTTAAATGAAGAAATAAGTTAATCATGTCAGCGAATATAACATATTATCATAAGGATAGATATTCCTGTCAATATATGTATGTATATCAGACTTATCTACAAAAATCTTCCTTAGTCTTCGAGATGTATGTATATGGTCACTTGCGTATAATTAACAGATCTCAGTAACAGGCTACGAAAGGTAATAAATTTTTCTTTAGAAATATCAAAATCTATTGTTTATAAGAAGCAGAAGAGCATCTCAAGCTTTTAGCGAAAAATATATACTTTTGAAATCAATGGAGTACTTTAAATACAAATGGACAGGATCAAATTTCATTGGCTTTAGAATTCAATATGACAAAACGTTTTCAAAACCGATTACGGAAGAATCAATGTTTTGTACTATTTTATTGCGTATGCAAATATTTCGATACCAACTGAATCCACAGATTTAAGTTTTTCTGCACGTACACGTAAAATTTTAGTATAAAATCCATATTCTTATTCAACTAGTTCATATATTTCTTCTGAGGGATTAAATCAGATATAGTCAGTTCCTGGAATTTATAAAAATCAAAATACAGAAATTTCAGTAATAATAATTATTAGAAATAAAGCATCTAATTAAGACGAAAAGTATTGTGTGCATGTTTTAATACTTATAGATCTATTCTTTTCGTAATGATTATAAATAACAAGTTAAACATGAATCTCAGAAAAAATATTACAAAACAACGAATATCTACAAATACTAAAATGAGCGACATTTCTTATTTTAAACAGTATATCAGGCAGTGCATTTAACCAAAGATACTATCAAATAAGTAAGGCATAAACTCATTTCTTACACGATGGGTTTTAGAAAATAGCTCTCAAGAGAGCGTATTATACTCCAAGAGAACAAAATGATACTCTAATAATAAAAAATAGTATTGGCTAACCTGGCTTTTGCTTTCATGAAGCAGCTTCAGTTTCTATGATTTAGAGATTGTGCTTTGGTTCACTCCAAGCACTTGAGCAACATTTTATTTTGTTCTCCCTCTTTCCAATTTTCCTATGGCCCTACGGGCTTCTATCTCTAATGCATCGTGATGTTTCCATTTTTGACGACAATAAAAATTGCATTTTTTTCTACTAGTCACTGACGTAAATTGACCGAAGAGCGTGTTAAGGAACACTTTCATTTACTCCAGCGGCGATCGCTTTACCGTATAGGTAATTCTGTCAAGGAACGTCTGTATATTCGTTTTCTAGTTTGAAACAGTACAGAAATATTTGTATCTGGAAGGCAGTGTACCGTTTTTTCGCATGTTTCGATATTGGAAATAAATAAAGAGCCGCTTTGCACAACATTTTCTAATTTATTTAGGAAAATTGACTGGGAAGACCTATTACACGAGATTTTTATTTTATTTTTTTAAGAATTAAAAAAAACTATATTTCTGAAACGAAAACACCAGAATAAAAGCCAACAAAAAAAAGGGGGAAATAAATTAAAGTGTCAGATTTTATAATCTATTTGACAAATCGAAATAGCAAATGTCTGTCTACACACGCTTTGGCAACTTTGTTGCCGATATGCAAGTTAGACGCGTTCTCGTTCTGTTGTTCAGTACATTCATGTGTTTTGTCATCTCTTATATGGACACCAAATTTACCGTCTGTATATCTGAGATAAGATAACATAGGTCGATGGATTGGTATACTTCCTAACTATCCTCCAATTAATTTACAACAGCAACATGATGCCTTACAAGTTGCTTGCAATGAGCTTCCACAGGAGTCCATAGAAATCTTATTAGAAATATTCGAGCGAATAGCAGAATGTATTCGTTTAGGTGGAGCAGCAACTCATTATTAAATTTTCTTCATAAAGTGTTAGTATTTTCCAATACAAATCATTTATTATACTCAATACAGTAAACGTGTTTTTTAAAATTTGGTGTAAAAATCTACACTCAATTCTTTGTTTTGTCACATAGTATAGTTTATCCGAGAGATAAGATTCAGTTAAGCTACATAAGGAACTCAGTAATTAAATTTATGTAAAAGGAAAAAAACGTTAATCTGATTTTCATGAATTTATGTTAGAATATTGACAAATGAAGAAACATTGAGTATTGTATATGGAGTTGTAGGTTATTGATTAATTACTTTGAAATTTTATGTAATTGCGTTAGGTTTGTGTTTGTGTTTAATTTGTGTGTTATCGGCCTTCGTCGTTATCGTTCTAAAGGTGCTGATGATTTAATCGTTAACATTGTCTCAGAATATTAGCAGGTTAGCAAGAAAAAATCGTGAAGTTCTAAACAAAAATTTGGATTACTATCATTATCTGTGTCAAAATGTTGTCATAATATTAATTGAATATTATTTAGAGACAAACTGTGTAGGAAATAAACTTAGAGATGTTGCATATCTAGGTTTTAAGTAAATATAATAATAACCACTTTGTTATATAATTTTTAAAATAGTGAAGTGATTCTTTTATGTACAACAAAAATTATTATTTGTTCGCTTTTCTATGCAAAGCCTTTGCACATTCACATGTCCATATTTCTTTGTATAGATTAGATGTCATTAAAATGCTCTCCATTTTAACAGAAATTAGAATTTTGACAACAAGGAAGTCTGTCAGAGCTGCAGTCAGGAACTACGGAATGTAGTCAGTCAATGGTATACAAGTTTTAGTAAAAATTGAATAATAAGGAAAGTGACAGAAGAAGAACAGACACCGGAATGCTATGATGAAATCTTCTTGTAAAAATCTGTATTGACTGATATGGAGGGACAAATTTAAAGTTGATTAAACCTTAGGAATCAAAGAAAGATCCGAATTCTTTTCATTTCTGATTTTGAAGCACGGCTTTTTATCAATACCACGTTAATCTGCAGTTTTCCGTTTAATAGACAAATAATATCGGACGTTTTTAAAGAAATCTTTATAGTTGTCTATCCCACAAAAATTGTATTGAGTTGATACACGGTCGGTTATCAGACATAGCTCGTCATTGTATTTAGTATTGAAAATAGATATTGTTTTTCTCTATAATTGTATTCCAGTGATTCGCGACAGTTTTTAAATACGTAGCAAACACCAGTTGAATAATATATTAATCATTATGTACATTTTCATTTGCTAATGGTTGTGGATAATGTGTCAAAGCTAGTGTAAATATTCAAGTAGTAATAAAATATGTAGTAAGTGTTTTATCTTATTTATTTGAACCAAAAGTTTGTCATCGCGACTGTTAGAAATACGTTCACTTCAACTCAACACAACTAACAACTTCAGTTTTAAAATTTGAGGGAATTTAAAATAAAAGATTTCGTCGTCGAAATACAGATTTTTTTACTATCATAATGTAACTTTTCGAATGCATTGTTTTTTCATCTATTCTTTTAAATTTTGTTGAAAATAAAAGGCAAATATATCAAAGTAGTATTATTTACTTAAAACATAGATATACAATAGTGTAAAAATTTAGTTAAATACTTGTAATAGCAAAAGTTGACTTATTTTATTATTTTGTATTCACTAAAATAAAAGCAAATTTATTGCTTCTCAGAGCTTTTATTATAAGTTTATACTGTAGTGTGTATGTAATCAAACATAATAAATAAATTAAAATAATATTATCTGATCGATAACTAATTACGTACTCTGTTGCCTATTAAATATTTATTACAAGTTTGGATAAGGCGTAAATCGAAATATAAAAGTTGATTTCGATTTGCGCTTTATCCAAATTTGAAACTAATATTATAAGTATAGCATAAGACAGGTCCCTGCTCATATAAAAGTATATTTTTGTATAGTTTAGTTTTAAATATTTAAGAATATACGTATTACAAAGTATTATTTTGTCCAAACTATCAATCATTGCGCCCCGTCTCGGCTATTGGAGAAACGAATACACAGTATAGTTTATTTAATAGCCGCTAGATGTCAGTTGTCTTCTGTTTTTCTTGATAACCGTCATATATTTAAAATGGCTACTCCACAGCAAAAATCATTTTGTGTTCTCGAGTTTGCGAAGTGCAATCCCGTGATTACAGTGCAAAGACGTTTCAGGTTGAGCTACCAAATTGATTGTCCGAATGGGTGGAACATTCGCAGATGGTATCAACAGTTTCTAGATACAGGATGTGTATGTAAAGTCCTGGCCGCCCTTGTGTTTCTGAAGAAAATGTTGCACGACTTCAAACTGCTTTCCAACGTAATTGTTCAAAATCAACTTGTTGTGCCAGTCGAGAGTTACAACTGCCTAAAACAATTTGGCCTGTTTTGAGACGTCGGTTGGTTATGAAGCCGTACAAGTTACAGTTATTACAAGCTCTGCGTCCTGATGACAAACAGAAACGTGTTTTGTAACGAGACTCATGATGCTATTGATAATGATAACACAACGCATAGTGTTCAGCGATGACGCGCCTATCCATGTTAGCAGTCTGGTAAACAAACACAATGTGCAAATTTGGGGTCTACAGAACCCACATGCAGCCATTGAACATGTACGAGATTCACCTACAATCAATGTGTGCGATATCCCGATCATCTGTTTACGGCCCATTTTTCTTTAATGGAAACACGGTTAACGGTCAGCAGTATCTCGTTATGTTACAAAAATGGTTGCTTCCGAGCCTACACACTTCATTTTTTAACAAGACTGGGCACCCCCTCACCGAATATCTGAATAAAACTCTACCATACCGTTGGATTGGTCGTCAAGGAGCTGGCGACTTAGCATGTCTCAGCTGGGCTCCACGGTCACCGGATTTGACACCCTATGACTTCTTCCTGTGGGGTTTCATTAAAGGCAACGTTTATATACCACCATTCCCACAGAACCGGGAAGAGTTGAAGAACCGGATCCGTACTGCCATAACATCAGTAATGAAGGACATGCTTGTCCGAGTATGGGAGGACATATTGAACATCTGTCATCTGAACTTGAGGAGTTCATAAATATGTATGTAAAGTTTCATATTTGTATGTTTTAAAGTTTAATAAATATATACATTCGAAATACGTATATTCTTTTTGAAACACACTGTATTTTAGTTCACTGCATTTATTTATCATTATTTTGAGGATTTTAGAATCAATTACATTTATAATGTGAAAATCGATTATAGGTTTCAATATTATAAACACATTTAATGTCCTAAACTATAATACTTATTAAAATAATATTAATACATATCGCGTAGCAGTCAAATATTTCAGTAACAATTGTGAATAGCTGGATAATATTAATTTTTATGTATAATAATAAACTTTTTAATTCCTGTCTAACCAGAAGTGTATAAAACTATATATTTTTTGTTACGATTAAAAAGAAGAAATTTTCAGAAAATTAACAATGAACTACGTGTTCAGGATGTCAATAATAGCAAGAACATTAATACACCTTTCTGAATGGAATTAGATAATTATTTCAAAATGGTCACTTCTTTCTTACAGATACGTACTTGCTCGTTGTTCCCGCGCCTGTAGATATTTAACTCTGTAGTGTGTTATTACCAGAGCGGCGACGAAAGTGGCAATACCATAGGCGGTACGCTAGAACGGGCAATTGGTGCGCAGTTAATGAGATCATTCACATCAAATGCAATACGGTTCACGGTTAGTGTTTATAATAACTTCACACAAACATGTCGCGAAAGTCTGTGCCGTTTGCTACGTCGGTTAGAAAATACATAGCAGAATTTCCCGATTTAAAGTATCGTGGATGTGCAGTATTGTGTTTGGTTTATAATAAGCGACTTATAATACGGAAGAAAGACAATTGTAAAAAACATGTAAACAGTGCAATACATAAACTGAACAAAAGAAATGAAATACCTTATGCAACATTCCTTTATGATTTTTTATTTATGTTGACTGCATGTAATTTGCCGCTTCGTTTAATCAGCAAACGCCCTTTTCAAGTGTTCTGGAATAAATATCTGCCAAATTATAAATTAGCTGCAAGAAGAACTTTACAGAAACATTTGCCGCGTTTAAGAGAGAGGCTTGAAAATATAGCAAGAAGAGAATTGCATAATAAAAATGTGTGGATTACTGTAGATGAGACTACTGATTTAAAAAAAATAGTATAATAAACGTAATCGTACGTATTTTATCAGCCAACACATTTTCACAGCCCTATTTGTTAGCCTGTAAACGTATAAAAGCATGTACTGCGGCAAATATTCGGCAAATAATAATGAACACCCTAAAGAAATTTCACATTCATAGTACTCAAGTCTGCATGCTTGTAACAGATGGTGCTGCTACTATGTTACTACTCGGACGTTTACTAAAAGTAACTTTTCCTAAATTAATACACATAACTTGTGTACTGCATGCTCTTCATTTAGTTGCTGAAAATGTTAGAAGTAGTTATAAAAACGTTGATCATTTGATTGGATCCACCAAACAAGTGTTTCTTAAATCCCCTAAACGACTTAAAGAATTTCATAAAACTTGTCCAGATATTTCGGAACCACCGGAACCCATTCTTACACGATGGGGCACGTGGCTAAATGCAGCTTTTTATTACCATAAGAATTTTCACAAAGTTAAATCCGTTATATCAAAATTTAGGCCAACCGAATCCCAAGCAATCAGAGACAGTCAACATCAATTTGAAAATCTCCAAATTCTGGAAGATCTGCATACAATATATAACAATTACCATCCATTAGTAGAAGCAATTACAAAACTTCAAAACGAAAACGATTCGCTGCCCTTAGACGCATCACTATGCATAGTGCAAAATGTGACCGCTCATTTGCATAGTTTAACTGACGCTGCTGGTGTACGAGCTCATCAAAAATTATTAAGTGTTTTAAAAAAAAATCCGGACTTGCATGTTTTACGAACTATTTATGACAAATGTGCAAATAGTGAGGCCTTAAATTACATATTACTAGGTAAGCACTAATTGTGTAAGAATAAGTCTAGACACGGCACTGCTACGGACACTTTCGCCACAGTTTATAATTTACACTTAAACACCAACCGTGAACCGTATTGTATTTGATGTGAATGATCTCATTCACTGCGCACCAATTGCCCATTCTACCGTACCGCCTATGGTATTGCCACTTTCGTCGCCGCTCTAGTTATTACATACAAAACTTATCAAGATTAAACATGTTGCTTCGTAACTTACAACATATTAATTGTTCGTCAACTTATTACAACTATTGACATGTAAAATTTATTTCATGACATTGTTTTTGGAAAATTATATTTTATTAAAATGGTAGGATTTCTTGACTTTCATTCACTATTTTTATGAAACAAACCTCCACATGTAGTACATTACTGATTTTTTGAAAAAATGTTCTCTTCAATGAAAATTAAAAAAGTATGTTTTTAAAATAGAAAGTAGCGAACACCTCTGCTTAAATTTGTGAGGAAAGTAATGCGTTTTCATAAATAAACTTTATATTAAAAGGTAACAAAATCCATCATTTTCACTGTGTACGCATTATCTGTTAATTCCCGTGTTGATAATACGTTAGTCGAAAGGTTAGATGTGTTATGGTCTTAGCTATTTTAAGAATTTCGAGTTTATCTTGATTAATTCATACGCGGGAATCGAACAATGGAATTATGATAGATTTTAAAATTTTAATATCGAACAGAGCGAAATTTATTAATAAAATTTCGCTCTGTATCTTATAGTAGAAAGAAGTTGGTAATTAGAGTCTCCTGTAAGGCAATCTTTTTCACGTTTTGAATCCTTTATCTCAGAATATTATTAAAGGAAATAAAGTAAAATTGGTCATCCTAATTATTGTATTTATTAAATCAATTCTTTAACTTTAAAAGCAATACAAATAAACACAAAATGTATAAAGAGTGAAATGTAAAATATGTTATGTTATTTTATAATTAATGAATATAGCAATTGAATAGAATAATAAATATTTGTGCAAATTTCTAAACTTGGAGAATGCTTTGCAAATTCCAATTTATTTCCCAAACTAGGGCTTTGAGGATCAATATGTATTAAACATTGTAAAATTTATTGAAAGCAGCTATCCAACACTAGTAAAAATTTAAGTAAGTTTTGAGTCGTTGTATAAGTTATGACGGATTAATGAGTATTTTCTTCATTTTTATTTTACTGTTTTAATTCCTTAATGGAAAGAAGGTGTATAAGCTTCTAAGCGAAACATTGCTTAAAGTATAGGATAACAGTGCCCTACAAGAGCGTCAATAAGCGCAACGGAAATCCAATGATGGTGATTTTAATCTCAACGATGCTCTTGGACCAGGGAGATCCATTGAGTTTTATGATAAAATAAGGACGTTGATTGAGTTGTATCCACGACACATTACACGATGCATAGCAGAAATATTAATTGTCCATTATACAAACTTTCATGACACATGAAGAAGCCAGAAGACGTCAGCAAGCTTGATGTTTGGGTTTCTCATTAGTTCAAAGAATTTCACTGACGAGTCCTACAAATATCGATCATAATTTTCTTAAGCGTAAGAAAAACGATAGCCAAATTTTCACCGCGAACGTCATGGAAACCAGACGATATCAGAGGGAAGTTATCTCAGTACGATGGAATTTTAAGATTAATTCAAGTGTATACTACTGGCAAGTGGATAATTTTAATGAATATATTATCCAGAAACGTCCAAAGATACACATCTACCAATTATTAGTAAGACAATCATGACACAACGTAAACCAGTCTGTTGACATTTTATTTTCGCCATGCCCATTGGATACTACTCAGCAATCGCTCTATACCCCGTGCGATATCTTGGAAGGACAAGCACGTTAAATGCCTTCCGATAACCTAAACTCACACAGGCAGTGCTAGCGACCTTCCATTACAGACGTAGCATGTTACATTTCAACTTGTGAAAGCACAATAACATCTACTGCTGCAAACAAAGCGCGACTACCTTCTCATTGACTTAAGTCGTATTGCGGTAAAATTATTGTACACCAAAAATTTCGCTAGTGAAATATATTTTTAATATGTGCACTTGTGAATAAATTCTGATAGTAAACTTTCAGGTTTCAGTGAGTTTCATACTTTACTTACTTTATAGACATCACGTTCTGAAACCCAAACTATTATCACTTTTTTGCGACCACTGAGATCATTCAGAGCGCGCACACAATCCCATTCAAGTTTAGAGTTTACCCGTATGTAATCTAATACATTTAGCAGTCAGATAGAATAATTCTCGTGTAACTTTCCTCACTATATCTATTAGTTTCTCCAACACAATTATGGAATACTGCTATTTTCTCTTCAAATACCGTAATATCTTTATTTAGGCTCATTTTGATTATTTAAATCTTAGTACCAAATAGATTCCGCTTGTAGAAGTGAACCGTTTTTTCATTCCTATCCATTTGGTATAATTATCTTACAGTTCTTATCAGAGTTGAATTTGTGACTAATGTTATCATTCGATGGCCTCAGATGTCCTAATGACACAAAAATCATTATTATTTTACAATTTTGCAAGTAATTCATAGTCTTGCCATATATCTAGAAAGATTGAATTATTATATTTCGAAATATAGTTGTTGGTTGTAGAATTCAGCAGCTCTGAAGACCTTTTGCAGTACATTTGCCCCTAATTCTGATTTATCGAAGTGTGCTCAAGTTCCATCTGTGAATACAGTTACTAACTCAACACCTTTTTCAACCTGAACACAGATTAATGCCATGCTTTCATCTTTGTTTGCTTTCGATCAACATTTAGGCATTTGGAGATTTATTTTTTAAAAATTCTTTTCGAATCCAACTTGAGTCCTTCCCAAATAAAAAACGCAAACATCATAATTATCTTTTTAACGAGCTTCATAGTTTTAACGCCAGATTAAACAGCGAAACTAGGCTTCTTTCGTCTTCACAAATCTCTCCCAATTTTGTCTGAATTTGCATTAATTTTTATCCAATTTATCTTAGCGATGATTTATCTTAAATATCTTCATTCAATCAATTTACTAAGTAAGTACCTTTTAGCATTATCTACAAAAAAGTTACATGTTTCTGCTATAAACTTTACTACTGGTTATTGAAAATCATACCATGAACCAAACATATTTTTTAATCACGATGGAATATATTCACAAGACTTCCGAATTTAAAATAACGAGATTGATTTTTAATTATTTCTTAAAAAGAATAGAATCATTTCATATATCGGTCGATTTAAAACCTCTTGAAGCGACAAATTCTCTTTCCAGTTTTCGAAATCAATTTTACATATAGTAGTCAAACGATTATTGCGAAAATTTATTTCCTTAGATACAAACTTTCAACTTTTGTATATTAAATTTTCTATTGACTACAAGAAAGAAATGGATTTATAGTTTTCAAGCTGGAAACAGCAGGCTCCTACTTTAAAGAGAGGTATTTGAAAATATATAAATTATACTCTTTTATAAAATGCATATATATATATATATATATATATATATATATATATGCATATTGTATATTATTTATTGCTCTGAAAGAGGTCTTATACGATTCATGTTACATAAACTGCTAGGAGTCACGAGGTGTTATTTTTAAGTTTATATTCTCTGTTGTAAAGATTTCTTCGGGGTACTAGTGTATATAAATAATAAATCTTAGTTGTAACTACAAAACAATTTGGTATATTTACATTATATTCATTACATTTTTCCATACCATGTATCAATTTACAGACATGCATTATTAATTTTTTCTATCGTTTTTGTAAAAGAAACCTTTTCAAACATTATCATTTACGTTCACTGTTTTCGACAGAGAAAGAGGAGGTGATGTAGCACCAAGCTTTGTCGTTAATCAATACTGTGTAGTTTTAATCGCAAGCGAAAGTATTTCTAAAGAACGTTAGTCTTCGACACAAATCAAACACAAAAGAGATCACTAAATTGCCTTTGTTTAACCACAATTTAACTAAACTCACACTTTGTGTTACATGTAATTAAACTGTAAACAACACACATCGAAGTTTTACTTAACTACAAAGCAAACCACACACATGCACGAATTAACTCGAGGAGAAAGAGTAAGATCCTCCAATAAGTCCGTTCGATAGAGTATTAGCCTTTTTTATAGTGATTGTGTTACAAGTTTTATGTCTTTTCCTATAAATTGATTTTAGAGGAAACGCGAGGACTTCGTATTTTTAGTTAATTATGTTGAGAAAAGGAACGAAGAACAAACAAGCTGAAAGAGAAGAAAAAAGAGTTACGAAAGTTCAAGTCAACAGATTATTATCCCCGTTTATATTGTGTCCAATTTGTTAGTAAGTTGCGTGTAAAGTTCCTACTATTGTTGGAAGTTTGATGATGGTGACTCGTAAAAATTATTGTATTCTCCTAGTTTGTGGGAACTTGCCCTAATTAGAAAAAACATAAATATCCAACTAAGAGGGTCACTAATATAGTTTGTACGGTTGAATTTTTGGGAATCTATGTTAACACTGTTATTTTTATGTACGTATATTATGTACTTAGAATATGTTTTACATGGACAGAATTTCTGATTAAAATGTTAAAAATTAAGTTCTCGCTGTTTTTTTCGATGAAAATGCAACTTTATTGTGAAAAAATGTTTACAAATGAATCACTCAAAATATTGCCCATCGCTAGCGACAACTTTTTTCCATCTTTCTGGCAGAGCTCGAATACTGTCACGTACTGTTCGTCTTTGAGGCTATCCACGAATCAAGCCATTTTGAGATGTCTTCATATGAGCAGAACTGCTGATTAGCCAGACCATGTGCCATCGAACGGAACAAGTAATAATCGGACGGCGCAATATCTGGGGAATATGGCGGGTGGGGTAGGACCTCCCATTTGAGCGTTTCTAAGTAGGTTTTAACGGGTTTGGCAACGTGAGGCCGAGCGTTGTCATGCTGTAGAATCACTTTTTCGTGCCTCTGCTCGTATTGTGGCCGCTTTTCGCGCAGTGCTCGGCTCAATCGCATCAATTGAGTTCGATACCGTTCCCCAGTGATGGTTTCGTTCGGTTTCAACAGCTCATAATAAATAACACTGCCCTGGTCCCACCAACTACACAGCAAAACCTTCGCAGCGTGAATATTCGGCCGAACCGATGACGTAGAAGCATGATCGGGCAGGCCCCATAATTGTGTTCTCTTTGGGTTGCTGTAATGAATCCATCTTTCATCACCCGTAACGATGCGATGAAGAAAACCCTTTCTTTTTTGCCGCTGGAGCAGTTGTTCACATGCGAAAAAACGACGCTCAACGTCTATTGGCTTCAAATCATAAGGAACCCAAGTTCCTTGTTTTTGAATCATTCCCAACGCATGCAATCGCTGGGCAATGGCTTGGCGGGCAACTTCTAATGCTGAAGCACGCTCTTTTTGCATTTGGCACGGATCCTCATCGAGCAATGCCTCCAATTCAGCGTCTTCGAAGGTTTTATGTCTTCCTTCACGCGACGGTCGTCAACATCGAAATCACCGTCTTTGAAGCGACGGAACCAATCACGGCACGTTGTTTCACTTAGAGAAGCATCTCCGTAAACTTTTTGGAGTTTTCGATGCGCTTCAGCCGCCGTTTTCTTCGAATGAAAGAAGAAAAGCAACACTTCCTGCAAATGACGATTATTTGGCACAAAATCAGACATTTTCACACAACCAAAAGTATATGACGCAAAAACATAATCACTAATGTGTCAAAGCGGTTTGTTCACCATATGTCTAAGCTTGGTTCATGACGTTTTGGTTATGTCACAATCGAGCAGCACCTACTACTGGAGCCATCTCTTGAAAAACAGCGAGAACTTAGTTGCTCACCTAATATTACTAGTTTATAATATATATGTATTAATTATATATGGAAAGTTTAGTTTTAATCATTTTAATATGTGTTCTAAATTTTAAGTCATTCGTAAACGGTTTTTAAATATTAACTTAGTTTTAATGCAAAACTAAATCGAACATAATATTGAAAGACCGTTTATCTGATTGATATAAATTTAAAGTAGATACTGAAAAGATTAAAACACATTATTTCTATTCTTTTAGTGAAATGTCATTGAGAAATTTACTTTACTTAACTAAGAGTAAAATATACCAATAAAATGAATTTATTTACAAATAAAGCACATGAAAGCACATAAGATTTAGGTCCGAGTCTGAGGCTCGATTCGACTTCGGATCTTCAGATGTCTCAAATAAATCGGATCAAATCTAAACGACATGCTATCAGATTTCGGACTGGTCTCCACCAATGCTAACTTGATTCGGAACTAGTTCGTGTTGGAACCCAATCGGTTCCATTATACGATCATCATATGCGAATATGACACTTTGCAATGAAAATACTGAAAATAGCGTTACTTATTTATTATTAATTAATAGTTTTAAATTCATTGTTGCTTAATGGACGAAGAATGATGTTAAAATATAATGTGGTGTTTATGCGAATGATTAAAATCATTTAACGTTAAAACAAAACTCTATGCTCTCTGCTTATGTACATAGTTTGGGGCAGAGAAAACAAAACTTTTTTAAAATAAAAAGCCTACTATTTTAGTAAAATTCATTTATTTTATCCTTCGGCTTCAATACAGGTTTTGCACAGTCAATTAATATGCCGAAAGAATTTTTAAGTTCCTCTTTAGAGATGTCCTTCAAGAGCGCTGTCGACGCCTTTTTAATAGTTTCGACGTCGACATAACGCTGTCCTTTCATCGGCAAATATAGTTTTGAGGATAGATAGAAATCACAACAGGTAAAATCCGGTGAATACTGTGAATGGTTGATGGTTAAAATGCCATTTGTAATTAGATAATTAGTGATAAGCGTCGAGCGATGAGATGGTGCGTTATCATGTAACAAACGCCAGCTGCGATTTTCACGATATTGAGGGCGCACACGACGAATATGCACCAAAAGACGCTTCATAATACTAAGATAATATACAGCACTGACTGTCTAACTAGTTGTTACAAACTCTTTGTGCACTATACCTTTGGAATCATAAAAACACATCAACATTGTCATCAGTTTCAACTTCTCCAAACGAATTTTTGTCGGTTCAGAGGTTTGACACTTGGTCTCTAGCTCATATTGAAAACTACACGTCTCGTTGTCGGGTACAATAGAATACGTGAAGTTTCCGCCCTTTTTTAGTCTTTAATCAAGTCTGTACAATGTCGAATTCAGTTAGCTTGTATGGTAGAAACCTTCCACAAATCTTTCTCATTCCAAAATGTTGTGTCAAAATGCGATAAATTGAATCTTTAGAAATATTTAATTCCGTTCCCACGCATCGCAATAAGGATGTCGGCTCATTTATGATAAATTCACGCACAAACTCGACGTTACTTTCCGTATCCACAGATTTTTTTGCACCGGATGTTCGTCGTCATTCATGTCTGTACAACCATCGTTTATACCACTCATACGCACTCGTACGTAATAAACACACATCACCATATAATTGTTTCATCAAATTACACGTTTCAGTAAACGATTTACCGAGTTTATAACCGAATTTGATAATTGCTCTTAGTTAAAAATTCATTTTTCGACCAATGCCAAATACACAGTGTTATTTTATGCCCAATTTCTCTGCTTCTAATGATACAAATGTCATGATATTTTGACATAATATTAGTGAAATATCTACTTTACCGACGCATATTTTTTTAATAGATGGCGCCACTAAGAATTACTATTTTAAAAAAGTTCCGTTTTCTCTGCGACAGTGTATGTATATATAAGTATATGTTCAACATAATGAAAGCTAGATTTATTTCCAAAAAATATATAAGACTGATTAGATTTTATATGTAGTAATTTCATCTTGGTTATAGCTGCCATATAGTTAACTAATAGGCTTGAGTAACACAAATATCTTTATTTAAACCCTGAAGTTTTATTTAATGCGAAATGCTATTGTAGCTATATACAGCAAAATATACATACATATACCATAGATAAACAAATGCTATTGGAAACAAACATAAAAAATGTATTTTTTATAATGTAATATGTAAATTAATGCACACCAAAAATTTATCGAGAAAGCATAATAAATTAATAGAGTTTTACTTATGATGACAAATAAATTATATGCATTGACAACAATAATCTGTATTTGAAATGTTTTTATGTAGCAAGTTCCTGATACATTATTTTTATATTAATTCTTTATATACATATTTAGATAAGTAACCCCATTATTACGTGTTCGTGTATTATTAAAATTATTAAAGATTAGTTTTTACCTATACAGATTGAGTTACTTACATAAAAATTCCAATTTTTTACAACCGTTATTTTTAGTGCTGAGTTTGAGTTTATTGTTTGGGTTTATTCTTTGACTTTAATTACATTTAAAATTCTAATTAGAATTAGTCAATTAATTAGTTTCTATATATTTCGAAAATCGGTTCGGGTCGAGTCCCAAATTTATACGGAAGCACGATTCGGACTTCAACTTGCTCTAGAAATTTGTCACGGTACTTTTCATATAATTCACATCTCTAGTACACGTAAAAGGAGTAGAATTATGATTATTCTGATAATAGACTATAGACATAAATATCCTCGTAGGATTACGTATTTCTTTTTAGCAATTCATAGCACGATATTTCATTTAAAAGTTACGCTTTTCAAGATTTGTTAAAGGAAGAAGTTCTGACACAAATTTTCCTAAAATAAATGAAGAACGAGTGTTGGAACCTGGCACCTTATACCTTAAAATATTAAGTCAACGTTCATTACCCTAATTGCGTCCGTGAATCGCAGGGTACTGTTAAATTGGTATTTGTATTATGAGAAAACACAAGCACTGAAATAAAAACATTAATTCGACACTTATGTACAAGTTTGTTTTTGACGCAATTTTAAATTTCGCGATTTATGATATCGTTCTTTGTTAATGGGACTGCTTAAACTTAAGAAGAGGATAGTTACTGAAATCGTTGTGTATAATACGGTTGTTCATTGAATTCTGAATGAAAATAAATGCATTTGCATTTAGTAAAACTTGGGTACAATAAAAATAACTATTAAAGTTTAGATGTCGTTCTAAGAGTATTCAAAATAATCAAACTGAGTAAAAGCAGCTCTCAACACTGGCAAAAATTTGTCTAAGTAAATTTTGGGTTGTCAGAAAAGTTATGACGCATTAATGTGTATTTTCTTCATATTTTATTTTTCTCTTTTAATTCCTTAAAGGAAAGAAGGCGTATTAAGCTTATAACATGTAATAAAATTTTATTACATAGTTTGAGACTTAATAACAGAAAGAAAAAACAAGTATACAAAAAAGTTTCTAGTTGAGTGCGATCAAATGAAAGAATCTTCTATTCAAATTATAAAGTTTTACTATGTGCAAATCTCCTAATACACTAAAGAAATGCGCGTCTTTGACCCACCAATATGAATGATTAAGAACTAGGAAATTTTACAAATTAGTCAAAGTGCATCATAAACTAATAGAAATTTTGAATAGTCGGAAACACAGGAACAGCTTAAGCTAATAAGCTAATATTGTAAAATATAAACATTGTAATATTGACCAGGTGACAGACTAAAAGGTTTTGCTGAAGAATATAGTATGATATCACAAAATATATAATACATAAATATTCAGGTTTCCTGAACAACGAATAATGTATTTCCACAATTTAGGAATTGTGTTAGATGCAAAGCTTATAAAATTCAAAGCGTACATTTACTGGCTACTTGAAACTTGAATAAGCATCCATGATTCGTTATAAAAATTAAAATTACACAATATAACGTTGTTCTTTGAATAAATTTTTCTTTTCAAGTTTTTAAGGTACCTATTCCTTTCCTCTACAATTCACTTTCATATCACACTATGATTCTATAATAAGTTTACAAATGTTTGCTTTCTTTGTCACTTTCCTTGATCTAATTAAATGCTCTAATGTTACCATACATAATTTAGCCCTCGCATGGCAAAAATGCTATTGATCTTGACATGAACTTAAACAGACTGATTATATGACAAAAGTACGCATTCAGCAACCGTAAACATCTTGGTCTTAAATTGAGAAAAATGTATTGGATTATTGGTCGTAAATCGCAACTCTTCTTAGAGAATGAGATTTTATTATAACTGAATTATTTCGAAATCAGACTAGACAGGCGAATATATTTTTTTCCGAAAATAACCGCAATTGCTCTATTTTAAAGAAATTGGAGGTGGCAGCGCTTAGAAAAAGATCGAATTATACAGTGTTAAGCTTAATAATCTAAAAATTTTACATTTTGTTCAATAAAAATTAAGATACGATGCATTTAAGCGACAGTAGTTGCGTAAAATGAATAAGAAATAAATACTTTGCATTAAATTCCGTAAAACATGAAAAAAATAATTCTTTGCCACAATAGTTTTCCACTGTCTACGTACTTCAACAACTTAGTTGTAGTAATTTAATTAATAACAATCAGAGTACTGGCACACACTTTTCACAAGTATATCACTTTGTTACCAACATTTTAAAACTAATACAAATTATACCTAATTATTATCAACGTATGTATACATAAGGATATAGTACAGTAGTAATAATTCTACAGGTTAATTAGATTAAATTTGGTACTAAAAACGTTAAAAGAGATACAAAAACGCACCAAATGCTTATGGAGATAATTGTCTATTGCAGTTATTGAGTTACGTCGACTGTTTTGAGGAGGTTGAGAGTATTCTGATAACAAAAAACATTCAGATATAATCGAAAAACTCCGTTGAAGATAAATTCAACTTTGTTCTATATCAATTGACGGATAATGAAAAATTACCCAATTGGGCATTACAAAGAAATTATTAGGAAATATAAACATGCAATTATGAAACTCTGTTTTGTTCATTTATATTTATATGTTCAGTTCTTTCCTAAAAATTAATATCATGTATACTTTATCGGCAGGAAAATATTATCAAAATCAATTTTTGAAAGTCAGAAAATTCTAACTTCATATATTTTGCCTTGCCTATATGTATGTAAATACATACGTATGTACATGTAACACCCGAAAATCAATGATACCGCATATTAAATAATAATATTGCGATGATATGTTTATATGACTGTTATTCGATGCGATTGCTTTGCTTGAATAAATCGTGTTTTCCATGAAACCGCTCATTTAAATGTCTGCCTGCACGTAAATCTCAAACGCCACTAGTCGAGAGTAAATTCAAAGCGCGCAATTGAGCTGCGCGTCAATGTTCAGATGCGACAATTTTCATTATGTACAGATGCTTCAACTTCCATTCACATATTTCGACCCGCGCAATTTAAACTGCCCGATTTGAAAGCCTCGTTCGGGTTTTTTGATATACGAATCCTGTACAGAGCTCTTCTGACCCATCAAGCTCTACTTAGAGGCCTGAGTAAAATGTCTCAGTTAACGTGGGTGAATTATTTAGATATAAGATTGTAATTGGTTTTTGCCTATTTAATATTTTTGCACATACATTTTTATCATACATTAATGGCACTTTCCTTAATTTTTAATTGCTGCAATAACATATGTATCTTATTGTTTTAATATTAAGCATAATTTTGTAATTCTCCACTGTATAAAGGCTGCCAACAATTTTTAATTTGCTTTTGTCCAATTTTGTGATTTATTTGTTACTTCACACACAGTAAAATGAAACGTGCTATTTAAGTTTTACATATAAGATGATTCATTTTCGAACTCCTAAGGTGAGGATCGAAAATTATCACGCTTATTATTATATAGCGGGTAAGTTTAAATTTGGTAAAGAAGATAAATTGTATGGCTGTTATAAACCTGAAAAGAAAATTGATTTACGACCAATAGCGATAGAATTTTTTTAAAAAAACGAAGAAAGATCATTCTTCTATTACCTTTATTTGGCTTTGCAGACAAAATTAAAAACTCATTATTCAGTCTACTTCTGGTTCTCTATCTAATGAAGTACTGCATACGTTTATATGACGTTACGTTCTTTCAGGGCATCATTTACTTTACTATTTCTTATGAGCGCTATATTGGACCCTAACACCATAGAAAGATATATTTTTTTCTGATTACATTCATGCATAATATGCTGACGAACAACTTTTTTTAGTTCTCGAAGAATTCTATTTCAAATACATAAATGAAACTTACAATCACAGTGGTTATAAAATTTCAAACTGTCAAATACTCCAACCATTATCCATTAATATTATTAAAATTTCGTACACCAACTAAGAGAAGCGAGATATGTCAAATGTTTCATTGTTTCCTATTCATCAAATCCAAATAGAACAGTAACGAGTAGAATATATGTACTATTTTGTACTCGCTAATGTAACATCAATTTTTTGGATCTCGACAGAAACTTAGTCGAGAATGGATTGTTTGCCAGACGACATAACTGTTTATTTTACAAATGGTAAATTAGAAATGTATTAAGGTTGTATCTACTTTTAAAGTAAATATTAATCAAAATATGTTTCAATCATACAAGATTTAGGTTAGATATAGTTTACAACCTGTTAACAATTTCAGATGACCAGATTACTTATATTAATTAGCTTAGAAAACAATTTTTTAAACAAAATCGAATGGTTAGATGAATCTAAACTTACCAATTTTGGAATGTTTAGCAGAAATACGGAACATTACAAGATAGTACTGGATCCCAGAAGAAGTAAAGCAAGGATATCACAACATTGTTTTAGATTAAACGTTTGGATGATCATTTTGAAAGACCGTTTCATAGGTCCATTTATGTACGAAGAATGGCGAAAAATGTAACAATCTGCTTAATGCATATACATATATCTAACGTTCTAGATAACGATATTCTTCTGCATCAACTTCGGCTTTATGGCGGCAACAAGATGGAGCAGCAGCTTGGACTGATAATAATGGAATTGTCGAATAGCCTCGGGACTTAAGTACATTCGATTATTTTGTATAAATATCTGTTAAAGATAAAATTTATAGAGGCGATATCCCAAAAAAGCCATATAAAGGCTGTTCTAAATGCACGAAAACGTCCGTTGTTGTGAATTAATAAAAATAGCCAATTATTTGAACTTATTTACTTTCATCAAACTCTTCGTAACATGTGCTACTTTCATTGAATACTTATCCATTCAAATTACATCTTTTGCCACCGCACCACCAACTTCTCGGGTTGCGAAAAAAATCCGAGAGGGACAGATCTTGCAAATAAGCTACTGCGAAAGCAGTTCGAAATGTATCTCATGAATTTTTGCTATTAAAGTAGTAAACGTGTTAAGACGTGCATTATCCTGAAGAAAAACATTCGCTTCTTCTTTAATTAACGTCTTTTACGTTGTAATACACCAAGCATTTGGTCTGTAAGTGATGCATATATTCGCCTGCTATTGTTTTACCTTTCTTAAAGATAGGTAAATTTGATCATTTAAGGTTGATATATAACCCGTTTCCACAATAACTTTCGTATCCTGTATACGTATTTTGACAACTAATTTGCCATCATCAGTAGATAATTAAACAGTATCTTACCTGGAGACCACGGCAAAATCCGCACGAAACAAATTCCGTACGCGATCTGTACCATCGAAAGCCAAAACGCACACTTAAAGATAATCGATAAGAAGAGGTCCACTGCAGTGTCCAAAAGACAATTTTTTCGGTGGAGTGTATAATCTTCGCATTTTTGAAACACTAGTGCTAGCCTCACACTATTGTTTCAATCGTTGATATATTTTGAGCATATTATGGTGTACCCAGATTTCATTAGCCGTTATTATTAAGTGTTAAGAGCAATTCAAATTATGTTTTAACGCCGCTAAATTTAGGGCTGAAATGGATTTTCTTTCGTGTTAATAAGTTACTAATTGTGGCACTTATCTTGCACATAATCATTTCATAATCAATTCATTATGTAAAATCGGAACCATCGATCCATTTGAAATTCGTAGAGTCTCTACTACTTAGTCTATTCAAGGGTCATCTATATTATGAACTTTATTAATAGTATTTGGAGTTCACAAGTCTTTTGGGTATTTACTGCATTGTGTACTAAATACATTGGCCTAGTTACGTTTACTGTCGGGTATCCCTCGTCTTATAGTTGTTATCAATGAGGGTTGGTCTCAGTTAACAGACTCCAACTCAACGTTGATTTCATCGTTTTCCATATTTCGAAATGAACTAAAAACAGTTCGCTTTATGTCCATATAACATGCGTCTTTACGATTAGAATTGAAGCAAATTTGAAACATTGTTTTGAAGAACTGCCAAGTTGAAAAATAAATAAGATTTTTTATTACCACTACCCTCTTTCGTTCGGCTCACTGATTCGTTCTTCTAACTTAAAAATCTCAGGACGATGTGTACATACATATATTTATATCATTGAACTTTTTTATTATATTTTCGAATTGATAAAGATATATATTCTTTTTTTGATAACATCATCTTGAAGTCTATAGTAACCTTCCCGTAAAAATTTGGTGATTAACAATAAAAAATTTAAACCATCGAATATTTTACACATTTAGTACATTGACTACGAAATGGACTGTGGTATATTCTTTTGTAAACTACGTTATTATATTTAGTTCCCACGCTGTTTAATATGTTAACTCATCGCCCTGTTTTTCTCTTGTTGCAGTGGATATATTGATATTAGTTCACTCTATTGGAAAAATTTATTGCGTGTAAATAATTTTTAAATATGACTAAAAATACATTGCATTTGTGTAAAATTGAATATATACGTTTGATTGATTGACATTAACTTATCATCCAATTTTCAGAGTCTAGTCTACATGTATTCAATTCATTTAAGCGTTGTTTCCGACTAATTTTTAAAATAGCATTTAGTTTAATTGATAATATTTAATATTTTATTTCATTATTTAAACTGACAGTAAGTATTTGCAAACATATGCATACGAATAATATATTCCAATAACAACATTACTATCCCTACTAAACTTCACTCGGTCAAGTACGTATAGTGATGTTATTGTTATTGGCATGTATTGAATTAATGAATACGTAATTTAATAATCTACTGCGTTATTTTAATATTTGTCTAAATATTTATTTCGCTATTTAATATACGTAGACAAGTGGCTTCTCTATTAAGGTTATATGAATTAAGAAATACTGAGATGAAAAGTCTTTTTATATATTGTACATCAATACTATGTCGTTCCAAAGACATTTAAGTCGTTAGCACAATATTCATATAATTAATAACTCTGACTTAATAATAGCTTTTAAGTTCACAACAATAATTTATAAATCAAAACCAAATACCTACAGTAAAATAACTACCGTTAACCCATTGAATTAACATATTTAGGTTTATGGATTTTCTTAGAAAATAACAATTGACATTATTACATGAAGAGATTCTTTCGCTAGAAGACGAAGACTATTAGGATATACCAGGCCTTCTTGGAAAGAGAGAGAGAGAGAGAGAGATCTAGACGATGAAGATTTCCTAATTCTGGACCGCAATATTTGATTCAGACGGAATTGAATGACTTAATAAGAGGGTTTATCCAAGGAATCATTGCTTCAAGATTACATGAAAAAACTTACTGGAGCAGGGTACGAAAATGATTTTTATCATACCAGGTGTAATATTATAAAATATTTTAAACACCAGTGTGGGTTTCTTTATTGTAACAATGTGTCAATTTATTAGCTGAAATGGGACTTGTACAATATCAACTAAATGGGTGGCGTTTATTTATCGACAGTTCAAGCAGAAGTCTCGAGTGTGTCTTATTACACAATGAGAAAGCATATAATTCAATCCCTATTGATTATTCAGTCCACATAAGCGAAACATATGAAGACATTATAAAGATTTTGAAGTTACTAAAATATGTAGACCATAACTGAATCACCTGTGTGGGCCTTAAAATGGTAAATTTTTTACTAGGATTTAAAAAAGGATACATAAAGTTTTTGTGCTTCTTATGCCTCTGGGATAGTCGAGCAAGAAACTAACACTTGAATCACACTGACTTTCTAAAATATCCTTAGAAGTTGAAGAAAACAATGGTATAAGCCAACCATTAGTGTTTTTTTTAATCACTAAGGTTGATATATAACCCTTTTCCACATTAACTTTTGTAATTCTGTATACGCATTTCGACAACCAAGTTGTCATCATCAGCAGATAACCGCAAAGTGTCGCACCTGGTAAACTCGTGTACGTTTAGTGTACGTTTAGGTTCTCAACGGTGTGTACCGCGTACGGAGTGTGTTTTTGCACAGGTATTTTTCGCCGTGTTTTACCAGGTGCGACACTTTGGGGGTTATCTGCTGATGATGACAACTTGGTTGTCGAAATGCGTATACAGAATTACAAAAGTTAATGTGGAAAGGGGTTATATATCAACCTTAGTGATTAAGTTAATCAACCACAGGCTCCATCAATTTCAACAACCATTAGTGGACAGACAAAAAATCACTTTTCCACTTCTTCACATCAAACTAGGTCTTATGAAGCAATAAGCTTTAGATTTTGAAGGGGACTATTTCCAATACATACGTGAAAAATTCCATGACTTGGTTACGAAAAAATGAAAACCCAACTAAATTTCATCAACCTTATGAATAAAATTGAGAAAATGGCCTTGACCTCATTCATGATGATTGCCGACAATTTTCTTGGGAATTGGTGTGCAATTACAAAGATTTACTAGAAACGATTCTTGAAAACTTCATTTCTTACATAGTCTTCTGGAAACGTGGACTACTTCAAAAGGTCTTTCATTTTCTTCACGATCTTCTCGATGAGATCTCGTTAAAGGCTTGCGTAGACGCCATGGTGTAGTAAATCGTTGATATACTTCTTGTAGACTTCTTTAGCCCAACGGTTACGTTACTGTTATCTGCTTTTACGATAATTATGCTATTTTCCTAATTAGGTTCCTCAAAGCAGTCTTCTCTTCCTTGGTTATATTCTGTTTGCGAGCTCTAATTTTCTTTAAAACTCGACTCACTTCTTGTCGTACTTCTTCTCCAGCAAGACTGGGCAAGTTACTTACTACAACTTCCATTCCTGTGATGATTTCTTGATTTGGAATCTTCTTTGGTGCAATAACGAAGTTCATTCCCATTGCTTATCCCTTGGCTTCCACTGTTAGTTCTTTTGATGATTGGTTAATAACTTCGTTTTCCAGTTGCTTCCCCTCACTCTGGCGGTTCTTCTTAGTCTTCTTATCAATATTTTTTGTGTTTCTCTGCATATTCCAAACTTCCTCTCTGCTGTTATCCACATGATTCAGTCTATCACGTCCAAGTGTTCTTTCTTGAGTGTGTTTGCCAATGTTAAATGTAACTTCATAATTGTATTCATTGCAGTTCTCCATGGACTCTTTCAGCAGTGCTTCTTCAGTTCTTTTTAGTATTTCTTTAGCGGCTTCTATTTGTATATAGTTTTTCACTACCACGAATAACAATTTCTTTAAAAAAAAGTTGTTTTAAATACTTATGGAAAAGCGTACAAGAAGTCTTATATAATATGTATTTGATCTTCATATAAAAATAAATAATTATAGCTGCGGGGCAACACCTGACATTTCCTAACTCCACTCTTCATATGAATCTATTTTTCAACAGACTCAGTTAACGTTTTGTTTTAATAAGCAATAACCATGCCTAAATTTTTAAAGTCAGCAGGTGATGTGCACAATAGCCGAGCAGTGTCATTAAAAGTTTTTATTATATTTTAGTGACAAACTTTCTTATAATTTTAAATAATTTCAATATAAATATAAAATATAAGATTCAATATAATTTCGCTAATCATAGTCAATATAATCACCAAGATATATCAAATAGCTTTCAATTAATGGAGCTGTCTGATCTAACTGACCTACAAAGAAAATAAAATAATTCACAATTATGGACGGATTAGACTATTTTTGGAATGGCGTCTACAAATACTATCTCCGTTTTTTTCTAGCGTATAGATGCAGATTTAGTCAAAGTGAATTCATAGAAGTTGAATTTGATGGAGCCTGTGGTTGATTTACTTAATCACTAAGGTTGATATATAACCCCTTTCCACATTAACTTGTGTAATTCTGTATACGCATTTCGACAACTAAGTTGTCGTCATTAGCAGATAATTGCAAAGTGTCGCACCTGGTAAACCACGGCGAAAAACACCTGTACGAAAACAGACTCCATACGCGATCTATACCGTTGAGAACCAAGATGTACACTGTACGAAATGCGTATACAGAATTACAAAAGTTAATGTGGAAAGGGGAATATCTATATACAGGCTGTCTATATATACATGTTTTATACATATATATATATATATATATATATATGTCCTGGCGAGCATGTCTGGGGGATTCTCTATTCGTCCCTGAGATGGCGAACATTTCTCCGCATACACAAGATTCTTGATATGCCCCCAGAAGAAAAAGTCCAACGGAGTCATATCAGGGCTCCTTGGTGGCCATGGAATAGGTTCTTAATCCACCTGTTGCCGAAACGAGCGTCCAGTGACTCACGCACACGCAAACTGAAGTGTGGCGGCGCCCCATCTTGTTGGAAGTAAACTAAACCTTTCTCCGCCTCAATGTCATCCAACTGAGGATAAACATACTCCTCTAACATGTCACAATAGACATCACCATTGATATTCCTTTCGACAAAAATGAAGGGACCTATGACTCTGTCACGCATAAGAGCACACCAAACATTCACTTTGGGCGTGTCACGTTCGTACTCAATAAACTCATGGGGCGGCTCTGAACCCCAAATTCTGCAATTATGCCTGTTTACAATTCCGTTCACATGAAAAGTAGCTTCATTACTAAAAACCACACTTTTTAAAAAATCATTATCTTCATCAATTTTATCCAGCATGGAAACAGAAAATTCGAATCTCTTAACCTTGTCTGCCGGTTTGATATGGTGTAAAAGTTGTATCTTGTAGGCAGTTAAACGAAGTCTTTTACGAATTACCTTATGGACTGTTGATCTTGGTAACCCCAAGTCCAGACTGCGTCTTGTTAACGATTTCTTAGGGCTTCGAGTGCATGAAGCTCGGATTCTGTCCACATTCTCTTGAGACACACGCGGCCTACCCGGCGACTTTTGCTTCAAAACACTTCCTGTTTCCTTGAACGCACATAACCACTGACGAATTGTTTTGTCTGTAGGCGGGTCAACACCATAGCTACGTCGAAAGTTACTTTGTACAGTAACAACAGAATTAGTTTCTATGAGCCAAATAACACATTGAGCCTTTTGTTGAGGCGTCGCCATAGCGCGGCAGTCCAGACGACACTGACTGCCTGCCGCAGCCGCTACGTCATTTCAAGGTCAACGCTCCGCATGCCAACTGTTGAGAGAAACATTCCCAATTGGTATGAGTAAAACTCTTTGAGCTGCTTGTTTCAAAGGAATTGATCAAATTTTGCTATCTTTTATAGTTTAAAAAATATTAATTTTTTAAACCCCGGAGTTCTTTTATAGACACCCTATATATATATATATAGATAGATAGATATCAACCTTAGTGATTATGAATTCATAGAGTTAAAAGTTTTGACCTCTTAGGTGATTCAATAGAATAGAATAAATGGTTATCTTTCTGTTCGATTTCGTCTTCATGTTCGCTAGGAAGAGGCTGTGACAGGAATATTAATTGGAAATTGCGGGATAATTATAATAAAATTTATTTGTTTGCTATCTATACGGTTTTTAGATATTCTATATTATATATAATTTAAGCCAGCTCAGTGGTAACTTACTGGCATATTACGTCGAGTGTCTCGAAATAAAGTCTAATGGCCTTTTATTCTGGTAGATTTTTCGTGGTTCTCCTTTCCCGTTTAAGTGAATGCTAATATACAAAAGCCTTAAGGCGCACCACCAGTGCGGGCGCACAATAACTCATAAAAGACTCAAGTCACGCGAAAAGTACGTAGCTTTTAAAGGTGGATTTTTACACAATACCGTCGAAAAAGACATCTTTGATCCATCCATATCCATCTAAATCAAGGCATTATAGGGAAAGTAAGCACATAAACTTACAAGAAGAAAATATAACAAAACTGAAATCCAAATTCCCACTGTGCGGTTTTCAATCGGAATATACAGTCAGTGTCAAATAAAGTAGACGCCTTAGAATATTATCATGAACAATAATTTCGATAATATGTTTAACAGAACATTTCTTTTCATGTGTGATAAATTGGAAAGGCAACACTTAAATTTTTTTTAAATTCACAGTGCCTTATGGTAACAAGTAATAGATATAATGAATGAATGAATTAGAAAGTGCAATTGTAGCGGTGACAATAAAAGAACACGCCATCATTGTCTCCTTTACAAGCACCCGAGAGGAAATCAACGTTATTATCGAGTAGTTAAGCGAACTTATTAACATCCTTAGAAACTGTGAGACAATAGCAATAATTCTTGTAGCAGGGTACTTTAAAGTAGATTTTAACGAAAATAATAGCACTACAAAGCTATTCACTAATATATTTAATTCACTCGATTTACATAAAACATTTGATGAACCTTCAAGGGTAACAGCTGCCTCAGGTTCTTGTTTCCACAATATTTTTACCAACATCAGTAATGAAAATTATGTTGAAGGTTGAGTTCTACCTTCGACCATGTTAGCCAAATACTAAGGTTCAGGATAAATGTAGAACCCATCCGAAGAGAAAAAATTATTTAGACACTTTCCCTATCAAAATGTTACATTATTTAAGCAAACAATTAATAATAATTTATACTTACCGGAAATAAAACTGAGTGCCTGGAACAATTCTAAAACCGCAAAAGGTAATACGTCATGTGATATTTACAGGAGAAAAAACTGTTGGGAAGAAAATGCAAGCAATCAAGGGAATGATAAGTACTATTACTATAGAAAACAATAAGATTAGTAGCAACATAGAAATTAGTCAAGAACGAGCTATCATGGGGATAAGAATAAAGACTCACACCTTGTAACGAACTCCATGAACGAATTTTTATATCAAATAGGAGTAGAAACTACCAATAACATTATCAGTTCCACATCTTTATTGATTCTGTTGTAAGACTTATCTGAAAACAATGCTGCCTCATTCTTTTTTAGACCTGTGTCATATGAATTGAGAAATAGACGAAGTCGAGATATTTATATGAAAGTAGTCATTATCTAATGTATCAATAACGAGCTGTATCAACCATTCGCGAGGCTAATGAACTCTGGCACTGAGGAGAGGTACTTACCTGAACAGTTAAAGGTGGCGTTATACCTCTGTACAAGAAAGGTGATGTTAATGGCCGCGAAAACTATAGACCCACAAGTGTACTAAGAATTTCAAAAATGTTTGAAGGCGTAATTGCCGTAAAACTAATAGAATAACATACATGGAAAATAAAAGCCTCTTAACGGAACAGGAACATGGGTATCGAAAAAATCAATGCGATGGTGAAGGTCTTGAATTTCATTTAACTAAGCGTTATATGATCGAATGGACCTCTTTGACATCAGTAATTCATTTGCCATAGTGAACTACAAAGTTTTACTACAGAAGCTCCTCCATGATAATTAATAGGATTTTAACTTCCAGACAGAATGTAAATAGTAGAATGGAAAGAAACGAGATCCACAATTCGACCTATTGAAGTTGGGGTGCCACATGGTTCAATTTTGGAGCCGCTACTGTTTATAATTTTCTAGTACATACAAGATGAATGCGAGGGAAGTTTGACGATTGACTATAGACAACAAAATACAACATTTGTTTTAACAACAAAACCTCTAGGGGGGGGGGGAGTTGATTGCGAAATTTGTTAGTATGCATATGGATGAAGAAATAAAATGGAGCCACCACGTGGATCAACCAGAAAAGAAACTAACTAAGGAATTTACTGCATTAAAAGATTAAAAATGATAGCAACATACCAGGCAGTTATATTTGTCTACAATTCCTTCGTTCATTGCCACTTCTCCTATGTTATCTTCTTCCGAGGAACTTCCTTTGTAGCGGCACGGATATTTTCCCTGCAAAAGAGGACAATACAAACAATATTTAACCTCCGATATTGTGTACACATTAAAGGAATACTTCAGCGATCATCTTTAAACTGAATTATCGAATTATCGAATTAAATGTCTGTATATATATATATATATATATATATATATATATATATATATATATATATATATATATATAATTAAATTATTAAAACAATTTTAAAAATTTTCGATGATCCTTCTTCGTACATGAATAGTAAATATCGGACGAAAATTTCATATGAAACGTATAAGACTAATTAATTATGTATCACTTTAAAAGGTAAGCTAAGTCTATGTACTTACTATTGAACACAATAATACCCTTATCTGATAATATTATCAAAGTTTTATATTTGAAAGTTTTTTAATTCAATACAATTAAGCCATACATAAGTTAGAAATATGTTGTAAATATTTGTAATTGTTGAAGAATTAATATATTGCATCCTTACGTATAGTTACAAATAGAACCCATGAATCTAAAGAATACAAAGGGTACTAGGAAAGTTTTGCAATATGATACAATAATGAATCGTAGGAAGCTGCTTGTTGCTGCATGTTGAGACATGTTCATATGTGCATAGTAGCCGCCTGGCCTTGTCGATGGGCTCAGTTATTCATTAGCAGTGAGAGTGTAAAGTGCTTGCGATGGCATCGTAGTCACGAAATGAAATAAGGGCAGTTTTGCGTTATAAATTCGTGCATGGTTTAAACATAGACCAGCGCTTCGAAGAAATAACTGAGATGGTGAGAGGTCGGGAAGGCCACGAACGTCAGTTACGGAGGAAAACGTTACTATCATGAGGAAAATGCTTGTTGAGGACAGGCAAGTAACCTACCAACGGATAGAGGGTACTTCAGGCCTAAATGCACCAGCAATTTGTTCGATTCTGAATGGTCATTTCCACGTGAAGAAACTTTGTTCTCTCTGGGTGCCGCATCGACTGACTGAAGAGCAGATGACACGACGTGTGACTTGGTGCCGGGAGATGCTAAAAAAGTTTAATAAGGGACAATCTCAGTATGTGAGCAACATCGTGACAGGTGACGAGACTTGACTGTACTATAACGATGTGCCGACCAAAGCTCAAAACAAAGTTTGGGTCTTTGATGATGAGGACACACCCGTAGTTGTCAGAAAATCCCGATCTGTAAAGAAGAAAGTGATAGCTATATTTTTCAAATCGAGTAGAATTGTGGAATGCGTCTTTTTGGACACACAGAAGACAGTCACAGCTAACTAGTCTACTGAACAGTGCCTGCCTAAACTCATTGGATCTACGAACAACCTGCGGCCAAAATCAAGAATGGACACCTGGTTCCTCCATCACGATAATGCTCCAGCTCACCGCGCCAAAGCCTGCACCGAATATTTGACCCCGACAGGGTTGAAACTTCTCGAGCACCCTCTCTACAGTTCAGATCTTGCTTCCTGCGACTTTCCACTGTTCCCGCATGTGAAAATGAAGGGAGGCGTTTTTCCAGTGATGAGGACCTTCTGTGGGCTTAGGACAACGAGTGTGCTTTACTCCCTAGTGAGACTTGGCAGAACTGGTTTAAAGATTGGTTTCGGAGGATGGAGAGGTGTATTGAGTGTAGAGGAAATTACTTTGAAAAAATTGAATAAACAAAGCTGTATTGCAAAACTTTCCTAGTACCCTTTGTACATGTTTACAATTCCTAAATACAATAATATTTTGTCATTGTCATAAGTACAAGATAATAGTAAAATCTATCAACTAATGAAATTCAAAATATATTTTGATGTTAAAGGTAAGATTAAAAATCATTTAAGGAAAATATTGTTGTTGAAGTGAATTGATTTTAAAGTAGTAAAACAAGGTAAAAGAGATATCTCAAATTAAAGTCTTACACTAAACTTAGAAGGGAAATATTAAAGTGTAATGCTTTAATAAAAATTTTTTTAAGAGTTCAAATTAAATTTTGATAAGTCAAAAATGGAATTTCTATATATTTTGGCTAAAGATTTGAAATATGAGTTTTAAATACCTGTTAACTAAAATTTGGATAATCCGAATATTGTATCCAAATTATTATTTAAAAACAAATTTTTGTCTTTATATAAATTTATATAAAGAGAAAAATTGTACACGTATTAGAAATTTTGAATGATTTTATTACGCCTGATTGTACTTTAAAAATATTTAATAAAAAAGTTACGTTCTGACAAAAGTATTAGCCGATTTGAAATTAATGTATTAAACTAATAACTTTAAAGGGCTATATCTTATTTCTGATAGCCGAAAGCAGTCAAAATTTGTAGAACAGTGTCTTGATACCTATCCCTATTGAGAAAACCCTTTTCACATTAATTATTTTATCCAGCAGTTATTTTATCCACCATTTTTCTTTTATATTTCTTTGTATTAGAGTCGTTTATTTTCCTATTCTAATTTATTTTTCTGTTTGTAGCCAATTATAGTAAATTTGGGTACAAATTATTTTTTAACGAAGGCATGTGAATAATTAACTTACTAATAAACGTTTCAATCAGGAAATGTGAAATCACTTGAGTGTGTAATTAAACCTGATAGCGTGTCAAATTAAGTTTGCAGTTGTATTTAAACAGTATATAAGTACTTAATAATTTATTTTAATTACTGTAAATCCCAGCTCGTACTAATTTATTTACTTTGGTTACAGGTGCTTTCCGAAGATTTAGGCGCCAGTGAACTCTTGCTGGAAATGATGGTGAAAATTGCGGCACATCCAGATCAATGGGAACAAGTTCATAATTTATTACGTAAGTCAATAACAAGTACAAAGGCCTTTACGCCTTTCAATTTTACTCCCTTTAAATTATACTTCTAACTACGTACATACCTACATGTTGTGTACGTATGTATGTAAGATAGATTCAGACGCCTCTACATTGTATACGCCAATATAATTGCTATTGTGTAACATAATATAAGTAATAACAAAGAGAGCGAGAATTCTACTCTTGTGCGGTGAAAATTCCATTAGTAAGGCAAACATAGCTTTACTTTCCCAGGGATTCCCTCCTTCTGTACAATCTCGTTCAAAAACGATCTTGACGGCTACAAAAAATCGCCCCGTGTTTGTTTAACCTTATATACCCCGAAGGAAAATCAACAGAGGTCGACTTCACTTTACGAGAATCAAGGGAGGCAGAGGAGAAGAGGGTGCACTCTATTACACCGCTGACGATTAATGAGGACTGTGCAAATTAGACTTGAGTTTTTAAAGAAACGGTCTCGAGAACTGCATTTATTCGAGTATATGAAGGAAAGAATGAATTCATTAGATGAGAAAACAAAAAGACGAGGTTGAATAAATTGATTCGAACCAGTGGAATGAAAAATGCATTTGTGAAATTTAAGATACGACCTTTAATTAAGGAATATGTTTCATTGAACGAATTTAATTCGAATTAATGAATATATATAATGAGTATTTCTGCAACGATTATTTTAAAAAACATGTCCTGAAGTAATCTTTGAAATTGTTCATGTTTTCTTTATATTAGTTATGCGAATACGATCAAATAAAGGTATACCATGTAATTTCAAAAACGATCTATTAGAAGTCGAGTAGTTGATATTATTACGACTAAAAGACGGGAAAAAAACAAATTAATTTTTCCTTTCGAACGACGATAAGAGAATAAAGTATTGCCGTTGCAAAGAAAATCAAAATTGCGATTTTTACCGTTTTTGATTCGTTGTTCGTTTGACCATCCGTTCATCCGTTGATCCGGTTAGGCATTTTTTGTCAAACCATTAACTGGATCGAAAACAAAAGTACATTCTGTCTTTTTTTCCGGCTTCTAAAAGTAAGAGAAATTAATGTTGGTCGAAATTCAAAGTTTTGCGTTTTTCCCAAGAACAACTGATACGACCTGCCTTTAGACTTCCGGTGTCGTTGCGCATAGATACTTCATCTTGGCTTCCGGGTTCGAACCACGTCCTCGAAACCTCTACTATCGACGTCAACCCTGAAAGTCAAAATGAAGTAACCACAGCTGCAATGATTTTTTTTAAATTACATACTAAATAAACTGTAAAAGGTATTATAATATTTTGTTATGTAGTTAAATTTGCAAAATATTAAATATAAATGACGACGTAAATAGTAGTTGAATTTGATGGAGCTTGTGGTTGATTAACTTAATCACTAAGGTTGATATATAACCCCTTTCCACATTAACTTTTGTAATTCTGTATACGCATTTCGACAACTAAGTTGTCATCATCAGCAGACAAGAAAAGGGGTTTTATATCAACCTTAGTGATTACGACGTAAATAGTAAATAATTAATCGACATGTGTAAAATCTGTAATTAGTCCACTTTAAGTAAAAATGTGTGGATAACAACAATAACGATGCGAATTCGCTCTCATGAGATAACATCGAAATACACGGTGACGTTTCAAGATGTTGAAGAAACCTTATAGACTTACGACAACGAAAAAGACTATCCAGTTAAGATGGATAATGGAATTTGAAGAGACTTCTCTGTTAATGAAATGCAATTAGAACAGTTAATATACGCACAACGATTGTTAAAAGGAGAGACCTTTTTTTATAAGGGCAGAAAGAGGAATAACTTCATGACGATATCGAAAATTACTTATGTGTTGTATGAAATTCTTCACAAATTCTACACGAAAGAAAAGATAAAAATTTTTCAAATATTTCTTAACCAAGAAACAGCATAAGGAAATATTGAAGAAGACGCATTAATCGAATATGTTATCGAGGGCATTACTGATGACGAAACAAACAAGAAAATGATGTATGAAGCGACAAGCGTAAAAGAAATTTAAATAAGACTGAATCTTTATGAAAGACTAAAGGAAAGACCATTGATGCAGAAAAGACGTGCAACTGAAAAATGAGAATTTAAAGAAAATTTATCAAAGCAAACCATTACTTTCCAATGAGAAGAAAATCCAAACATTAGGTGTCTTAATTATAAGATATGACACTTATCAGAAAAATTCCGAGATAAACTTAGGGGAACCAAATGTTTTTCTTGCAATTATTATGGCGATATTGCTAAAAAATGTAAGAAAGATACTTTCGAAAAGGCGAAACTGACTTACCTAATGCAGGAAAATAGTCAAGAACCGCCAAGTCATTAAAAATTTGAGGAATTAATTTTTTCCTGTGCCAGTGGACGAATTTGGTATTAAAACTCGTTAGGCCAAATGCTCAGTATGAATTTTTACGAACACGGTTTGATTTGTGCAAATCACTAATTTTCACAGTACTAATAAAATTTTCAAGGAAGTGATGAAAAAAAGATATTGTTCTGTCTTATATGGATGGCTTTATTATAGTGACCAAAGATAAAGAACAAGCTTTTGACATATTGAAAAAAATATTACAAATTGCTGAAATCTGTGGTTTACAAATAAAGACGGAAAAGTTCGAATTTATGAAGACAAAAATCGAATACTTAGGATACGAAGTAGAAAATGGTACGGCGAAAGTGTTGGCTGTAAGAAATTTTCCCTCTACTAAGAAACAAGTACAGAGGTTTTCGGGGTTGATACGAAATTTTCGGAAATATGCGTGACATTTTGAAAAAATGATTTTAAATTCGACGACGAAGAAAAGTTTTCCTTTAATATTCTTAAGAAGAAGTTAGCCAGTGAAATTTATATCTTTTAGGAATGAGATTCAAAATTATTACAAATTGTCGAGTATTTGTTGCGAGCATGAATAAAAATCGTTCAAGGAATCAGAGGCCTGCGACCCTCAGCAGAAATACAATAAGGATGATAGTTCGCAATGAGTTTTTAGAAAAATTAAGCAAAGCTCAAAGAGAAGATAATCCAAAAAAGTTTGCAAAGCTAAGAATATGAAGATTACCAGTTGGACAAAGAGATCTTATTAGAAAGTATTATATCACTAAGTTGGAAGATAAGTTTAATAGGATAATATTGTAACATACGGTGTGCCTTGCTTTGTAGTTAAAAAAAAGATAGCAGACAAGATTTTCTAAATTCAACTGATATAGGTGAAGTTCTCTATCACATAGATCATTTAGGGCCTTTATCACCTACCGTAAAAGGTTATCGGTACCTTTTAGTTATCGTCGATGCCTTTACGAAGTTTGGTTATATCCCACTAAAACTACAAGAGAAGTTTTGGAAAAGCTTGAAATTCAAGAAGGAAATTTTAGAAATCTTAAAATGATAATATTTGGCAGAGGAACTGCATTTACATTTAAAGAATTTTAAATTATTGTGACAATGAGAAACTAGAGCACAAAATTACGACTGGTGCTCCTAGAGGAAATGGACAACTGGAGCGCATAAATCGCGTTATTATACCCACTCTAACCAAATTAGCAATAGAAAAACAAGAAGTTTAGCACAAGCATGTTAGAAAATTGCAAGAGATTCTAAATAACACATATTTGCGTAGCAAAAACACTTCCCCCTTTAAACTGCTTTTTGACACCAAAATGTCAAGATCAGAAGACACCAAGCTAAAAGACTTTATTGAAATGGAGTACCTAAAGTTATTTCCTGAAGAAAGAGAAGAATTACGAAGAAATCCTAAACAGTAAATGGAGAAAGTGCAAAAAGGAAACAAAAGAACCTATAACCGGGAAAAAAAAGAAGCCAAGAGTATATGAAGCTGGAGATTTGGTAGCAATTAGAAGACCCAATTCCAATATTATTCGAAACTGCCCCCCGATTTCTTGATCATACTGTGTCATCAGGATATTTGGTCCGGATCGATATGATGTAGAAAAGATAGGAGTGGGTCCCTGGAAAATGCAATCTAGTGCAGACTTGATGAAACCGTGGTTAAAGGACGAGAAGAAAGAGGAACCATTCGAGGCGAATTTAGGTCAGAAGGGCCGAAGGGTAGAATTGCCCTAATTCAATGATGTTCTAGCTAAGAAGAGTCAATCTGTAACAGAATTGTAAGACTATCGCTTTGATTACAAAATGAATCAATACCGGCAACACAATCAACGCCTACCAGAAGTATTACATCTGTTAAAACTATTATCATTTACATTTAAAAATTGTTATTCAATGACTTAATTTAAAAGTGTTTATGCTTCTCATTTCACTTGTACACGCACAAAACTAACGTATATATATATATATATATACAATTTTAGTGTATATGAATATGTTAGTAGTAGTAGTAGTAGTAGTAGTAGTAAAATATAGGCTACATATGTATATATCCTACATATGTTTCGAGTGAAAGAATGACATATATTTTGAATTATTAATTTAAAATTTCAGTTAATTATTCAATTAATATTTTGTTATAGTTATAAAATTAATATATTATTTTCCGAAAATTTAATAGACTTTTTAATTTTATTTGTTTAATGTTATTAGTTATTATTTTGAATTCATTAAAATAATTAAAAATTTGAATGCGTTTTAGTTGAAAGCTTTAATTAAGATATTTATTTTATATTGTTCGCGTTCAAGTTATTTCATTATTACAAATAATTCGTTTTCTTATCGCCCGAAGAGTTTCTTATTATTAGCCGTGGTAAAGTTTTGAATTGCACTCGGTTAATAGATAGGGATATTGTTTAATATAAACTTATTCTGACAAACTTACGTTCTGTGAAACAACAAATGATTTTTCAATTTTATGTAAAATTGTTACGAAAAACTTCATCTATTGGATAGATATTTGGAAAAGAATAAATTATTCAAATGTAAGAGTCATATTCGTATTCAACCAAAGCTGTAGTTTTAACTATTACATGTCGTTATTTTACATCAGTAGGAAACTAATATACCGAGGCAAGCAAATTAGTACAATGGAATGGTACTTTTTATTTATTGAACTCTTTGATTTAAAATTTATTTAATACATCATTGACATAATGTCAATAGCGGCCTAGCATAAACTTATTTAATAAACTACAGTATCATTCTATATTATCATAGGGTAATAAAGTAAAAACAAACTTACTTGTATGAAATGGTATTCAGTTTTTGAAATTCGATGTTTACTAGTTTGGGATGAACATGACCCTTCTAATTTATAAATTTGGATACAAACGTCTTAGAAATCCTGACGAGCAAACAGTGCGTAAGTGAACAGAATCCATTATGTACTAACTTCAAATAAAAACCAAAAACGATTTAACGAATTTCCCAATCAAGACAAAGAACCTGAATTTCCCCAATAATAATATAACAAATAAGGATAACAGCTTCTGTACAGAAATAAATGCAATATTACCTAAGAAGTACATGTGAAAGTAGTGTAATTTAGACCATTTTATAAATTGGATCAAGCAATTTCTTCATTAGCTAATGTGTATTCAATCGTCTACTTAAAATAAAAGAAAACACTTACTATAAAGCAGGGAATTTTTAGATCTAGAAATTTCGTTTGTCACTATAATTTAAGTTTTAAGTGTATTTTAAAAGTTGTTAGTCATATGTAAGTATGTATTGTTTACAGTACAATTATAGTTTTTACATGATACTATATTATTATGTAACTATATTTTACATACATCAAATAATTTTTTAACTTGAAAATTAGCATTGTTTGAATAAAATTATACACAATTCAATTTTGCGTAATTCGGAATAAATACAATATGTGTAACTTGATATCTCGTCTATATTACATAAGCGATATTGTTAATCATACCATTTTTATACTGTACTTGTGATGTTATCAATTTTGTCTTATTTGAACTATATTATTCTTAGTAATAAGCACAAGAGCTGAAAGGAAATATATTGCAAATATGGTATAGAAAATACGAGGGTAGCAATAAATAGAGAAAAAAAATAATGAAAAATAAAAGAACAAACAAATACATTTTTGTTTCAAAAACAACTTTAGAAAGCTAAATAATATTAATATAAGAAGAAGAATCCTATTTAAATAACGAAAAGACACACGTCTTGTGTGCAGTAAAAGTGATGATGTCATTGCAAAACCTGCAGGGTGTTGGGTTGGTATCAACTACTATTATTATATTTATTATCGTGATAGCGGTAAAAATTAGCTTGTTTAGTTTCTTTTTATCTGCTATAACACATTACTATGACTAAAGAATTCAAAATTCTAAAATTTCAGCAATATCCTTATAAGGAGTTAATGTACTACAAATAAAAATAAGAATTCAGTTAACAAAAAAAAAATATACACACTTATAGTCATGTAATCCAAGTCATACAAAAAAAAAAACTGAACTAACAATAATAGATTCAAATTAGCGAAAAGGATCCTTGTATAATTCATTGGCATTTCTGGACATATGTACCAATGGAGCCTTGTATACAACATTGGTTCTTGCCCTAGCTATTGAGAAGGTTGCCGATGATCTAGCGTCAAAACTAGGCACGAGGAAATTAACCTGGGACAACAGCATAGAAGAATCAATAAAATTATTTATTAATTTAAAAAGAAAACCGCCACTAGCTTTCTCCCTGCGTATAGCAAGAGAATCAAAATTATGCCTAGCAAGCAGACCCTCATACGTCGAACCAAAAGCAGGATAATGACCATCAATCCTGTAGGATAGATATTTGAGCCACCTCTTTTGAACAGGCTCCAGGAGTAACTGCTGGTAATGGTAAAGCGGGTACTACACAACTGAAGCATATTCCAATCTGGACCGGACAAGAGAACCGTAAAGCACCTTCAAAGTGAGCAAGCTACTAAAAGGAACTGGAAGACGATGTAGTTATGGTACTTATATGCTTAGAAAAGCTAAGATGCGAGTCGAACAAGACTCCAAGATCCTTGAAGTTGTGTACTCTAGGTATAATGGATTGCCGAACATTGTAGTTATAGTGAAGAGGAGTATCACTTCTACTAAAAGAGAGAACAGCACATTTGTCGATGTTGAGCTTTATCTGATTGTGGGTACACCAATCGTCAATAATGCACAGATTAGCTTGAAGATTCATACTGTCAAGTGAATTAATACAGCTGAAGATCTTTAGATCGTCGGCGTAAGCTAACACTCTGCAGTCAAGACGTTCCAAGAGATTATTAACGTAAATATTAAACAAAAGGGGTCCCAAATGGGAACCCTGTGGGACTCCAGAGGAGATATCGAAGAGCTCAAACGAATACCCATTATAATGCACATAAGTGGAACGATTCTGCAGATAAGAAAAAAGTAAATTGGTAGTATTGGGAGCAAAGTCAAAAGATGTCAACTTAGAAATCAAAATGTCATGATTGATGGTATCGAAAGCTTTGCTGAATTCCGTATATATGACGTCCACTTGCTGACGTTTATCAAGGAGTTCCACAAAAGTTGCGTAATCTCTAGCAAGTTGGTAACAGTAGATCTGCCTGGAATAAATCCATGTTGCCTAATGAATAAGTAGGGTTTGACACAGCTAAATAACTTGTCATAGAGGATCATTATTTAAAACTTGTGAATCTCAAGGCAGGTATATCTACGAAATAAATCCTAGCATCAAAGTTCATTAGATATTTTACAAATAAATAAAATTTAAAATATGTCTCTTAATTTATTTATAAACTAGAAAAGCTTCAACATTAATAAAAAATACTCTACTTATGTAATAAATCAAATAAATTACATTTATTATTATTTACAATATACTAAATGAATCGATGACTAATTTTTCTTATTTAATTGCAAATATTAAATTTTTTTAAGAATATAATCAGTGGACATGAAATCTTAATTAACTCTTTAAAAATGACTTATATAAATAAATACGTGTGACCGTCCACTGTACCTGTGAATATAGTATCGCCCAGCAAGTACGCATCAGCAGACTCTCGTAATATACAATTTTAATTAAAATTATTCTATGGATAAAATTTTTATTAAAGAGTTCTTTTTTAAACTGGACTCTAATAATAGCATTAATAAAAAAACTAAAACCGGTAAAACACTAAATATCAGAAATATTAGGCATATTTTTGTTTATTTGCTGTTCCTGTATATTAATCAATTACAGCTTAAATGAACAGATACCGGAGATATCGTATCACCTACCTTCGTTTAATATACTCTTTCTGTATACCTCAAAATCAAATATAATTTTTAGAAATAAATTTAAATTGTCAAGCCTAAAATCAAAGAAATATAAATTCGAAAATTAAATAAATCTGACTTACAGATCTCAAAATGCACCAATTATCAGTACTAAATACCTTGTTTTATAATAAATGGTTTCACGTTTCGTATAAAATTAAGTTTATTCGTGTACTAAATACGTCTCGTTACTTTAAATAAATTTCCAATAATATCCCTTCCAACGGGTTGTATTTCTTTTAGCGTCTTTTACTCGTGGTAGGACCTTCAAAATTTTACCCATTTAAACTTTGAACTAATCATTTAGCTGGTAAATTTGATAGAGCCTGTAGTTGATTAACTTAATCATTTAATGTTGGTATATAACCCCTTTCCACATTAAGTTTCGTATTCTGTATACGTATTTCGACAACTTTTTTGAACACCCTAGTAATTAGAAATAATAAAAAAATAGATATTTCCGAAAAAAAACTAATGTCAACAACACGGCGGACTCAAATCATAGCATGCAACAAAAGCTGGCTTCTTTCAGTTTTCTTATCAATCGTTTGCTTAGTTTTCCACTAACGAAAGTGAGATACGACAAAGAGTTGAACTTTATCAAGAGTATCGCGAGATACAATGGTTTTGAGTCGGAAATAATCAATGGATTAATTAGGAAGACTAACATAAGAAAGACAATTCGGTATACCACATGTCTGTCACCTCAAAATAATCGAGGCAAGCAATTTATATATCTTTTTTACTCTTTGACGAAAAATTTCAATAGTGTTATTAAAGAGCGCGGTTTTCAAGCTAAATTTAGGCCCACTAACTCCATCAAGTCCTTCTTAGTCAACACAAAAGACAAAGTCGCGGAAAATTGCAGGAAACAATACATCGGTCAAACAAAACGATCGATAGAAACTCGGTGTAAAGAGCATATTGCGCACATTAAATTCAATCGGTCAGAAAAATCCGGTTTAGCAAAACATGTGTTGGAAAGTAATCGTAATGTAAGCGCGAATTGTTTGCATTTGGTAAAGAATGTGTGTAATTATTGCGAATTAGATGCATATGAAAGCATGCACATTTTGAAGGATAAGGGTCATGTGTTGAGTAGTGATATGAGTCCTACCCATAACTGATCTCTCTTTGATCTCTTATAGGATAAACAAGGGAGGGCGTAGTAAACACATGTAGGTACTTTTTTAGGATAGTTTGAGACTAGAATACAATTTCTTTAAGAAGTATGTGAAACAAATATACAGTGCGCGTTTTAGCTTTCGAAAGTACAGATCGTGTACGAAATTTGTTTCGTGCTGGTTTTTGCCGTGGTTTACAGGTGTAACACTGTTAAATTATCTACTGATGATGACAACTTAGTTATCGAAACATGTATACAGAATACGAAAATTAATGTTGAAAGGTGTTGTATATCAACCTTAAGTAATTAATCATTTAGAGTTTCTGTTTCTTTCTATTTATAATTTTTTTTGTAAATACACTGTTTTGTGTTCTCAAATTCCTGCTTCTATTTTCTATTAAAAATTTTATTAATTTGACATTTAATATATTCCATCATCATGGCGCTATCTTTGTTTGGAAACTTCCACTAAATTTCAGGATGTAGTACATTATAGTGATACTTGCATTGAACCCAAAATGTTTTTTTATTGCTTATATTTCTTTCAATATGATTTTAGAAGTATTTTTTTAATATGTATCATCTAAACATTACAGTATTTGTACACTTTGGTATATAATATTTTCTATGTCGTTTTGAATAAAATAGAAATAGAAATATAGATACACATCAAGAAATTAACGAATTGTTATTGTGTTAATACTAACATATTCCATTGCCCAAATCCATTCGACAAACAATATCTAATTGGAATATTCACTTGAAATGTAGTACAAATTTATATCTATCGTCAAGATTACTCGAAAAGATTGTTACATCTCCTCTAATGAACGGAGTCGTATTTTTAATTCGAAAACAAATTTCAATACATAATTTTAAGCAAAGTCATAGATAATTTAATTCCAAATAGTTGATTGTTGAGGTCGTTACTTTGTGAAATTCCGTAACACTGAAGAATAAATAAAACTAAGGAGTAAGTAAAATATTTTGTCTAAATTTCACACTATATCGTATATTAGCAGCAACCAATTTCGTCTATTAGGACTTAATGTCTGACAGACGAAACTTTTCGAGCAAAGCTTGATAATGTCCTAACAGACGAAACTAGTCGCAGTTAATATATAATAGAATATAGTGTGAAGTTTAGGCAGCGTTTAATTGCCTATGTTGATAAAATTCTAGTTTCTGCTTTAGCCGAATAAAATATTACTTCTTTTTGTGAATCCGTTTTAGAGAAATATCGATTTTCTAAATTTAAGGAACATTCTAAAAATGAAGTGTACATCTGTTTTACATTGAAAATAAAATACAAAATGTATATACGAGATGTGTCAGTTAAATAACGAGACCGGCGTGAGAAATATTATTTATTACAAATAAACTTAACTTTTACCTCTTCGAAGTACTCTACTCCCTTATCTGTACGCCGCTGTATACGTCTTTTCTATTGTTCAAAACAATGCTGTAGTTCATAAGCTATCAGCCTTTTCAACAACTGTGCCGTTTTTACTTTTACATGTTCAACAGAATGTGTTCCCTTTAATGCACTTTTCACTTTTGGGAACAGGTAGAAATCACATAGTGCGAGATCTGGCGAACACGGAAGACGATCAAGCACAGCAATGCGTATGTCCGCTAAAAACTGCTTCACAGATAGGACATTGTGAGCTAATGCGTTGTCTTGGTGCAGAATCCACGAGTCGTTCTTCCACGCCGGTCTTTTTTTCCTTACTCTTTCAGTCAGCTCGGTTAGGATTTCTTTATAGTATTTCTGATTAACGGTTTGACCCTCAGGCACCCAGTCAGTCACCCTCGTAATCGAAAAAAAAACGATCAGTATTGTCTTCAATTTCGACTTGCTCATTTGTACTTTTTTGTCTTGGTGATTCAGCGGTCTTCCAATGCAACGATTAACGCTTTGTTTCCAGGTCATATTGGAAAATCCCAGTTTTATCACATGTGATGTTTTTTTGTGAGCAAGTCTGGTTATTCCATGAGTCATTCTATGATGTCAGAGCAAATGTTCATCCGATTGTATTTTTGTTCCTGAATGAGATTTTTCGGTACCATTTTTGCACAAACTTTTGTCATGTTTAATTCATCATGCAAAATGTGTTTTACTGTTTCATTGTTAATATTCACCATGCCGGCAATCAAATAAATGCTCAGATGTCGGTCTTTCTGTACAATTTCAGCAATATTTGAGTGGACTAGGACGTTCATCATCTTCGACCTTCAACCGACCTTCAGCGTTTGTCATTCAAAAACTTACGCACGTGACATTATCACCAAACACCTCTATTAACATTTGTAAACATTCTGTTGGCGATTTTTTTTATTTTGACAAGGAATTTTAGGTTAATTCGCTGCCCGATGTTTATGTCAACCATTAGCACGTTACTACCAAGTAACGGTGTCCTCTACAATTAAAGCTCGAAATTAAACTGAAGCAGACAAAGGAGACAAAATTACATGTTATTTCTTGGAAAGTACTAAGGTCAATAACATTCCAACTAGCGCCTCGCCTGATGCGGCTGCGCGATAGAAGGAGCGCAGAATCGGCGTCTCGACGTTGCAATGATATTCTTCCGGAGTTGTTTCGTAGTGAAACGTCAACCTGAAGCTAGTTAGCAGTTTCAGGTTGCCACTTCACTACGAAACAACTCCTGAAAAAGATGATTGAGATGTCATCGAAACGTCGAGACGCCGATTCTTTCGAGAATTTCTGTCCAAGAATCTAATATATAAGGACTTAATTTCATCTATATTTAACTACAAAGATAATAGTCCAACACCGCGGAGAGCCTAATGTTACTCATACTTACAACCGCGAGAACCTTCGTTCTAACAAATATATATGTACTTATAGTTCGTTTTTGAATACTACTTTTATATTTTTATAGGTAAATAGAATGTTATTCACTTATTATAAATATTTACTTAGTTACAAAATAAAATTATAGTCAAAACAGGCTACTTCATTTAAAAGTCTGAAGTGGTATTTCAAAAATGTTTACTTTAATGCTTTAGTCCTATTTTTAGTCTATTATTATGATTAAACTACTAACTTTATTGATAAACTTTCATCGTGCGTATAATATACATATATATTAAAACTATACTTGGGTATCCGTCTCAAATAAATAACGTCGAATAGTACGTATTTTTCATTATCGCACCGCTATATATCTTGGTTGGTGATGTAGCTCATTTTTATGTACCCTAACTCGAATAGAATGCAGCTCTTGGTTCGCAATCAATACGATAAATAAAGGAAGTTTACGTAAAGAAAACAGTAAGTGCATTTCTCATTATGTTTCTCTCTGAATAACAAGCAAGTAGAATTATTTAGTTTTGAAATTAAGTAGATTATATCTAGAAAGGAATTTGCTTTGGTTGGAAGTTTACTCGACAGCAATCGATTAATTGCAACTATTTCAATATTACGTTATACAAATTCTGTGAAGGGTAAATGCTTGATGTTAGGCCAGTCGATAAATCTCACTTCGTACATAATATTTTAGTCTGAAATGTGAAGTGAAATACGTCGCAAAAAATAAGAAGTATTTCATTAAATAGTTAATAGATTATTATCTTATGATGCACTGTATGCAATAATATATTTATATTTATGTAGAATAATATATTTAAAAAGAACGTACCTTACCAACCAATAACAAGTATTAAACGTATTTATTCTACGTGATATAATAATATTATTTGATGTAACAAATTCGCAATAGATTTAAAATGCTTGGGAAAAGATGGAGTTTCGATTGATTAAAAGAATAATTTAGAGGAATGTGTAAAACGTTTATTACTAGAGATGGTCGGTTTTATCAATACGCAGAGGCACGGCTTGTGTGGATTCAGCTGACAAAAAAGACGATTTTATTTATAGCTATATCGCACAATTGTGCATTAGTTCACTCGTGTCACTATCTAGAATATATATATATATATATATATTTGTGTGTGTGTGTGTGTGTGTGTATCGTTAATTCAACCAACCATATACGGTGAGCGAAAATGTTACGTAACAGATTAACAAATTAATTTTCCGTGTCTCACTGATTCTATGATACACTCTGTTCGCATTCTCGTTCCTCATAAATAATTAAATTCATATTGTAAGCATATCATTTTACGAAACTGACACAGTATATTAAATCCGGATACCGATGTATATATCTAATAATTTGACGTTATTGCGGGCAATATATTTCAGAAATCTTGAATAGGGAAGACCAGGTCACATATTGATCATTACGTATTTCTTAACAAATTATCTGCAATTTGCTTGTCACCTATTTTAATTATATTCTTTCAATAGTGCTTGCTTGACAGAAAATAGTTTACTATCGCAATACTCGACAGTAATCACACACATTTAGTTCCTAGTCAGGTAGGGTCCAATTTAAGCCTTGTACTGTTTTAGTTTATATTAATATTATATATTGTCTGTGAGAAACTTCCCTTTGAGGATAATCTTAAAATTTGTCATAATGTCAACTCTGTCTAGCAGTTCGAAGTTTCAAGAGGATTTTGATGCAAATGTAAATATAAGGGTATGGCTTACGATAAAAAAAGGGAGGACTATTACATTTGATTACATAATGAATGTTACGACACTTCAGTGGTGTTCACCTGTAAAAGACTTACGTATAATATTTGACATAAAGTTATCCACATGGTAGTTAGCGCATACAAAGTTGTAGGTTCATCTTTCAAAATCGTCGGAATTTTAAAAACTTATATGTTTATTTTATATTACGCTTTTCTAAAATACGAATTGGAATGCGCGACACTGCTATGATATCTTATTTATCAAATATACATAAACAACCTTGAATCAATTCAATTTTTAAATTGCTTTTTTATGTGTGTAATCACTAACAAATTTTTTATGCAATATTTTCTCTACTTGACTATGTAATCTGTTGAAAATAAGTATTATTAGTGCGAAGTGTCGTCGTCGTGAGATCACACGTTCGTTCGTAGCATTTTTTATGACGTGAGCTGTGGCCCTAGGAAGCAACGCGCAGCGATAAAGTTTTGCTTTCTGTTGAAGAAAATGGCTGCAAAAACACTTGTAACCCTTCCAAATAGCTTGTAAAGATGATGTTTTAACTAAAAGCTCGGATTTACGACTGGTTTTCGAGGTTTAAAAGGGGCGAAATGACGATCGAAGTCCAATATCATTTCGGGCGCCCCCCATTTTCGGACTTCGGACTGACGTCATTGTTAAAAAGCTCAGCAGGCATCCTCATCTATGAAGATCGTCGCCGAACAGTTGCTCAACTGAACGAGTTGAAGCCAAAATTGTTCAGCGTCTTTTCACAGAGAAGCAAAAGGAGTGCCGTATCTAGGCCTGTAAAGAGATGAAATATCGGTGGGAAGAGGATCCAGATTCTTTTTCCAAAATTATTACTAGTGGATAATCATAGTATTCTGGCTATGCTGTCGGGCACTAAGCACTTATATATCCTCGTCCAAAAAACATCAAAACTATGCTCACTTGTTTTTTGATGACAGAGGTGTTGTGAATGCAGAATTTGTTTCTCCACGCCAAACAGTTAACCAACACTTCTACATAAAGGTATCTTTAGAGCATAGAGGATTGGTAGATGACGATTCACCGGCTTACACCGCGTTACCTGTAATTCGATTATTGAACTAAAATGGAATGGCAACGTTCGTTCACTCCCCTTACTCACCTGAGCTGGTCTCTTATGACTTCTTTGAAGGCGATCAAAATTAGTGCCAGTTTCCTCCCTACTGTCCACATGTTTTTTGCAATCGTATATCGTCCAACACATGAGCGGTCTATCGCAAATTAAACATTTCACTTCTGCGCCATCGTATGTTAATGCCAGGAATTCGCAAATGAACCTCTTTGCTGTATCAGATAATGGTCGTTTCTTCGACCTACGTAACCACAACATAATTCTATTGAACGTGTGAAACTCCGTGATATAAGTGAACACTGTCAAAGAAAATCGCACACTACATTATATGTATACATATCAGCAACTAAATATCTGCATTCCCGGGGTACGCCTAGTAAAACGTCGAAGGAATTTCCGCACTCTATTCATCATATATACGTTTTATTTAAATTTATTAACACGACATAATTTTATTTGTTTTTTATTTGAATATATGTTCTATGTATAATAAAATATATTAAGATTATTTATTCTTACAAGATACAGTAATAAATTGCACATTGATTAATATTCCATTTCAATTGTTTATTTAGTTTTTTATTAATATAAACGAATCTCTTTGAAAATACATCTTATTTAGATCTATCTAAATTTATATGCCATCTATTAAGAGATTGCCAGAGGACACATATTTCTTCAGGACATGATAACAATTCGGTCGAAGTTTTTTTTGATGCCATTCGCTCACTAGGCATGCATATCTATATATATATATATATATATATATATGGCCTCCTAAAATTTATTGTTTACAAATGTCGATTCTCTAAAACGGATGAATTTTGTTATTGCCTTTATCCATTCTTTGTTGGCTGTAGTCTTCCGAGAAGACAGTTCGGTGACACGATGCCAGCTAGAAGATATTGTAATCAGTCACACCATTTCGTTAATACTACGTACACAGGTTCGACGTGTTTAGATTTATATCAACTGTACTACAGAATAGCAGAATACTATTACCGATGTTGTTGCAATATTAAACGTGCTTTCCATTTTTTTTTCGTGTAAGATTGTTTCTCCCAAGAACGTTTCGCTTGATGTTACAATAGTTTTTTTCGAAGGAAAGTGCGCAATTAAATTTCCCGCTAAGATATTTCGATGTAGAACGAAGTTTTAAATCAATATTTCTTTCTTAAATTTACAATATTCCTAAAGTTTCGAATAGCCCACAAGTGGACTTCAGTTAATCTAGCTAAAGTTTATTCACTGCGTAAAGTATTTCTATTAGCATTACTTGAACCACTTTAAGAATAGCACATTTAGTTGCAAGACGTCATTTATAATGATGATTTGAGAGTAGTTTTAATTACTACTTATTGATCGTTCATTAATATATACTTTAAATAATGTGAGTACATTTAACGTAGTGTATGACAAAATTACTTTTTTCTGATAGAATTCATAACTATGGAGGAAGTAATAAAGTTTGTGGAAATGAGAAATGAACAATACCATAGGTGTAGTTCGATTCAATGCTCGAACATCAGAGGTTTTTGAAGTTAACAAACAAGATGACGCATTATGGTGGCCCACTATCCACAATATTGTTAAATGTTGAAAAAAGTAACATAAATATATTGGAAGATCTATTTATTAAAAATCAACAGTGTCTCGCATGTACAAACTAGGTAGTGTTGATGCTTCGCAATTAGAATGAATTTCGAAACATAACAAGAAAAATTGATATTGAAATTTAAGTGTGTTGATCTATAAATCAATAAAATTAAGGCCAAGTTCGTTGTGATAAAAGAATAACAAATAAGCAAGTCAAGTGGTAAACGATATCTACATATTAATTGCACATTACATTGTTTTTGCTGCATATACATACATACTTATGATACATATAGAAAATTTGTCTCATGAGTAAAGAAGCGAAATTGAGCTACGCGTCATCATATCAAGCGCACGCCTGCTTGATAGTAGGTACATAAAACAAAATAAATACTAATATAATTTACAAAACGTGGTTATAAGCGTCTTCCTGGAAGTCACGAATTGGATAGAACCTGTCAAATATTTGATTCATAAGATATGTTTCCACAGTTGTTTCAACAAACCAGGTGCGCCGTAGAGAAAAAAATGTTCTTATATGCAGAAAATGACAGTTCTACATCTAATGATCATAATTGAAATAGTCTTTATAACTAATTAACAGGTCTGTAGAGACACCTCCACAGATTTTCGTTAATATGGTAAAACTCGAATCTTGGTTTAAAACACTTTTAAACTTTACTAAAATACAATTTTTACTAAAATACAATTTTGCTTCTTCTACAGTGCATTGATATGCCTGAACAGCGTTCACTATTTGCACTTATTTTACTAACGACCACGAAGGATTTTCTAATTTTCCTACTTCATCCACTAGTCTGAAGTAATTTTTGTGAATGTTGTTTTAATCTGTTTTAATCTGATTATCTTGATATTTTGAGTTTTCTTAATAGCTGCAGCTTCTTTCAGATCTTCCCAAGATCTTTGTTTATAACATTCGAAGTTTTTTAAAACAGTCATATTTTTAGGTCAGTTATAGTACACAGCAGTGTGTAAATAGTTCAGTATTTGCTCTGACTTCACTAACGACAACACGCTGTTTTTCAATTTTTCTATCATGTTAAATAATCCTTTGTAACTGTCGTAAATAGTTTTTTAAATCAGTTTCAACGAAAGTATCTCGAAATCTTATCTTACTTTCTTTAATAGCTATAGCTTCGTCAGAATTGAATTGTAGAATCACCTATTTAATTTGTTAAAAATACTCAGAATTATAAAAATTACCTCCAACTATGTTCCCCAACTTGTAAGAATCGGCTGTGGTTGACCAGGTACATGCGAACATAAGTCTATGAAATTCTCGAGTACGCTTGGGGCGAAACACATCCCTTGTATCTGCAATTAATGCAACTACCTCTGGATAACACCTACGAATAGTTTCGGCACAAGATGTAAAGCATGGATTTCACATGTAACATGTAAGTAGTTACCACAGTAGAGAACGGTATATTTTCGCGGCGTCATAAACGTTAAGAGTTGTTTTCATGTAAATTCAAAATTTTCCAATTTGTTTGCCACTACCTTTAACATTACTTTGGCAGTACATTGTTGCACTTTTATAGAAGCCAGTAAGATTGAAGGTGACGGTTGAGGTAGTTCCATTGTATATACCCTGACATTAACAACACATAATCACAGCTTCTTACTTTTCAATTCTGATTTAATGTTATTTTCAATATATTCACGAACAGATGATATAAAATTTAGTAGCGTTTTCCTTGTTTCAGAATGAACAAATAATTCGCTGTTTCAGATTACACAAAATAAGTGTTACATATAAATAGAATAGAAATTGCTCATTTAAACGTACACTAGTTCTTTTATATTTATGCATTATACAATTAACATGTTTACAGTCACTTTCTTGTAGCTTATCAGAGATATATCGCAATCTACACATTTGATTTTTGAGCCATCCTAAATTAAATCCATATCTACGCTCATGGCGTATATTGCAATATCCGTATCTTTATTCATGAGTATTTACATAAATTATGCACAACATTACTACATGGTTTTATTTAGAAAATATATATATCTTTTAAAGGAATGTTTAACAATTAACAACATTAATAAGTAAACATTGAACGTAAAATTTTTGTATCACATTCTAAAGAAATTTATACACAAATATTCTTCAATCATGGCGTAACTTTGTTAAATAATTTAATAAATATATAGTTTATGAGCTTAAATAAATAACTCTTATAATGCATTTCAAATCGATTTTGCCAATTAATTTAATAAAATATTTCGGCCGATATCTACTTACTTACAAAGAAGCTATTTTCTGACACTCTAAATTCCAATATAGTATGCTTTCTAATAAATATGGCCATAAAATCTCTTCACTATAAGCGATGATGGCGTATTTTCGAGAACTCTAGCACTATCATGTCGAGCGATTTTAAATCGCCTGATAAAAATATCGAGATCATTTAAAACAAAAGTTATTTGAATATGCATCTCCACATTACGAAGGTCCGTTTAAGAGATCCTCTCTCCCATCGATGCAATATTAGTTTGATACCCTAAAGTACATTACCGTATCTAGAGAATTACAAACTGTTTTACATAAGTAAATAAACCGACGCTATAATCCTGCAATTTGCGAATTTAAACAATGACATAATAAACGAGACGTTCTAGTGCAGCATAGTAATGGATCCACTACATTATCTTCGTATAATAGATTTTTTGGCATTTTTTCACAGGATATTATTTTTGTCTTAAATAATGAAAGTATTAAAATACGGAAACGAAATAAAATAGGACCGGCTTATAACCAACTGTTTTAAACGGATCTGAAAGAAAATAATACACATACAAAGGATACTAAGGAAGCTTTGTAATACAGCCTTGTTTATTTAATTTTTTCAAAGTAATTTCCTCTACACTCAATACACCTCTCCATCCTCAGAAACCAATCTTTAAACCAGTTCTGCCAAGTTTCACTAGGGAGTAAAGCAGACTCGTTATCCCAAATCCGCAAAAGGTCCTCATCACTAAAAGCCGCCTCCCTTTTAGGTTCATTTTCACATGTAGGAACAGTGCAAAGTCGCAGGGAGCAAGATCTGGACTGTAGGGAGGGTGTTCGAGAAGTTTCAATCCTGTCGTGGTCAAATATTCGGTGCAGGCTTTGGCGCAGTGAGCTGGAACATTATTGTGATGGAGGAACCAGGTGTCCATTCTTGACTTTGGTCGCAGATTCTTCATAGATCCAGTGACTTTAAGCAGGCACTGTTCAGTATACCACTTAGCTGTGACTGCCTTTTGTGTGTCCAAAACGACACGTTCCACAACTTCGCTCGATTTGAAAAATACAGCATCATTTTCTTCTTTACAGATCAGGATTTTCTGACAACTGCGGGTGTGTTTTCATCATCAAAGACCCAAACTTTGTTTTGAGCTTTGGTCGGCACATCGTAATAGTGCAGCCAAGTCTCGTCACCCTTCACGTTGTCGTTCACATACCGAGATTGTCCCTTATTAAACTTTTTTAACATCTCCGGCCATCAAGCCACACGTCGTGTCATCTGCTCTTCAGTCAGTCGACGCAGCACCCAGAGAGAACAAAGTTTCTTCACGTGCAAATGATCGTGCAGAATCAAACGAATTGCTGGTGTATTTAGGTCTGAAGAACCCTCTATCTGTTGGTAGGTCACTCGCCTGTTCTCGCCAAGCATATTCCTCACAGTAGTAACGTTTTCCTCCGTAACTGACGTTCGTGGCCTTCCCGGTCTCTCAGCATCCTCCACAGTTAAATTTCCCTTTTAGAATTCTCTATACCACCTGAATATCGTTGTGCGATGTGGACAAATATCATCTAGTGCAAGAGTCACTTCTTCGAAGCACTGGTCTATGTTTAAACCACACACGAAATAATAACGCAAAACTGCCCTTATCTCATTTCGTGACCACGATACCATCGCAAGCACTCTACACTCTCACTGCTAATGAATAACCAAGCCCATCGATATGGCGCGGTGGCTACTATGCACGTATGAACATGTCTCAATATGCAGCAACAAGCAGCTTTCTAAGATTCATTGTTGCGTCATATTGCAAAACTTTCCTAGTATCTTTTGTATATTTTAGTCACTATAAGTAACAAAAAATTGAATTTTTCACAAGTGGTATTCACATTTGAATTAGACTTTGTTAGGTTACGGAACTAATAAAGTATTTTACATCTGATTTAGGTAAAACCACGAAAGCTGATCTTTAAAACAACTATGAATTATTAGTTACTCCTTCTATATTGAGAAGAAATAGATTATGTTCATAATTTATTTTTTCTCAATATAATATACAGAAACAAACACAGTATAAATTTTTGCCATAAATTGTTATGCGTCAAGTAGGTATAAGAAAACGGATATAATTTTGCCCAAAAACGTGTTTAAATAAAATTTACCGTCAAAGATACGTTTTATTCGCTCTCAGTATAATTTCAGATCGAAGTAGTTAAGACTTATTCGTTTTCGTTTCCTAGTCCCCCTTCATTTATACAATACTAACACTTTTTGTAAATAATTATTACAGCTCCAGTTACTGTAACACGAAAATGATTGGTTGCTAGAGAACAACGGAAAAGAGTTAAAAATGTGTTAGCATTAATTATTAATTTTTATGAGTTTATGATTTCTCTGGACAATTACAATCATCTATCTTTATTTGAAAGGATAAAGTTAAAGAAGTATTTTTGGATATTCTTCACGTACATATGTATATATTTTTATCGATACCAGTAGATATTTAATACTTTATATAATTGTAGATAAGAACTTGTGAAATTAATGTAAATGTTCATCGAAATAAAATAATTTTTTTTTAATTTTCACACATAAAATTGATTATATAGAACACTTAAAATTATTTAAAGTTACAATATTTTTAACAGTTTAAAATCTAAATGTTGACCATTTCTTTGTTTATACTAAGCAAAGAAGCCGAAAAGCCACAAGCACCATAAATTAATTTAACTACAAAAGTATTCTCTAAGCTACTATTCGTTGATTATCTACTTATTTCAATGTATTTTCTTTGCTGTACATACAATTTGTGTTGATATGTTTGATAATAATAGTAATTACGAAAATTTTAAGATTATTTAAATCTTAAAGGAAAACTTTATGCATGGACAGAGAATATTACATATCCAACAACATCTAAGGATTCTGAGAACTGGAACAAATGATTTCATTCGCCTGTTCATCAAATATGATTCAGTCGAAGATATGTAAAATCTCGTCTAAATATCCTGAGGAAAGTTTTTTTAACTTGAGTGCCTGACAGTTTCAAGGAATAAAAGGCGATAGAGAACATAATTGAGATTAATGTAAGTAATGATATTAAAATTACATTAAATAGACAAGAATTTATTGCACAGAAAAATAAACAATATTAAAATTAAATAATTAAATAATTAAACTTATAACATATATTAAAATAAATCCTAGTACAGATCATATAATTAGTTATTAAAAATAAATTATGATACTGTATTTTAATTTCTTCAAAATTATTGTTCGTTTCGAAGCTTAAATCGTCTATTAGATCAATTTTATATTATTGGAAAAGTCTAGAAAATACTATTACTAGATGACGTTTCCCTTTATGCAAGACGACGAATTTGAATACTGAACAATGGCGCATTTCTGCACTTTGGTAGACCAGAAAAAGGTTTTCTTAACCAAAATTTTACGAACCGATGAATTGCAAGAGGCTGAACTGTTGCTTGGTCACCAAGGTCACCAAACTTAAATCTCCTAGATTATTTTTTATGGGGAAACCTGAAAAATATGACATGCAGAACAGCATGAGAACTGATAACTTGTTGCTAGTATTATCGATGACACGAAAACTCTGTTAGCAGAGCTGCCTCTGCAATTCTAAAAGATAAAGAGTGTGTCAATTTGTGCAGTTTTTTTAAGAATAAATAAAATATAGATGGCGCACTGAATTTGTCTGGGTATGTGGGCATTTAAAAAGTGTGATGTATGACATTTATAAAAATGGCTTCGTACACGGTACAACAACGCGTTCTAATTGTTGATTTTTTTATGAAAATCAGCGTTCTGTGAAAAGAGTTTTTAGAATATTACGTGAATTTTATGGTTTACATAATCGTCCACTATTGGTCGAATTATTAAAAAATTTCAAGAGACCGATTCCCTGGAAGATCAAAAAAGTGAAATGCAGTCGTAGTGGTCGTTCACAAGAAAATATTGGTTTAGTTCGTGAAAGTGTTCTCACAGAATTCCAAATTATTATGAAATAACGTTAGAACTGCACCTTTCTCTGATTTCCTTTTAGCCATATAAAGCCTATATTTTTTTAAACAAGCAATGCAGTGGATGTAAAGAGTCATATTATTACTCTCCTAAAAGAACGACAATTGATGATATAACTGTTAAAAGTATAGTTAATTGGTACAGTATTAAATTAAATGATTAAATAAATCAAAAAACGAAAAATAATGGTATTGGGTTGGCAACTAAGTACATTCCGTTTTGTAGTATAAAATAAAACACTTTCTTTTAAACAAAGAATAGTTTTTAATCAATTATATATTTTCCATTTTGCTCAATGACCTTTTGCCATCTTTCTTTCAGCTGCATGATTCCGCGCTCATAAAATTTCTGGTCCTTATCAGCAAAAAACTGAACCAGGTGCGAGCGATGGTCATCGTCATTTGGTGCTAGACCAGGGCTGTATGGGGGATGTGGCATCACTTCCCAGCCAAGCTCCAATAGTTTCCCACGAGTTGCCAAAGATGTGTGCGGCCTTACATTATCTTGGTGGAAAACTACACCTTTCCGATTTGACAATTCTGGCCGTTTTTCTTTGATTGCTTCATCCAGTTTTATTAATTGTTGACAGTAAACATCAGAATTGATCGTTTGGTTCCTTGGAAGCAGCTCAAAAAACACAACACCTTTGTAATCCCACCAAACTGACAGCATGATCTTTTTTGGATGCAATTCAGCTTTCGATGTGGTTTGAGCTGGTTTATCGTGTTTGCTCCATGATCGTTTTCGAACTATGTTACTGTACAGGACCCATTTTTCATCACCAGTGATGATTCTTTTTAAGAAACGGTCGGTTTCATTTCATCTAACGTGCATCTAACGTTGATTCTTTATGTTAAATGAATTTCTTTCAATTCGTAAGGTACCCAAATATCAAGCTTCTTAACTAGCCCAAGACATTTTAAAAATGTTTTTCAATTGTTGTGTGCGATACATGTAGCCTCTCCGCAACCTTTCGAACAGTTATATGACGATCCTCTTCAATTATGACTTTGATTTGGTCATCATCAACTTCAGTAGGTCGACCAGAACGTTGCTCATCTTTGAGGGAAAAATCTCCAGAACGGAATTTTTTATACCACTTCTGACACGTGCGCTCTGTTAAGCAATTAGCACCATAAACTTCACATATCTTTTTGTGAGCTGCAGCAGCTTTCTTTCCTTTACGGAAATAAAATAGTAAAATATGTCGAAAATGTTCGTTTCTGCACTCCATTTAAAATTAACTCACAACTAATAGCTTTAATAAAAATCACGCATTACTTGCTTCTGAAGTTACGTCAATGTGACTAGTATCACGCGACAAACGGTAAAGTACAGCACTAACATACGTTATACAAAAAATAAAGCAACGCTCTCTATCAGTAAAAACCGAAAGTACTTAGTTGCCAACCCAATATATACACATATATGTAGCAAATCAACCTCAGCTAAAGCCAATACTAAATGTCAAGTATTGACCTGTATTGACGTATTATAAAAATTGTTGACTAAAGTGTACATTAGGGTCAGACACACGGAGGGTATGGAATCTGGTTTGGCGACATAATTCGCATATTTGCTGTTGCACAATTTGTCCTACTTAGTTCCTAAGGCGTGAATGAACTCCCTATATAAAATAATATAAAATATATAAGATTACAGATTAGAGATTTTACATTTGTAAAAATAAGCGACCTACATTGAAAAATAATACTATAATTTTTAAATTTCCAATGTTTATTCAATTATTTACGGAAATAGCTAAGTTGTTCTCCTATTATTATTTTTAAAAAACGATAGACCATATATTCGCTAAAATTTTAATGAAAAACTAATAAAATAACACTTCATTCCGCTAAGTTGCTGAGCTGTTTAATATACCAACCATAATAATCGAATACTGCCGTTTCAGTTTGAACATGAACATAAAAATCGCCTAAAGCATTACTCGAACGTACGTCGAACTTAAAGTAAAAGATTATATGCCTTTGATCCGGCCAATAAAAATGATTGTGTGTTCAGGGCACATAAGGAATATACTGTTTATGCTGCCGAACCGCTATAGTTGAATCCTCCGGTGGACTGCAAATACAAGTCTCGTCTACATACCCTGACAAAATCGATGTGTTTTTATTGAAATTGCAGGCTGGGTTTCAAATAAAATGTGAAATTTCTTCGCTAACAGTTTCTTTTTCAGTTTTAAGTAGGGATACTTGCTAGTAGAAAAACGTTGTTTGAACACTTAAGAAATGTGTTTACGTAATCAAATTTATTCTTTGAGGAATCATTTCGGAAAAGAAATTTTTGTAGGTTCACGTCGACTATTGAATAGGGGACTGTCAATTTTGAAAAAACTCTAAATGTAACGCATATACAGCCATAAGAACATATATCAATAAATAAATTCATAAATTGGATATTTCATTAAGAATTATTTGATAAATATCCTTTTCATATTATCAATGAAATGGATGTTGACGTCGACGCTATTGAGTTGTGACATACCTTTTTTTATTAATATTAATTAGATACTAGATTAGAGACATCAGTAATATTTTATCGATACAAATTTTTGTTTTGACGTTTAATCTTCGTATCAGCAGATAGAAAGTAAACGATAGTATACGAAGCTGCTGTTACATGTTCACTTTTTGTATTTCGTAATTCGCAGATTATTGGAGTTAATTTCGTTACAGCCCTGCCTTCATAAATTCTTTTATTCTAGGTTATTGCTTCCTCCGTTTGTTTCCGTTTAATTGAAATAATTTCTATTCTTTGCGATACTACTACTGCCATCTAGTTTGTTTAATTTAATGTTGTTATAACTGATATTATAGGAAATATCGTTGTTAACTTTTTTAATTAACTCAGGTTAATTATGGTTTAACTATACCATATGTTCATTGGGAGTTGTTCCCAATACTTTGTAACTAATTGTCGTAATAATGAGCTTGCAATTTACTACTTTCTTCTTCATGTTTCTCTTGGTCGTGACGTCATGTGATCATAGTTTTATATATGTGTATATCATGGTTAAGGTACCGATTCGCTCTCGTGTTCCCAAGTTCATGTCACCAAGCAGAATTCAGTTTTGGATGTTGTATTGTGCATATTATTAACTAAAGTAATTTTGGTATGACGTTATGTTGGAATATAAAATGCCAATCGATTAAATTTATCAACTTGTGATTTGGATGTGTTATAATCAATTGTTAATTGCGTGACCTGGCGGACTAAGGACGTCTATTTTGGATTTGCTCCATGATTTTTACACGAAGGAAGATAGATTTTTCTTATATCACTCCTCATGTAGTCAGAGGTAGGAATTACGAACAATTGTATTGCATTTGACTAATCGGGTTTTTCCTCTCTCTTTTTCTTTGAAATTAGGATTCACATGTATGGTTTAAAATTTTGTCTTCCGCGTTGAATAAGTTTCACTTGACCAGGACAAGTTCTGCTATTTCGAAGGTAAAGCAGCTAGCCTACGAGAAATCGAATATGGAATACTACCCCAGCCCTGAATTTCTACTTTAAGGGAAATGTGGAGTATTATCGTGCCAACCGCACCATTTAGAGGTAAAGGAAACTGCCAGATGCATGTAAATTTTAATGTTGCACTTATTTATTATTCATAGCCTTTTCTACCATGGATGTAGAGGTGGTAAATCTATTTGTTTCTCTCTAATTTCTTCGTCTAAGTCCAGTTTAGTTTCTCTTCTTTAATACGCGAAATTTTGCCATTTCAAGTCTGTTATGACGTTTCTACTATCTATAGTGATCTTCTACATCATTTTGGCCACTCTCCTTATTATCTCTACTCTTATTTTTGTTTTATTTTATTTTTCATTTATATTATTCCCAACAGAATGTCTTTCATTAATAACATAAAACCAAACATACATACGAGACACAAATTAAACATATTTTGTCTCGTATGTATGTTACAACAAAAAGTAAATATGAAATTTCACAATTCATAAGGAAACATAAGAATTATTTACATGTAAGTGTATGATATAGAAAATATAAAATTACAAGAACTTAATTCCGCCTACTTGTCCCCAATGGCGAATCAGTACAGCTCCCATAGAGTCATAATACATGTTAAAATATTTTATTAGAAAAGGTGATTTTAATACTATATTAGTTTTAGAAGGTGTATAAGAAAACGTAGTATAGTAACAAACTGACAATCGAGGAATGTGCACACTTAATTCTTGAAGGAGCGAAGGGCAGCCAATGTCATTATGTAGAAGTTTATATAAAAAAATCAAATCAGTAGTAAATATAAAAGAAATTAAACTCCAGATACTTAAAGATCCTAAAAGAGGTGACTTTAATACTATATTACTTTTAGAAGGTGTACAAGAAAACATAGTATAGTAACAAACCGGCAATCGAGGAATGTGCAAATTTAATTCTTGAAGGAGTGAAGGGCAGCCAATGTCATTATGTAGAAGTTTATATAAAAAAGTCAAATCAGTAGTAAATATAAAAGAAATAAAACTCCAGATCCAGCAGTCATGAGCCCTTAATACGCGAATATATATATATATATATATATATATATATATATATATATATATATATCACGTACATCTTATGATCTCAATGTTAGCAGTGTACATCTTGGACATGAAAAAATTCGATATATTATATTGACATTTATTTGGATCAATTATCGATATTAAGAAGATTAGACACCCGTGTTTATTATATAATCTACAAAAATCTTTCTAGGTCCGGAAAACTTGCGTTTACAGACACGCTATCCTTTTATAGTTCATATCATTTTCCTAAGAACATTTGGCAGAATTGCAGGAAAACAAAAAATTAAAAATTCGATATGGTTATCTGAACAATTTTAAGTTGATGTTTTTTAAGCAAAAGTGCATTCACAAGTCTTTTTTTCTTGTCATAGGTATAGGTAAGTTGTCACAGCGCCATATATTATTGCTCACGCTATAGCTTCCATATATAAGGAGAACAATCTGCCATCGCGTAATGTATTAGATAACATGTTCACGGTCTAAAGTTGTCATATAGTCACGCTGGTACTAAATTTGAAAGAAGAGCGTCGATGAGTATTATATGTTCCCATCGATAATAGGATATATGTTATCGATGGACACACGTCACATCTTGCAAGCCACTGAATTTTGGCGATGATATGGTTTGCTTGATTGAACATATGTAATATTTTGGAGATGCACATACAGTAAATGAATTAAATAAGCATGAGAAAATATACGTACTTGAAATAAATTAAATATGAATAATGAGAAATAATTTCTTAAAGTCCTTATCATTTTATGTGAAATACAATTAAATACATTAACTATTGGAATGTGGAATTTAAATTAATATATTTCTACATTTTCACTATTTAGATGGTCCCTTTACTATTTAGATGGTCCCCATTATTTTAAATATAAAATATTTGAGCTTTATTATATTTATTTATTTATTTATATTTTATTTATATTTTTAATATACCTTGAAATGTTTGCTTGAAAAATATCTTATCGGAGATTAAGAAATGGATAGTTCACTTAATATTGTGAATTTTTAATAACCATTCTATGCAAGTGCAGACGAAATGAACACCATCAAATAATTTATATTCAATTCATGATCTGTAGAAGTAATTTAATATTTAATTCAAGCCAAATGTTACATCATTCAAGCCAGAAGATATTATATGAAACACCTCCTTCTAACCGCATGCACTCAACGTGCACATATTATACAGGTTCGAGGGATTTTCAAGTGGATCGTTTTATTAAAGGGCATAATCCAGTGCAACATACCGGAAATAATTGATGGAACGTTCCAGTTTTAGGGAATCTATATTAGAGAAATTTGAAATTATAATGTTAGAAGAGTGTTAGAGGTATTCAAATGATCAATCTTGAAAATGTTACTTGATGTTATTCCAAATAGATATTATATATGTGAAGAATAAATAATTGTGTAATAAAATCAAATCGCGAATTCAACAACATTTAATTATCACTTGTAAAAATATCATCGACTAATAGTATTTTTAGTAATCACGTCCGTAAATATTAAGTTGATTTGCAATTAATGTTTTTTATATCAAACTTATGCAAAATTTGTTTTTACTAGAAAACCCCAAGCAAAAAAGATTTGTTTTTAAGTACATTTTACGTGGACAAGAAAGGTTCCACCACAAAGCATCCTTAAAGAAAAAGAGACGTGCAATAAAATTTCTTGACATCCATAAATACTTACTGGTAGTATTTATCAAAATTTAAATCAAATACCAGCTGATTTTATTTATTGTTTCGAAGAAGAAATGTCAACTTTACATGCCCGATATTGGTTTTCATCGTATATATTTTTAGAAAATAGAGCGTTTATGAATCTACTAATTGTAAACAAGCGTGCCAAGAGTATTTTGGTTTTGTGAAAGACATGCTTAATAAATCTAATGTAATAACATTTTTTAGCCAATTTTTTTCCAGTTACTTTGTCCTTGGAATATGAATTATGAAACCTTACTATTATTTGAGAATACACTATTGCACATTTCCTTATTGTCATTGTTTCAAAAGATAGTCAAGTAATTAACTTGATACGAGGGTAGCCATTTATATTTCGGGAACTGGCAACACTGTCAGCGTTGCCTCCGATACGATGACTGCATTGTAAAGTTTGTCATTTTTGACAGTATATTTACCATGACAGTTTTATTATCCGGTCGGTATTTCTATTGTTGACAGTAACTTGAAAATTTTATGTCAGCGAAATAATGGAATTAACTCGCAAACATTTTCGTGCAATTATTTTTCATAACTTCCGGCGTGGATTATCTCAACAAGAATGCATCGACGAGCTGAATTATTTATATGGTGAAGACGCACCATCTAAAACTACAGTACATCGTAGGTATAGTGAATTCAGACTTGGACAGCGTTCTTTGGACGATGAATTTCGTGAAGGTCGTCCCACGAATGTTGTTGTGACGGAAAACGTTAGTGCAGTGTCTGAATTGATAATGCAAGACCGTCATGTGACATACAGTGGGATCAAGGCATCTCTAGGTATTAGTAACACCAGCGTGCATAAGATCCTGCATAAACATTTAACTTTTATGAAGCTATATTCACTTTGGGTACTCGTGTCGATTGGTGCCAAGAAATGCACAAAAAATACAATGTTGGTGCTTCAAAGAACATTCATAAAGTCGTCACAGGTGATTAATATTGGATTTATACGTATGAGCCCGATAGTAAACAGTAGTAGACTGTGCGGGTATTCCAAGATGAACCAAATCCAACAAAAGTTGTTCGCGCTCGAAGCACGTCAAAACAAATGGATGCCTGTTTTTTCGGACAAAAACGGTCACGTTGCAACCGTGCCTCTAGAGAGTTGTAGAAGACTCCATTCCGAATGGTACATAACTATTTATTTGCTAATAGTTTTTGATGAAATAAAGAAAATAAACGACAGATCATTCTCCACCATGACAATGCGAGCTCTCACAGGCCGGTTCAAACAATTTTGACCAGGCAAAACATTGAATTGATGAGCCATTCGCCGTACAGCCCTGGTCTAGCACCCTGTGATTTCTTTTTGTTGTTAAAAAAGTGCATTGACTTTCAAGGAGAATATTTTGAAAAGCAATTAAACTATTTTCGATAATAAAAAAATTTCTTTTGTTTACTATTCTCGGAATATAGACGTCTACCCACGTAACTTGCCCCGAAAGGAAACTAATAATAAAAGTCTGTAAAATGATAAATATATAAGTTCAATATAAAGTTCAAGATTATTACTAAACGGAAATAGATTCTTAAGTCTGACATAGTTATTTTATATACGTATAAGAAATCTCTATGTTTATCGACTGTAACTAAAAATAAGACAAAAATAGATCTATTTTATGCCCAGTGCCTTGATTCTATTGTCTACCCGTACATTACCAGTATGGTTTCTTAGCTTCGTGACCGCGTCTGAGATATGTTCCAAGAAGGACGTTATTACAACATTTCACTACATGTCTATATATGTATACATTATTCTTGAATCGCGTTACAACCGATATTTCCGGAACAATTGAAAATAACAGCATATCGTCACGTTTTCTTAATAATATTATAGAAATGTACATAACTTTTTTTATTTTTATTAACAATTTTTTTAAACAGGCAATATACTACTATGTAGGTTTCTTTTATAGGAGAAGAATAAAAACCATTTTTACGAATCATATCCCAGTATGTCATGTAAATACAAAAGAACATTAATATGTATGTACTATATATATCCCAAGGAACAATTTTTAAATTACGCGGAAGTTTTGAGTTGGTAGTAGTAAAAATAAAGGTTAGCTATGATTTCAATTCATTCAAGAAATTAGGAAATAACATGTTTTTAATGCGTACGGTTTTCGTTTTGATTTTGATTTTGAAATATACACCTTAATTATTAATATTCATGCTGTAATAAAATAAAATATAATTTTAGATGTAGTTATTTTTTCCTTGGGCAACTTAAAACACCCGCGAAATTTAAAAATTGTTCCTTGGGATATATATATATATATAGTACATACATATTAATGTTCTTTTGTATTGTGGATGTCCAGAGGTGGTAGAGACATAATCATCTCCACTGGTCATTCTAGATCTTTGAAAACAATATATATATATATATATATATATATATATATATATATATATATATATGTATATACATATTGTTTTCAATTTAATTACAAAATCTAGAATGACCAGTGGAGGTGATTATGTCTCTACCACCTCTGGACATCCACATAGTCGACATAAATATTTTAAAAGGTTAGTTCATAGCACTATCTATGATAGAAGAATATTAGGCGGAACTCTCTTTTGAGGAAAATGAGTGACACCATTGTTCAGAAATTTAAGTTTGATAAAGAGGAAATAGAGAAAAGGTTCATATGCATAGGCAAAATCGATCTGGTGTGCTGATAGCTCTAAGACAAAATAAAGAATCGAAGTCGAAATATTTCAGGTACAAGTAATCATAATATATCGCTATGTTGAAGGAATTATAGGGTAAAATAAATAGATGAAATGGGATAAGTTGCACAGTGGTCATTTTCTTCAGCAGTTGAGCAATGCTAAGGACTCTGCAATTATGAAAGTAAATTCTAAGCTAATACGGGATTGTGCGCCCGCTCTGAATAAACTCAGTAGATGCCGAAAATGGCAGTAGCTTGTGTCCCAAAGCTTGAAAAGTATAGAGATAACAAAAAAGCTGACGAACTGACTCGACGAGTTTCATCTATTTCTATCGTGTCATAGAACTAGGCTCTTCTTATTAAAAACTTTTTCTTATAACTAATTTTTATGTATTTATGCCGAATCCACATCAAATCTTTTTTTCTATCACTATAATTATCACAATGTAGCTTCGTTTTTAACTACAAAATTAATTAGTGAAAAAAATGCTACAATACAATCAAAGTTTGCACTTAAGTATAAGTATGAAAGTACCTTTTTATTAGCTAGGCTTTATGTGTTAATTGGCTTTTATTTATGGTTCCTATTCCCCTAAAAGCTTCTGATATAGCTTTTTCTCCTGTGATCCGTTTACTAAACCTCTCAATCAAGTAACCAACATTTCTCATATTGGTATTCCAGGGCACCTGATGACTGTTCAAAAAGTGAATCTTCAAACACATAAAACGTCAAATATCAAACATTTTGAGTTGTAACCAATAACATTAACTATAGAAAAGCAAAAATCTGCATCGTGGTTTCTTGACTTCTTTCATATTATTGGAACAGCAAATCTGATCGCTTGTTTCTCCATTTTTGGTTATTTTCAAGATCTTTAACACATATGTAACACTTACGGTTCTCAAAACTTATTCTGATCACCAAGTTCACTTCCAAACTATAAGGAGTATACTGTTTTAACAAATTTTGTAATGTTCTTTTGATTGTCTTCAATCAGAAACTCATCACAAATATTAAGAAACTGCCAGGATAGTTTTGTAACCAAGACTAGCCATTGTACTAAACACATACAAACTACTTCTCAATGTAACTGCCATCTGAATTTAAACTCACTTTTAACATTTTAAGTAGTATGTAAAATATCATTGAATCCTCTACAAAATTCATTTCTTTAAATATTGAATGTAAAAATGTAAAAGAATGGTGGCCTTTTATTGTGACATTCGGATTTAGCATACACTAAAAATTACAAGAATAAGACAAATTAATTCGAAAAGTTTATTCATTGGTGGTCTGTGTAATTTCACTACGTGTGATCGTATGAATCTATTTTTATATTTAGTCAACTAAATGTATTTAAAATATAGTGATCAAAAAATAATATAACTACTTCATTTGCTAAATTGCTATTTTTATACATAATTAAAATTGGAGAACACAATATAAAAACGGAATATTTTAGCACATGAATGGAAAGATTTTATAAACACTTTTCAGATTTCCTATTAAGCGTATGTTGGTAATTAATTTGAAATTAAACTAATCCAACAAAATACATTATACATATATGACTGAACCTTCAGTCACATATATCGGAATAATAATTTCCAAATTTATTACCATGCATCTACTAATAATTTTAATTTATTACATAAATTAATGTTTGTATGCATGTTGTACAATGCAAGTATAAATTAATTTGACAAAATCGATTAATAATGTAGGTTGTTTTATTGAATGTTTACTGAACGTTTTCATTTAGCAGTATTATCATGCCCCTACATACGTTTACAGTATGAATATTGGAAACCCAATATTTAAATTGAATTGATGGAATACCGCTCGCGCCTTCTGCCTCAAGAGAAATTCTTGTATTTTTATGCCGACGATAGGACGTATTCTCGATATTATCGGAAAATAAAGTAGGAATGCAAACAAAGCTTAAATCCATGCAAGCTTGCCGCATCGAAAAATGTATTGACGTACTGAAATTATACATACATACATATATCCATATGTACATTTTTAAAAAGTGCGCGATGGGGCAGCGGCGATAACGTTTCCAAATTCCTTTTCTAGTCTAAATTGTACTAATGCTTACCACATTAGTATTCAAATGAAATATTTAAAAATATTAGTCATTAACATTATATTCTTAACACGTTCGCTGCTAAGACCTATACAGTGTGTCTATTCCTTATTACTTTATTTCCCTTATACTAATTGATAATTATTCTCTTATAAGTTCACTAGTTTCTATATTATATTTATAATCGTTGTAATAGTATATCCGATGACAAAAGGTTTTATTTCATATTGATCATTATGCATAAATATCTTTAATGTTTACATAAAAGTTTATATGTTCATTATTTAAGTTAATCAAGTTAGTATTTAGAATTAATTACAATAAATTATAGAAATATTCTTTAGTATTTATATTTACATGTACGGTTCATTACTATAGTATATACAGCGCTTTTTGATATTTTTTGTGTCATATGGCTTTACTAACTTTAAATGCTAGGTATGATATAAATTCCTTTCACAATCTATCTTATTCCTATTGAGATAAATCAGACATATCAATATATATATATATATATATATATATATATATATATATATATATATATATATAGTATTCAATTTACGGTTATGCATTAAGTTTGTAATCTATTTAGAAATTCACTTAATAAAAATACACTTACTAGCTAGGCTTAAGTATGAAATGTTATGATTTAACACATATGTCATTTTACATCAAGCTTCAAAGCCATATATTTTGCAAAAGTAATACCGGCATAGATTTATACCTCTTATACCTGAAAATATCGAGTTTCGTGAAACAGTGCATTTGCGGTACGAATTACTTTTCTCATTTAATCAAAAGAAAAAAGCCGCTGAAAGTCATCGTTTGCTGGTAGAAACTTACGGTGAGCATGCTCCAACTATAAAAACATGTGAGGCGTGGTTTCGACAATTTAAAAGTAGTTATTTCGATGTGCAAGACAAAGAACGTTCTTGTAGATCGAAAAAATTTGAAAATGTGAAACTGCAGGAGTTATTGGATGAAGATCCAACCCAAACTCAAAAACAATTGGCTAAAAGTGGCACAAGAAACAATTAGGGACTGATTACGAGCAATGGAAAAAATTTAAAAAATGAGAAAATGGGTGCCACATTAATCGAATGACAGGCAAATGGGAAATCTAAAAATTGTGTGTGAAATGCTGTTTCAAAGGTATGATCGGAAGTCATTTCTGCATCGAATAGTGACGGGCGATCAAAAATGGATTTATTTCGAAAACCCTATGTGCAAACAATCAAGTTTACCACCTGCGAAGCCGGCACATTTACTCCAAAATTGTTTTGGTCGCAAGACAATGCTCTGTGTTTGGTGGGACCAGAATGGCGTGGTGTATTACGAACTGTTGAAACCTGGTGAAACAGTTAACACTGATCGCTACCGACAACAAATTATCAATTCGAACCATGCATTTATAGAAAAACGTCCAGAATGGGCCCAAAGACAAGGTAAAATGATTTTGCAGCACGATAACGTACCGTCTCATACATCAAAATCGGTTAAGGAAGCGTTGAAAGCACCTGGATAGGACATAATATCACACCCGCCGTACTTTTCAAACTTAGCCCTGTACGACTATCATCTTTTCGCATCAATGGGACACGCGCTTGCAGAGCAGCACTGCGCCAATTTCGAAGAAGTTAGAAAATGGCTCGATGAATGGTTTTGTTCAAAGGACAAACAGTTTTTTTGGGATGGCATCCATAAACTGCTTGAAAGATGGGCAAATGACCAATATTTTGAAAAAATAAATTTTTCCATTTTCTTGAAAATTATGTAGTTTTTTACGAAAAAACCGGTAACGACTTCGCGGTACACCTGGTAAGAATTATAATGCTTGTTTTTAGTTTTTTTTTTAATGTTGTTCAAATTTATTTTCTTTTTTAATAAAGTTACATCAAAACGGATGTAACTTTATTAAATTAAATTAGGTTTATATTATGTTGTATTTTATGTATAATTAATATAACAACGTGTACTTTTCATTTTAATTGATATTTAATTTATATAGAAGAATTTTTGTGAAAGTAACAGAAATAGTAATGGCTATTTTCAAACATTTAAAAAACATAATTTGCTTACAAATTAAGGTTTACATTGATTTTTCAAATAGGTTACATAATTTAATTGAGTATTTTCATTAAAATTCAACTTTCTTTCAAACTTCAAATGCCCACAATTAATATTTAATTACGAAAGTTATTTTTTAAATAAAGTCCGTTTGCAAATAAGAGCGACAATGACGTGTGATTCCATAGTGGGCATGCACTTTTGCACCCAGCATGTTTTGCGCGAGTTTAGATGCTATTTACAGCCGTATCGTCTGTCTGTAGACTAAGTTGTAGAAGTTTATAATATTTAAGTAAGTTGATTCGTCCGCCGACCATGAGATACGTTCCATAATTCGATTCTTGAGTGCAAGAAACTTAGCAGCAGCTGAAATTTACCGTCAGATTTGTGTGTTCGGTGATAATGCTATGAGTGATATAAGGTTCCAAAATGGGCGAGATTGAGTCACGCTCAGGCCAACTATCTCTTATTTCTGAAGATCAGGTTCGTGATTGATTTTCCACAGATTTCAAGGACAGTTCTGTGCACCATTATTTTGTAGAAACTGAGGTATCGAAAATTGTATTGTCGGTAAGTTTCAAGACTGATGATCTGATTATCACGAAACAAAAAAATTGGGATATACTTTATCGTTTTTGACTCGATACGATCAGCAAGATGAATCTCACATGACTCCTGAATCCAACTCCGACAATTAATGAAATGGCGACACACGTCGTTGCCAACCAAAGTGAAAACCAAACATATATATAATTTCAGCATGAAAGATCATGACAACTCTGTCCTTTGGAACAGTAAAGAGATTCAATGCTATGCAAAACAAACGGCGTGGCCTACTGCCTTCCTCTGTGATTTTGCTCCATGACAATGCATGGACATGTTTCAATACAAAAACAAGCTCTAATCAGGTCTTTTGGATGGGAATAATAGGATCATCAACCTTGCAGTCCAGACGTTGCACTCAGTTATTTTTATTTGCTTCTGTCCATAAAGTTCTTTGGTGGTCCAGGGATCAACGACGACGAGGAAGTGAAAAGACAGTCGTCGATTAAGCTTCTTCACATACGGCAGATTTCTTTGACATCGGGATTCAAAAACTTGTTAAACGATATGACAAATATTTGATTATGTAGAAAACTAGGTGACAATATGTTAAATATGGAGATAAATACAATATATTTTAATGATATTTACAGTATTTTGCATTTTATTAAAAAACGAATATTATTTAAAGAACGATCCTCTTATATTCACAATATAATTATATCAGATAGTCGCTAAAAAAAAAGAAAACAAGAAGGAGAGTTGATTGTAGTGATAGAAATAAATAGCTTTATTTTGTGCTCTGCGAGAAATTAAGTGAAAGTGGGAAAATTATAGAATTATTTATATAATTATATTTAAAAATTTTCTTAATAATTTAATTTTCAAGTGGAAATAAAAGTGTTCACTCTTTATTAAACAGTAATTGAAAAATCTGTCAAACAATAATATAAGCAAGTTCATCGTATTGGAAAATAGGAACAATATTTTGCTATTTAAAAAAATTTATTTACAAAAGCTGAGCCAGAAAATTATATTAAAAAAAATTTATGAGCTTTTACTTATTATTCTATCAAATACATCCAGAGTCTAAAATGCTTCAATATCAGCGTCAAAACATATCATATAATTCATAATTCATAGTAAAACATAACCTGTATCACAATTTCCATGTTATTACCTAATTATATTCAAATTTAAATTTGTGCATTTATACTTTAGATATTAAACAATATTTATTTTACCAAATTCAACATTTAGTGATAGAAAAGGTATATTATATTATAGTTATTTTAAAAACATTTGTTATTTAATAAAATTTATATCTAGCTAGTATACATCAAATAACCAAATAAAAACTTTATCAGAAACATATTCATTTTGAAGTTTTCATAATAACACAGTTTATTTTCTTTCTTATTTGATAAAGTTGTTTGAATTTCATTTAGTTTAATATTGTTTTTACACTGTTTAATTTACGTTGATATTTGTATCATTCTAGTTGTTCTTATTTAGAAAACAATCCTAATTACTGCATATATTTGATTATAATCGGTTTCCATATTTTTCGATATACTTCGTGTTTTATGAAAGTTTTTGCTCATTGAGTCTCAACCTACAATTATATTAAAATATATTTATTTGAATGACCATGTTTTTTAAATATTTAAAATAACAATTCGTGTACATTGATTATTAAAATATTATTTATTTACAACAATTAGACTTTCGACTTCAATAAAATCGTTATTAAATTGTCGATTAAAATCGAAATTAATTAAGGTACGTACATCAACGATAGATAGAACCTCATCTTACATTTCCGACTTGAGTGGCCACGGTCTTCTCAAATTTTTAGAAATAGTAATTATTTTATTATTATTTATTTTTGATTTGGTCTTTGATTTGTGCATGTATAGTTACAAATAATAATTTTTAACAACAAATTAATATATGCGAGTATACTTGTACTTTGTTCTGCCAGCTGTATGTATAGAAATCCTAGTCGTTGCTGCGTTATTGGTGTTAGTCTTTTCATAAAGAATCTTCAATGCACACCTTTTACAAATGTGAGAAAAAAACGGTGAAAAAAGAAATCTTAGTGGCAAAGAGCGAGAATATTACGCGCACTTTAGTGACTCGGAATGGAATAATATTTTCGTTAGTGAATCAGATAACTATCGTCCATTGTGTAATGAATACACACTCGCTAGTGTCGAGTGACGATGGTGATTGGAATGATATAGAAGAAGTTCCTAAAAATTTCGTATTCAACGAAAGTCCAGGTTTGAAGTTCGATAAAACTATTACTATTGACAGATTAGTATATGTTACACAAGAATTTTTGACATTTTTTGTTGAAAAAACTAACTTGTATGAATTGCAAGAAATTAATAAGCTAAAACCATATCAAAAATTAAGCTGTCGTTTCTCCTGGAACGACATTGGCGTACCAGAGATGAAAATGTTTATTGGGTTATTGCTACAAGTGGGGTTATTTAATCCTCCTACTATTGAACACTATTGAAGTAAAAATAAATTTTATAATCTGCCATTGTGGCGATCTTTCATTAGCGGCAATTGATTTCAACTGATTCTACGATTTCTTCATTTTGCAGGTAATTGGGTAGAACATGTAGATAGATTGTATAAAATTTGAATAGTATTAGATAACTTCAATAAAGTTATGAAAAATAATCATGTCCCTGAATAAAATCTCAGCATCGGTGAATCGACGATTTTAAGGCGAGGAAGGTTATTTTTCATCAATACGTAAAAATAAGAAAACTAAAATTTTGTGAATCAAATGGTACTGTATTAAAAGTTAAAAGCTAATGTGGACAGTCTGAAAACACTAACAAAAATGTTGGCCATACAATGCACGTAATTTTACTCTTGATGAACTTCTAAACAAAGAGTATAAATTGTTCGTGGACAGTTTTTATAATTCTTTTTATTCGATGAAACTAACACTCCGCAAAACTTATGGATGTGATACATTACGTGCGAATAGGAAAGGTAATCTCAAACCCGTTGCATCAAAGAAGCTGAAGAAAAATGTGGTTGTTTGGAAAAGAAAATGAACCGATAGTTGTGTCTAAGTGAGTAATGTGCTCACTGTTTCAAGTACGTACTGTATATAAATGGTCGAAGTACGTATTCGCAATAGTAAGATAAAGCAAAGATTCGACATTATTGGAAACTAAACGATAAAATATCCACTATTGATTTATTTCATCAAATGCTCAATTATTATTCAGTACATAAAAAAAAACAAACCAATTGAGCTCCCTTTATTTAAAGTTTATAATATTTACATAAATTTCAACCGAAGGGTTGCTATCTCGAAAAGGCTTAAGATCTAAATAATTAAATAAAAGTTTTGGTCTATATTCTTAGGTCGAACAAAAACGATATCAAACGAGAAAAAGAACTTTTGTATGTTTCATTAAAAAAGAACGCACAATGGTGTGCATAGTGTGTAATACGAGTTTGTTTACAGTTTCGGCCTGAAAGCAAAAAAGCACAATACTACTGCATTCTCTCTCTCGCGTTTTATTCAAGACATAAATATATTCGACTAACGCATCATTTACTCGAAATGCTTTTCTATTTAAGTTAGCGGTATTTCTTCATGAAGTAATCTTTTGCACTTTTATATGTTTGGTACACTTGAACAGTACATTGCAAATACATGACTAAAAATGGTAGTTAAACGAATGTGTTTGGATGGACCGAATGCATTAATATACGAGGGGTACCCATAAATAATCGGAATGGCAGCGTTGTGAGTGAGGTTTGCCTAGCACGCATTCCTGCTAGGTGCGCGTGACACAACTTGTTCTGCGTCCGCTGCAGTCAGTTTTCGCCGAACAAGGTTGTGTTTTGTCACAGTGCATTTTTTGTAAAATCATTTTCATTTGCTCATCATTTATTATAATTTCGGACTTAAGTGAACAACGTGCGTCTGTGAAATTTGAAGGTTCTGAGAAGACTAGGTAACAGTATGCGACGAAAGAGATCCGATTTATAGCATACGAGATGTTTTTCCACCATAACAATGCACTTACTCACACAGCCTTATCGGTGGGCTAGTTCTTGCTTAAGAACAGCTTTGCCACACGCCCCCTACTCACAGTTTTAGCCCCGTGCGACTATTTTTTTGTTTCCATGAATGATGAGGGACATGAAAAGTACATCGTTTTAATGACGTGGAAGAAGTGAGGAAGACAACGACACAGCAGCTCGCAGCTATAGAGAAACAGACTTCGAACAATGTTTCCATCAATGGAATCATCAATAAAATAAAAATACCATTTAAAGCTAAATGGAGAGTATATTGAAGTTGCTAAGATTGATTAAAAAAAAATAGTTTTTATAGAGAAATTACGGTTATTTTTGGGTATCCTCTTGTAAATTGTTAATTAATATTATATATGACACTTCAAAAACATAATGGTCATTCTTCTTAATTGGAGGTTGTTCAATATTCTCTTTATTTTCGCAAAGATCTTCGGAAAGATCGTTGCCGGTCAGCTGACTGTTGATCTGAATAAGCACTAAATTTTATAACTTTATTGAATGTACAATAGCGGTACTAAATATAACTATAGACATAATTTGTAAAATCGATAATGGAAGTGTTTTATGTATGTTTGACATTATCGATCATCTCTTGTTATCAGCTGTACAAGCGCAGATTCAGAAATCTGGTAAAAATTAAATCGGGAATAATTTTCGTGGAAGAAAATATTTTATATTCTAACATAATCGTCTATCATGTCAATAGTTCAATAACAACAAAATTTAGATCTAAGTAAATAGATTTGTTTCAATTACATATAGCAATGTGCGCAATATAGGAATAATTCCTTTCTTTGATTTCATTCATTCCGTCAATATTGGTAATCCAATAAAAGCAACAAAATTTAGATCTAAACAAATAGATCATTATATTTACACAAAAAACACGCAAAGGATACTAGGAAAGTTTTGCAATACAGCTTTGTTTATTTAATTTGTTCAAAGTAATTTCCTCTACACTAAATACACCTCTCCATCTTTCGAAACCAATCTTTAAACCAGTTCTGACAAGTTTCACTAGCGAGTAAAGCACATTTGTTGTCCCAAGCCTGCAGAAGGACCTTATCCTTCCCGGCCTCTCAGCATCCTCCACAGTTAAATTTCCCCTTTAGAATTCTCTCTACCACCTGAATATCGTTATGCGATGTAGACAAACATCACCTAGTCCAAGAGTCATTTCTATGTTTAAACCATGCACAAAATTATAACGCAAAACTGCCCTTATTTCATTTCGTGACCACGATGCCATCGCAAGCACTTTACACTCTCACTGCTAATGTATAACTGAGCCCATCGATATAGCGCGGCGGCTACTATGCACGTATGAACATGTCTCAACATGCAGCAATAAACAGCTTCCTACGATTCATTGTTGCGTCATATTGCAAAACTTTCCTAGTACCCTTTATATGTTTATGTATATCTTATTTACAAGTCGTATTATCAGAATAGTTATCTTATAAATTAATTCAAAATTGGTATAATAGTACAAAAACACGTTATTTTCCGAACAATGTTTTTAAGATTTGTATTCGATTAGACATAGAGCAATGCGCGTAATATATGAATAATTCCTTTCTTAGATTTTATTTATTCCTTCAATACACGCAGTCCGATAACAATAACAAAATTTAGACCAGCACAATTACATCATTATATTTATACAAAAACATATATTTATGTATACGTTATTCACAAAGTCGTCTTATCAGAATAGTTACCTTATAAATTAATTGAATGTTTTAATTAATAAGATATGATGAGACGATTTTGTGAATGGTGTATAAACAAATATATGTTGTTGTGTAAATATAATGATCTAATCGTTTAGATCTAAATTTTGTCGTTGTTATTGGATTAACATAAAAGCTACTGAAAGAATAGATCTACGCTTGAACATTGCAAAGCATTTATTGGCAAGATAAACTGTAAAGAGACAGTGGCTTACTTCTAATGGAAAGAAATTAGCTTGAAATGATATGACTATACTCCACAGCATCCGCGTCTATAAAAAATTCGTGAATAAAACTGACAAATATAATGGAGACTTTAACTGTAAATTTCGGAATCACGCTGTAGAACTAGCCAACGATATTTTGCAAAATCTCTGTTATTCGATTACAAGACAAAAATGATTTATGGGAAATTTAACGTAGATTTAACAACATAGAATGGTCGACTTATTCAGGATTTCTATAAATTAATATAAAAGACAGGAATACTAGATTGGTTGCAGTAGGTAATATTGAGAGAATGCACAAGTCAAATTAAAAGCTGCAGTGGTTTGAAGATTATCATTGTTAAATAACCTCCAAGATAAAGAAGAAAATTTTATTACTTTCAAAAGTTACATCAAACCTTGAGTAAAATGCCATTTAGTATTACAGCATAAATTATTAACAGACGATAATCACGTATAAATGCAACTTTGGATTACAACAAATTTACCTACGTTAATTTATAATGTTTATACTATTTACATATTTGTATTTAAGAATCTATTCATTAGTTCCACTGATAATCTGTCCAAACTTTTGCCATTTGTTCAGTTTAATTTATTAAATATGAAAATTTGACGATGATAAACCAATTTTAATATTTTTTAAATTTAAAATTGTGCATTAGAATACCGATATACATATGTACCTATGTAGATAGAGTGACTATTTATATAATATTTCAACATGTTACCATATTAATACAAATATTTGTGCATATTCATTACATTTAATATAAGAGAATAAGCAGATATGTCGATATGAAAATTTGATTTAAAAAAAACGTAAAATAATATTACGAAATATTGAAATAAGATTATTTTACTTTCACGACAGGAGAAGCTTGAAAACTTTGAAATGTTACAAGATGAATTTAAATACACCTTCGCTTTACTTTTTACTTTTACGATGAGCCATAAAACGCCAATAAAACTACATCTAAAACTTTACATTCTGCTCCTTCAATATTCTTTACTTTTTGTCAACTGATGTGATTTTTATGTTAGGTGGGCATGTATTTTATTCATGCATTGACAACATTTTCTCACGTCAACTCAGAATTTGTGAATTCTTTATTTCATTTGAATTAGTTATTACTGGACCTTGCTGACTTCAACTAGCTCTTGGTAGCTATACATTATTTACGAAAAAAGAAAACAATTCTAAGAAATATACATCATTTAGTATTGTTATTTTTAGAAAATTTGGAAAAATTGAAAATTAAAATTAAGTGGAAATAAAGTATATAGAAGTATATAAGAACCTAACATGTTTAAACATTATCAATAAGTGTAATCATGGATAACTTAAGTTCAATGGTGGTTTTAATTACAGTCGAAGGGTAAAAAGGATCAGAAAAAACCTTGGCATTTTTAACCACGTAATAGGCGCTGTGATAGAAATGTTTGTGCTAACTCTGATTTGTTTATACTGACTTTTATCTCACCACCAGTGGGAAGTAGTATTAAATCCTTCTACAGAGCTTCAGAAGTTAATGTTATTTCGCCGTAAATTTAAGTCGGCAGCATAAGCTAGTACGCAACCAGTCAAGCAACAGCCGAAGATCGTTGATGTAAGCGTCAAACAGTAGCGGACCAAAATAGCAAGAGCGTTTACAAAGATAAGATGCTATCAGATCAGTTTTAATGAGGTGAACCCGAGTCAGCTCAGTTTAGATACAATATTGTTATATAGTGTAATCGATAGTGTTAAAGGCTTCCGCAAAGTCGATATAAAGAACACCGACCTGATTCTTGGTATCATTGGCTCATATACGTAGTAATTTCAAACAAATTAGTTAAAGTTGATCTTCTTGATATAAAAGCATGCTGCTGTGTGGAAATAAACCACCGAATGATGTTGTATAGCATGTTATAAAGGGCAACTGAACAAAATACTGTTACGTTTTTAGTTCAGAACATCATATATGCTTCCATTATATATATATATATATATATATATATATATATATATATATATATTTGTGTGTGCAATCTTCTATACCTTCCAGATCTCTGGAAAAGTAGATGTACGAAGAGCAAGATTGCGAGTTATGCATAATGAGTTTCTTAGAATAGAAACACAATCTTTGATTACAAAATTGGGTAATCCATCATCACCTTTTGTACAATTAGCTTTTAGGTGATTTATTGCTGTCAATGTTTTGCTCTCTGAAAAGCTTTAAAGACCAAAATCAATTTTTCTGTTACGCTTCCCAAAAGTTATTTTGACAATTTTATTTCAACAATTGTCTTTTACATTTACTAATCTTTATGTCAAATTTATTATTTTAATATATTTTTATATAGTGACTTATTATTAAATTTTCATGATTTTTTCATACTTGAATCTTGAATGAGATTAATAAACAACAAAAATTCGTCTAACAAAGACCATAACAATATTTTGTGCATTATTATTCTTAACATATCAGGAATTCTAGATTTGGAAGGTTTTGCTCCAATATAACTCCAGAACGATTTTGCTTTATTTTACTTTCAAGGAAGGATAAATACAGTTTATAAAAGTGTTCTACTAGTTTTTGCACTCTTTCATATTCTTGGTGAAAAGTGTTACAGTCTGAAGCCTCCCACTTCCTAAAGTAATATTTTTTACCTTTACTATTCTAATAAGAAAGTTATATTGATTAGGAAATTTTTTATGGGAGGTTGCTGCGAATTTTGGTACAAATCTGTTAAAAGAATGGAGTACATTACTCAGTAAAAACATGAAATAGCAAGGCAACATCTAAGCCTGTATCTAGATAGAACCAATCGATATGAGCTAATTCATGTAAAACAAGTTCGAAATTACTTTGCGTTCTAATTAGATAGGAAATATTTTATAATTATGTTATATTTATATTCACAGAATTATTGAACATAAGCTGAAGATAATATTCATTTTTAACGACAGTAATAGAACTAAAATTAATAAAAACTAAATCTAATAATCTGGTTTTTAGACAGCAGTCGTTGTCCATGGTTTGGCAGAAGACGCAGTTCCGGGTTGTAACCGCGTTCTCTGTATTTTTGCTACCAATGTTTCATCTCCACTTGCATCAGACATACTCAAGGCTTAACTGCTGTTGATAATGCACTGAGACGATAGAAATTTCCATAATTAAATTTATAGCACTTTAGAAGGACTCGAATTCACTGTATCCGCGGTCTAATGCTGATGGAACATAACCGGAGATAGTGAAACCACGGATTCGAGTCCCGTGCGAAGAATAGAAACTTTTCAAAAATTTCTGCATTATATATACGATATAAAAAGCGGATAAAATTAGAAAGATTATTGTTATTTATAATATTTGACATGTACGTACGTGTTTTATTGATAGGCATTACCACCTCGAAGAAATGTTTATTCCGTGTATACTCTCCTTTTCTATATACTCACATTCAATCTTCCAAGTACTTATTTTCAAGACATACATATATAAATTATGAAAAAAGTAATTTATCATTAATAAAAGCGGACTGTGATTTTATCCATTATTAAAATAGTAATTAATTTAAATTAATTTAACACATGAAACTGGGAACAGTAACACGAAAGTACGGTTGTTTTTTCTCTACTATTTGACAAGAAAGAAGAAAGTGAAATTAGGCAGGCGAAATGAATTGCCTCACAAAAAAAGGAAAATGGGACTCTAACTAGAGACTAAAATGAAAAGAGGAATGATCAATGAGAGAGAACTAGGGATGAAAGTTTAAAGGTGAAAGGCCACCAGATTCTTTGTGAAGTATGACTAAAAGAAAAAGGATCGTGTATCATGCAACAAAATTTAAGTAAAGAGCTGACTATTCTATACCTTTTCATAATGTACGTGTGCAATTATTTACTTTTATACAAAGCGTACTTTAAGAATAAATATTGTCAAAATAAAAAATTGCTTTCGGAAATCGAAATTTTTAGTATTCTTTTAATTACAAAAAAAAATTTGATTTGTAAATATTTGAATTTAATATCTTAAATTATTATTTTAAACGCTTTATTCAAGAAGTTTAATATAAACCTTAGAATATAAATATGTAAATAAAAATGGTATACATATAATTTTTTCAGTTTTAATTCATTACATTTTTTCTAAGTATAAAGAGATAATGAGTATACTACGAGGGTAGCCGCTTATACTTTCGGAACTGGCAACACTGTTAGTGTTGCCTCCGATCTAATGATTGCATCGTGAAGTTTATCATTTTCGACAATATATTCACCTTGACAGACTGTCGCTATTTCTATTGTTGACAGTAACTTTAAAATCTTATGTCAACGAAAAATGCAATTAACTCGCGAACATTTTCGTGCAATTATCGTTCTATCGTTGGTATAGTGAATTCAGACTTGGACGGCGTTCTTTGGACGATGAATTTTGTGAAGGTCATCCCACAAATGTTATGTTGATAATGCAAGACCGTCATGTAACATACCGTGAAATCAAGGCATCTCTAGGTATTAGTAACACTTGCTTGCATAAGATCCTGCATGAACATTTAGCCGTTAAGAAGTTATGTTCACGTTGGATACCACATAATTTGACAACCGCTCAAAAAACGACTCGCGTAGATTGGTGCAAAGAAATGCACAAAAAATACAATGGCGGTGCTTAAAAGAGCATTTATAAAGTCCTCACAGGTGACGAATCTTGGATCTGTACGTATGACCCCGATAGTAAACAGCAGTCGATTGTGTGGATATTCCAAGATGAACCAAAACCAACAAATGTTGTTCGCGCTTGAAGCATATCAAAACAAATGGTCGTGTTTTTTCGGAAGAATCGGTCACATTGCAACCGTGCTTTTAGAGAGTTGTAGAACGATCAATTCCGAATGGTACACAACTGTCGTGTTTGCCAAAAGTTTTTGAAGAAATAAGTAAAACAAACCGAAAACGACATATCATTCTCCACCATGACAATGCGAGCTCTCACAGGTCGGTTCAAATAATTGAATATTTGATCGGTCAAAGCATTGAATTGATGAGCCATCTGCGGTACAGCGCGGATCTAGCACGCTGTGATTTTTTTTGCCTTCACAGAGGCAGCGATGCTTTTCGGATTGGTTTAGACGAATGCAAAAGTGCATTGATTTTCAAGAACATTTTGAAAAGCAATAAAACTATTTTCGATAGTAAAAAATTTTTTTTTCTTTGCTATTCCCGAAATATAAGCGGCTACTCTCATTTAAGGAAAACATGTCTTATATTATTATCTACTAATGGTTGGTATTTATTACCCGTTAAACCTTCTAAAAGGGTTTTCCACTGTCAATCATTTGTCATTTGATATAAAGAGTGTTCCCAATTCCTTCTATACTATTATATTGTATCATACATTTGTCCCATTACAGTATTTGACAGCGATCTTAAAAGGTTATAGTCGAATGGTGCAAAATGAAGTGGGATTGAACGGATCGGCCAAAATTTTGCAGTTTTACATTGTCGTTAGGGAAGAATAATTGACAAGCGCAAAGCGTTTCCCGATCAAATTTTCACGTACATACTTTCAGTTAATGAACGTACAAATTTGAACTAGCTATGTCAATGCAATTTAACTCGAAATTAATACCACGATGATCCCACCAGAAACACAACCACATTTTCTTTCGTAATACTCAGCTTTTGGTATCGGTCTAGAAATTTATCCTCGTCAATTTATTGCCTTATCATATGTGATGCATTTTTCATCATCCACTATGATGTCTCTAAGGCACACATCATTTCTATGTTATAAAAAAGGCCTTGACGCTATGGATACATGATACACTTTGTTTTCTATGTGAAATTCAAATACCCAGCGTACTGAATTGTGTTTGTTGCATTCCACCAATGGTTTCCGTTCTGGTTTGTGGCCATCCTCTAACAATGTATCTACTGAATGAATTTAACAAATCAATAAAGCAATGAAGAAGTTGCAATCTACTAACAGATGCATATTACTGATCGGTTATAACTTCTTTATCTTTTTAGAAATGTCGACATACGGTGTGCTGAAGTTTGAATAGTGTCTTTGTTTGGGTTTAACTTAGAATGACGTACCTTAGCAAGATGATTCATCTGTAAGCACAATATTGGACCAATCTCTGCTAGAACTTTTTTTGTGCTCAAATCATGCAAGCCTGTCGATATTTATCGGATAGCAACGGTTTAATAATTGTGCTTTGATAAGCAATATCGTGGTAACTTAATCTGTTCTTAATAGTTGTTAAACTATTATTTATGTTCTTCTTGGTTAGCTAGAATTGGTCTTGACGAAGTGCTAATTACGATTCTTTTCTCTTTTCTCTTCTATTTGCCCATCGTCTATCGAAGTCTTCCGACTTGTGTAAATACCTAGCTGATGCAGCAATTGTCATTTTTAGGGTCTTTGTGGTGCTCATGCAAAAACACTGCTTCGAAACATTTTTCATACGCTGCACGCATTTCAACAAAAACTGGTCATTGCGTCACGTACAACAAATAACTAAACTAAAACTATCTAGGTGTATTAGATCGAAACCCTCCAATTAATTTTTCCTTTACGGGATAGTGACCTGCCTTCTTAGCATACAAATAGACTATAATACAAAATTAAATGAAGCATTGTGTAGCTATAATTTTTGGTATATATTTAATTCGTTCAGGTCTTATGCCGTTTTCTCTTTTTAAATTAATCAGCATCTAGCGCACGTACTTGTCTTACAATTCCTATAGACGTTCTTAGATAATAACCAAATAACACAACGAGGCTACTAATCATACAATTGATAAATCATTAGTTCAAGACATAATTGCATGTTTTTTATTATTAAAATGCGGTCCTATTAGCTTCAGCTTTTCGAAATTTTTTATTCATTGCACACAAATATACATATAAAACGTAAGTAATTTCAAATGATAATATTCGTAATTTAAGAAAAGAAGAAACATTGTATTCTATCTTGTAATGCAGATGCAACAATTTATATTTTAGCAGTTAGTATACTCAAAAATGTAGTTTTATGCTAGCTCTAATACTTACCAAGCAATAGATCGGCGGTTGCATGTACAGGAAAAATATAAGATGTAGTATTTGTTCATATTGTGCTGTAGGATATTTACCTGGATTGTGGTACGGTCGATGAAATATTTATTAGAACGCTCGGCATTCGCGTTCTCATTTACGAGCGGTACGAACTCTGGTAACATCAAATATACAATACTTGGCAAGAAAATTGTTTTAGGACGAGCACACGTGCAGAACTTTGTTGTATACCACATAGTCCTAATGCCCTGAATAACGTTGTGATAAGTTAAATGAATTATTCATTTTATTTAATATCCACTTAGATTTAATTTTCGCGAAAGGCATTTATAATTTCTTAGTTTAGTAAAGTGTGCCAGAATATTATGCTATAGTTTTAGTAAATAATTTTATTTTAAACTTTTTATGAGTTTAGAGTACATTCTGTTTATAAATTATATAATAAATATTTTTATAGTCGCTCTTATATCAAGGCCAATATCTTGATCCGCATTATTTATTTAGTTATTTATGGAATATTCCAAGTTATAGTTTTTAAGCCATGTGCTGCAAAACGGTAAATACTAGATGATATACAAATAGGCTTCTTTCAAAAATCAATCCCATGATTGAGACGACTTTTGAAAAATTGTCTATGGCTATCTGCTTCTTTTCGATGGAATACAGAGATAGTCGGAGAAGCTACGATTTGCAATTTATGTTCGGGTTTTCTAATTAGTGTGCTAACTAAGAAAACTATCAACACACGAGCAGATATTAACAGCACATGTTTAGAACGATGTTTAGTTAACTTGTAACTTTCTAATATTCTTGAAATATCTATTAGAAGTGTTTTTAGTCTCTTGTATAAACGTTTAAACATGTCTAGAGTTTGAGCTTGCTCGATGTCACTTTAATATAATAAGAATAGGAATAGTGAATTCTGTGTACTAGAAACAGTGTATTCAAGAAGGGTAAATAGTGTCAGAAGGCGATTATTAGTGCCAATGATGTTTGAATATATTGCTGTGATGCGAAAATGCAACAACAGAGTAAACAATGAGTTAAAAAAACGACTATCACCATTAGCACGCCCACAAGGGGATGATTTATTCACATAGAGCTCCACATGGTACCACAGTAACCTCTAATTATTATAAATACATTTTGCGTTAATTCTTTGAGAATTAAATTCCCAGAAAATAACTTGAGCTGAGTGAAAATCGCAGTGTCGGCCAGTAAACAAGTTGATACGAAACCATAAAGAAAAGTGTCCCGTCCAAATATTTTTGAATAGAATAGGTGGATCTAGACTTAATATGACAACATATTATACATTTTTTGAAATAATTATTATTATAGTTTAATGTAATGGTGGGAAAAGTAGTTCGTTAAACGCACGAATGGATAATTTTTGTCTCCCACACAGGAGAGGATGATTTTGAAAAACCAAAGGCTATTAATGTTAACAATTCCAAATTTTATTTTGTTATATAATCGTGCGGATGTTTATGCATTTACTATAGTATGTCTAAAAAAGTACAACGGTGTGAGTCAAATCATAAAACGAAACAGCAAGTACATTAAAAAGCATCCAGCATTTGGCTAATAAAAGAAATATGAGTATAAGCAGAAATAAATAGGATTTATTTTTTTATTTGATTTTTATATTTATTACACATGTAACAAAAATATATTATTAAACCAAAATATTATTCATTATAAATTACTACTATTAATATGAACAAATAAATACATGCATTTGTGGCCATATTGAAACAGAAAATAGAAAGACAATTGGTAAAGGAAGGAGTGACATTTAAGGATTTAAGCAGTTGAACTTCAAGAGTGACATATTTGTACTTCATTTCTAAAAAGTTGAAGCTTGGTAGCGAATATGCATTATAATATGCGCATCATTCTAAGTACAGGAAAGTTGGCACAAGCGCTAATGTTATAATTGGCAATTTAAAATAGCGGTGGTGTCCGTAACTATAATGAAGATGCATTACACAATTCTACTCAAGATATCAGAGCATGATAAGTGACTATTAATAATTTTATAGTGTTAATATACATTAATCACTAAAGGTTGATATATAACCCCTTTCCACATTAATTTTCGTAATTCTGTATACGTATTTCGACAACTAAGTTGTCATCATCAGCAGATAATTAAGCAGTGTCGCACCTGGAGAACTACGACAAAAACATAAATATAAGTGTAAAGAACATATTGCTCACATAAAATTCAACCGGCCAGAAAAATCAGGTATAGCAAAACATGTGTTAGAAAGTAATCATAGTGTTAACGCGGATTGTTTGCATTTGATAAAGAACGTGTGTAATTATCGTGAATTAGATACGTATGAAAGCATGTACATTTTAAAGAATTAAGGCGATGTGTTGAATACCGACACTGGCCCAAATAATTTATCTTTGTTCAGTCTCTTAAGGACGGACAAGGGTCATTGCAATAAATTCATGTAGGCATGTCTCGTTTCTTTCCGTTTTCTTCCTTTTTTATCTTAGTTTAGGGCTAGAAAGCAATTTTTAAAAAATTATGTGAAACGAATGTACAGTGTATGTCTTGGCTTTCAGCGTTACGGATCGTGTGCGGAATTAGTTTTTTCCTATGGGTATTTCTTGCCGTATTTCTCCAGGTGCGACATTGCTTAATAATCTGCTGATGATGACAATTTAGTTATCGAAATACGTATATAGAATTACGAAAATTAATTTGGAAAGGGGTTATATATCAACCTTTAGTGATTAAGTTAACCAACCACAGGCTCCATCAAAATCACCTGCTAATATACAGTTTCCTTGCATCAATCAAAGTTTGTATTCTCTAAACATTGCAGATGTGCCCATAGCATTTGTACTCAATACTACGTCTGGCTCCGATGAACCTCACAAACGTCTGTGAATGATCTCACTACTTTGAATATAACAATCGTATTGCGTTTCTACACTGTTGAAGCATAGTTTAATTCATAACAGTAATCCGAGATAAAACAACACATGCGACAGTAAACATATTATTAACGACCCAAACATATCAATAGAACAATGTATCCTGCATAAAGAGGAGCAAACATAAACTATTAGTCATATAATAGATCAATATAAAAAACTAACAAATATAGAATATACTAGGAGATATGACAATGTATCCACACACATATACATACATCAAGAATTACCCACACAACACTCAGAACAAAGGATACTAATATACAAAAATACACTTCTATGTACAGTAGAAAAGACGACATGTAAACTATTTTAGAATAGATCCGTTATTAGAGATAAGATAATACATCACAACAAACTATACATCACATTAACAAACAAAACAAATCACCATCTCAAACACACACAACATATAAGAAGAAACGGTGAGTGAAACAAACTAATATTTATAGCAGAAGGAACAAAGACAATGTAACCTAAAGATAGAGTCGAAATAATAAAATAGTTATCATTTCAAATAATGGATCATACTGGAGAGTCTACCACCGCTATATATATCAAGCTACAAGGCGAAGTAATGTTACTAAACCGTGAAATACGTGGTCACCAAATAATATTCAAAAGGGGTTTTTGATGTACTATCTGGTTGAAACTACGGGTTATCGATCTCAAAAAGGTTTTCGGACAAAAATTTGAAGCATTGCAATAATAAAAACCGATGGAATAGTGTTTTCGTGTCCTCCTTCATATCCGAAGAAATACTGCTCTATCCCACTTCACGATGATACGGCACACAACACAGTTGCTTCGAGATTATGTGATAGCCATTCCTGTACTTCAAGAATCTAATCACTGATATGGAAAATCACTTCGTCCGATAGCCAAGACTTTTCAATGAAACAAGGGTAGTCATCAATTTTTTTTTGAAGATGCAAAGTCGACGTGTGTTTCGGAGGAGAGAATCAAAAGCTTGTTGTGAACAAGATCCGAATAGTTTCAATATTGTATGTAATTCATTAATTTAGTGAAGTTAGTTGGTTTCTGGAGAGCTGAATTCATCTATTCAATATTGTCAACTCATTCTTGATCGTACAACAAATTGGAACACGGAAGCCTACTGAATTGTAACAACACCGAAATTTCCTACGAGTTCTATTTACAACACTTTTACGGTGTGAACCGCTTCACTAAACCATGATTACTGAATGGCTAGATTAGCTCTGCCTCAACGTAATCGTCATGAAGTGCTGCCAACATATTGAAATTTCCTACGCTCCTGGACGATTTCGTATTTCTGCATCCTTCTAGAAAATAAAATGATACCAGCATTCTAATTTCCAAAGATTATGTTTTTACATAACAAAGTTCACTCGTATACAATAGCAATAATAAAAATCTTATGAAATCTTGGAAATTTTTTTGTATATCATATTTTTGACTCTGTGGTTTTCAATTGTTTGATTCAACGAAGGAGTATCCAAGTGGAAGAAAATTTAGAGCCGACTATGTTATAAACGAACCTGTATGAATAGTTTAATGATAACTTATTGTCTTTATGAAAATGAGAGAGAAAAGGTAGTCGAGAAATAGTATAGTTCCAGTAGGAAGATACCATAGTACTCAAGGCAACATTGATTTTTAATATTTGGATGTCTTTTTTTACATTCAGTGTGCAAAATGTTTTAGTTGCCACAAATATCGGGGAAAACGAAAATTATTCCACGACGATGATGATTAAACGAAGAGTTAAATTATATCCGTGTTCAATTAGATTTACATTGTTTTTATTAGAATTAAAAATAAAGAAGCGGAAATATATGCTTCATAAACTTAGTTTCTTAGTGAGAGACCCTAGCGAAATGCACGAGTCATTTGTTCTAAGGAGGAAAGCATTTTTCTCCGTTGAGCTTTCTTTCCCTTCTTTTTTCCTTCCCTTATCGTATCCGACTTTTTACGTGCTTTCACATTTGCATTTCTTTTTAATCTAACACAATGCGCGACTTTATTACCAACCCGCAAACATGTATCTTAATAACAAGCGCGAGGGTGTTGTGTAGTAATAATAATGCAAGCGGAATAGCGAATTTACCAGAATAAAATCTTAGAAATGCCAATCTGCCTCGAGCATTGGTGTTAGTGTGAAGTTTTTACGTTTTAACGTATTATTTTCTAGTTGTGAAGCTTTCAGCCGTGCTTACAATGTTAATTTATATTCATAAAACAGAACTAAATGTATGACATACATAAAGTTAAAAACGAATAATATTGTGTTACAAGTACATAAAATTGTTAAGATTTGTGTATTAATCTTGGTACACGTATGTATAACTCCATTTTATATTGTATTAATTTCTATGTTACATAGCGACGTCACAAGGTATGCATAAAGTTCATAAAATGGGGGAAGATTTTTTTCGTAAAATGCTCAAAGACATATAGTAATTTTATACAATTGGACTATTTTAGTAGTACACAGTATATAGTAATTAAATTAGCCTTGGTCTCACTTATGATGAATAATATCTTTTAAATACATGTTATTGTATTCTTCCGGAAAGATGAATGTACATGTACATGTACACAATCTTTACCTGCCCTCGCTAAATTCTGAAGATGAAAGGATAGTACAACAAGTAAATTTGTGAAAAAAACGCGGTTAACCCAAACAATGAAGAAAGAGCGCCTACATTGGGTCAAGATGCGTTAAGGTTTTATTGTTGGAGAATTGAGAAAGGTCGTTGTATAAAATTCTATTGCATATATTTAAAAAATGTTTTCTTATATTACGTGTCAGTTACTGTTTTCTCAAACACAAGTCATATTCAGCGACGAGTCACGATTCGAAGCAGTTGTACAATCTATAGAATTTGTGAGATGAACATCTTCGGAACGTTAATATAGGAATGAGTAGCCCAAAGTGTGAAACACCTCCAATAGTGATGATATAGTCATGCATTACTGCGGCTGGAACAGGACCTCTGTACTTTATCCAAGCGACAACACACCAGTGTAAATATAAAAATGTAATAGAAATTTTTCTGGTGCCCCTTGTTACTTCACTAGATGCATCCTTCTATGCTTATACAAGATGGGACTGCCATACAACGAAATCTGTCGAGAATGTTTTTCGTGATTTCGGTGTAGTAGTATTGTCCTGGCCTGGAAATTCACCGAACCGTAATCCAAGCGAAAATCTTCGAAGTGTTTCTAAATCTATTGTTTACTCGACCACAAATGAAAATTTAAGCGTTTTAAAAAAAATATCGAAAAAGCCTGAAAAGACAATATAAAGTTCGAAAGATACCGTGAAAGCTCATCTCGACAGCATGCCGAAACAAACTCCAGCGGTCATTCCAAGCTAAGGGAGTATTAACCGAATATTGAAACAAATATATGTATCTTCGAGCTGTAAGTAGGTGTACAAATCTATACTAGCACTAGAAGTATACGTTTTAGATTTTGTGTATTTAGATTTTATTTCGTTAAAACTCTAAAATTGCTGCGTGGACTAATTATGACAAGGTACTGTAGATGTTACTTTGAGATATAATTTATCGACTTTATGACGTCATTGGCATTTTTTTTCTGTTTGATATAATATTCCATTTGCTTTTCGATAGTTTTATGTTGCACCAGAAGAACGAGAAAAACCATCTGAAAATTAATTGACATGATGTGTATTAAAACATCGAGTAAGTGCTGGAGTGCTGGAATGCAACAATTTGTGAAATATCAAAGATATAATGTTTAGTTTATGTCAACGTTTAATTTCAAAAAGCCATTTAATGTTGTGTTTCATTATTTTAGAATTAAAATATTAATGATGGTTGGTGTTAGTGTTAAAATTTATTCTAAGTGTGCCAGATTACATTGTTAGATAGAGAAAACAATAGTGTTAAAACATTTCGTACAGCAAAATATCAATCCTTATAAATTGAAAATATTACAGAAGCTATGGAAGGACGATTTAGATACAGAATACAATTTTGCCAACAAATGACGAACGTGTGTCATGATGATTCTACGTGTGTGCAACGCATTCTTTTTTCAGATAAGGTCACTTTGTGTATGCACGGTTTAGTTAATTGATCAAATTGTCGCTATTGGTCGACTGGGATTCCATACTGGATGTAAGAGTTGAGCATTTAGCATTCGCAAAAGATCAATGTATGTACAGGAATCGTTGATAGTACACTTTTGGAGATCGATATCTACTTTTTCTGGAATTTGTTCTATTTTCATCATTGAAAGTAACATTTATTTTGAAATGATGATTCTGATATACCAAATAACACTCTTTAGTGTCAACATGATAGAACCCCACTTCACTAAGCCACTCTTCGAGAACATCTATACCAAAATAGATGGGCTGGTAGGAGAGGACACATAGAACGACCAGTTAGATCGCCCGATATAAACCTACTTGGTTTTCTCTTTAAAGAAAGATTATCTAAATAAATCTATTATCATGTGCTATCATATGCTACTTGCAATGTACGGCAAGAATTTATTAATCGCTTTAGACATCGTCAAGCTGTAAATGGACAATATTATGAAAACCGGTTTTGACTAATTTAATTAACTACTTGTTATTTCCTTATTTAGTATTTGATACTGCAAATTTCAAAAAATATTTTTTGATTTGTTTACAAATCAAGTAAGTATAAAATAAAAATTATTATTTAGACTATAGATTTGCCAAATTTTCAGCACCTACTTGATGTTTCGATACATGCCATGGCCAATTAACTATCAAATAGTTTTCCCAAAATCTTTCTACTGCAACGTAAACTTTTTTGTAACTAAGGAAAAGCAAGTGGAACACTGTCAAACACAAAAAAATATAGGTTGCCATTTAGAAAAATATTGATATATGAGGTTTGTTCAAAAGGAAAGATGAATTTTGAATTTTCTCGCGCTGTATACATTCGATTATCGAAATTTTTTTTTATTATGTTGGTACACATGTGTTAGTCATATGTTGGCATTATCAGCCAATTTGGATTAGTAGTTTGTTGTTGACAACTGAAACTTAGTCACGTTTGTGTGTGTTCTTCGATTTTTGACTTTTGAAAAAAATGGATCAAAGAATATGTATTAAATTTTGCGTTAAAAATGGAATAAAGTGCTCCAAGGCACTTGAAATGTTTACTGTGGCATTCGGCGAGTCCACTTTGTCTCAAAAAAGTGTTTATAAGTGGTACAAGCGGTTTACGAGAAAATGCACGCCAAGTTCGATCAAATGTGAAGGCTTTGCGCACTATTTTCTTCGATTACAATGGCGTGGTGTATCATTAGTTCTTGCCAACCGGTCGTACGGTTAATAAGGAATACTACAAGGAAGTTATGCAACGTTTGCGTGAAGCAATACTGCTCAAACGATCGGAATTGTGGAAAAAAATCATGGATTCTGCATCACGATAATGCACCAGTTCACACATCAAAAACAACACTCTAATCGTGCCTCAACCACCTTATTCACCAGATTTGGCTCCCTGCGACTTTTCCTATTCCCAAAACTGAAGAGACAAATGAAAGGAAAGCGTTTTGCCACAATTGATGAGATAAAGTCAAAATCGAAGAACGAGCTGATGGTCATACCGAAAAGCGCATTTCAGAAGTGCTTCGAAGATTGGAAGAGAATTTTCAAAAAAAATTCAAAATTCACCTTTTCTTTTGAACAAACCACTTATATATATATATATATATATATATATATATATATATGTACTTATATAACTTTATTATATCGAATGACTTAAATTATGAGTATCGCCACATCATAGAAACTTGTAAGAAGCTCTCCAGAGCGATGTATCCAATACAGAGAATGAAGGAAATTGCGACACATGAGGTAGGGAAGATTGCGTATTTTTCCTTACTCCATTCAAAAGCGACGTATGGGATGCTATTGTGATAACACACTAGGAAACACAAGTTGTATTTCTTAAAAAAAAGTAAGCAGTGAGGATATTATGCAAGAAAGATCATCGTACCTCGTGTAGAAATTTATTTAAAGAATAACAAATATTCTTCCATCTGTCTACATACTGGTCTCTCTGAAATTTAGCACAGTGAAAAGAGTAAATAAGTATAATACTGGAAATTGTTTCCACTATTATAACACGCGCACTAAGGAGATATATGCGGTATACTGTCAAAGAATATACCAGATGGTCAATAAACTACAGTGCAGTCGGACTATACAATCACCTACGTAATGGTATAAAAAATTAAATTGATGAATCGTAGTTTAAAAAGCAAGTAAAGGAGGGGCATACTATATCATATACAGGGTGTTTCAAAAAGGATGTACCTATTTCGAATGCATATATTTATTAAACTTTAAGACATACGAATATGAAACTTTACACACATATTTACGAACCTTTCAAGTTCAGATTACAGATGTTCAACATGTCCTCCATCAGCGACACGAACAATATCACATTGATACTCAAATTCCTCCCATACTCGGGCAAACATGTCCTTCGTCACTGATGTTATGGCAGTACGGATCCGGTTATTCAACTCTCCCAGATTCTGTGGGAGTGGTGGTACATAAACGTTGTCTTGAACGAAACCCCACAGGAGGAAGCCACAGGGTGTCAAATCCGGTGACCGTGGAGCCCAGCTGAGACATGTTAAGTTGCCAGCTCTTGGACGACCAATCCAACGGTTCGGTAGAGCTTCATTCAGATATTCACGCACTTGGCGCCTCCAGTGAGAGGGAGTCCCGTCTTGTTGAAAACTGAAGTTGTCTTCTCGGAAACAACCAGTTTTGTAACATAGCGAGACACTGCTGACCATTAACCGTTTTTAGCAAAGAAGAATGGGCCGTAAACAGATGATCGGGATATCGCACAAAACACATTGATTTTAGGCGAATCTGGTACATGTTTAATGGCTGTATGTGGGTTCTGTAGACCCCAAATTCGCACATTGTGTTTGTTTACCAGACTACTAACATGGAAAGTCACTTCATTACTGAACACGATGCGTTGTGCGAAATTGTTATCATTGTCAATAGCATCATGAATCTCGTTACAAAATGCCACACGTTTCCATTTGTCATCAGGACGTAGAGCTTGTAACAACTGTAGCTTGTACGGCTTCATAACCAGCCGACGTCTCAAAATGCGCCAAATTGTTGTTGTGGGCACCATCTGCGAGTGTTCCACCCATTCGGGGAAACAGTTTGGTAGGTCAACCTGAAACGTCTTTGCACTGTAATCACGAAATTGCACTTCGCAAACTCGAGAACACAAAATGACTTTTGCTGCCGAGTAGCCATTTTAAACATATGACGGTTACCAAGAAAAACAGAAGACAACTGACATCTTGCGACTATTAAATAAACTAGACTATGTATTCGTTTCTCCAATAGCCGAGGCGCAGCGATCGATAGTTTGGACAAAATAATACTTTGTAATACGTATATTCTTTTTGAAACGCGCTGTATAAAACAATACTCTATTGACGAATCTTTAACATAAGATTTTAATGTGTTGTATGTGATTGAGAAAAATATTTTGTGAAGTTTTAGCTATTTTTATCGATTTATTTGTTTATTGACTTTAAATGTTGCCTGTTAATTATTGTCTCATTTACATGGTTGTTGTCCAATTTATACTTTTTATTTTACTATGTAATTGTATGTGCTTTTTATCATTTTATCATTTTTTGCTTTATTATATCTTTATGAACTCTAATAATGTATGTGCCTAAATTGTAGGTCACTTCAATAAATCAAAAAATCAAAAATCAATTGATCAGCATGATCCCGTGCGGCTTTCCATGTGGGGATATTTAAAATCCAATTACGAATTTCGTGTATTTTCGATCAAATCAATAACCGGATATGAGAAATTCTAATCAAAAATTTTATGAAAAACAAACAAGATTTGCAGTTGACGAATGACCATTGATCATACAAAATTTTTCATATTTAAGCGGAGAATGTGTACTTTTAATACTCCATAAAAATTCAATCATTAAATCATTAAAACAATTTTATTTTCAATTTAATTCCGATGCTTAGATTAGTTCCTCCATTTTCATATCTAATAATAAATAGACAAAATTATATAAATATTTATTTTAATTATTACTTAATAATAAATATTTAAATTTATTTTACATAATATTAAAATTTCTTTAATTTTACTTAGTTAATTTTTTATTTTGTGAAGTATTCAGTTTCCTATTTATTTTATTTTTTAAAACACAATAGGATATTAAAGTAGAACTTTAATTTAAAGGAACATCTGAATGAAAGGTGTTGTTTATTATGGAATCTTCCATCAAATTCATAGGTATTTTAATACGAAAATTTGTCATAAAGTAAGTAAAGTACTACAGCTAAACCATGAATAATTAGAGACATAATAGAAATTCCTCAGATACTCTGAACGTAGATGCAAATATATCTTACAATATTACATGACATAATACGAAATTTGTAATAATGTAAGCATATACGGAATTGCTTTAAAATAAAGTATGTATTATTTTATGTGCAAAATATAACTATTTGTTTCTTTTCTGCACTAGGTACATCTGAAATAAAATAATTTTAATTATTATATAATAATATTTAATTTCATTAGCAACATACATCGTAACACATGGATCAATAAGTCCCGAGACTAACCCATAGATGGCGCTCGTAGTAAACCAGTAACCACGTCTTTCTAGAGTACTAACCTTTGCTTGAAACGTGTCAAAATTTTAAGTCGATCGGACCAGAAACAGCTGAGTTATCGAGGTTGGAGTAAAGTCGTTTTGTAGTTTGTTTAAACAATGGAAAAAACCGAGTTTCGTGTTCTGATAAAACATTGTTTTTTAATGGGTAAAAACACCACGCAAGCAAAACAATGGATTGAAAAATGTTACCCGGACTCTTGTCCATCAAAAGCAACGATTTGTCGGTGGTTTGCCGAGTTTAAACGTGGTCGTACCGACACAAATGACGCGGAATGCTCGGGTAGACCTGTGGAAGCCGTTACACCGGAAAATGTGAGTGAAGTGACAAAAATTATAATGAAAGATCGTAAAGTGAAGCTCCGTGAGATTGCTGAGATGACACAGATATCACATGGAAGTGTATTTACTATCCTTCATGAAAAATTGAGCATGAAAAAGGTTTTTTCCAAGTGGGTGCCGCGATTGCTCTCGATGGAACAAAAACAGCAACGAGTCGATGATTCAGAAAGCTGTTTATCGCTATTTACTCGCAACAAAGAAGATTTCTTGCATCGTTACGTGACCATGGACGAAACATGGATACATCACTACACTCCAGAGTCGAAGCGGCAGTCATCTGAGTGGCGCACAGCTGGCGAAAGCCGTCCGAAACGTCCGAAAACACAGCAGTCAGCTGGCAAAGTCCTGGCGTCAGTTTTTTGGGATACACATGGCGTGATTTTCATTGACTACCTCGAAAAAGGTAAATCGATCAACAGTGATTATTATATTGACTTACTGGTGCTTTTGAAGGAGGAAATCGCAAAAAAACGACCGCACATGCAGAGAAAAAAAATCCTTTTTCACCAAGACAATGCACCCTGCCACAAGTCGATGAAAACAATGGCAAAATTGAACGAATTGGGTTTTGATCTGCTTCCCCGCCCCCCATATTCGCCAGATTTAGCCCCCAGTGACTACTGGCTCTTTGCTGATCTTAAAAAAATGCTCCAGGGAAAAAGATTTGGCTCAAATGAGGAGGTCATCGCTGAAACTGAAGCTTATTTTGAAGCGAAAGATAAATTTTTTTATAAACATGGTATTGAAAAATTGGAAAAGCGTTGGAACCATTGTATCACCCTAAAAGGTGATTATGTTGATGAATAAAAAAAAATTTTGCAAAAAAAATGTTGTTTTCATTGTTAGTCTCCGGACTTATTGATCCATGTGTTACATGCATCTACTAACATGAAATACATACTACATTACAAACTCTTTCTATATGCGAGTTACTAATAACTAAATTGCTGTTTTAATATTGCAAATGTATACATGAGTCTAATAGTATGTTATGAATGTTTCAAAAAAAGTTCTACAAATTTTAATAAATCTGGCGCAGTACATTTCATGTCTTTAGTATATTAATTTGAAATGAAAATACACATATGTATGTGTATATTTGTATCTACAAAAATGTACAAATACGTATACACAAAAGCATCACATACCAATGTCAAAAGCAAACATGTACATGTAAATGAGAATTTTATATTATTTTTAGTTATTTTTGTGTCGTAAAGGATTAATATGCGAGTCCTTTTTTTGCAAAGTCTAGCATTTAATCAATTATGGCCGTGTGCAGTCAACTATGAAATACTAATAACTAGAAATATTATCCAAGAAGGCTTCTTTCATTTTACCGAATGACAATTGTCACAAATTGATTGTTTGTATATGGTAGAGCTGAAAAGCTATAAGATCGTTATAGTTCTAAAAATCATGATGGATGAAATGAACAAGTAAAGATACGCGATCAAATTTTGTATTAATCTGGAAAATTGGCAAACAAAAACTTTTGTCATGTTCAGGTCCTGTAAATGCTACGTTGAGATATAATTAGTTGATTTTATTACGTCATTAACATTTTTTCAATGATAACCTATACTTTTCTTCTTCTATTTGATAGAATCCATTTGCTTTTCGATAGTTTTATGTTGCACAACAAAACGAGAAAAACCAATCATGATGGATGAAATGAACGAGTCAAGGTACGCGATAAAATTTTGTATTAATCTGGCAAATTTGGCAAACAAAAACTTTTGTTATAATTGAAACGGCATTTTGGAAATTATCTATGGCCAGATCTAATTACTTTCAATGGTATAGACAGTTTCAAGATGATCAGAAAAGCAAGTGAAGTTACGATGTGGTCCAAGTTCTCTAATTAATGTGCTACTCGTACCTGAAGAAATGACTAACACTGAAGTAATAATTATTCGCACAGGTGCACGTTTACACCACAACTCTTTGATACTCTTGAAATACATAGCTGTTTTATCCTCTTGCACCAACAATTAAATATATCTTATGTATAAAATTACGTAGATTTTCACCGTTGGTGTCACTTGTAGTACAATCTTTTTTCGAAATTTTAAAAGTTGTTCAATGAATATATTTGAAGTATATAAAATTTTACTTTTGTCGTATCTTAGTGCATTTTGTATAAATATAAAAATTAAAGGATAGAACAAAAAATGCCTAACTTATTTACTATTAACTTTGACAGTTGAATTTTATTTTAATTCAGGATTTAATCCACAATGGATATTTATTAGATAAATTTATTTGCACTAACTAACGTAAAACTTCTTTACAATATTGACAGATTCTGAAGTACCATATAAGAACCTATATGTACGTATCCCCTTAGAATTGAAAGATGTTATGATCATAGCTTTAGCGTTAGATTTTTGTGGCAGAACCTTTTCTTGTAATATTCGTTTTTCATCTTCGTTCACTTTCCTCAAAAATACAAAATTATATGAGCTTTTTGATCCGGTGTTAGCAAACACAAGATATCTAGTACAATCTTCTTGCGAGTTTTGGATTGTGGTAGTCTCTATCAACATTTCACTGTTCATACTTTCAGCTTCTTCAATATCTTCTATTAGTCCGATTTTTTCCGGTCTAGTTTATAAACGACCTCGCTTCTTCAAAGTTTATTCTATGCTCGGTCAAGTGAACATGTTCTGCAACCAATCAGAGCGAAAAAGGAAGTAAAAGACAATCTTTTCCTTCCTTTTTCACTCTGATGTTCCTTAGTCCTATTCAATCAATCTTCCTGCTTGCCAGTCGTAGCTCTTCCCGCACTCGTATATTAATCTGTAGACTCTTTCTTCTCTTACTTGTAGCAATTTAACCTTGGTTCCAGAAAAGTTATATTGAAAAGTGGTTGCAGTACTAAAACATACATTTACATTCTTCTTCGTCAATATCCTTCAATGGCCTCAATTACACCAGGTATATAAAGTAGACTAGATGGTCAAATTGTCTAACTTTTTCCGTTTCTGTTAGTAATGTTTCCGTTCAGAGCTTCCTAGGTATCTTTTTTCTGTATTGTTATATCTGTTCCTCTACAGTGATACCTTAACGTGTTGATTTTCGTCCTCTAAATGTTCGGTGTCGTTGATCGTTCTTGCTCTATGCGTTTTAGTTAGAGTTCTCGTCAGCTTAGGATGATAATGATGGGACGTGGCATGCAGGTATCAGTATGCGTTTTCTTCCTGTATACTCCATGTTATAACTTTCCCAACTGTATACCATACCATAATATCGTATACCATAATATCTAAGAATATTAGTCATCCTTCTTCTTCTTCTTCTTCTTCTGTTTCCACCATAAACTTTATAGAGGCAAGAACCTATTACTTATGTCTGGTCAAACCATCCAATAAATTTACAATAGCTACATGTGCCCTACAAATTATTCGGAATGAGTTTCCACAGGAGTCCGTAGAACATTTAGTTGAGGTCCGGGCGAATAGCGGAATGAATATATTTACACTGAGCGGCAACTCGTTATAAAATTCTTTCTATAAAGAGCACCAAATTTTCAATGAAAATTTAATTATTTTTTATTTTCAACTGAGTGAATGTTTGTACAAAATTTGGTTTAAAAATACATAGTTTTACTAACTGACTCGTTTCTTTGTTATGTTATATAATTATTACAACTAATTCATGGAAGGGATTGCAAAATAGAATAAATAAAACAAAATCCACTCCATGCTGGAGAAAATATGATACACTGAATAGAGAGAAATTACGCAACCCGAATATATAAATCATGCTTTACTGGTTAAAACTATGTAAGAAAGAAATAAATATGTTTGGAACGAACTTATTAAGGGGAAGAGTATTAAGAGATAAAAGTGCCAAAGTATTGGGAAAAAACGTTCTACAATACACATCTTCCATTATATGAAACCGAAAAATCTCAAGACTGGACTCCTCAACTACCGCTAGAATGATCTTTCATGATGATCAATTCTCATAATATCTACATACATTAAAAATAGTGGAGTTTCTTTTCTGTACTTGCAACAACAGTACGGCTGACTTAAACCATCTTAACAGAGTAAGCATGAGAATAATCAGATATTTCTGATTAAGAATACTTATGTATTGATGTAGTTATCAACAAACATATTAATATATATATATATATATATATATATATATATATATATTTAATTGTATGGCTTAGTATAGTGAAAAACAACTCTAAGAATATATTCACTTTTTAACCTTTAACCCAGTCCTCCAAAGTTTCCACAGGCGAAGAACGTCAAATATGTTCTTCCTCTTCTTACCAATTGTGTGATCGATTTTATTAATATATATATATATATATTAATTGTATGGCGATATGGGCATTGATCCTAAATGCTGAGAAAAAATTAGGATTTTTTAAGAATCGGAACGAATACAACTAAACTAATTGTACATATTTTGTGTCTCGCTAGGAGGAACAATTATGAAAGTCTGCTCTAGATACTGATCAGTTTCTTAGTTTGCAATTAAGTAGTATTTACTTGATCTTAGTTCCACTGGCACTTAAGTACCGTATTTAATACACATGTAAGTTAGAACATCGTTAAATCTAAACGCAATTATATCACCTATTAAACAAGTATTGATTAATGATATTTCATGATAAAATTTATGATCAAAATAGTAACTATCTACAAATTACCTGCTGAAATCTAATTTATCGTTGACAATAAATTATAATCTCAGTTTTACCACGACATTCTACGGAAATCGATACATAAGTGCCTGCGTTGTTTTAGAAAACGAGTAAAGTGTTCGAAATGATCCGAAAACGTTTATTTGATGTTCAATGGCTCCGTCTGTTTTCAGTGTCATTTCACTCGATGCGAAATCGTACACAAAATACATTTATATTTCAAGGTTGGTTCGTTCCCGATATTCCATTAGGACCTTTATAAATGTGGGAAAATTGAAAACTTTTCATGGAATTAAAAGTGTATTGGATTAAACGAAATTTCGGAAGCGAAACGAATTTTAATAATCTGCAGTTTCACTCGCGTACGTTATTAAAGTTCCGTTAGGGATGGAATACCGGGAGTTCGACTTTTTTCCGCAATCCCAACGGTAAATATAGAAAAAGAAAGTTTATTCTTTTCACTGGAGAGATCGCGTTTTAATGAAGCAGTACGGATGGTTGAAAAATAAGAGGAATTTTATAAAAACGAAAATCATCGAATTTAATTTGCAGTGTTTACTTCAAGCTGGCATATTTAATGCCTAGTCTTTAATTTATTGTAGAAACCAAGAGCTAAAAACCAAATAATATAAACAACATACTGTGCGAAGAATTATAAGTCACTGGATTATCGGAGGACTAAAACAAGTAGGAGATTTAGGCCCTGTGTTATTTACAGCATTCAAGAGAAGAAAATTACATATTTGGTACAGAATCAAATATCGAAAAGAGCGTTTGCAGAAGAAGAACTGACAATGGAGAGCATATACAGAAAGGCTTATTGATTATGGACCTAAGTGTAACGTTGAAAGAGAAGAAAGGGTGCAAAAAACAAAATTTATAGATAATATATATACACAAAAAACAAAGAAAGGTGTACTTAAAATGATATGCCTTCGGTTCATCAGTACGTGACTGTCTTGCTGCACTGGTTGTGATGATATGTCTTCAATTCACCAGTACGTGACTGTTTCGCTGCATTGGTTCAGACGGACTCTTGTTGTAGACCCTTTCATGTATTGCTGAATCTATAACTATCCTCATGGCTGAAGTTTGGAAGTTCCTCTATCTCGTGTCTTCACTGATGATTCTACAATGGTAGTTCTTTGTACTTAATACTTTCGCTTCTTTAAAGATTACTTTTGCAACCACTGATTATTGAATTTTTTTCTTCGTATCGCACTTAATTCTTTATTCAAACGATCTCCCTGTTTGTCAGACTTAGCTCTTCCCGCACATGTATATTAACTAATGGACTAATTCTTCTTTTATTCACAATAATTTGTCTTTGGCTTCAGAAAATTTGTGCTGAATAGCAATCGAGTGTTAAAAAATGTTAGAGACTCCCAAACGGAATATAACCAAGTAAAAGAAGTGTGTGCTATCAGCGATTTACTGAACCTTCGCCTCTATTTAGGCCTTCAAAGAAATTTTAGAGAAGATCGTGAAGCAAGTGAAAGACCTATTAAAGAAATCGACACTGCCAGAAGAAGATCGACACGTTAAGGAATCACTGAAGAAGAACGGTTATAGCAATAGATAAATAAGAAGAGCCCTTAAGAAGCCCAGAACGAAAACGCCATCAACAGAAACGGAACCAGCTAGCCGTCTACTCTACATATCTGAAGTCACCAAGAAGATGGTAATAAATTTGGCGAAGATGAACGTAAAAGTAGTTTTACTTCTGCAATCGCTAGTCAACCTAAATTTTATGGAGCCGCAGACAAATTATCACGAACAAAAGGAGAAGGAATTCATAAAGCAAAAACAACTAATGTGCTAGGGTATCTACAAAGAATAAATAACATCAAATCCGTCAGGAAATGCGAGAAATAAAAACAATATTAAAGAGCAGAGGAAGATCTAAGTAAATATGGGACAAAATGCTTAATCGTATCTTTAAATATGACGAATAAGTTGGAAAGAAGACAGATAACTGGCAAAGGATGACAAACTGAAAACAAAGCTTTTTTAGAAGTTTTATACAGACATAGAGAAAAGCAACTCCTTTTCAATTCTTAAGCTTCCAAATATACCATGATAGAGTTTTACTTTCATGAATTAAGTAATGTCATTCATACATATTTTTTGTTTTGTTCCACTCAACTTATCGCAATTTATTCTTTAGAAACTCGATTTTAAAATATAAATTAATAGTTAATCTAGTTTTTTTTGCATTTCTTCCATTTTCACTATCAGCAATGCTGAAGAAAAAGTAATGCTGCGTTAGAAATTTAAGTCGGTAGACAATAGAAGTTACTATATCTAAAATTATGTTAAACTATATTAGTTTTCAAAATTAAAGAGGAATACTTTTGGAAGGTAGGAAAACCTATATTGTAAAATCTACAGTATTTCTTCGCAATGAGTAGATGCTGCGTAAATAATTTATCTCAAATGTTTGTTTTTAATTATAAATACTTGAAAATTAAGTAAAGGCAAATAAGTAGCCCGAAAAATTACCACCACAAACAAAATAATGCAACACATTTACCCAAAACTTAATTTAATTTAAAAAAAAAGAAATTGGAAATTATATTTCAAGAAGTCTATAAAATTTGTTAAAAGGAAAGTCAATATCACTTGAAATAATTAGATAAGAAAATCAAATATTCGCTTTCCAAAGCTTAAATAAAAAAATTCAAACGAAACGAAATTATTATGTACTTCACTTAAGAAAAGAAAAGGCTCGTTTAGAGAAAAGAATTTCAGCATTTTAATTTAGTTAAACATTTTGCACAGACTCGTACATTCGAATATATACAACCTAAAATCAATAAAGAATTTAATATCAAAATATTTTTTGTGATTGGTTCGCAATTTATATAATAACAAAAATTGCTTGTTATATATTTCTCGTCAATGGAATTTACGGCGACATATGCAATTTAAATTTCAAAAGTTATAATATTCGAGTATAATTTACACCAGAACAGGTCAGCACAATGAAGTAAATAATGTCACTTAAATATTATATATTCTCTATCCAAAAATAATATAAATACATATATGTATATTGTGTGATAACACATACATTACTAAACACAAACCTATCGCTATTACATAAAATTCTAAATTTTTTAAACATACGATACATGTCCAAGTAACAATAGTCAACGTTCCTTCATTTATGTCACCATTAAAATAATGAATTTATGAGATAAAAGAAAACTGGAATATGTTTCTTCTTTTACACAAATTTAGTTTCTGTTTCTTTATGTACCTTAACCGAATTTGAACTCTCTGACCGTGTAAGCTATACTATGCGAAAAAGACAAAACGACTCACGTAGTAAAAGTAAATATTTTTAATCAAAATTTTATGCAAATGTTTGCTGTGATGGCAATAATAAATTGTTAAATATTCATTTAAAAATTTGTACCCTTCATATAGAAAATTTTAAAAAAAAATTGCCGTTCTACGTAAACGAATACTTACTGCTATTAGATCAAACATGCTTTTAATAAGATATTTAATAAGCTCGTTCCAACCTAAATGTAATGCAACATATAGTTGTCCATTGGGGAGTTAGGAAGCTTGCTTGAATCGTCATGAAATAACTGCAACATGAAGACGGGGATTTGATTATACAGCACGCACAGTGAATAGTTTAAAAAATTAACATAACTACTTTGGAGCATTTAATGGCTTCGAAGAAGTAGCCCTATTTCCTAGTCTAATTACACCCCAAACTATCAATTCTCTAGTAAGTGCAAATCTCATTCTACGGCAAGAATCAAAGAACTATATTTCTCCACTTCGATGTAGGACTATCATGGGCCCCGAAACAAATAGGCAGTTCGTCTGGTTCATTCCAATCTGTTCATTCAATATACCATTATAATCTAGGTAATCTTGGACGATAGAAAGTAACCCCATACGAACGAATGCAACGATATATGGGACGGAATGTTGTTTTATGGTTATCTCTGCCAAAAAAACATTTTTCACACTTGAAGTACTATGCGGATTCCTAACAGCAAGTAATCTTACTCTCTTATTTTTCAACAACAAATAATTGTAGCAGCCTTTGCTTCTGCCTAGCGATTTTATAAAATGCAATAGCCACCTGACATTGTCCAACGATACCAACAATACTAGCACTTTCAAAATCACTTAGCTTGCGAAAATTTGGTTACCTTCAAACTTGATATTTTCATACACTAGATCACAACTATAGTGTTAAATTCGAATAACCAAATTCAACCGGCTTAAAATAATAAAAAATGAAAAATTAATTCTTTTGTTAGAGTTCGACAAAAAACCACATCAAAGTTTATTATATAGGCTGCTTCAAAAATAATATACGTATTTCAAATGCATATATTTATTAAACTTTAAGACATATCAATATGAAACTTTACGCACATATTTACGAATCTTTCAAGTTCAGATTACAGATATTCAATATATCCTCCAACAACGACACAATATCACATCGATACTCAAATTCCTCCCATAATCGGGCAAGCATGTCCTTCGTCACTGATGTTATGGTAGTACGGATTCGGTTCTTCAACTCTTCCAGGTTCTGTGGGAGTGATGGTACTTAAACGTTGTCTTTAACGAAACCCCACAGGAAGAAGTCACAGGGTGTTAAATCCGGTGACCGTGGAGCCCAGCTGAGACGTGTTAAGTCGCCAGCTCCTTGACGACCAATTCAACAGTTCGGTAGAGTTTCATTCAGATATTCACGCACTTGGCGACTCCAGTGACGGGGTGCCCCGTCTTGTTGAAAAATGAAGTTGTCTTCGTGCAGCCTCGGAAACAACCAATTTTGTAACATAGAGAGATACTGATGACCATTAACCGTGTTTCCGTTAATGGGCCGTAAACAGCTGATCGGGGTATCGCACAAAACACATTGATTTTGGGCGAATCTCGTACATCTTCAATGGCTGCATGTGGGTTCTGTGGACTCCAAATTCGAACATTGTGTTTATTTACCAGACTACTAACATGGAAAGTCGCTTCACCACTGAACATGATGCGTTGTGCGAAAGTGTTATCATTGTCAATAGCATCATGAATCTCGTTACAAAATGCCATACGTTTGTCATCAGGACGCAGAGCTTGTAACAACTATAAATTGTACGGCTTTATAACCAACCGATGTCTCAAAATACGCCAAATTGTTGTTGTAACTCCCGATTGGCACCACTAGTTGACTTTGAAGGATTACGTTGGAAAGCAGTTTGAATTCGTGCAACATTTTCTTCAGAAACACAAGGGCGGTCAGGACACTTTCCTTTATATACACATCCCGTATCTACAAACTGTCGATACCATCTGCGAATGTTCCACCCATTCGGAGGATCAATTTGGTAGCTCAACCTGAATAGTCTTTGCACTGTAATCACGGAATTGCATTTCACAAACTCGAGAACACAAAATGATTTCTGCTGCGGAGTAGCCATTTTAAACATATGACGGTTACCAAGAAAAACAGAAGACAACTGACATCTAGCGGCTATTAAATAAACTAGACTATGTATTCGTTTCTCCAATAGCCGAGCCGAGGCGCAGCGATCGATAGTTTGGACAAAATAATACTTTGTAATACGTATATTCTTTTTGAAACATGCTGTATTATTACATTGTGTGTTTGGATTTTGGCGGTGTAAGTCTTATACGAACTATGTCTCTGTGGTTCTGTGGTTCCAGGTGCGACACTGATTCTCTATTACATATCGAAATACAGAATACGTGAATAGGGATTATATTAACCTTAATTGGTCAACATTTATTGATTTAAAAACATACTTTTACTAGGTGATTCGTTTTCCTTTGTCACATAGTATATTTCTGTCTAGAATAGAGACGTTCATCGTCGTTTCGTTTCTTGACAATCAACAATAAATAATAACATAATTTAACTCTAAACAAATGTGTGACCCAAGTTAAGCTGATGTAATTTATAGTCACTTTCAAATGCTTGCTACTATCGATTCAAAAATTCTGCAAATTGAGCTCATCTTACCTATTTAATATTGTTTATTATTATTATCTATTATTTATTTTATATTAATTTTAATTCTTTTGAACTTGGCTTGTTAAGTGGTATAACTCAGGAATCGTCTTTAGGACCACATTTTGTTATTTACATGAGTAAGTTTCCGTGACAACATTGGTGTACGTGAATAATATGCATTTTTTTCTAAAATTTTGTTAGACTTTGATGTGTAATTTTTAATTTTTTTGAAATTTTTATCTTTTGGACTTGTTGGCCATTACGTGATGACTCGACTATCGGAGCTTCTTGAAAAGATACAATATGTAGTCTTTAACTACTCAACTAAAAATCGGTAGTACCCACTTTATAAACAAAATTAAAAAAATAAAAAATTAATTTTGTGACATTAGAGCAAGGTACTGCCAACAAATTTTTGAGAAAGGAACAAATTCTCCTAAAATTATAATATTAACGAACAAATAACTGCAGTGTATGGAGACGAGGCTCTGTCATAGTTTAAAACAAAATATTGGTCGAAAACGTTTGGGTGCGGCCGTGAATCCATTGAGGATAACCCATTATCTTTTAGAGCCAAGTAGAAGTTATTCTTATTGAATACATTCCAAAGGGGCTACAATAACAGCAGTTACCTATGATAGTAGGTCAACAAAATTTTGTACGGCTATTGACCAAAACATCCAGGTTTGCGTTACAAAGGATGCATTCCTCCTTCTTCATGACAATGTTCGAGTTCGCGAGGCAGCCAAAGTCCAATCTATCTTCCACGAGTGTAAAGAGCATCACAGGTGATATCATTTTGCAAACCATAATCAATTGAAAGAGGATATTTACGCCTATTTTGACGACGAATAGTAATAATTTTTTCTGATGAAATAAAGGTGTTGCATGACAGGTGACGCAAGTGCGTTGAAGTTAAAGAAAACTTTTCTGATTCTTCTCGTATATGGATACGCATATAAAATTATAATTTATATTGCATATTATTCAGTAAATGCTTCTTGTTAGGAAGTATTGATTAAAATTAAAATAAAAAATAGAATAAATTATGATTTTGGCTATATACTAAATTTAGTTTCTTTTTTACTACAAAAATTTAGCTAGTTGTGTATAGGTAACAATTTCCGAACTATTTTTTTAAAGAAAGAAAATATGTTTTCTTTATAATTTATTTCAGTACCTATATTTCGAAAATAAAACCAAGTATGAAAATTGATTGTCCTTACGAAGAATTCAAACAGTCAGTAACCTTACTGAAAATCTATTAATCCGTAGATATTATTTAGTATGGAATTATATATTGTAATACAATATAATTCAAAGAATAATTTCATTAAATGTCAAGTACGAAGAAACTTTTATGAATAGGTATAATCATATTCTAAACACTATTTGCGATAACAACGGATTTTCAGTAGCACTGAAAATCGCTTGAACCTGCAAGTTTTAAGAGCAACCGATGTTGCATAAGGTCTCATTTTAAAATGGTCAAGCACACCATCTGATACTTCCATACAGAAGTAATTTTCATGTACATACGAAATGGAATTTTATAAATACTAAATAAAATAGAAAAAGTTAATTTAAAACATTCTATTTTTTAAGAAATCAGCTTCAGCATCTACTTTTCTTAATAGAATTATTAAATTAGGTACAGTACAAGTAATTAGTAAAATTAATAAACAAATTAAAATTAATCTATTATCAAAAAGATAAAAATATAATCAACGAATTTTAAAAAAACAAAAAAAATGGTACATTTGATTGTATAAACTGTAAATTAATAAATTATAAATAATCGTTACAAACATTAATGAAATTTAAAAACAAATCAAACAGAGGGATTATAGATTATGTTGAATTAATAGTAAAAAAAAACCTTATATGTAGCTGACATTTATTGTACATTGAATAGATTTTGTTATATTAAACCAATTATTGTTGCAATTAGGAAAAACAAAGAAGGTACTTACTTCACTTGTTGAGAAAAAAAAGCATGAAGGATTACAAATTTAAAAAGGATGGAACTACACGTTTTGAGGAAGAGAATTATTAAGATAAGAACTTTTGCTTTATTTTTTAAAACAGAAATTTTAAAATCTTTTATGCTGTAATATTTATAAACATTTATGATTTATTTCCAAACAAATGTGATGTTTAAAGTTACTAAATATTTACATTTGATTACCACTTACCATTACTATTAATAATTTATTTGAATGAAAATAATGCAATACGAAAGTTCATATTGAGAATTACAGTATATTTAAAAATTAAATACATTCATAATAAAAATCAATTATTTCACGAAAGTATATGGTTTATTTCATGCTTCTAAAGTATAAAAATTGATTAACTTTTTTATCCAAGGCACACATATTTATATATGTGTGTATATATTTATGTCTGTCACAGAGAAAACCGAACGTTTTTAAAATAGTAATTCTTAATGTCGCCATTCATTAAAAAAATATACGTCGATAAGGTAGACCTTTCATCAATGCTATGTCAAAATATAATATTTGCATCATTAAACACAGAGAAATTGCACATAAAGTAAGTGTGTATTTGGCATTGATCGAAAAATGAATTTTGAACAAAGAGCAAATATCAAGTTCTGCCTTAAACTCGGTAAATCGTTTACTGAAACATTGAATTTGATGAAACAAGTGAATGGTAATGCGTGTTTATCACGTATCAGTGTGCATGCGTGGTATAATTTAAAGACGGTCGTATGGACATAAATGACGACGAACATTCTGGTGTAAAAAATCTATGGTTTTTAATTAATCAGAAATAAGCCGAAATATTCATTGCGATACGTGGAAATGGAACTAAATATTTCCAAAGATACAATTCATCGCATCTTGACGCAGCATTTGTGACTGAGAATGATTCGTGTAAGGTTTGTACCACACAAGCTAACTGAATTCAACATTGTACAGATTTGTTTAAAGACTCAAAAAAGGACGAAAACTTCAGGTATTCTATGAGTTAAAGTTAATCTATGATCTAGAGACCAAACGTCAAAGCTCTGAATGGAAGCATCCGAGCGAAGAAAGACCTAGAAAAGCCGTTTGGAGAAGTCAAAAGTGAAGACAATGTTGATTTGTTTTTATGATTCGAACGGCATAGTGCACAAATAGTTTGTATCAACTAGTCAAACAGTATTGTATATTATCTTGGTGAAGCGTGTTGTGGCGCGTATTCGTCATGTGCGCCCTCAATATCGTCAAATTGGTAGCTGGCGTTTGTTACATGATGATGCACCATCTCATCGCTCGACGCTTATCACTGATTTTCTAACTGGAAATGGCATTTAACCATTAATCATTCACTATATTCACAGGATTTGGCCCCCTATGATTTTTATCTATTCTCTAAAGTACATTTGCCGATGGTCGAAGCCATTAAATAGGCGTCGACAGCGATTTTGAAGAACAGCTCTAAAGAACTTAAAAATTCATTCGACATGTTAATTGATCGTGCGAAACATTGTATTGAAGTCGAAGGCGACTACTTTGATTAAAATAAATGAATTTTACCAAAATACTAATCTTTTGTTCATATTTTAAAAAAGTTCCGTTTTCTCTGAGACAAGCTGTGTACATAATAAGTGACCACCATAGAAAATTAATCGGTCTATCATTTTCAAAAAACAACTAAAAGAAAAGTTCGTCTACATTCTATTTTCTTAATATTAATAATACAACAAAATAATTACATATAACTGAAAAATATTAGTAATAAAGATAATAATACTAGTATTTAATACGTATGTCAATTACACTTCTGGCGCGTTTGGATAAACTATCGAACAGTTTTGTTAGAAAATCTTGTGGAGTGATATTTCATTCTTTGAAAAAGGTACCAAAAAGTTGGTTGATATTAGCTAGCGATTTCCTAATAACTTTAATTAGTGGGCAACTTCTTGCGCAAATATGCAACCCTATACTTGCACAGACCCATCTCCATCCTTCTGCTAATATACTGTTTCCTTTTAGATGCGGATATTTCAAATTTGAACCCATCTGTCCAAAATCCACGTCACCACTCGTCCAATGGTCAATGGGAACGTATTTGTGGATGTCCTAACCATTTCTGTTTATTAACTCTTCGTAGTAATGGCTTTCTTTTTGCAACACGAACTTTAAATCTTTGTTTAGATTTAGATGGCGTCGGTCTATGATGATCTACTGTTAATTCATTAGATAATTTCGTTCTATTTCGCAAGGACCTCAATCGCAAATATTGATCATGACTTTCTTTTACTTTTCTCGTCCTTCCAGTCCTGTTAGTGTGTTAATCACCAAATCGGTTGCTTCGTACTTTTGGATAATTTTAAAAGTCGAGGATACTTAGGACATCACTCAGAACGCGAATAAAATACATTAAAATGAACAGGAAAATATTGGCAGCCACTTGTATTAAAACAAACGGGTCCTTTATGATTGAAAACACAATAATTCAACCAGTGATACACTAAGCAACATTGCTCACAAAGCATCCTAGCAAGTAATGAAATAACCATCGATAAGGGACCAATTACATGAGTAGGATTAACTTAGAATATTTTCGCAGAAACTACTTTCTCTTTCATTTAAAACCACACTTCCATTTCCAGAACTATGTTATGAAAGTATAAGTAGAATAATATTAAATATGAAAACAATGTGGTTAAAGATTTTTTTGCAAGTAGTCATCCACTTATGCACAGAAACATTAGATAAGAGTTTAGAAGTATAATGTACAGTAACTAAAAATTATCAATTTTATTTTAAAACCTTTTAAATAAGTTCAGTAAAATAAATAAGCATAGTTTCATCTAAATTTGGTAATATTTTGGTTTCCGAACGTGGGCTAAATTAAATACCATTTCGATTCACGAAGAATTCTAATTTTAACCGCTTTATACATCGCACGAGGTGTGGCTATTAAATAACGAGACTGACACTGGTACAGAAGAAGTGCGCATGCGCCAAACGCCAACGACTGACAGCTATTTATCGTGAAACCTTCTCTTTCGAATGCAGTGCCTCTTGCCTCTGTAAACAAATCAATATAACCGTAGCATTCGTAGAGTTGCTTTTTGTCTCGCCGGAAAAATATTAAGTGTAACAATAATCAACATTACTACCTTCACGTTCTTGCTCAACTCCGTGAAAGAATAAGGAAAAAACGACCTGAATTGTGGAAGGACAAGTCATGGGTCGCATTGTCAGTCAAGAGGTTTCTAGCCAAGTACAGCATCCCAGTGTTAGACCATCCGACTTATTCGCCGGATCTTGCAATGTGCGACTTCTATCTGTTTCCTAAGGTGAAATCTGATTTAAAGGGAACAAAATTTGAGTCCGTTGAAGCTGTGAAAGCGAAAGCGGCACGCGTCCTGCAGGAGCTGACAGAAGAAGACTTCCAGCACTGTTTCGAACAATGGAAGATTCGCATGAAACGTTGTAGGGATAGAGGAGGGGTGTATATTGAAGGTGGAAATAAGCAGATATGTATGAAATCAAAATAAAATGTTTTACAGCGTCAGTCTCGTTATTTAATAGCCACACCTCGTATATGTAATGCAAAAATTTTTGAAAAAATTTCTGTTCTCCGCGTGGGACTTGAACCCACCCCATCTCATTCTCTCCGGGAATGTATCCTTACAATTAGACTACGCAGACAATTAACTCGAGTCCTTCGAATATGCCATAAATTGCATTATGGAAAGTTATTGAATGAAAATCCATGGTAAATTGCATATAATTACACGCTTTTATGATGCTAAACTGAAAAGTTCTAATTTTAACTGCTTTATACATCGTTTATACACGATATCATTTTCTCCGGGAATGTGCTCTCACCATTAGATCACGGAGACTGTTAATTCGAGTTCTTCTGTGCCATAAATTGTATTATGAAAAGTTATTAAATGAAAACCGACGGTAGGTTATTAATTGTATATTATTATGCGCTTTTACGATGCTAAACTGCAAAATTCTAATTTTAACCGCAGGGAGAGAATGAGGTCGTGCATATGAATACATGTTTATAATCCATAGTAATATAAGTATAATATAAATAAATAATAAATAAATATAAATAATCATTATACAAATTTTCACTTTCATAAAGATTCATATTGTAAAGAAGCATTAAAAATAACCTGTAATAATATAAATTTTATATTATTACTTCAGGCTAAAAATATACAACATCCCCCATTTTTAATAGTCTCAGCGAAAATACGAATTAAAAAATACATAATATAAACGTACTACCAACAATGGATAAAGAAAAATTAATATAATGGATAAAGCATGTATTGTAGTCATTAATTTTGAGAATTAATGAACTTGAAACACGACGACTACGGATCTGCAAGATCCTATACCGCAAAATTAATTATTAAAACTTGTTAGGTAATTTACGTTTATACTTTGCTTTTGTATATATATTCCTTTTATTCTGGTAAGACGAAGCATGCTTTGTTGACGTTACTTACTTACCTGGAATATGAATTTTAACAAGAATAGCAGACAGAAATAATTTAAGTCAACTTTTGTGAAAGTGCTTCTTCCAACATTCTGGATGTTGCGAATATCATAATATAATTCATTCCATAATTATTAGTAAAACGTATATTTTCTGTAAACACTTAATTATTTGTGCCAGGCTTTTTTAATATTTCAAAAGGTATGTAAGAAACATGAAATTTGCGATGAAGAAAGATTTAATATTAGAGCAAGAAAAATATCAATACTCAACTGTTTCTTCGTAGGCTTTTATTACTGCAAAAGTGTTTTCTATCACGTGCTTGTTTCACTACCTTTGCATTCAGTGTAAATATTTTAGTGACAGATATTCAAATTGCACACGTTTTGAATACGGTCCAAATCACAGTCTGGGAGCCGAAGCTGAATAGTGGGCTGTCTGGCCAGAGCCATATTGAACACCTTGTTGGAAAATTGTCCAGTTTCTGCTATGCTCTAAGAATTATTTCGAGGAGTGTGAGAGCCGATACAGTATTGTGATATATTCTGCATATGTGCATGCCAGATTGGTGTATAGAATAATGTTTTGGGGACATTCAGTGGACGCAGAGCGCTTATTCTTACTACAAAAAGCGTGTATTAGAACTACCTTTAACATGAAACCAGAAGATTTCTGTAGAGATATGTTCGGGCAACTAAATATACTTACCTTACATTGACCAAAAGATTTCTGTGGAGGTGTGTTCAGGCAAACTAATATACTTACATTGTTTATTCTGTAGTGTGGATTATTTGTAAAGATGTACTACATAGAGTTCTTTGAAGAATAAGAACTAGTACACAATCACCAAACTAGAAGCAATGCGTATAAATTTTTGTTGGCCCCATTAACACAATTACATTTTATAAAGATTTAGAAAAGTGTTATACAACAGCGTATAAAAATTTATTTGCCAAAGTAATTAAAGGAGTTGACAGTTTTAATTTAAAGAAAAACTTAAAAGACATTTAATGGATATGACGCTATATAAAATAGTTGATTTTTTAGCCACAAACGGAGATTGGATATACAAAAATATTCGAATCAATTTATTTTATGTCACCTAATTTGTAATTTTATATATTTATATTATTCTGATATTCATTGTATGTAACATTATTGTACTGTAATGTTCTTTAATATTTTTGAACGTGTTCCGCACATACGTATTGATGGAACTAAATATGTTATTACTATTATTTGTTTTAAAATCTATTGCTGATTACATGTCGACTAATCGAGGTTGCCATCGTAGTACCTATACCTTTTTTAAACCAATCCCTTACTCTACGAAGCACACATTACTTTGTTGAAAATAGTAACTAGATCCGTCACTGCCTTTCTTTCACATGTCTTTCCGTACATGTTACCTATATGGCCAAATTTGATTGTAGGAAGTATATACGAGGGTAGTTTGACAAGTAGTGAGAATGGAAAAGAAAAACGAATTTTTTAAATACAAAATAATTTTTATTTTTCAATATATTCTCCTAAAACAGCAATACATTTATTCCAACGGTGCTCCAATGCCCTTATGCCATCTCTAAAATGCGATTCCGGGAGGCTTGCAAAATACTCATTTACGAAGATGATAAGCTCGTCGTTAGACGAAAATTTCTTTCCACCTAGTGCCGTTTTCAATTTTGGAAAAAGGTGGAAGTCGGAAGGGGCTAGATCCGGCGAGTAAGGCGCATGCGGTACTAATTGGAAATGCAACTCGTGGATTTTAGACATCGCAACTGTGCTGGTATGCGAGTGAGCGTTGTCTTCGTGAAACAGAATCTTTTTCTTTACTATTCCTGGCCGTTTACAACGAATCTCAACATTTCATTTTTGTAGAAGTTCTGCATAATATTGTCCGTTTATTGTGGCACCTTTCTGAAGGTAATCAATGAGGAAAATGCCCTTTGAATCCCAAAAAATTGATGCCATCACCTTGTTTGCCGATAAAGTGGCTTTGGCTTTCTTTGGAGGTGCAGAACCACGTTTTAACCATTGTTTCGACTGTTGTTAATTTCGGGCGTACTGTAGTGTATCCAAGTTTGATGGCAAGTAACAAATCGCCTACAAAAATCAACCGGATTCCACTTATAAATGTCCAAACACTCATTGGAAATGCGCAAACGAGTGAACTTTTGATCAGTCGTAAGCAATCGCGGCACCTATCTTGCCGAAAGCTTGGAAAGGCCCAATTCTTTCGTTAAAATGTGGTGTACGCGTTCTGTTGAAATGTTTATCATGTCTGCTATCTCTCTCACTTTGAGTCATCGATCTTGCGTAATAATATAATATTATGGATTTTTATAATCATTTCCTTAGAAGTCACGATTTAGGGTGCTCCAGAGCGCGCTTCATCAACACAGCTTGTTCTACCACGTTTAAATTCATTTACTCATCTACTTATTGTGGCGGATGATGGAGCAGATTCAACTAATGTTTCCCGTAACTCATCTTTTATTTCGGTAGCTTTCAGACCCTTAATTACGAAGTATTTAATCACCGCACGATACTCTGCTTTTTCCATTTTAACAAAACGACGTGTTGCTCCTTTTTCAATCAGCTGTCAAAAATAAACTAATCAACCGATTTATCTAAATATCGGAATGTAAACAAATAAATAGGCAACCTAAATTACTGTGCATTTGTTTTACCAATTAGAGCGCCAACTATGTGTCATTCTCACTACTTGTCAAACTATCCTCGTATTCCTTCGTTGCTGCCAAACCATATTTGACAAAAAACTATTAAAGAAAACATAAGTTATACCGAATTATTTATTGTTTAACGTGGTATACAATAAATAATTTGTTTATCAAATTTCGGTGATCTCTAGCCCAAGGCTTGTTCTCAAAATAAACGGAATTCATGTTTAGCCTTTCATTTCTTTAAACCAAATACTGAGTATAAGCGTACTTTCTTTGTTCATTACGTTAATACAAACACTGTTATGACATACTCACCAATCATACATAAAGTTCGTTTCTTTTTATCTCTACTTTAAATCTTTGCAATTAATAAACAATGACATAACTAATACTTTGCTTATTTTCAGAAAAAATCGATAACGACCTAACAACTTCAAAGAAAATCATTTCCGAAATGGAAACGTCACTTGCCCAAAACGATAGTCCCAAGAGCAAAACAGATGTCAGTGAAAATATCGAAGTTAACAAGAAAGTAGAGGATAGTGAACGATCTAAACAATCCAGAATTAATGAAAGCAACATCAGACGACAAAACAAAATGATCAACAACACTAATATACTGCAAATGAAAATGAATATAGAAAATGGAATGAACCGCAGGATGAGGAATAACACAAAAGACGCTTTGAAAATGAATCAATGGTCATATGGAATAGTCACAAACAAACAACCTAATATTTCTACTGATGACAAAGATATTTTAACAACGAAATATCCTTGGCAACCGCAGACTAAACCTGCTAAGAGTACGTTTCCCAGAAATTTCGCTTATCACAGAGTTACTGGCAATCCTATGTACCATACAAATCTTAATAATAATCCAAAAGCATATATAGCTGTGTCAGTTATAGCACCGAAACCTATAAATGACCGACCAACGGATGATGATTTAGTATTAGAAAATGAATTAAGAGAACTAAAGCCTTGGACTCACAACCAGAACCTTAAAAATATGGCATCTTTAAGATCTAGATGGGTTATACAGTCAGACAAAGACAAACAGTCATATGCACCATAAACATTGTAGATAAAATATTTTTTAAAACAAACATGGATATTCGATACTTGGTTAAATATTTATATATAATTATTGTGTTAATGACTTGTTGAATGAGGAGAAATAGAAAATAAATTCAGAAGATTATTACTTTTCATTATTTCAATCTATATTCAATGTAGACAACTCAGGAGAACTTTTACATTGACTTTAATATATAATAAAAATATATGCAGGGTACTCCCATAAAATAATTGGGAGTGCCAAAAAGTTGCAAAAATGTTTATTAAAAAATGGATCCATTAATTCCACATTATCAAAAAAAAACTCATTTAAAAAGTCATTCTTAGAATACTCATTAAGATATTTAATTTCGTAATTATGTTTGGGTGTAAAATACAAGCTGAATAACATTTTCGAATGGGAGTGTACTGTATTGTGTGATGATTTGAGCATATCATTTTAGTATAAAAGGAGGTAAAAAGACAAAATGAGTTAATATTTGCACCCAATGTCGTTACAAGAGGCACTCTTAATATTGTACAATACCTTAAATGCGTAGATTTATGTTTTAGTAAATAAATGAATAGAAAACTCTTACATATAAGAAAATGAATTGTCAAATGAAGTATTTAATTGTAGAATTTTTAGTATTGAATATTAACTTATAATAAGACAAATGTGTTTTTACTGTCCAATTGTAAGCCCTGTACATTTATCTAAGTTTAATCAATAAAACAGAATGCTAGACTGTAGACAATAATTTTTAGACCTGTAAACATAAAAGCTTTTCAATATACGACAGTGGCCTGAAAAAGCCCAAAAATAAAATAAAGGAAATAAAATAATCCCACGCTACCTCGATAAATTTGGACCAGCGATAATCCAAACTTGTCTTGATAAAGTTTAGAAGTTCGTTATAATAAGCACGTGCAGCAGCTTTAGCATTGTTGTGTGTTTAAAATAGCTAACATTCTGTTGTTGTAAGTAAATAAGGCGGAAGTGCCAACAAATTAACGGATAATGCGTCATTTTTGCCATAGCAATAACACTTGTGGGATTGTGCATTATTTTGGTTAAATCTAGACGCTTTTTATAAATTTTTTGCTTTAATTTGAACAACAATAGGAACACCTTTTACATTTAAACAATCGAAGTCATTACCTTTCCTGCAGGTGGAACAGCAATCGTCTTCTTTGGGGATGAAAATCACTATGCCACCACTGTTCAGATTGTTCTATTTCAGGCGTATAATGATGGAACCAAGTCTCATTTATGGTGATAAATCGACTCACTAAACTACCTTTTTTTAGAAGATGCTTTCAACGCTCGCGGTAAATTTCTTTTCGCCTTTTTGATCAACACTAACCAGTTGCGGTACCTATATTGCGGACAGTTTCTTCATGGCCAAGTTTTCGATCAAAATATTTGTTGCGCGGTCAATATGCGTAGTAATATGTAAAGTATTCTGAAACATTTATTCTTTTGCGAAATATTAATCAAACTAAATAAGCTTGACTATGTACCTGCAGCATTTAATATGTTCTCAATAGAATGAAAAAATGTTCTTACACATTGTTCCACTTCTTGTGATGAAACATAGTTCAAATAATAATCTTTGGAGTTAGGTAAGAGATCTGTAGATCAGTATCACAACAAATTTTTCTTAATCTTACTTAAAGCTGATCAAATATGAGTGTACATTGTCCAGTATTTGCAGTAACTTCACTAACGACCATTTTTCATTTGTAATTGGTTGAATACTTTGGAAATCTATATAAACATCAGTATCTTGAAATTTTATCTGACTTTCTTTAATAGCCCCTACTTCTGTAGTCAAATTGTAAAATTAAATTCTTTATTTGTTGAAAATTTTCTATCTGTACTCATATTCCCCAACGCGTGGTGGTTGAGGATTGCCGGGACACTGCCAAATTTGGGATTCGTTTAAGGGATTTAAGAAACACGGGTTTTAATTTATTTAGTTCTGGAAAACACTTTCTAATAGTTTATATTACAAGATGTAAAACATGAAGTTTACACGTTACATCTATCAAGTTACTACATATATTTCAACGACCCACAAAGGCACCATCAAACATTTGAGATTTGCAATTTGTCTGTTAAGAGCTAAAATTTTTCCAATGTATTTAGCACTAACAATGAGACTGATTTAAATGGTTCCAATCTTCGTACCACAACACTGACAATAGATTTTTTTAGTCTATAGTCTCGTCTAAACATAACAGCTTTTTATTATGTAATTTAGATTTAATATTGTTTTTAATTTGATCGCGCGCAGAAGTTACACGATTATTCAATGTTGATTAAGATGGTAATTTCCATTTGGGGTTGTATGTACTCTAAAATTGACGAAATTATTTTTTAACAAATAAAGTAAATGATAAATTACAACAATTCGCATGAAAATCAAATAAAAAAGTCATCATAAGCATTTTGACCATTTTTTTATAAGTGCCAGATCTAGGTCAGCGAAATTTGTGTTTCCAAGTGTTATTCATCTTTTACGCATTTCTCTAATCTCAAACTTTTAAATGTCATTCTAAGTTTGTGCTTTGATTTTTATATTTACAATTTAATGCTAACCTCAATTTGTTCATGAATAGTCAAATGTGCATATTAAACATTACTAGTAAAGTAATATAGTTAAATTTGCCAGTTGTACATTGTTACCAAATTCAAACTGGTACTGCTAACCCCTAACAGTTGTGTGTATTCTGTACGAGTGTTATAGGCAGATGAGAATGAAGTACAATATCTTATGGGCAATATGTTCCTCATTGCATCCTCCCAAATCTAAATTTTATTATTTTTTTGCTATGTTACAAGTAGTACCCGTTCTACTTATATTATACAATAATAATAAGTCAATTATCATTGGCTAGATGACATACCAACTAATGATGAGCAGAATCAAGTAAAAGTCTGAATTTAAGTTATAAGTATTACAGAATCCGGTGGTCGATAACTATAAAAGGCAGCGAGATTGATAGTAATCGAGAATATTAGTAATCGATTCAAAAATCGAATACATTTTCGAAGTGGGAATTCTGAATTATATACATATATATATATATATATATATATATATATATATATATATATATATATATATATATATATATATATATATATATATATATATATATATATATATATTGCTATATCTATAGCTGTACGTCACCATTACTTAATTATTGAAATAATACCTGCCACTATCTATACATAATTTTGCCAGGTCTAGCTCAATAAATGTACAACTCTTTATCTGTAAGGAATTTTTAACAAAGTTTCAAAGGCTGAATTGTTTCTTTTTTACGTAGCAAAATTTAAAACTTAAGATATATTATTAGTTTTAAATAGTAAATAAACAATCACAGAATTTGTAAAAATTAATGTTATTTTTTTTAGTAGCTTAATATAATTCTAAATAAAACACATAAAACAAGAAATGCCAAAAGAATAAAGTGCAGCACAGAATGATGCTAAAATTAAAGGTTCATTAATACTAGATACTCCAATCCAAAAGATTTATCATTAACAAATATAAATAATCGTTAGGAGTGAAGGGGAGTGGTGGGGTTGCGGCGCAATTGCTTTTAGAAACGTATCTAATGGTCTCTTGAAACTATATGTCAAGCCTATTGCAAGATCTACCACTTCCACTGCTCCGCGAACTTACACCCATCGCTCTCCGAATCTCCAGGCGTGACTGAAAATAGATTTCTGGGTTACATAATCTATGTATGTATGCTTTTGTAGATCGCTGGATTGTATAATCAAGAAATTGTTACTATATATGTAGGTGACTGGACAAATAAGAGTTGATAATAATAAAACAAATAAATTCCCTAAAATCGATTAGCTTCATATTTTAATTTTTTGGAGTCCTTTTATATTTCTAATCTCACATACATATATGTCCACAGCTAGTTTTACATATTTTTTTAATCCATTAAAAGAGTAATCTTTTACTATTTACGTGTAATAAAAATCATACATTTCACTGGAGTATTCTTCCTCCTTTTATAATTATAGTCAAATTATTTAATACTATTATATTCAGGAGTAAATACGAATTTGTTCGGAGAAATTCTTGTAAACGAGGGACTATCTTGGTTTTAGTACGTTCCCAGCTTAATTTAAGAGGATACAAAATTGTTGACAGGATAGTTGTAAGTTATGTTATATTTTATGGTATATTTTAAGTATAACTTATTTAAATATACTAAATATGGATTAATTTTTAGGTGAATTTTTAAACTCAGATACTTCTTTATTCATGGTTCGTGTTTTTTTTCAATGATTGCTTTACGGTTACCTAATTATCTTTCCTTTTAATGGTAGTTTAATTAAATTTAATTTATTAATAACTTATAATATTTGAAAAGTTCCATCAATATTTAAATAATATCAATTTTTAATCAAGATTTTGAATATTAAATATCTGTCTAAATGTTACTACATAATAATAATTTATTTAATAGACAATTTATTATACATTTTCATGAATAAATATAACCGAAATATATTAAGATGATTTTTGATAGTAATTATAATAAAATATTTTTAAAAATTATGTAATATATTTTACCGATGAAGACTAAGAATATGTATATTTACTCCACAGTTCTATTTTGTTATAAAAGATATTCTAATATAATTAATATTATTATATTACAAACCGACGTACGGGAATAAGCGCACAAAATTTAGATAATATTAAATATTTCTCCTCCTTAAACTAGGAAAATGAAGGGTCAGTGAAATACAAGATGATATGGGACAATTTATTGTTGTATTGGATGAAGACACTTCAACTTCTCTGAAAAATCAGAATCTAAAAAGGATCATGGCAATAATTAATTACATTTTATAAAACCTCTTTTGTTTTATAATTTAGTAAAATATATTATTTAACCATTTGAGATATTAATAGTTGACCCTGTACTTTCTAATTGCCATAAAAATAACTTTAACGAGTTGTAACTATACACTTTTAACTGTAAATAAAAGTCGATACGAATAAATTTTCTAAAACCATATATTAAACATTGATAAGAGTGCAATAACCTACTTTCGTCTCTTTGAATTCCTGGAAAACTACCAACCAAGCCGTTCAGAAGTGTAAAGGGGGCGGGGGTGTATTTTAAGATAAGTGGTTAGTTTTAAAACTACAATACATTTTACACTATGTGAAACGAATCTATACTGTATGCTTGGCTTTTCATGGTTATCTGGTAAGGATTTGTTCCTGTGCGAGTTTTGTCGTAATCCAGGTACGACGCAATGATTACTTATCTGCTGACGATGACAACTTAGTTGTCGAAATGTGTATACAGAATACGAACATTATTGTGGGAAGGGTTTTATTTACCTTTTTTTAATTAAGTACATTACATCAACAATCCTGTAATTATAAATTTCTAACTGTAAGTAAAAATTAAAATACAAGAGTTTTCTATTTCCAAAATTATCAAGAAGTTTTAATGTATATACGCACATGCTTGTGCAAATTAAACAAGATGAATTTTATCGTATCAACTGTTACTTTTAAAAATGCTTTGGGATTTAAATTGCGTATCGAAGTTTTACCTATATGTCGAAATAGAAATTAAGATTTGGTAACGATGTATTTATTCTCCATAAGTTGTATACTTCATTCTCAACTTGAAATGCTCTACAGTAATCGCGATCAGAGGATAATAATCTTGCTCATATAAACAAGGCAGTAGTAACAGCAATTTTTTGTTATAATAGTCTATCATAAATGTATCTTGACGGCTGAAGTGTACATTATTTCTGAACTTGCTATTAGGAAATACCCCGTACAGTAACAGTGCTAGATAGTCGTGAAGCATAAACTACATAAATCTATTTCTCTGTCGAAGTGTGCAAAGAATCTCAAGGTTTATGAGTAATATTTGCCTTTAATTTATCGTGTAGATATATATGTTTATTTTAAAGTATCGTTATTTCGCTAATTTAAATACTGAAATTAAAGCTTAATTTTGCATTAGTGAATAGTAGATCTAAACCTGCTAGTATTTATTTAGTTTTCGTTGTTAAAACTATGGTACTACTATTTGGTAAGTTCAATATTTGGGAATCTACTATTGCTTAGTATTGTCTTCTTACAATCGCTTGTAAAGCCTTGTTATTTGATTTGTAAGCTCCCTGTAATCTAGTATTTTCTATTCTATGGCCTACCTTACCTAATCTTTTTACTTCTGTATATCACATTGGTCAGCTCTTCAGTGCGAAAAATTTGCTTCTCTATTACTTTTCCTTCTATTGGTTATTAATGTCTTAAGTTAAGTTGGCGTACTCACTATGATGATTATCAGGGAACATTGCACTTCTTCTGTATTGAACATTTTGAAAATGAAATCAAAATGAAACACATTTCTATTATTTTGCAGTCAGGAGTTATGCTTACTTGCGGATAAGTCTAATATCACTGATATGTTAAAAGTGAGCAAAACGGTCCTTCAACATTGGCAATATTGAACCGTATTGTATTTTCCGTTAGAACAAGTCAGTCCATAAAGTTAATCTGCTACTTCTTTATACATTACGTTTGCTCACACGTGTACATAATTTATAGTCCTTTACCATATTGGTATTACTTCAAAAATTTAGAATTTTATATGTTTGAGGTAATATAAATTAGTAATACATGATTGGAGAAAAAATACGATCACCGATTACATTTCTTAATTTGTTTTATGTACGTTTCCTTCTTACAAACACGCAAGTGTTCCTTTACTAGTTTTACTACTTGGTACTTGCTATCGGCACCCTGAGCTGTCTTTCAATAATGGAGCCTTCAAGTTTGAACTGTATTATTGTAAATATATCGTATTTATCTGTAGATAATACTTTCGTTTATTGCTTTTATGTGACACTGAGAGGATTTTTTTAGTAGTTTGAATTTTGTCGGTTTCTGTTCAAAGTAAATTTAAAGATCTGTGGGTAAAGCGCCTAAGATATACTAAGTGAAAAAACCTATAAGGACGCTATTAAGCTTGTAAATTGCAAGGAAAGAAGAAATTTCTTGAGAAAAGGTTTGACATTTTAGAGAAGAAATTCTAACTACTAGTTCAACTAATCGACATATCTCAAAAAGACCAATAAAAAATCCAATGAATGTTAAAAAGCAATCATTCAAATGTTAATAACACCCTGTCTATATATTTCCGAGTATTCACTCATCGCCAGGCAAACTTGTGTTACTAACGAACGATTCCTTGGTAGAGTTTATCGTATCTTTTCGATACAGAAAAATAATGAATTAACATTGCTTCCCTCTCTCGTCCAACAACGATGTATTGAACGACTGTCGTTCAATACATTTTTGTGTTGGACGAGAGAGGGAAGCAATGTTAATTCATTAAAAAATCCAATGTTGTTCAGTATTGGCATTTTGAAGAAGTTGTTTTGAAAAGAACTCGAAATATTCGAACGTGCAGTTCATATATTCCTGTATGAACTTAGTGGAAAGTGCGTCTCGCTAATAAGTCGCAATTAAAAGTTTCAATTAAGAAAGTACGTTATCGGTGGGCAAAATTTCACGAAAATTACACAATTGGTGACTGGATAAAAGTAGGATAAATTATCAATTCATCAGTTTATATTTAAATCACAAATAATTTTTTAATACGTTTTGGATATATTTTTCTTAATTTCATAGATTACGTCCAGAGACCAGGCAAGAGGAGAAGCGGTGACTGAAAGGACTCAGTTCATAAATAAACATTCCCTAGACGATTGTGTACTAAAATCAATGAAACGTCCACCATCTCTGATCGTCCGGTCATGCATAATCTCAAAATATCCTGAATCGCTATACTTTTACGAAAAACAATATAAACATACATTAGAAGAGGTTTTAATACCATACATTTAACGATTTACATTTAACGGTTTACAACTTAGTAAAGTGATGGACGGATCAAATATAAAGTTTCGGTTTTAACGAAAAATTTGACAGAGTCGGATATTTTCTGCGGTAGCTGATACTTATAAGGGGGATCGATAGTATCGAGATTTTAAGTAATCGACAGAATTAGTAGTTAGTACCAAAATTAAGAACATTTTCGAACCGAATATTTAAGTAGTGATCGAGAAAAATAATAACTTTTCGAAATGAAATACGTCTTACATTAGTTGGATGCTAGCACAATAAAAAAATTAAAAGTAACTTAGGGATGCACTTTAGGTAGTATATATAATAACTAGTCCTTAACTATAAGAGATGTAATGCTTGGATGGTTGTGATGTCATTTTGAATGTTGAACTTCTATATTTTTAGGCATTTTGTTCTTCAGAGTACGGAGAGTGCTCGAATTAAACTCGCTCGCGAACGAATTCGAGCGAGTTATATTTTCTATATTAAAAAGAACTATTCTTACGAGTTGAGTTTGTGCTCGCAAGTTAAATAATAAAACTCGCCTGCACAAATTTTAAAACGAACGAATTAAATAAAATTGTGCTCGCGAGCAGAATTTTCTCCTACTCTGCTCACGAGTTGAGTTTGTGCTCGCGAGTTTAATGATAAAACTCGTGAACACAAATTTTAAAACAAACAAATTAAATAAAATTGTGCTCGCGAGCAGAATTTTCTCCTACTCTGCTCACGAGTTGAGTTTATGCTCGCGAGTTTAATGATAAAACTCGTGAACACAAATTTTAAAACGAACAAATTAAATAAAATTGTGCTCGCGAGTAGAATTTTTTCCTACCCTGTATGTATATTGCTTAAATAACCCTTAGAATTTGGATTGTCTTCAACAAAAGTAAATCACCCACGTGCTTCCTTATCCCATCACACACATTAAAGGTTAACTAGTTACTATAATTTCTTCTGATGTCAAGTTTGTGCCAAATCATTGCCGCCCGTTATATACATAGGTACTGAACGCATATTCGTAAGTATATAAAAACCCTTTTTGCGATTGGTACTCAAAATTTTCCATTTTTGTCTCGATTACGCTTTCTATCGATTACACTACATCCCAATTCTAAAGATCCAAAAATAAGATCTCGATTATCGCCAAGTTTTCGATTCTTTGTCATCACTTGAATCGAAATTTTTCTCAGTTTTGCCTGTCACTAATATGTAGCCATAATCGAAACAAGTTAATGCTTAGAAATTGTTTCTTACAAACAGCTTGTCTATGAAGACCAAAACTCAAATTAAAAATGTAAATCTGATATTTATTTTCAGATTTATTTCATTCATATTAGACTATTCCAGTTAGTATCAAAATCGAGTTTAATATATAAGTATATGTATTCTACAAAAAAATATAATGAATCAAAAAACATTACAAGCTAATAAATTACAAAAAAAAATATTTGAAACTTTTGAAAATTTCCATTACATATTAATTTTTTTTTGTATTTACTTTTATACAATATTTCAATTTCATGTAAGTGATACATATTTACAAAACGCTAATTTACGAAGTAATTATCGTAAACTTGCTTGAACATCAAGATATTATAGATGAAATCCTTAAAAGTCACTTTATCAAAATAAAAACTCATGTAAAAATTACTTAATCTGGTTATGAATAATAAAAGTGTACATAAGGTTATGTAATTACACTATATTATATACAGTTTGTATAAAAATTAAAAAGTTTATATTAAAAAAAAATAAAAACAAGAGCCTTTACCGGAGTATATAAAATGATCTGTTTCTGGGCTTCCGGGCTGGAACTGCGTCACTGGTATAACTGCCAACGTTTCGTACTCACTTACATGGGACATCTTTAGGGCTCAACTATTGCTACTGTCTGTGGCACTGAAACTGAAGCCCAGAAGCCCAGACGCAGATAGTACGGACCACGGCCGCGGAAGTCTACGTAGCAGATTATATACAATGATGACCAAATAAACAGCCATTAATGACTTATAAAAGTAATGTTCCTTTTATATTTTCTAACAAAACCGCAAAAACTGAAAAAATATATACTCTAGCCTATTAAGAATTAATGTGCAGAATTAAGATTAAATAGATATTGAAATAATATTGAACGCACCCTTTCACTATTCATCGAATTGTCACTGTCAATTTATTTAGTAAACTTAACATTTTCATCATGGTAATGTACACGAACGAACAACGTCTGCAAATTATAAAAATTTACTACAGAAATTCGGAGTCGGTGGCCGCTACTTTAAGAGCGTTAACTCCGATTTTCGGTCGTAATTCTCGCCCTAGTAGACAGGCAGTAACAAGTTTAGTGCAAAAATTTGAGTCTACATATTCGTTGTGTGATGTTGCCGTGCCAGTGAGACAACGGGTTGGTCGAAGTGTCGAAAATATCGCTGCCGTTGAAACGTAGCAAATGATAGAAATCAGTCAATTCCACGGCGTTCTCAAGAGTTGGGCACCGCCCAGACCACTTTATGGCGAATTTTGCGTAAGGATCTTGGTTTACACCCATACAAGATCAAGCTGACTCAAGAATTGAAGCCGATGGACCATTTGAAGCGACGTACATTCTCCGATTGGGCTCTGGAAAAGATGCGCCAAGATGATCAATTTCAGCGCAAAATCATTTTCAGTGAAGCTTATTTTTGGCTCAACGGGTTCGTCAATAAGCAAAATATGCGTTATTGGTCGGGTGAAAATCCACATGTGCTTCATGAAACACCACTTCATCCACAAAAACTGTTTGGTGCGGTTTGCATGCTGGCGGCGTCATAGGGCCATATTTTTTCGTCGATGATAATGATCGTCAAGTTACTGTGAATGGTAATCGTTATCGCACCATGATTACCGATTATTTTTGGCCCGAATTGGAAGATATAGACTTGTACAACATGTGGTTTCAGCAGGACGGTGCCACAAGCCACACAGCACACGTTACAATCGATTTATTGAAGAGTAAGTTTGATGAGCGTGTTATCTCAAGAAATGGACCAGTCGATTGTCCGCCTCGTTCGTGCGATTTAGCGCCTCTAGACTTTTTTCTTTGGGGCTACGTCAAGTCATTGGTCTATGCCAACAAGCCGACAACGTTGGAAGAGCTCAGAGCCAACATTGAACACGAAATAGCAGCCGTTTCGACCGAATTATGTGTCCGAGTCATCGAAAATTGGGTCGAACGAATCGACCGCTGCAAACGTGACCGCGGTGGCCATATGAACGAAGTCGAGTTCCATTCATAAATGTTTTGATTGTACTTCAACCCGATAATAAAGCTTTTGAAATATCTCAAATGGTTTGCATTTTATTTTGAAAAAAAGTTGTCAAGTCCTTATTGGAAAACCCTTTACAAATACGAGGGAGCGTTTTTATATTCGCGGAATGAGCGGGTTGTAGAGGGGTGAGTAGGTGCATTGGGGGCGTGGCCTGTGCAGCGACTCATGATTAGTATAAATACGAAGTTTCATTGTTATTAGACAGTTAGTCTTTGAGCTATCGTCAACCAAGTAACATAATCAGGAGTGAAAAGTGAAATATGGAAAAAATCGAATATCGTGCCGTTATAAAGTTCCTTACCAGGCAAGGAAAATCAGTGGCGACCATAATGAATGAGATGTCATTGGTTTACGGCGACTCTTGTCCAGGAAAAAACATGGTGTACAAGTGGCATAGTTTATTTAAACAAGGAAGGGATTCCCTTGAAGACGACCCGAGGCCGGGCAGGAGCATTGAGATGACCACGCCAGCAGTTATCCAAAAAGTTGAACAAATTGTACTCGAAGATGCTCGACTAAAGAAGAAACAACTCGCAGAAATGGTTGGAGTATCCGATACAACAATTTTTAAAATCCTACACGATCATCTCGGCATGTCTAAGGTTAGCGCAAGATGGGTGCCGAGAATGCTCACGCCGCCGCAAAAACAACAGCGCGTAGAGTATTCGCGTGCATTTTTGGACCTCTGTAATGACAAGGATGGTGTATTGAGTGGAATTGTTACTGGAGACGAAACTTGGGTTCATCATTATGAACCTGAGTCCAAACAAGACTCCATGCAGTGGCATAAAAAGAGCACAGCACCTCCCAAGAAATTTAGTGTCACAATCAGCTGGGAAACTCATGGCAACGGTATTTTGGGACTCGGAAGGAATATTGTTGATTGATTATAAAGATAAAGGTGTTTCTATAACCGGAGAATATTACGCTTCAATATTAGAGCGACTAAAAGAAGCCATTAAAGAGAAAAGACGGGGAAAATTGACAAAGGTGTTCTGCTTTTGCACGACAACGCGTCCGTCCACAAGAGCCGCGTTGCGTTAGCTGCCCTGCATAAGGTGGGCTTCGAAATTGTGAACCATCCACCCTACAGCCCAGACCTGGCCCCGAGTGATTATTACCTGTTTCCGAAAATGAAAAAAGAGCTGCGGGGTAAAAAATTTACTGCCGATGATGAAGTCAAGGAGGCAGTTTCGGCGTATTTTGCAGATAAAGAGAAATCATTTTTTTATGAGGGTATAAATAAATTAATTGAAAGATGTGAAAAATGTATCCGTCTTGCAGGTGAATATATTGAAAAAGCAAAATAATTTGTTTTTTTTATTTCCACCCCTTATCCCCCATTCCGCGAATATAAAAACGCTCCCTCGTATATACGCTAACGCAAATTAACTCATAAGAATAACGTGAGCATTGAAATAAGGCCACTGCAAAACTTCACTAGTAGATCTAATATTTTATAAGAAATTTCTTTGCTAAATTATCTTTATTTGTCCAACAGATATTATAAGACAAAAAATATAAAGAAAATACTTTAAAAAAATACAAAGTAAGTAATTGTAAAGGTATCACGTATAAGCAATGTAATTAATCTAAATAAATAAAAATCAATAAGCACGAATTACACAGGCCAACCATGAAAAAACTTTTTTTAGAAACTTGGCTCCCTTTCATGTTTTTTTGAATGTACTTTAAAATACCACAGAACGTAAAGTTTCCTCGCATGTTTACTTTACGTTATTTATGCAGTGTAAGCGTATAATAATACCTTAGTCTCTACACCTAATTAGTAGTAAATGCGCACAGTGCACTTTTGAGTATCTGCGTGACTAATACAAAGAAAATTACGAAGGCATAAACTTTCTAATCTGGGATTCATGAGTCATTCTGCTTAATAGGGTAATTATTCGTTCATATCATCGTGGTTTTTATTTAGTTCACATTTGCATTTAGTTGCGTTCACATCGCGTTCAGTGAAATGGCAAGCTGTTGTTGTGCCAACAGCCCTGACAATTTTTGTTATATTTGCGGCGAGTTTGTGATCAAGAAGCATCAAAGGAGCATAACAAATTTCGTGAAAAAGGTTTACTTTCCCTACTTTGGAGTGAAGCTTGGAGACTAGCAAAAAGTTTGGGCACCACACAAGGTATGTTACGTTTGTGTAGAGGATGTGGGAAAAAGAAATCGTTTAAATTCGGAGTTCCCATGGTATGGAGGGAACAAACAAATCATTCCGATGACTGCTACTTTTGCAGCATCGATGTCAGTGGCTACAATTCTAAAAAAAAAGTAGTGAGAGATTTACGTTTAACTAAAGAAAAAGCAGAACTTCTGGGTTTCAATTTGCGAGAAAAGGATTTGTTGGCTCCAGGAACATCCTATCGTGTGTACCGAACAAGGGAACACAAATTTGCTCCTTATTTTAAACAAGAAGGTAACTTAGTGTTCTGTTGTAACATACCCGGGTTAGTAGAAGTATTAAGGATAGAAAAAAATAAACAAGATTAGAGACTATTTGTTGACTCATCCAAAAGAAGTCTGAAAGTAGTTCTGTTGCATAATGGAAACAGATACGCTTCATTGCCTGTGGGGCATGTTACTCGGACAGCAAAGTGGTTTCACAAAATTTCCTTGTTTTATGTGTAAATGAGATAATAGGGCTCGGGAACAGCACTGGACAAGAATAGCATGGCCTTCAAGAGAGCATTTAGAACCTGGGAGCAAGAACGTTCCGCGTATGAGTTTGGTGATTCCTCAAAAAATACTGCTTCCACCATCGCATATAAAATTGGGCTTAATGAAGCAATTCGTTAAAGCTCTGTCATAATCATAACCTTGCTTTCAATATTTGTGTCAGGTATTTCCTGGTTTATCAGAGGCAAAGTTAGAAGAAGGCATATTTGTTGGCCCTGACATTCGAAAACTTATGCAAGACCCTATTTTCGAAAATGTGATGAACTTGACAGAAAAAGCAGCATGGGGTGCATTTAAACAATTTGTTTTGAAGTTTTTAGGCAATCGGAAAGACCCTAATTACGAAAATATAGTTCAAAACATGTTGAAAACATTTCGAGAACTTGGATGTAACATGAGTGTGAAGGTGCATTTTTTACACTCACATTTAAATTTTTTCCCTGACAATCTTGGAACTGTAAGTGACGAACAAGGGAAGCGTTTCCACCAAGATACGGTATCAGAGTCATTGGAATGTCAATATGATGGGAGATTACTGTTGGATCCTTCTACGAGCAATGCCAGAAGCATCATATTAAATGAAAAGCTACATTCGAACTTTTACCGTAAAGAGGTTGAGGAAATACAAAACTTTAGATTAATAAGTAAAAAACTGTTCATATTCAAACTTACACTACCATTGTAATAATAAAATATTAAATTTTTCAATTATACTCTTGATAGTAAATTACAAAGGGTACTAGGAATGTTTTGCAATATGACGCAACAGTGAATCGTAGGAAGCTGCTTGTTGCTACATTTTGAGACATATTCATACGTGTATAGTAGCCGCCGCGCCGTGTCGATGGGCTCAGTTATTCATTAGCAGTGAGAGTGTAAAGTGCTTGCGATGACATCGTGGTCACGAAATGAGATAAGGGCAGTTTTGCGTTATAATTTCGTGCGTGGTTTAAACATAGACCAGTGCTTCGAAGAAATGACTCTTGCACTAGGTGATGTTTGTCCACATCGCACAACGATGATACTCAGGTGGTATAGAGAATTCCAAATGGAAAATTTAACTGTGGTGGATGCTGAGAGGCCGGGAAGGCTACGAACGTCCTGCGAGGAAAATGCTTGGCGAGGACAGGCGAGTGACCTACCAACAGATAGAGGGTACTTCAGGCCTAACTGCACTAGAAATTCGTTCGATTCCGCATAATCATTTGCACGTGAAGAAACTTTGTTCTCTCTGGGTGCCGCATCGACTGACTGAAGAGCAGATGACACGACGGGTGACTTGGTGCCGTGAGATGCTAAAAAAGGGACAATCTCGGTATGTGAACAACATCGTGACAGGTGACGAGACTTATCTGCACTATTACGATGTGGCAACCAAAGCTGAAAATAAAGTTTGGATCTTTGATGATGAGGACACACCCGTAGTTGTCAGAAAATCTCGATCTGTAAAGAAGAAAATGGTAGCTGTATTTTTCAAATCGAGTGGAATTGTGGAACGCGTCGTTTTGGACACACAGAAGACAGTCACAGCTAAGTGGTATACTGAACAGTGCCTGCCTAAAGTCATTGGATCTATGAAGAACCTGCGGTCAAAGTCAAGAATGGACACCTGATTCCTACATCACGATAATGCTCCACGACAAGATTGAAACTTCTCGATCACCCTCTCTACAGTCCATATCTTGCTCCCTGCGACTTTGCACTGTTCCCGCATGTGAAAATGAAGCTAAAAGGGAGGCGGTTTCCCAGTGATGAGGACCTTCATCATCATACCTGATTGAAAATTTACATTCAACACACCAAAATACATAAGAAAAAGGTTGAACTTTGAAAAAAATTTTCAGAAGGTATTTATTGGTTGGTCTGTGTTATTAGCACTAAAAGTACTAGGATAAAGTAGTTTTACATAAAACATTCGTTCTGTTGCATACTGTGCATATATATAGTTAGTCAGTAATATACTATTAAACGATTAATAGTGCTTTATTTATTAAAAGTCCTCAATATGCAACACGTTCTAGTTATAGAAACTCAAAAAGTGTCATATCGACTTGAACTTCGAGGAGCACGAAAGTTTATCTAAGACAAAATAGATTGCATTATTGACAATGTTCATCAAAAATTAGGCACTAGGACACTTATACCTAGATAAAAGCGATTGAAAACCAAAATTATGAAATAAACTAACATTATCAATGCTATGAGGAAAATATTTGTCACTAGATTTATATGCAAGATATTTCAAAAATTCTTCCGCGTTACAGATGTAGATATATAATAGTTCAATAATTGTATATCTACAGGGTATATATTCATAATCTGTATTAACTCATCACTCAATCAATTTTCATTGATCTGTAGTCCAATATAGATGACTGTTAACAAATTATAATCGTTTTATTCTATTTTTTTTTGTTAATACACGTATATTAATTGGTTAATATATTTCCTTAATTATGTCTTTGCGAATATCTACCGTTGTTTTCAACAGATACATACGTGGCAATTTCTCGATCAATAGGTACCGTCGCTTTCTATCCTTGGCTCTCTTCAATCTTCTCGCTAGTTTGATATTTTTGAAAATATTGTATTTTATTTAATTGTTAGTTACAAATTATGAATTACATGGTTCACTATTTTTCTAATAATCCATCCGTCTTCTCTCTTTAACAACAATTTTGTGCTCGGGTGTACAGTGTTTCCTATGATCCGTTTCATAATTAATTATGTGCTAGTTGATTATTGTATACTTAATACAGTCAAATCTGATTTTTTTACATTATATACTACTACCCACTAATTCGCTCTGCGAGAGACACAGTACACTACATAATGTATTACGAAAAATGTCATTAATGTAATGTTCTTTAGGATCTGGCCATTGCTCATTTTTCATTGAGCAGCGAATTAACCTGAAATTCTTTGTCAAATAAAAAATACCCAACAGAATGTTTACAAATATTAAAGGAGATGTTTGATGACAATGTGATGTCACGCGCGCGAGGAAAACAAGCACGAATGAGCAAGTCAATGAAGGCAATGCTTATCGTTTTTTTCGATATTAAGGGTATCGTAACTGGCTGGGTGCCTGAGGATCAAACCGTTAATCAGAAATACTATAAAGAGTTAATCAAACTGAGGGAAATAGTATGGAAGAAAAGACCGGATTTGTGAAAGAACGACTCGTGGATTCTGCACCAGCTCACAGCTATCTGTGGAGCTGTTTTTAGTGGAAAAGCTCACTGCTGTGCTTGGTCGTCATCCGTATTCGCCAGATCGCGCACTATGTGACTTCTATTTGTTAGCCGAAAGTGAAAAGTGCAGAAAAGTGAACACATTTTCAGTCTGTTGAACATGTAAAAGCAGAGAATTGTTGAAGAGGCTGACAACTGATGATACAGCATTGTTTTAGACAATGGAAGACACGTATAAGGGGGTGTATAGATAGGGGAGGAGAGTATATTGAAGGGGATAAAAGTTAAATAAAAGTTTACTTGCAATAAATATCATTTTTCACACAGTCTCGTTATTTAACAGCCACACCTCTTAACTAATCGATAGAAATTGACATATCATTTCTATATTGTGGAAAGCTGTTTGGTGCTATAGCAATGCGCCCCACGAAGTTTTTGCTTCACAGTAGCCCCAACATTTTCAATTGCAGATACTCAATCGAATCGAAAGCATTTACTATTTTCCGCTCAACACGGTTTGGATCATTTTCCTCTTGGAATAACTATTCTTCCGTGTTACTACTAATGTATGTTAAGTGTCCTTTTTGGTAGAAATTAATCATCCGTTATGCATCTACATTAGTTAAAAACACAACGAATCACAGTGCAACTTTGTGAAGTACCTCCACACGTGCACTTTTACTGAATTTTGTTGTCCGTTCTATAAACCGATTTGTGTCTGAATACCATAGTTTCTTTTTGGACATTCATAATGCTAGAAGCTACCCTCATCCGAAAACAAAATATTCTCAGTTCTCAAAGCAATCTCGCTCTGTTACCTTGCGGCTAAGCAAGACGCCACTCATGGTGGGTTTCAATAGCACAGTTTTCGTTAACTAACTGCGTTGAATAACATTACTTTTTTGTATTAGGTGCGCGCTGTTTTTCAACAGATGGCTCCAGTAGTAAGTGCTGGTCGATTGTGACATAACAAAAACGTCATGAACCGAACAAACCGCTTTGACATATTAGTGATTTTGTTTTTGCGTCATATACTTTTGGTTGTGTGAAAATGTCTCATTTTGTGCCAAATAATCGTCATTTGCGGGAAGTGTTGCTTTTCTTCTTTCATTCGACGAAAACGGCGGCTGAAGCGCATCGAGAACTCCAAAAAGTTTACGGAGATGCTGCTCTAAGTGAAAAGTGCCGTGATTGGTTTCGTCGCTTCAAAGACGGTGATTTCGATGTTGACCACCGTCGCGTGAAGGAAGACCAAAAACCTTCGAAGACGCTGAATTGGAGGCATTGCTCGATGAGGATCCATGCCAAACGCAAAAAGAGCTTGCTAAGCATTAGGAGTTACCCGCCAAGCTATTTGCCAGCGATTGGATGCGTTGGGAATGATTCAAAGACAAGGAACTTGGGTTCCTTATGATTTGAAGGCAAGAGACGTTGAGCGTCGTTTTTTCGCCTGTGAACCCAAAGAAAACAAAATAATGGGGACTGCCCGGTCATGCTTCTACGTCGTCGGTTCGGCTGAATATTCACGCTGCGAAGGTTTTGCTGTGTATTTGGTGGGACCAGGGCGGTGTTATTTATTATGAGCTGTTGAAACCGAACGAAACCATCACTGGGAAACGGTATCGAACTCAATTGATGCAATTGAGCCGAGCACTGCGCGAAAAGCGGCCGCAATACGAGCAGAGGCACGAAAAAGTGATTCTACAGCATGACAACGCTCGGCCTCACGTTGCCAAACCCGTTAAAACCTACTTAGAAACGCTCAAATGGGAGGTCCTACCCCATCCACCATATTCCCCAGATATTGCGCCGTCCGATTATTACTTGTTCCGTTCGATGGCACATGGTCTGGCTAATCAGCAGTTCCGCTCATATGAAGACATCTCAAAATGGCTTGATTCGTGGATAGCCTCAAAAGACGAACACGTCTACCGTGACGGAATTCGAGCTCTGCCAGGAAGATGGGAAAAAGTTGTCGCTAGCGATGGGCAATATTTTGAATGATTCATTTGTAAACATTTTTTCACAATAAAGTTGCATTTGCATCAAAAAAACAGCGCCAACTTAGTTGCGCACCTAATAATTTATTCCGTCTAAACATCAAATTAATTCTTATATTCTTATTTGCTAGTTTTGATTGACCACACAGTGTTAATTCAGTTTTCTTAAGAAGCTAACAATAACTTCGTCTAGGTTTGTTGGGGTGCGCGTGATCTGCCTCGATCTAAGATATCATCCACATTTGTTGCTTTATATACATAAGTTAATTCACAATCTTCTGAAGTTTTCAGACTTTTGTTGATATTTTTTAGTTGCACTTACTCGTTTTGGTTTATTTTATAGCACACACGCTTCAAAACGTTGAGCGTATAAAGAACACATTTGAACATAAAATTCTATCGCATAAGGATGAATATTCAAGTAAAAATTTAGAACGCGTATCCTCTGCCCGTTTGAATATTAGGCCTTTTTTATTTTTATACAAACTGTTTTACAGTCCGTAATGTACTATGGTATTATTTAATAATTGTAGTTTAACAATTGTGTACTTAATAAAAACATGAACAAGATCTTGATGTAAAATTTACATCCATAAAGAAAATTATTTCTATTTTTTTTTTTTTTCTAGAACACTAACCTTTTAACAATTGACATTCAATTAAATATCTAAATAGAGGCAATATACTTAATCCCTGGGATAATTCATCGCTGTACTCGGAGATTGATACAAAGGCCTGCTTTGTGTCGTGTAAATTGCTGCAGCTGGTGCTGGTGCCGGTTGATACTGGGTTTGATTACGAACTGGATAACCAGCAGTAATACTCCCAGTGTTTTTCGGCGGCTGTACAGGAGAAATTGGAATGGATGTTCCATGCAAAATATGCGATGATGGTGGTGTTAAGGTATAATGCTCCAATGGTTTTTGATCTAAGTGATACGCTTGAGGTCTAGTAGTTTCATATACCCCTCTTGAAGGTTCTCTTGACTGAAGATGTGGAGGATAGTAAAGTTCTTGATGAACTGGATAAAAGCCAGGTTGACCAGCATATTGGACCGTTTCTGGAAAATCGTAGCGTTGAAAACAAATTCAAAATAGAATAGAAATAAAAATTTCATAATTTGCTTTGATATGACATAAGATTAGATAGTAACAGAGCATGCCATAGACGATAAACTTCACACATTAATTTAATTTCTTAAGTAAACAATAGTATATAATTTACAGCTTACGAAGGTTGAAGGTTTATTTATTCCTGTACCCCTTTGTCATCTCGATTGCTAGGACACAATTTATTCAATTAAAGAACGACTCATGATAGCATGAGAAGTAAGATTGTAAAAATGTAGTAATTAAAATTATTCTGTGTAATACAACTAAATCATCTTCATACAAAAACACTTTTAGTCCAATCTTTGTATGACATATAAATACCTATTTTAGTACTGAAAGTTATCATGGGCAGAATCGACTATAAAGTCTGAATTTAGGCTTGACGTCGTGGACAAATATTCGGTGCAGGCTTTGGTGCGGCGAGCTGGAGCATTATCGTGATGGAGGAACCAGGTGTTCATTCTTGACATTGGCTGCAGGTTCTTCATAGATCCAATGACTTTAAGCAGGCACTATTCACTATACCACTTAGCTGTGACTGTCTTCTGTGTATCCAAAACGACGCGTTCCACAATTCCACTCGATTTTAAAAATACAGCTGTCATTTTCTTCTTTACAGATCGGGATTTTCTGACAACTACCGGTGTGTCCTCATCATTAAAGACCCAAACTTTATTTTGAGCTTTGGCCGCCACATCGTAATAGTACAGCCAAGTTTCGTCACCTGTCACAATATTCTTCACATACCGAGATTGTCCCTTATTAAATTTTTTAGCATCTCCCGACACCAAGTCACACGTCGTGTCATCTGCTCTTCAGTCAGTCGATGCGGCACCCAGAAAGAACAAAATTTCTTCACGTGCAAATGATCATGCAGAATCGAACGAATTGCTGGTGCATTTAGGCCTGAAGTACCCTCTATCTGTTGGTAGGCCACTCGCCTGTCCTCGCCAAGCATTTTCCTCACAGTAGTAACGCTTTCCTCTGTAACTGACGTTCGTGGCCTTCCCGGCCTCTCAGCATCCTCCACAGTTAAATTTCCACTTTGGAATTCTCTACACCACCTGAATATCGTTGTGCGATGTGGACAAATATCACCTAGTGCAAAAGTCATTTCTTCGAAGCACTAATCTGTTTAAACCATGCACGAAATTATAACGCAAAACTGCCCTTATCTCATTTCGTGACCACGATGCCATCGCAAGCACTTTACACTCTCACTGCTAATGAATAACTAAGCCCATCGACATGGCGCGGCGGCTGCTATGCACGTATGAATATGTCTCAACATGCAGCAACAAGCAGCTTCCTACGATTTATTGTTGCGTCATGCAAAACTTTCCTAGTACACTTTGTATTTACTTGATACACAAAAACACTGCTTCTCACTGCACTCATTTCAACAAAAACTGTTACCGCGTCACAACAACGGATAATTGAACTAAACTGACTAGGAGTATTAAGGGAAAGGTATTTCTATCTACTGTTCCGGTCTCGCCCTCCCTTCATGGGATATTGATTGGGCCGGGTTTCTGTACGGACTAATTGTATATACATATGTATTTCTCCTTAATGATAGGTTGTTTCACACTATATTTAAATGCATTTGTGAAAATCATTGATAATGGTAAAAAAATGTAAAGTGAATACTATTCGTGCAGGTATACATACATGTGTTATATGTATTATATAATTAATCATACATATATCACATTCATAATATTAATGCTTACATGTGCATAAAATCATAGTTCATGCGATTTTTCTCGATTGCTTCCCAAAATTTTGGGTTTCGGTTTTCTATTACGACTTCAATAGATTATTACTCAATCCTAACGATTCTAAAAACGTATTGTCAATTACTGTGGAGTTCCAGATTCTCCAGAATTTATCACATGAGGCGAGACTGTTTTTCAATTTCATGCATTACTAGCAAAAAATAATCAAACTAGTTTGAAACTTGAACTGCGATATGGCTTTTCATTATAAAGTGCAATGCTGCTAAATCTCAAAAAAAAATTTATTGACATAATGTTGTCAGTGTACATGAGAAACGGTGCGTGCTTACTACCCATCAACAGGATCGTACTCAGAATTTAAATTACATGAAAGGTTGCATCAATAAATAAATAAAAATAAATTGGAAATAATTGAGGTAGAGGAATTATGAAATATAAGTCATATGTAAAAAATTACTATAAGCATATATTAAATCAAAAAGTATTTATACATATTTATTATTAAGTTAAATCAAGAAACAATGACAAACTCTTTGCTTCAAAGGCATTGCATTATGAAAAGATAATACACATGTGTATAGTTGAAAATCGTTAGTGAATTTTTTTGTAGTGACAGTGTTAAATGAATTCAGATTGATATTTGCATTTACATTGCAATTTTTTTCAAATTTGTATAAAAAAGTCGCATGTTGCAAAACACGGGGATTTGCAGCGACAACGCATAATTATTGTATATATTATTATAATAAATTTTATTTTATCGGTATTAATACGGTATGTTTACCGTACATGCGGCAAAAATTCACGGGCTCTTCCTTGGGCTATTTTAAGATTTTTGGAAAAACGTTTTGTTTCGAAGATATAGGGTGGTAAAAGTTTGGATATTTTTAAAATTATTAATACAGTCCAAATAAAACTATGGCGCACTGCACTGGGCCTATGGAATGCAAGAAATGTCCAACAATTGGTTTTTATTTTTTAACAACATTTTGATTAGGAAGAAACGGATATTATTTGCAGTCACACGAGATTAGTACAGATATTAAAAGCACCATTTGTTTAACCGTAGATTTTATACGTTATTGATTATGTGTCCTTTGTGATTTATCATCTCTATTTGTCAAAATTGATTACTTTCGCATTTTCGTTGGATAATTAAATTTTTGTTATTAAAGCTCTCTAATATGAATCGCCATGACACGCCAACATTGCTAATGACGTATGGATATGCCACTAGAAATTCGTTAGAGGCTAGGCGATTGTACAGTGAACGATTTACTAGTCGTCATATTCCTTATAGGTAAACTTTAAAAAATATGCAACATCTTCATGAAAAAGGTACATAAAAATCCAGAGAGGCCAAACACAACGTCAAATTGGAAGAAAGTGTACTGAGCACGGTAGAGGATGGTGAAGATACTCCTACCTGAATAGCAAATACTTTGAACGTAAGTAATAGAATTATTTGAAAAATTTTGTAGCAACAATGCTTATATACATATTATATTTAGTGCCTGAACGCGCTCAGGCACTAAATCCTACTGATTTTCTTCCACCTATTGCATTTTGTCAATGATTTCTGCGTAAATTGGTTCAAATCCTTCAACTACTCGCGCTGACTTTTTTTACTGATGAAATTCGTTTCAGAAATGCAATTACGTAATGACCATGTGTGAGCTGGTGTAAACTCACGTACGTAAGATCGTTTTCAACATTAATTCTTATTCAATATACTCAATGACATTAGAAGTGTTACACCTAGAAGGAATAGTTTCCTGGACATGATTTTTTGGTAATGTGATAAGCTTAAGTCAAGAATGAAACGATCAGATTTCCAAGAAATTTTATTAACATTAATTTGAAAAAAAATCAATAATGTGTTTGGCGACCCCGTAGCTGTAGACACTCCTGTACACGTCTAGGCATCGACAAAATAAGATGGTCGATGTCTGCTTGTGGCACCTCGTTCCAAGCAACTTGAACTTGGTGGATTAACTGTGCCAGAGTTTGTGGAGGATGGTTCAAATTGGTCAGTCTTCTCCCCATTATGTCCCACACATGTTCGATGGGATTTAAATCCGGTGAACGGGGTGGCCACGGCAAAACATTAACGCCAGCTTCTCGTAGAAAGTCCATAGTACGACGAGTAATATGTGGACGCGCGTTGTCTTGCTGAAAAAGGACGTGTGGACGGCCATCTAGATAAGGCAATAAAGTGGTTTGTAGGACGTCATCAACATAACGCGCAGCTGTCATACTGCCCCGAATAAACAGAAGAGGTGATCGGCTTCCATATGCAATAGCCCCCCAAACCATTACTCCAACAGTCCTGTGCACATGCCTCTCAACAGCAAATCCAATATCACGTCGCTCTCCACGACGGCGTCTTACCCTCTGACGGCCATCATGCATGCCTAGGCAAAATCGCGATTCGTCGCTGAATACGACATTATGCCATTCTGCTTCCCAATGCTGCCGTTCTCTGCACCAGTCCAAACGTTGACGACGATGTTCTGCAGTCAAAGGAAGGACTGATCGTGGACGGTATGAAGCAAGTCCAAAAGCTCGAATGCGGCGATATAATGTTCGCATACTGACAATGCGACCTTCTACACCAAACCATTGGTCACAGAGTTGGCGCGTAGTAGCAAAACGGTCTCGCAGAGCTAGTAGTCTGAAGTGCCTGTCTTGACGCTCTGCGGTACGACTCGGTTGATCTGTTGGTCTGTTTCATGTTCCTCTACCTTCTTCTGTCCACACCCTACACACACGCATTACCGTCATTGCAGTGTTTTGCCGTGGCCACCCCGTTCACCGAATTTAAATCTCATCGAACATGTGTGGGACATAATGGGGAGAAGACTGACCAATTTGAACCATCCTCCACAAACTCTGGCACAGTTAATCCACCAAGTTCAAGTTGCTTGGAACGAGGTGCCACAAGCAGACATCGACCATCTTATTTTGTCGATGCCTAGACGTGTACAGGAGTGTCTACAGCTACGGGGCCGCCAAACACATTATTGATTTTTTTTCAAATTAATGTTAATAAAATTTCTTGGAAATCTGATCGTTTCATTCTTGACTTAAGCTTATCACATTACCAAAAAATCACGTCCAGGAAACTATTCCTTCTAGGTGTAACACTTCTAATGTCATTGAGTATATTTGAATTGGACTTGTGAGTGACTGTGTAATTGGACCGGTATTTCTACCAAGAAGATTTGCTGATCAGGTGCATCGAAGTTTTTTGGACAAATCACTACCTTTTCAAAGGATTTACCACTACCAAACGAGAAATTAAATGTGGATTATACACGATGATGTACCAGTACATTATAGTGTAGTTGCTGGTAAATTTTTAAACACAACATATGAAGGTCACTGGATTGGTAGACGTGCACCTGACGTATATCGATCCTCAGATTTAAATCCCTTGAATTTTTTCTTATGGGACCATTTAAGGACAGTATATACTACTCTAGTAGAAAATGTATATTAAGAATTTGTACATGTAAGTAATTAATAAAGTATTGTTTTCTTTTCGAAAACCTTTATCGCCCTGTATCTTCCAAACAAAGCATCTTTCTGAGAATAATCCAAAATAGTTCAAGGAATAACCTCCTAAATTTTTGCTGTCTATTTAGTAAACACCCTGTATAATATGTACAGTATGTAACACAAACATAGATTTAATTAAAGCATCAAATTTAGATTGAAATATAAATAATGTACATCATATTTCCCAAAAAAAGGTACAAACAGTAAAGAATGGATTTGATAGGGTTTACAATAAATAGTTCACACGTAGTCGACCCAACAAAGAAAACACAAAAATTTTGGAAAGAAATATATTTATTTTTCAACATAATCTCCTTTCAGCTCTATACACTTTTCTCAGCGGTGTTCAATAAGTTCGATACCCTTTTTATAATAAGAACTGTCTTGCTCCTCAAAATAGCCATTAACTGCCGATATCACTTCTTCATCGTTGGAAAATCTTTGCCCACGGAACCATCTTTTCAAGTTTAGACACAGAAAATAATTCGAGGGAGCTAAATCTGGCGGATAGGGTGCATGAGGTAGCAATTCAGACTTTAATTCATTAATTTTGGCCATTGCAATAACGGATTTGTGAAGTGGTGCACTGTCTTGATGAAACAACACTTTCTTCTTAGCAAAATGCGGTCCTTTTTGCTTGATTTCTTCGTTCAAACGCTGCAATAAGTTCGCATAATAATCGCCGCTGATAGTTTTACCTTTTTCAAGATAGTCAATGAAAATTATTCCCCGCGTATCCCAAAAAAACCGATGCCATGACCTTGCCTGCAGGTCAAACGTATCGTATACTTTATCGTCGTTTTTGCGCAAATCGATGTGGACAAGACGTATTCATTTGCAGTCTTTCGCGAATCTTTTACGACGGACTTGAAAGATCCAGACTAAGGTTCGCTATTCTTTTATTACTGCGTTAAACATGGTTAATAGTTTTGTACACCGTATTGACTTTATTCTACAATGTGCCCATGTGTGAAATCATTTAAATCCGTTATACCTTGTAATCGTGGAATTACGTAATAATATTAAATTCAGACTAAACCCTCTTCATACATAAGTAGGTAATTGTCCCCCTTTCTCGGAATTTGAGTAATTAAGAATATCTCGAATTTTCTATGGTGTCTATTTTAGTCTGTCACGCTAATGTAGAATTTATAAAAAACAATTTGGAAGTGAAGTAATAATTATTGGTTTAAAATATTTACAAATGACGTAACGTCAGTCGATGTTGAACTCCTTTTTACAAAAAGCGATTTAATCCTTTGGCTATTTTAAGATATTTTTGTCCTCGGATGATTTTTAAAAAGAGGTTTCGTTTTGAACGTATAGGCAATAAATGTTTTCGAAAAATAATTTATTAGGCACTATTATATGTAAAGATTCAAAACTGCTGAAAACGATTACCGCCAACTAGAACATTTCTTGTATTTGGTAGGCCCATTGCAGTACCCCATAGTTTCACTTAAGGTGCATCGATAAATTTTAGAAATACTTTCACGCCTCTACTTTCAAAATAAAGTGCCTTTCCAATAAATCATCCAAGATAAAAACCTCCACTATTTTATTAGTCTATATTAAAATCTATTAAGATAAAATATTAGTTTTCGTATATTTCAATCTTATGTAACTATTGGTCTATTTTCTAAAACATTCTATTTAGTTAGTTGGGAGTTTTTCTTAATTTAAACATTTTTTTGTGTTTCCAAGAAATCATTTTTATAGTGTAAGTTTCTGGTTTACAGTACTTGGTCTTTTTATTGCTGCTTTTTCTTTTCGTATCATATTTTCCGGCGAGGTCCATTATGGCTTTAGGCATGTGATATGCACGAATGGCGTACATAAATATTCTAAATTCAGATGTCATCCTTAGGAGTATGGTTTCAAAAGTTGAAATGTGCGGAAATTAATTTTTATCATAATAAATGGCTTTTTAAAACAGATTAACGATTAGTTAAAGGAAAAGGAATGAAACTGTAACAATTATTCGATGTTGAAATTGATCTTCAAGCATTTATAAATTTAAAATGTATCTAAGCAAATCCGTTTTATCCTATTTCAATTTCTGAATAGCACCAAGTGGTTTAACAAGATTTTCCAAATCATTTTCTATTGTTGATTCACTGAGATTAGAAATACATATTGTTGTTGTACCATCCCATCTGCCCATATTCGAGTTATCATCTCGTTTGACAGTAGCATCTCTCACATTTGGTGGACATATTTTGAGGGACCACTTTGTCTGCATTTCCTTATACAGAGACAGGGAAGTCTGGTAACTCGAAAGATATTCCACCAAATATGAGAGATAGTGATCGGCAATTAATTGTTTCTAATCTCAGTGAATCAACCACTAAAAACATGTGTTAAACCATTCGATTCTATTCAGAAATTTTTCTAATAGACGCATGCAAAGGATTTACTTATTTGAATTTTATAAATAGTACTTGCAGTCATTTCAAATATGAATAGCTGTTACTGGTTCATTACTCTTTTCAGCTAACTAATTTTTATTAATACTATATTAAAGCCATTTATTATAATAAAATACTTGTTTCCCTATTGTTTAATTTTATGAAATCATACGGTACATGGTCAAAATCCAAAAAGAAAGGGTTAAATGTAAATTTAGAATAAATGCACACATTGCTTTTACATGTCAGATGGCTCAAGCGATAACAACTATCACTGAGAAAAAGTAAAGTATAACCAAAGAAAAAGCAACGATAAGAAGAGAAAACCAAAAACTACAAGTTTAAGATATAAAACGGATTTCATTGAAACACAAAAAAATTATTTAAAATTAAAAACAACTTTAAAAGAGTTTTTTAGAAAATACAGTCTTGGCCATAAGTATTAGCCATTTTACAAATTTTTAAAAACTGTGATTTTTATCAAGTAAAACACGAAAAATACATGTTATATATTTACAAATTTTGTATATATATATATACGTATTTCACATATATAGATAATATCTGCTGACTTAATTTTGCTTTGATAATTTCTCTTATTCTAGTTGATAAATTATGCACTAAGGTATATGATACAATTTTATTTATGTACATATCTAAATATTTGAATATATAATGTAGAAATACATAACATTTTAAACACAATAAATAAACATTAATCATAGTCACGCTGATTTTCAAAAATTCATATTCACTTTAATATTACCACTAATCGCTTCTATTAAATACAGTTTTGTTGATTATAACGCAGCTCGAAATAATTTTTTCTTAACTTTCACACTTGGTCGACTGTGTACACTTTTTCCAACACCACGACCAAATTTAAAACTAAACCTGGGTTTTTCCTGTTCTTTGCATATCATATTTTTCAATTGCAATTCGGAAATGCATATATGTTTTTTAATATTATTTTTAAATAGTTACTACAAATACTCTATACAAGTTAGATACAAGGATTGAACTAGTCATACTTCAAACACCTTTCTCCAAACCGTTTACGTATCTTCTTCTGGGCTTCCTGGCTAGAATCGCATCACTGGTATAACTGCCAACATTTCGTATCCACTCGTATGGGACATCTTTAGGGCTCAACTACTGCTACTGTCTGTCGCACTGAAACTGAGTAGGAGCGAAATTAGGCCCTTTAGAAAGAACAGAAATTATAAATAAACGACCCTTATCCACTGATGAAATTTCTGTTCTTTCCAAAGGGCTTAATTTTGCTCCTACCTAGTTTCAGTGCGACAGACAGTAGGAGCAGTTGAGCCCTGAAGATGTCCCATACGAGTGGGTACAAAACGTCGACAGTTATACCAGTGACGCGGTTCCAGCCCGGAAGCCCAGAAGAAGATAGTATGGACCGCGACCGCGAATGTCTACGTACCAGATTAACCGTTTATGTATATTTCGCACTGTGTGACAAGGCGTGTTTTTCTGTTGAAATTTTACGTTTATAGACGGATTATTGTTGAAAATTTCACTCCCTCCCAGACAAACAACTGACTAACTCTGAACTTGATAATAGAGGTGATGATTCAAGAGTACATACTTCCCCAATTCAATGGGGAATGCAGGTAACTCAATTAACCGAAAATAATAAACAACTGACAAACCCTGGAAGCGTACATGCACCTGCGCAAACTGATACTTCCCCTGCGAACTTAAAAGTAGAGACGATGCATTAAGAGGAATACATTTCCCCAATTCGCACGCAAATGTAGGTAACAGAAACCGGAAATAACAAATATCTGACCGACTCTGGAAGAGGACATGTACTCCAAACCAGGGTCCCTCCCCTCCCAACTTGACAGTAGCGACATTGTATTCAGAGGAATAAGCTTCCCTGAATCGGCGGCGAACGTAAATAATTTTAAGAACTGAAAATAACAATCAACTGACCCACCCTGGAAGCGGATATCCATCACCGAACCTCGATGCTTTCTTCTACAAACTTGACAGTAGAGATTCAAGGGAATACGTTTTTCCTATTTGATGGCGAACGTAAGTAACTTCTCGCTTAAAAAAAATAAATTTTAGTCTATTTTTCAATAATTTTTTTCTTATTAAATTCAAATATTTTAATTACTTTAATAATTCAAGTTCTTACCTCAATATTTATTTCACTGGATGATACGATATTTGAAAAATTTTCCTGTGAGTATATTTTATGCTCATTCGAACCCAGCTGCCTTGTTTTTCTTCGTTAAAAGTGGTTTCTTCTAAACTTTTAACCTTGGTTCTAAAAGGTGTCAGTGTTTTTTTGTCAGATCTTGTTCTACTTTTGAAAGTTCCTAATGTGTAACACTTTTCAATTGTACGGTCAACACCACATCTATGTATGTAGAGTGTAATAATTTTTGCTTTTCCGGTCTCACTTAATTCGCGTCTCTTTGGCGATATCATTAGCTCGGCGTATCCATAACGACTAACACGAAAACGAACATTTGTATACAACGTATACTACAATCATTATTAGAATTCAAAATGTTGCTATATAAAGCCATTTTGAAACTTGTGGCTGTGGACTTCGGGAATCTAATTATAGGGTACCGCCAGCAATTTCAACAAGGTTCCAAAACAAAGTGCTTGGAAACATCACTGATACACGGTACTAAGTTTACAACGATGTCATTCTACACGATATCCCAGTGAAATCCGTCAAGAAAGTTATTCTTCACTTTAGAGTCAAATACAATATGTCAGTGTCAAATACAATTGCACCCCAATGTACTAGCACTTGGGATGCAATCAGTTAAATGTTTTTTTTTGTGATCGGCGCCCGATTGGCTCGTAAGTCTTTCAACTTGTAACGACTGAGGTCGTGAAAGTATGTAAAGTGTACCATGGCTTGGTTATTAACCCCTCCCCCCCCCCCAGCGTAAAAACTGAAACGCGCCAGAAGAGATGGCGACCATTTCCAAGACGAGAAATAATCTCAAAACCGCACCGTACAGAACATGGTTCAAACCGTCGTTAACGATGTTAACGAAATGCGTAGACTTAAATACCTAATGGTACCAGACTTAACTGTAGGACCCAAATACATACCAGCATTAAGCTCACATGAACAAATAAACATTAGATTTCACTCATTGAAGTGATACTCTACCTGTTATTTATTTTCTTGTCATAGCAAGCATTGTAGAACTCACCAGCAGTAAAAAAAAACAGCATCTCACAATATTCTAGTTCTCAACCTTATCCAATAATTTTAATATATGTATGAACAGCCCGTCAAGTGTAACCTTGCCGATCAGATAAGCAGTGCAATAAACTGTTGAAACAAGACATTCGTAACAGACATTCTACTGATTTTAATGTTTAGGTTCAAAACAGATTAAGATTAAAATTACATGAACGATAATTGCAAATTAAACTGCTTATAGTATATATTAACATTCCAAGCAGGTTCGAATCAAAAATATGTTAATGATACAATCATATATTTAGTATTTGTTTATATATATATATATATATATATATATATATATATATATATATATTATATATATATATATATATATATATATATATATATATACATATATTGTTACATGCATAAATTGTGCGGTTATTTGTTTTGAAAACGTCAAGTAGAGTCATTTTAAATCATTGGTATCAATAGTTGCGAACCCTGAGAATAGGTTACCCTTACTCCAGAATCTGGGAGGGGGAGAGATATTTTTATGAGATAGAACAGACAAGAGCAACAGGCGTCAAGCGAAAGAGTACACACGCTTGCTGTCGCACCCACATTCGTTGTAAAAGCATTCCGGAAGTAATTATTCGAAGCATTTAAAGGTTGAATAGTTATCCTACAAGAGTAAGTTGGATTCGATTCGAAAATTACCGAATATTGTAGGCAAGATTTTGGAGAGATTGCTCCTACGTTTTACGTACTTGTCTTCATGCACCATTTGGTGGATCTATCTGGACGAACATCGGCGTGGAGAGTCTTCATCGAGGGCAGTAATTCCGTAAGCGAACCTAAAGGCGGCTAATTTAGTATTCATCTTAGCAAGGTAGGCACCTTTTTTTATTTGTCGTCTCGAGAAAACTCCGACGTTCACGACAAAAAAGAACTTCACAGGGCCTGTGCGGACACACTAGCCGTCCCTGAATTCTTCAGACTTTAACTGCGTTGGTACAAGACATTTGGGCCAACGGTGTATATTACAAATGAAATACCAGAATAAACTAATAAATTTAACTCAGCTTATTAATGCGTTGTAACAAGAAATTTGGCCAACGGTGTATATTTCAAATTAAATACCAGAATAAACCAATAAATTTAGCCAAATTTCTTGTTACAACACATTAATAAGTTGAGTTAAATTTATTGGTTCATTCTAGTATTTAATTTGTAATATACACCATTGGCCCAAATGCCTTGTACCAACGCAGTTAAAGTCCGAAGAATTCAGGGGCGGCTGGTGTGTCCGCACAGGCCCGGCGAAGTTCTTTTTTGTCGTGAACGTCGGAATTTTCTCGAAATAATCACGAAGAGACGACAAATAAAAAAAAGGTGCCAACCTTGCTAAGGTGAATACTAAATTAGCCGCCTTTTGGTTCGCTTACGGAATTACTGCCCTCGATGCAGACTCTCCACGCCGATGTTCGTCCAAATAGATCCACCAAATGGTGCGTGAAGACAAGTACGTAAAACGTAGGAGTAATTTCCCCAAAATCTTGCCTACAATATTCGGTAATTTTCGAATCGAATCCACCTTACTGTTGTAGGATAACTATTCAACCTTTAAATGCTTCGAATAATTACTTCCGGAATACTTTTACAACGAACGTGGGTGCGACAGCAAGCGTGTGTACTCTTTCGCTTGACACCTGTTGCTCTTTTCTGTTCCATCTCATAGAAATATCCCTCCCCCTCCCAGATTCTGGAGTAAGGGTAAACTATTCTCAGGGTCCGCAACTATTGATACCAATGACTTAAAGATGACGTTTTCAAAATAAATTACCGCACAATTTATGCATGTAACAATATATATATATAGCAAAATATAAAATTGCCTTAAATAATCAGTAGTTTGTGTATAAAAATATAACACAATAATTCTAAATAAATTTAAGGAATGTATTATATGATTAGAACGATGGTAATTAATTTTTAACGAGTATTTATAGCATAAGATAAGACATACTTAAATACTGGCAAACAATTAATTGCCCAGGTTCTAATCCTTATAATAACATAACTTTCCCCTTAATTTATTTTAGATTATTGTGTCCAGAACCATAATACTTTATTATTTTTCTCAGAATAAATAAAATTATACTTTATTTAAATAGATACAAAAACAATTAAAAACAGTATGGTATTTTAAAAATACAATTTATTGGGAGTAACAGAAAGTAGAAATAAAAATTTAACAATATAGTAGGATAGAATTATTGTAATTCATCTATGCCTGACAAATGGTCACTAGAAAAAACTCGAAATTATTCAAACGAATTACTTCTTCTCTCCAGGATTTATTATTAGTTCGTTAATTTGATAATCTAACAACAATATCTTTCCTTGTCTGTTTCTCAATTTTTATTGTGTGGGCACATTTTACTTTGTCATTATGAGGTGTCAAACTGATTTCATAAATTTTCCACATCCACGATTTCTTCTGACTGCTAATAAATTGCTGTGAGCTTGCGTAAAGCATTTCTATGGGATTTAAATCTGAATGATAAGGTGTAGACGGAGAACATTACGTCCATAATCATTTAAAATTCTGTGTAATGTTGTGAATTTCAATTTATTGTGCACTAAACATCTGTGTCTCCGACATGTTACCATTTCTTTTTTTTCTGGATGGACCACTTGGACACTTTTCCATTTTCTTGCTATACTATGTCTTTTAAATGGTAAGTTTTGAAAAAGTTTTACTTACATATGTGCGAAAAATTTACTTCATCGCAAAAATCGCCAATATATTTTAATGATTTCCAGCGCACATTTGATATAAATCCAATTTCATCATGTAGTAACTAATTTGTCTCCCTTTGAAATGGGTTTGAACAAGTCTTTATTAACTACTGACATTCTAGCTTTTATCATTAGTATACGATGAATATACATGTTGCATCTAATTGACCTGTTTTCCTGTTTGTAAAGCATTTTTCAAAAAAATTCGACAGCAACACTTCGTATTTCTGCCATTGCTATTATATTTCTAATTGTAACGTATGCGTGGGATGCCTTTTAAGTTTTGCATAGTGCGATATAGACAGCGCCACTAATCGAACATTAATACTAAAAATTACCCTCCATTTTTAGTTAACCTAATTCCAATGTTTCAGTGCGGTACGTGTAGTATTGTAGTTACAGCGAACTGTCAAAGTTGACAAGTTAGTTGAAAAATGGCATTAAACCAAGAACATTTTAGCGGAATAATTTTTTTGTAATTTTCGATGACAATTATCTCAACAAGAATACCGCACCGAGTTGGTTTCTGATTTCGGCAATAAAGCACCACATCAGTCAACAATTTCTCGTTGGTATTAAGAATTCAAACGTGGGCGAATAAGTCTTAGCGACGACCCCAAAACAGGTTCACCAAAAAACGGCAATCACTCAGGAGAATGTCGCTGCTGGGTTCAAGATCATCAACGAAGATCGACATGTGACATATCGCCAGATTGAAGCATTATTGAGGATTTCAAAGACCACAGTTCAAATTAGAAAATTAGTTTTCCGTTGGATACCGCATCTGTTGACCGAAGAACAGAAAGCAGCTAGGGTGAATTGGTGTCAAAAAACTCTAGATCGCTTCAACGCCGGTTACCTGCTTTAATGTTCCAAGGTGAAGAAAAGCCAACAAAAGTTATCCGTTCTCAAAGTCGAAGCAGATCATGTAGCAATAATTCCTTTACAAGTCAAAAAACTGCTACTGCCAATTGGCATACAAACATTTATTTCCCGCAAGTCATCGCTGAACTTCGAAAAACCAACTCAGAACGACAAATCATCCTCCACCAAGGCAATGCAAGTTCGCACACAGTACGAAAGACAATTGAATTTTTAACGCAACATAACGTCGAATTGTTGGACCATCCTCCGTACAGTCCGGACCTAAGTCACAACGATTTCTTTGCCTTTCCGAAAATCAAGAACAGACTGTGTGGTCAAAGGTTACAGTCAGAAGGAACAGTCCATGTCTTCAATTTTGACTGTACTAACGAGGCAAATAACTGCTTCCAGAGTTGGTCCGAGCGTATGTAAAAGTGCATTAATCTTCCTGGAGAATACTTCGAAAAATGATGGAGTCTTTAAAAACTATCTACTATTTTATTCCAGTTTTATATGCAAAACTTAAAAGACAACCCACGTACTAACACTTGTTACTACAGGTATACGTTCTTGTAACTAAATAATATGTGTATTGATAAAATTTATTTTACTTTTGCCTTGGGTATAAATGGTTTATAAATCTAAATATGGAATATATTATTTCAAACAACTATCCATAGCATAAAAAATTAATTTTGCCATTGAGAAAGATCAAGAGTAACTACAAGAAAACCTCAAGAAAATTTTCTAGAAATTAATTATATTTAATATCAATAAAGGATTACATACTACTTACTTCATTTCCCATTTTGCTTTTAAATTCCATTTTAAAATTCAGTATTAAATACCCTTACATTTGCACTTGAGACTGTAAATCCGTACACTTCCAAAGTTGTCTAAGTAATGAGTTACGCTCCCTATCACTACAATTGTGTACATAAGCAGCACATTTAGGTCCAGGTTATAACAAGAAATTAATATAAAATTTTACAGGAAATACAAAAAAGAATTGAAAGAAACATAACACTCCATTTGAAAATAGTAAATTAAAATATTTTTGTCTTGTGTAGGTATTTAAATGTACAACTGTTTAATAACAATTCTATCAATTATATGAAAATATGTATGCATATGTACAAATTTCTTATTATTTATCAAGCTAACACATTCTATATACAGTTTATATAACAATTAAGAGGCTAATTACCTGGTAACGGAAATGCGTATGAGAAGTTCGAAGGTACAGCCAGATAAGGTGATGTCCCTAGTTAGGTATTATAAATTTTAGTTCAATATTTATTATCCTGTGACGAAGATGATATTTCGCATTAGAATGAGTAAAATGTATGCTAAGCAATCCAAGGCCGTGATTTCATGTATACACGGTAAAAATACACCGAAAAATGTATAAACTTCAATATATCTGAGAAACTAGGTTTATGAATTGACCCACTATAAAGCAACGTAACCAGGAGATCAACCAAATTGTGATACGTCACATACAAATGAAACTATTATTACTTTACTTTAAAATAGGATCGTATTAGAAAAAGCATGTAAAAACCAGCTTGATGTCTATACAAAGACGATTGCACAAACACATATTTTTGATCACAATACAATAGCAAAACAGTTATTACTGTTATATCATGAAAAGTGTCTTGTTCTGGCTTGAAATGAAAATGTGCTTTAGCACAGATTTTGTGTTCAAATAAGATTTTGTGTTAAATCTGGACACCTAAAAATATAATCTTCGTATAAATATCAACATGTTGAACCCACTATGAAGCATTTAGTAAATGTGTACACTGAGAATGATTTAACATGCGTGGTTTTGAATTGCTGTGTATGTAATGGCGATATTCATAAGCGTAGCAAGAGTAGATTGTACAAAATTTTTACCTTCAGTACGGACGTACTTTATGATAGCAAATTGAAAGGTAGCAGTAGAGAGTGCGTAAAAATAAAAATTTATAATTTACATTACCGGTCATGGAAGTTTGGCTAACTAGAGATACCAAGAAATACAAATAACTATAAAAGAAATTAAGTTTCAATTTAAAATTTAATCTCTATACTCTATATAATCTCCAAATCAAAAACTAGTAATAAAATAATCTTAATCTTTTGAGTACCTGCGAAAAATCTCGAAAGAACTGTAAAAGATTCATTCATTTTGAAAACGCTATATATTTAAAAGTATTGCACATACAAATATATGTAAGTGATATATGAAAATAACTATAAGCTCACTAAATTTGTATTGTGTGCACCAGGTGGCGAAACTAGTTCAGTATCTTTCAGTGTGCTCAAAATTGAGGCAGAGTAAGAGCTTTTGTGTTAGAATATGAGAGATGTTCGCCTGTTATAGCAACACAACGTGCTTTCACAAAAAAGTACGGAAAAGAACCGCTTTGTATCACAGCATTTTACGGTGGTATGGTAATTCACTGTTTGTTTATGTAAAAACAAAAGAACTGGTCGACCAAAACTACCAGTGAAGAGAGTGGGGGCAGATTCGTGCGTTGTCCATAGAAATCAACGACCCAACAAGGCTACGAACTTGGAATGCCGCAGTGGAAGATTTTACAATGGTTACATTTCAAACCACATCTAGGGCAGCTTCTGCAGCACTTAACACCGGAGGATCATGTCCGTCGATTAGAATATTGCATCAAAATGCAGAAAGTATTGGAGAATTACAAGCCGCCAAGTTTCTATTCAGCGATGAAGCTGTATTCCATGTATCCGGAATCGTGAATCATCGTACGGTGCGATTCTGGAGCACTGGAAATCTACTTGCAATTGTGACAGTTGAAAGAAATTCGCCAAAGGTTAATCTTTTTGTGCAATTTCATACACAAAAGTGTATGGTATGTTTTTCTTCTTTGAGAAGACTGCGACTGGTGCAAGTTAACTGGACATGTTGTAGTTATGGTTATATCTACAATTAGCTGCTGATTTCAGTGATTTTCTCTTCCAACAAGACAGGGCACTTCCTCGTTGGAACATTAAAGTTCGTAGATATCCGAGCGCTGAATTTCCGCATCACTGGATTAGGCGTGTTGATGAGGATAACCTTTGTTTCCTTGCCTCCCCCAGGTCACCTGTTTTAACGCCTTGTGACTTCTTCCTTTGGGGACACGTTAGGGATCTTGTTTACATACATCAGAAAAGCTCAGAGAACGAATCAATGCTGGAGTGATGACCATTGACGGGATGACACCACAAAATATGTGAAACGAGTTCGACTACAGCCTGGATGTGTATCGAGTAAGCAAGGGGATGCATAGAACATTTATAAAGTGGGCTGAAAACTTAAATTTGCGGTATTTTCACATATCACTCATATTTGTCCGTGTAATACTTTTTAATATATAGCGTTTTGAAAGTGACTGAATTTTTTACAGTAGCCGTGCATAATATGCTATATTACAATTTTATTCTTACTACATTGTGACTAACGTGTGTCCTCACTAAGCATTCAGTTCTCTTAAATTTTTACTTATAGTAAATACATTTTTTAAACTAGTGTACACGCAAAGCCAATTTGTATAGGAAAATCATGTTCTATTACAAAAGAACGTTCTATTATCATTTTACAAGAGAATCAAGTCGGCAATTAGTAAAAGACCAAGTATTTCAAAATTTTCGGTCAATAATGTTATTCATTGGCTTTAACAAACGGGGAGTTTAGAATATATTGTACAAACAGGTCTGTCTCGAACTATCAAGAAAGCGGATGGTTGTCCAGCGCAACTAATTAGCAACAGGAATCGCAAACCATTACTCGGAATGGCAGCACAATGCAATCGCTTAAAAAAAAGTAATTTGCAAATACACTATCCAATTTTTTCCTAATGAAAATCAATAGAAAAGATTGGAATGGGCACGGTTGCATTTCGACTGGACAGCAGAACACAGAAAACGTGTTCTCTGGACTAAAGAATCGAAGTTCCAAGTTCAAAAAAGCTTTGTAATTGCATTACACCAACTATAGAGGATGATCATGGTTCCTTTCTAGTGATGTGGCTGCTTTAGTAAATAATATTTGCTATATAAAGTTGACAGAAGATACTGTTAGGTAGAAGATTATGCCAATACGAAGGCTTGGCAAGAATGTAGTTTCCACAAATGGGAGGTGAATATTCTGAAGCAGAAATCTATAAAGAAAAATCGCTCTCAAAGCTGCTAGGTCTACTTAAAGGAATGAGGTTAGAGAAAATAGTATGAGCTTTTAATTCTAGAGAATTGAAAATTTTCAAAAAATGATGGTATGGTATATAAAGAAAATTAAAATACGATTTTAGAAAATTCTGCAGTTCCGTCCGGTTTCCGTTTAATGGGACAGAACTTTGTATTTATGTACTTACAAAATATGCAAGCATTATTTGACGCTAAAACAAGCTGATAATATTTTGCAAATTATGATTTGGCCGTCTAAAAGCTAGAATTTTAATAGCATCGCATTGAGACAAACTCTAAAGAGGGTGAAAAAAGTGTGTCCTACATCGAAGCAACAGCTTTGGAATATGCTTAAAATGAATAGAGCAACATACCGAACAAAACAAATCAAAACTTAATTAGAAGAATTCCACGTGTTGTTCTCAATTCTAAAAAAACTTTTCGACGAGAAACTAGTTTAATCAATGGAAGATCATTAATTATTACATAATAATTTTGAATTATTCTTCTTTTTATGCTCTTGAATAATATACGTAACTTATTTTTAAGTATTTAGCACAGAATGTTTTTTATTTTTTATAATTTTTCTGGTTAGCCAAACAAACTTTCATGAGCGTTAGTGTATATTCAAACCAAGGAGAAGCCTTTCTTCCATTTGCGTGAACTATATAAAAAACATAGACTCTTATGAGAGCAGAAGCTTCAAATTTAACTTCAAACGTCAAACATAACTAACATATAAAATTGATATCAAAATTTTTTTCGAAATATAATTCTATAATTTTATTTTGTAAATTTCAGTAATTAATACTATTAACTAATCTTATGAAAAAAATATATGAATGTATCCAAAAATGCTTGGGTTTGTAGATACGAGAGTTGTAACTTACTGTAATGACGCTATTCAATAGATCTAGATAGCATCATCACATATAGTATTTTTACGATAACAGATGAGGTATGTATAATTAGAGCGGTCACATTTGTCTGCACACCAGGTTCGTAATAGGTATATACGGAATATTTACGGTGATTCATCCGAAGCCGATCGCTCTGCCCAGTTATGTGTTTGTTGATACATATGTACCGCTCTAGTCATAATTAATATAAGATGTAGCAACAAGTTGCATACGAGCTTTGTAAGTATCATACAATATTGTAAGTGGGATACAACTGTTACTTGTTAAATTTATTAACCACGGCTTAAAGAGCATTGAGAAATTTGTCTGTTATTCTAAAAATACTATAACATCTTTACCATGAAGTAAATAGACGGACGTGTACAGGCAATGATAGAAGAACAGTACTTATTCTATAGATCAAGTGTTATTAAGACCTTCAATATATTTGGAGAGGTTTCACATCGAGACTAGTGAAAGGTGACTAAAAGCTTTGAAGAGGGACATCGAAATAAAACAGATGTGCCTTGGCTAGGTGGTCTTAATAATATTAATCAAGAAGTGCATGTAGTTCTTGCATTATTGAAGACAGCTCGGCATCGCACGATTCATGAGGCAGGTTTACTATATACGACTATGTTCCATAATGTGCTCTTTTCCGTCCACTATATTCTCCGAATATAAAGCATAGAAAACTTCTATTCAAATTGCCAGCAGACACTATATAAAGAGTATAAAATTTTATTAAACAATATAATTTCTTCTTGACACTTGCAACGCTTCTAGCTCGTTCGAAAAAAATTCATCTAGCTCTACAAATCTGATTTCAATAGCTTTTAACGCCTTTCCATTTACAACCGTTCAGAATTTTTTTTCAGTTAAGAACAGTATAATAATCAGAAAGAGCCAGATCATGTAAATGGTAGAATGTTCAGAGAATTCGAACTCTAATTTTTTTCTATGGCGACGTGCGATTTGTGTGGAAAGTTATTGTCCTGAGAAAGTGAAACAGCTCTCAACAACTTTTCTTCATTTTTCTTTCTCGTGTAGTGGCCGATAATGTCGAATAATATTGCTCAGTGCAGCATTAATATTTCTTCTATTTAAGATTCTTTTAACTTTTTGCGATGTGGTGATAATACTTATTTGTATTTTGAGAATGACCGCTTTACATCCAGGGAAGTAATACTTGCGAATTTAAAGTATTTCTTCTCATAGCTTTCGCATTCGTGTATATCATTTATACATTGCCTTATAAATTAATGCTGTATCCAATGCCAATTCTTTACAATATGACGCACCTTCATCAGCATCCAGACGTCAATAAAGAAAGGTATGCACATTTAAATAATTTGTATGTCTTACTGCTTTCTTCCTTGAACGGTTATAATTATATTTAATTCAATCAGCCCGCATACTAGTGTATACATATATGTTATATACTTTTCAACTTCGTGTACCCCTTGTAAAGTGAATCTTCATCTACATATTTTACAATACACTCGATAATGAGAATACACATTTAGCAAGCAAAGCAAGCGGAGTGATTCAGGTATATAACATCGCCGGTTGAACTCGTACCTGTCGTGCTACACAAAACTGACCATCTTTTGTCATAAAGCATGAAAATTGAATAGCTTTAAGTAACGTATTAATTCTTCGCATATGATTTCAGTGAAACTCTTTGCTTTTTCAATTCATATCTCTAAGGCATTAACCTTCCTTGATTTTTATACAAACTGTATATTATTTTAGTATAAAATACATACATGTGTATATCTATAATATAGAACTGCGTTAGCTTATTTTTATTATTTTTCCTTTTGTGCAATACAACTTTACATTGGTATTCATTTAATATAAAAGAAAGATGTGAGTCATCATACAAATACGTAAAGGTATAAAATTTATAACGTTTAAATAAGAACTGATACTAACATTTTAAATGAGCAAAAGTCTTTGAAAGTTAAGAAAAATTGCGGTGCAATAATATGGTCATTTTTAGTGTCACCTCCAAGTACTTCGAATTATATATGCTCATCCTAAATACCTGTGTAACATTTTGTACACAAAATATTGTATTGTGCACAAACTTTTGAAAAAATATAAATATTTCTATAGCACACAATGATACTCGCACTGGTTCATAGAAATAAGCAAGAGTAAAAGGCAACGTATAATAGCTATCAAAATTGCAAATATGCTGCTCATCACGTTTGATGAATGATTCTATCTTTTAATAATGCTATTTGTTTTTTAGTGCCTGAGTAATTTTATCATTTAACTACTGATTGCAGGACAAACATCAAATATTGTACAAAGGGTACTAGGACAGTTTTGCAATATGACGCAACAATGAATCGTAGGAAGCTGCTTGTTGCTGCATGTTGAGACATGTTCGCAAGTGCATAGTAGCCGCCGCGCCATGTCGATGGGCTCAGTTATTCGTTAACAGTGAGAGTGTAAAGTGCTTGCGATGGCATCATGGTCACGAAATGAGATAAGAGCAGTTTTGCGTTATACTTTCGTGCGTGGTTTAAACATAGACCAGTGCTTCAAAGAAATGACTCTTGCACTAGGATGTTTGTCCACATCGCACAACGATATTCAGGTGGTATAGAGAATTCCAAAGCGGAAATTTATCTGTGGAGGATGGTGAGAGTCTGGGAAAGCCAAGAATGTCAGTTACGGAGTAAAACGGTACTACTGTGTGGAAAATGCTTGGCGAGGACAGGCGAGTGACCTACCAACAGATAGAGGGTACTTTAAGCCTAAATGCACCAGCAATTCGTTCGATTCTGCATGATCATCTGCACGTGAAGAAACTTTGTTCTCTCTGGATGCCGCATCGACTGACTGAAGAGCAGATGACACGACGTATGACTTGGTGTCGGGAGATGCTAAAAAAGTTTAATAAGGGACAATCTCGGTATATGAACAACATCGTGACAGGTGACGAGACTTGGCTGTACCATTACGATATGCGGGCCAAAGCTCAAAACAAAGTTTGGGTCTTTAATGATGAGAACACACCCGTAGTTGTCAGAAAATCCCGATCTGTAAAAAAGTAATTGTGGAACGCGTCTTTTTGGACACACAAAAGACAGTCACAACTAAGTGGTATACTGAACAGTGCCTACCTAAAGTCATTGGATCTATGAAGAACCTGCGGCCAAAATCAACAATGGACACCTGCTTCCTCCATTACGATAATGCTCCAGCTCACCGTGCCAAAGCCTGCACCGAATACTTGACCACGACAGGATTGAAATTTCTCGAGCACCCTCCCTACAGTCCAGATCTTTCTCCCTGCGACTTCGCACTGTTCACGCATGTGAAAATGAGGTTAAAAGGGAGGCGGTTTTCCAATGGTGAGGACCTTCTGTGGGCTTGGGGCAACGAGTGTGTTTTACTCCCTAGTGAAACTTGGCAGAACTGGTTTAAAGATTGGTTTTGGAGGATGGTGGGGTGTACTGAGTGTAGAGGAAATGACTTTGAAAAAATTAAATAAATAAAGCTGCATTGCAAAACTTTCTTAGTACCCTTTGTAGAATGCGATATTGTTATATTAGGAGAATGAAAAATCAATAAAATGCGAAATCAAACTGATGACTAGTCTAGTGAAAAACCCAATCTTCAAAAGGCAGTTCTCGCGTTCTATAAAACGTAAGTACGGTAACAAGAGACTTTATAATTCAATTAACGTAATGCCCCTTTTCACTATGTACTGGCACTTTATAACTTCACCGATTGTTATAAGCCTAAGAATCTATTACTATACTTCTTATTTGGCGTGATAAATAAAAGTGGGTTTCATCTCTAAATCAAATACTATAAATAAAGAATAGATTACTATGATAGGTATTTGTTTGTCAAAGCATTCTATGCATTAATCAACACTAACTGTTTGGGCCATTTCACCTACCTATTAGAGATGAATGGAAATAGTGCTCACTCAAAAACCTTTTTCTCGGGTAGTAATTACTTTAAGATTTTAAAAAGCTGTTAAAAACCTCTATAAGGTACCATAAAATTAAGCAATTTTATACTCACTTCCGTTTTATTAATTTTCAATTACATTTTATGTTATACGAGGATAGTTTGACAAGTAGTGAGAATGACACATAGGTGGCGCTCTAATTGGTAAATTAAATGCACTGTAATTCAGGTTACCTATTTATATGTTTACATTCCGATATTCAGATAAATCGGTTGATTAGTTTATTTTTGACAGCTGAGTGAAAAAGAAGCAACACGTCGTTTTGTTAAAATGGAAAAAGCAGAGTATCGTGCGGTGATTAAATACTTCGTAATTAAAGGTATGAAAGCTACCGAAATAAAAGATGAGTTACGGGATACATTAGGTGAATCTGCTCCATCATCCGCCACAATAAGTAGATGGGTAAATGAATTTAAACGTGGTAGAACAAGCTGTATTGATGAAGCGCGCTCTGGAGCATCCAAAATCGTGACTTATAAGGAAATGATTATAAAAAACCATAATATTATTACGCAAGATCGACGACTCAAAGTGAGAGAGATAGCAGCAACAGAACGTGTACAACACATTTTAACGAAAGAATTGGGCCTTTCCAAGCTTTCAGCAAAATGGGTGTCGCGATTGCTTACGACTGATCAAAAGTTCACACGTTTGCGCATTTCCAATGAGTGTTTGAACCTTTATAAGCGGAATCCGGTTGATTTTTGTAGGCGATTTGTTACTTCCGATGAAACTTGGATACACTACAATACACCCGAAACTAAGCAGTCGAAACAATGGTTAGAACGTGGTTCTGCACCTCCAAAGAAAGCGAAAACCACTTCATCGGCAAACAAGGTGATAGCATCAATTTTTTGGGATTCAAAAGGAATTTTGCTCATTGATTACCTTCATAAAGGTGCCACAATAAACGGACAATATTATGCAGAACTTCTACAAAAATTAAATGTTGAGATTCGTGCTAAACGGCCAGGAATGGCAAAGAAAGAATCTGTTTCAGCAAGACAACGCTCCCTCGCATACCAGCACAGTTGCGATTTCCAAAATCCACGAGTTGCATTTCCAATTAGTACCGCATGCGCCTTATTCGCCGGATCTAGCCCTTACCAACTTTCACCTTTATCCAAAATTGAAAACGGCACTAGGTCGAAAGAAATTTTCGTCTAACGACGAGCCTATCATCTTCGTAAATGACTATTTTGCAAGCCTTCCGGAATCGCATTTTAGAGATTGGAGCATTGGAGCACGGTTGGAATAAATGTATTGCTCTTTTAGGAGAATATATTGAAAAATAAAAATTATTCTGTATTTAAAAAATTCGTTTTTCTTTTCCATTCTCACTACTTGTCAAACTACCCTCGTATATGTATATTCTATCGTTTCTTCATTATATATTTTTTATAAGAAAACTAGATATATCTCTTTACACTGCAACATTCTTTTACATTTTTAATTCCATTTTGTTCAACATTTCATTCATAGGCATTGTAATGGTATCTGATGACTGCCTGTCCTGTAAGTATATTTCAATTTTCACTGATTAGAAATGTTCCTAATTTTTCATTTTGGTAACTATAAATTATATTTACTTCTAATTTCTCCTCAAGTAAAACAGAAAACTATATAGGAGAGTGAAAATGGAAATCCAAGATTTCAGAATATTACTTCCAAATTTTGAATGTGGTAATTAAATTCTAAAAAATATTAAATGAAATTTCCACTGAACGAAAAATTAAAAAAATAACCTATAAGTAAGTAATGTAGTATCACATTATAAGAAAAAAAATGTATGCATACAATTTATGCAAAATTAGTAAATATTCTTGGTGTATGGACTATACAATAGTGCGAAAATTCTTTAGTAAAGGCTACAAATAAATTTATTATGGTCTTGTACGATGAGTTAAACGCTTAAAAGTAGACAATATTATACTAAAGGACGTTTCTTTCATCTTGGAGAGTTATTGTTAGAAATTATTTACTCAGGTTCGACAGAGCTCGAAAATTGATAGAAAGAGGACGTCCGCCACAGAAAGATGTGCCAAAAAATTGCCGCTAAAATTATAGTCGTAACATTTTTGGATTATAAGATGGTGTATGCGTACAGAGTTCTACAGATTACGATTATGATTACGATAATGTTCACCAGTATGTGACTGTAGTGACACAATTTCTGAAGTTAAAATGCTACGTGTGTACTCCACTTTCCGTATAGTCCTGATATAACATCATGTAACTTATTATCGAATAAAGAATTTAAATGAGAGAGGCAAACAGAATTAGATGTTAAAGATTTATATGTGATCTCAAGGAATAATTTCCGTCATTCTTTAAACTTTTGGTAGTGTTAGTCGTAGTCTTTATAGAAAATCCGTCATATAATTGCAAGTGGATCTTTTTATAGTCTGCACGATATAATGATTTACTTTTTAAATAATTTTAATTTGTATATTCAGAAGCCGTGTTTGCCAAGCTGTTCAATAACTTTTGTCGTTCGATACGAAAAACACGATTTAATGGTTTGAAATACATTTTATTATTCAATATGGCTGAACTTCAACACAATTGTTCCAGTGATCTTCTAATTTATGGATTCCATCCATGAAGTTAGAATCTGGAAGACTCGAAATAGGCTTCCACGGTTGCTATTAACTCTTCGTTCGATGAAAATCGTTTTCCACGCATGAATTTTTTAAAACGTGGAAACAGCCAGCAGTTAGAGAAAGATAAATCTGGTGAATAGGGTGGATGTTACAACAAATAACCTTAAATTCACTGATTTCTATCATGGTTTTTTGAGTTGTGTGAATCGATGCGTTGTTTTGATGAAAAATATTTTTTTTTCTTCTGTAAACTAGGTCTTTTCTCACGAATTTTTACATCCAGCTGGTCCAAAAGGTTGCAATATTAATCTGAGTTTATTGTTTTACCAGTTTGGAGATAATTTACAAGCAAAATTCCTTTTGCATCCCAAAAAACTGTTGCTAACACCTTGGCCGATTTCTGGACCCTAACTCGCTTCGGAGTCGAAGTACCGGGTTCACACCACTCCTTAGCCTCTTGTGTTAATTAAGGATCATGGTGGTAGACTCAATTCTTATCCATAGTGATGAAACGACGCACAAGATAGTTTTTATTCTTTTTAAAGCGCTTCAAATGTTTCTGAGAAAGACGCATTCGAATGTGATTTTGTTCCATTGTTAAGGAATACGGCACACATTTTGCACGCAGTTCTCTGACAACCAAAACTTCAGCCAAAATATTGCTCACACTGCCTAATGAGATGTCCAGGCCTTCTACTAAATCTCTCTCGGTAAATCGATGATTTTACAAAACCACATCCTCAATTTTTGTTACGATTTCTGGTATTCATGCATTTTTTGAATGTCGCACATAGGTCAAAATTCAATATTTTAAATTTTAAATAAAAAATTTTAAAAAGTAAAGGTAAACACATAAAATAACACGTTCCTAAGTAGAAGACCGATCTGAGAATCCTAACTGAACCCTACCACATATCTGCGATACACCGCGACCGCATACAGGCAGTCAGAACTTAACCGTCAACCCTTGCCCTCATTTTTGTTGCTTAACGTTAAAAACCAAACAAAAGTTACAACGTTTATATTATTTTGTGCCAGTTTTTTAAGTGATGGATTCCGATAAGCTAGATATGATTCTTTATTTTTATTATTGTTTACCTAGCCAAAATGCATAATTAAAATAATTTGGTAGTTTCAAACACATGGTGTTTTTTTAGACAAATTTTCAAGTAATTTTCAACTTTAAAGGTCAATTTGTTGTATTTAGCGATGAGATACGACCATCATTTTTTTTTTATATTAAAGTACAATCCTTGAACCAAAAGAAGACACAAAAATTGGCTGCAGAAGAGTGCAGCTGACAAAGTTGGGGACCTTTTTAAACATAAAGATTTTAATTAATTTTGTTGTTTTATTCGACCTTCTGTTGTTAATATTTTCTTTATTATTCTTCAGGCTCTAGGTCTTGGATTAAATAAATAAAACTATCCTTTTTTTAAAAAGATTATTTACTTTATTATTCTTATTATTTATTTTATTATTCGATATTTCGGATACCTTTGGTAATTAGGAAATTTTGAATAAGACCTCTATAAACAAGATTTGGTTGTCTACTCTTGTTTATAGGTATGGTGAATCAGATGCTAATTTATTTTTGAGCTCGTTTGTGCCCCTTTGAATAGTACGTGGAAAGGATAAAAAAAGTTATCTGGCAGAACCCCACGCCCTCGTCTTCACGATTTTGTCGTCCAATAAGATTTCAATGTGTAAAAGAGACTACTGACGTGACAAAAGAGGAAATAAGATACGTCTGTGAAAGCGCTGAAACCCATAGAAATAAATTTGAACCAAATAAAATTCTCTTTTGAACATACTTTTTAGATGAGTATGGTAGACGGAAAAGTATGCAATGCTGCAACCGGAACGAAGTCTACTAGTCAGTGCTAAACAAAGAAGCACATCCAAGAAAGATTTCGGATTGAAGGTGGATTATTGGTAGACATGTCCAAAACAAATTTCGAAAATACCAATGATAGTAACACCAGTAGGTTTTTTGAAAATCCCCATTTGGCGGCAGATATAACCGGGATAAACTACAAACTAATTAATAGATTAAAAGTCATATTGGAGACAATTTCAAGTGGACATAAAATTGATTCACAGAAATACGACTGTTAGGCCAAAGACACGGCAAAATTATACGTAAGCCTTTATGGATCGCACCCTATGACTCCGACCATGCACAAAATATTGACACATGGTGCCACTACAATAGAAAACGCTTTGCTACCAATAGGCCAGCTATCAGAAGAAGCCGCAGAGGCCCGAAATAAACACTTCCGTGTATATTCGAAATTTTGCCAGGAAGTTTTCCAGAGAACAATGTAATCTTGATATGTACCACAGATTACTACTGAGTTCGGATACACTTATATGCAGCCTGAGGCCTAAGAAGAGATCAATTCCAAGAACATTTTGCCCTGCCCGGAGACTATAAACATATTAATGACGGCAAAATCTAAGAACAACGAACCAGACTCAGATGACGATAACCAAGATGAATCAATTACGGAATAATGTTTTTTCAATGTATAGTATTTCTCATATATTTGATGTATAAAATAAGTTACATACGAGAGAGCGTTTTTATATTCGCGGAATGGGGGACAAGGGGTGGAAATAAAAAAACCAAATTATTTTTCTTTTTCAATATATTCACCTGCAAGACGGATACATTTTTCACATCTTTCAATTAATTTATTTATACCCTCATAAAAAAATGATTTCTCTTTATCTGCAAAATACGCCGAAACTGCCTCCCGCAGCTCTTTTTTCATTTTCGGAAACAGGTAATAATTACTCGGGGCCAGGTCTGGGCTGTAGGGTGGGTGATTCACAATTTCGAAGCCCACCTTATGCAGGGCAGCTAACGCAACGCGGCTCTTGTGGACGGGCGCGTTGTCGTGCAAAAGCAGAACACCTTTTGTCAATTTTCCCCGTCTTTTCTCTTTAATGGCTTCTTTTAGTCGCTCTAATATTGAAGCGTAATATTCTCCGGTTATAGAAACACCTTTATCTTTATAATCAATCAACAATATTCCTTCCGAGTCCCAAAATACCGTTGCCATTAGTTTCCTAGCTGATTGTGACACTTTAAATTTCTTGGGAGGTGCTGTGCCCTTTTTATGCCACTGCATGGAGTCTTGTTTGGACTCAGGTTCATAATGATGAAGCCAAGTTTCGTCTCCAGTAACAATTCCACTCAATACACCATCCTTGTCTTCATTACAGAGGTCCAAAAATGCACGAGAACACTCTACGCGCTGTTGTTTTTGCGGCGGCGTGAGCATTCTCGGCACCCATCTTGCGCTGACCTTAGACATACCGAGATGTTCGTGTAGGATTTTAAAAATTGTTGTATCGGATACTCCAACCATTTCTGCGAGTTGCTTCTTCTTTAGTCGAGCATCTTCGAGTACAATTTGTTCAACTTTTTGGATAAGTGCTGGCGTGGTCACCTCAATGCTCCTGCCCGGCCTCGGGTCGTCTTCAAGGGATTCCCTTCCTTGTTTAAATAAACTATGCCACTTGTACACCATGGTTTTTCCTGGACAAGAGTCGCCGTAAACCAATGACATCTCATTCATTATGGTCGCGACTGATTTTCCTTGCCTGGTTTGGAACTTTATAACGGCACGATATTCGATTTTTTCCATATTTCACTTTTCACTCCTGATTATGTTACTTGGTTGACGATAGCTCAAAGACTAACTGTCTAATAACAATGAAACTTCGTATTTATACTAATCATGAGTCGCTGCACAGGCCACGCCCCCAATGCGCCTACTCACCCCTCAACAACCCGCTCATTCCGCGAATATAAAAACGCTCCCTCGTATGTTTTAAACTTTGTTATATATTTTAATCTAATTGAAATAAATACAGAATTTGTTTTAAATAGCACTGTACGTTATTTTTTCCCCTCTGTTGTATTAATGTGTTTCTAATATTGAAATAATTTTACATAATTTGTTTTGTTTTGTGTGTTTCTTTGGGTAAAATAAACGTTTATGTACGTTCCGTATGATTTTTTTTACTTAAATTAAATTGCCAAATAAACTAAATCAAAATAAATACTCATGTGAGATATATAATATCCTACAGAAAGATATAAGTGAACAAATAATTTTGGCCGCGTAAATATTGAATTTTGACCTATGTGCGTCGTTCATATGGATCGCCTTTAAGACTTATACGATCACGTTAAAATTCAGCAACCCATCCTTCTACTCTTCTAATTGAAAGTGAACACCTTTAACAATCGCTCATGAATTTGCTTTAGTGCTACGCCTTCCAAAAATAAGAAAATTTTATCACTGTACGATATTCACCATTTTCCATTGTAAAAAAAATACTGTGACACATCAATTTTAAACACCTAAAACGAATGAGAAAATATAAAATAAGAAAACTTCGCACGTGTTCGTAAAATAGTACAATTTCTAGAAAAAGAAAATGACGAACCTAATAGCGCCATCTCTTATCGAACGGCAAAATTTATTGAACCTAGTAAATATGATGCATTAAATATATTTCTCAAATTGTTTGTATAATGAAAAAACATGGCCTCCCTCTATCGTACAATACATGAATGTATTGAACGACAGAACAAGAACGCCTCTATCTCGCATGTCAGCAACAAATTTGTCAGACCGTGTGTAGATAGACACTTGCTATCTTGTCAATTTGCCAAATGGATGAATATTTCATGTGTTTCGTCATTTTTCTGTATTGAGAAGGTAAGATAAACCCTACAAAAAGCAATCGTTCATTAATATCACCCGTTTACCTGATGATAGGTGAATACTTGAAATATACATATATAGTAAACAGGGTGTTATTAATATTTGAATGATTTCTTGTAACATTCAGCTTATACCTATAAAAAAAGTAACTTCTTGGATATACGAGGGTAGGCTGAAAAGTCTATGAAATAATGTAAAGATCTCTCCAAAGTTATCTCCCAAATGTCAACTGTCAAATTTTAGATTGCTATGTTTATTAATTTTGTTAAGACGACTACAATTAAAAGCGTCTTGAACTTTTTGAAGAGATAGATAGTGCTGAAATTCGTGCTATCATTAAATAGTGCTTCTTATCAGTAACAAATAATCATAATGAGATAAAAGATGGTTTGAAGAACTTGGCGTTTTCATTTTTTCCTGTTGATGAATGGGTTCGTGATTTCCAATGTGGTCGTATAACCATCGAGTAGCGGACGTCCGAAACCGGTAACTGTACCGAAAATTATCGAAAAAGTGGTGTTAAAATAACATTGCTTAAAAACGTCTGAGATAGTGGAGACTGCAATCATCTCTAAAGAACGTGCCACATACGTTTTGAATGAAGAGTTGACTATGGAAAAGCTGTTCGTAAGGTGGATGCCGTGACTGCTGAGCATTAGTCAAAAATTGATGTAAATGTAAATTTTTCGAATATTTGGAGTATCTTCGAAACGAAAAACGAGGATGATTTTTGCGCCGATTTATTACTATATATTGGGCTCCTCATTATACTCTCTAAGCAAAACAATCTAAACACTGGCGGAACAGTGGCTTTCCTCCACAAAAAAAAGTTGTTACGTCTGCAAGAAAAGTAGACTTCCATTTTTTGGAATGTAAAAGATATAATATTAATCTTGTTTATTACTTACTAAGAGGAAAAACTATCACAAGCACACATCTTATAACACATTGCAGCAAAAAAAAGGAAAACGTCCTGCTTTAGCCAAAAAGAATTCATTCTAGATCAAGAAAACGCACGGATCCAAATAAGTGCTGTTGTTGTGGTAAAAATTAATGAATTAGGCATCGATTTGTTACCACACCTGCCTTATTCGATGAATTTATCACTGTCGAATTATATTTTTCGTTCACGTCTAGAAACATACCCGCAGCTTACATATTTTTCAAAAGACAACGATATTAAAGCTATTGTGGATGCTTATTTAAACAAACTTATAAGTTCTGAATTTTATCAGAGATTAAAGACCTTTGATCATCACTTGTCCAAATATATTAAGGTTAGAGGGGATTATATTGAAAAATAAACGCAAATACGAAGAAATTTTTTTTATTTTCATTCGATTTTTCAACCCACTCTCGTAGTACCCAAATTTTGCCTCGCAGTAAGTTTTCTTTTCCAAGATGTCTCATGGAAAGTGAGAGGTTATTTATTGTCACCGCATTTAATTCAATTAATAAACATTCATCCGAGAAGAATTAACGAAAATTTTAAATATTTAACGAGTTTTCTATTTTCGTAAGTTTTCGAACATATAAAACATATGTAGTTTCATCAACTGAAATAATTAAACAATATATTTTATATTACTATCCGAACCAAACTAATACATAGGGGTGGGCTTCTCCAAAACAATGGTGGAATTATAATCGATATATTACTTGTAATAATATTAGGTGCGCAACTAAGTTCTTGCTGTTTTTTTGATAAAAACGCAACTTTATTGTGAAAAAATGTTTACAAATGAATCATTCAAAATATTGCCCATCGCTAGCGACAACTTTTTCCCATCTTTCTGGCAGAGCTCGAACACCGTCACGATATAAGTGTTTGTCTTTTGAGGCTATCCACGAATCAAGTCATTTTGAGATGTCTTCATATGAGCAGAACTGCTGATTAGCCAGACCATGTGCCATCGAACGGAACAAGTAATAATCGGACGGCGCAATATCTGGGGAGTATGGCGGGTGGGGTAGGACCTCCCATTTGAGCGTTTTCAAGTAAGTTTTAACGGATTTAGCAACGTGAGGCCGACCGTTGTCATGCTGTAGAATCACTTTTTCGTGCCTCTGCTCGTATTGTGGTCGCTTTTCGCACAGTGCTCGGCTCATTCGCATCAATTGAGTTCGATACTGTTCCCCAGTGATGGCTTCGTTCGGTTTCAACAGCTCATAATAAATAACACCGCCCTGGTCCCACCAAATACACAGCAAAACTTTCGCAGCGTGAATATTCGGCCGAACCGACGACGTAGAAGCATGACCGGGCAGTCCCCATGATTTTGTTCTCCTTGGGTTGCTGTAATGAATCCATTTTTCATCACCCGTAACAATGCGATGAAGAAAACCCTTCCCTTTTTGCCGCTGGAGCAGTCATTCACAGGCGAAAAAACGACGCTCAACGTCTCTTGACTTCAAATCATAAGGAACCCAAGTTCCTTGTTTTTGAATCATTCCCAACGCATGCAATAGCTGGGAAATGGCTTGGCGGGTAACTCCTAATGCTGAAGCAAGCTCTTTTTGCGTTTGGCACGGATCCTCATCGAGCAATGCCTCCAATTCAGCGTCTTCGAAGGTTTTTGGTCTTCCTTCTCGTGAACGGTCGTCAACATCGAAATCACCGTCTTTGAAGAGACGGAACCAATCACGGCACGTTGTTTCACTTAGAGCAGCATCTCCGTAAACTTTTTGGAGTTCCCGATGCGCTTCAGCCGCCGTTTTCTTCGAATGAAAGAAGAAAAGCAACACTTCCCGCAAATGACGATTATTTGGCACAAAATCAGACATTTTCACACAACCAAAAGTATATAACGTAAAAACAAAATCACTAATGTGTCAAAGCGGTTTGTTTACTATATGTCTAAGCTTGGTTCATGACGTTTTGGTTATATCACAATCGACCAGCACTTACTACTGGAGCCATCTCTTGAAAAACAGCAAGAACTTAGTTGCGCACCTATTATGGAAAGTAGACTAGTTAAAGTGAGATTAATTGTTTGCAATAAATAAGCATTCACTCAATGCAATTCAGGCTCTAAATTTTTGCATAAATTTTTCTAATTAGATTAACATGGTATTATAAACAATTATAATTTGCAATAAATAATAATTTGAGAAATTTTAATAAGAAAAATAAATCTAATAAATAATTCCAATGAACCTAATAAAGTACTGACTGAAACTGTATTAACATAATTTTAAAATAATTAAAGAAAATTAATCTTACTGTAACAATTAATGAAACAAATCTATATATAAATTAAGAATACAATAAATAACAAAATAAAAACGAATATCATCCTACCTTAATCTGAAAAAAGAAACATTTTACATTAATCGCAAGGCAAAGCTTGTCCTTACGTGTTTAATTACTTTAAAAAGCAATAAAAATACCGATAACTTGTAACGTATATTCATAATGACAAAAAATGTATTTATTAAAGACACAAATATAAATTAAATATCTTTTCAAATTCATATGTAAACTCACTTTTTATTATTTGATCGCACCTCGTATACTGCAAAATAACTTTCTAATATTGAAGAAATAATTAATAATAAATGAAATAAAAGAACAAGGCATTTTAACTTTAAAATGATAGATCATGCAATAGTCTTTTTGTGATAAATTACACTGCGTTTATTTTGTGAAAGCCAGGTTCAAGACTGTCATGAAAAATGTCACACATTTCTGAGACACATATTCTGAATAAATATATATAACAGGGCTATACAAATGATATATGTAACTGCATGTAAATTATAAGCAAAGCATGTATACTTAAACCCATGATTAGACACATAATAAAATGGCAAAATAAGCAACATGTGAGATGAAAACTCACTGGTACGTAAAACTGCTTGTAAATCATGTCTTCTGCTTTCATCTTCTGTAAATAAAAAATTATTGATATTAAAACAGTTTTGAATATTTTTACATACAAAAGAGCCCTTTTTTCATTTCACTAATTTAAAGACCAAAAAAATTATTTGTTTTCAATTCTATTATATAATATGAATTTCTGGTGAAAAAATATTGCAACTTACTCTGAGGAGAAGTATGATATGTCGTATTTGCGACTGGACCTTTATAATTATATCCTTGGTGATATATAGAAACAGGTACATTTTGTGGAGGGCTTGGGCTTCTCGGGCGTTTAACTGTAGGTTTGAAAGCTTGTTGCGGTACTGGACCACGAGCCAAAGGTTGGGGTACAAATACTTGTGAATGAACTAAATTTCCTTGAATAGCTTGTAATGGCAACATTTCACTAAAAGCAAATACAACTCGCATAAGTTTTTAAAGAAATTAATGTAAACATACTTTGATTCTTTAACCAATTGCCTTCTACGATTATCATCTTCATTTAATACCTTCTTCAATTGCAAAAATAGTTGATGTTTTTCTTCTTTCAATTGAATAAGCTTTGTTTCTAATTGTGAAATTTGTTCTCTTGTTTCACCCAATGTCATCACATCTTGTTGTTCTCTAGCTTCACGTTCTTTTCTTAATCGTTCTTCTTCAACTTCTGCTTCTCTTTCCTGTTTCTTGCGTTGTCTTTCACGTAAAATGTGCGCCTTTAATGCTTTTCGCATCTGTTCAGTGTGATCAGGAGTCTCTGTGACAGCAGCAGGCATTTTCTTTCAATATATGCTTTCCGAGTAACTTAAAGAAAAAAATTACGTAAGAATTTTAGTTTGATATAAAAATGATCATTTTAAACTTAATTACGATTCTAAGTGATCTAACCTAAATATTTGATGCAAAATATGTCAAAAATAATCAAATACGAACACGGGATATAATTTTAAATGGAATGTAGTGAGATAGTGTTTTATGTTTATATGGGGATAAAAGATGGCACAGTGTACAGAAACTGTTACCGGTAAATTAGCTGCCCTAATGAAACCTGCTTGTTTTAGTTACATTTTGTTATATTATATACATACTGGCAATGTCAACACATGAATTTAAAAACTTTTATTACTATTTTTATCTTATTCTATGTAATATTAATTATATACATGCAATAATATATATATATATATAAATATTATTATTTTTAGAATTATTAAACATGCCAGGTAAAGAATGTTATGTTGCAAATTGTAATTAAGAATGGCCTGTACTCTATGAATTTCCAAGAGCGACAACGTGCCAGTTTGAACCCTGGATTAATACTATGAGAAATTCTCAGTTATTAAATATGAACATTAAGAATAAACGATATACATTTATCACTTGTAGAAATCATTTTGAGGAACAATATCTAACATAAAACAGTAGATTAACACCAAATGCTATACCAGCACTTTATTCATCAAGTAAATCTTTTGTAACATATATAAGTGATCCATTTATAAATGCAATTATAATAAATATTGCTTTGTATAATTTAGAATTAGTTCACTTTGCTGTCACAAATAAAGATAATATAAAGCTGATCACCAATCATACATTAGATGACAGTCAGAATGTGCCACAGAAGCGGATATTGTTTCAAGTAATGTAATTGAAATGATACTACAAAAAAGCACTTGCTCCCATATTAAGAAAAGTATCAAATTGACAGGTAAGGATTTTTTATGAGTAGTTTTTTAACAATTTTTTATAGGTCCTAGCAAATTCATAATCTTTACAAGATTTTGTTTGTTGGTTTTAGAGAATGTGAATAATTAGCACAATTAAAGGCGTCTATGATAAAATATTTTATTTATATTGTTAATTTAAACTCCAAAAAAATCAATAATAAAATTCTGCTAGGAAAAGAGTTATCTGGTTCCTATGAATTTCAATGTAGACTATACTGTAGGGTATTTTTTCAAATTTGAAATTGGCGGGTAAATGAATAGTAACTTTAGATAGAAGAGGTTGGTAGAAAGAAAGTATGTAAGAAGGTTGACGTTTGAAAAGATTCATGAAAGATACTAAATAAAATAATCTTAAAGGAACGCGGGTGTTTTAATTTTAAAAAGCCCCCGACAATACAATTATTATAAAAAATTTAAAAAAGTAAAATAATACAAGAAGCTGTTTTTTATTTATTACCCACATGTACGTAACTTAAAAAGGAAGTTGACTATTCATTACTCTATATGCTTTATAACATTTCTTATTCTTCTTATAGGTATAGAAATAAACTGCAATATTTGAACTAACTAGACTTAAATATAATTTTATTTTTCTACTTTAATAAGAGGCATAAAAATTAAGTAAATTTTTATATCGAAAACGCTAAGCACTGATCCAATAAATTACTAAGTTTCACTTTCTTTGGGGGTTTGCCAGAGACCAATCTATTTAATTGAAGGGTATCTCATTAACTTAGCTTCGATACCACGCTAGCGCCATCTATGAGTGTGGTAAGAAATACTAGCAATATTGCGGAAAATCTGTTAATTAAATATTTTGATGAAAGTTTTGATTGTGAAACCAGAAATGTTTCTTGTTCACGCAAACAGAAATTTTTTTTGTTCACGCAAACAGAAATTTTTCTTGTTCACGCAAACAGAAATTTTTCTTGTTCACGAAAACAAATATTTCTTGTTCACAGTAAGTCCTAAAAATTTCTCTATATTTTACCGGAAATATGTATATAAATTTGGATTATCAGAACTTATATCATGCATGTAAAGGAAGAGGCGAGAAACGATTGGTTATGTATTTTGTAAGGAAAAAGTATAAATCAGATTGTATTAAAATTTATGTCATAAATACAAAATAGTTGTCTACAAAAAAATATATGTTGCAGATTGTGTTATAAAGTTAATATTGAACAAACAGAGAGGTCATTCAAAACAATATGAATGAACACAGAAACTGACAAATTAAAAATCAGGTGTTTGCTACAATAATTAATTGTTTGATTCATAATTTTATACATTTAGGAAAATGATGATGAAATACAAATGTATTGGTAATTATGAAAATTTTTGTAATCCTTTTTTTTGTATAGATATAAGCCATGCATGTTCCAGTCTAGAACGAAGAATTGCTCTTGCTGCAGAATTCAGTTTCCATACAGTGTTTACATTAAAATTCAAATTAATGAAAAAAGTTGAAATCTATTTAGTAGTTTTTCTAGAATTGTAAAACATTACTGCCGCTTTTTTATATAACTGTGGAGCCTTTTGTACGCTCCTCCTATCTTGACCTGACAATATATTGTTCAATGTTTTAATATTGTGAAATAATATTCTCACAAAATAATTGTTGGTATTGGCATTAGCTCTGGATCAGGCACCACAACTTCTTTATCAACATTAACAGTACTACAACTTGCCGACTGTTCTGATGTTTCCACATTCTTGCATACATTATCCCATCCTAAAAATATACATACTTTATATATCCATCTATAAAATTATACTCAAAAAATTACCTGCTGCTGTGGGTAGCGCATTTTTTAATAACTTGCCGTTGGCGCCAAGACATTCCAATGCATTCTCCGATTTCTGTAGACTTCCATCGGCCTTAACGGCATTAACTCCTTATTGCCACAAAACTGCACCCACGTTTGAAAAGTGGCAGTGAATATTTCCAGACTAGGAAATCTGTGCATAATACAAGCAGATCGAAAACACGTCCTCACGGAACAACTTTGACAAATCATTTGTAATAATTTGTGAACAGTACAAATACGCACGCAATATGACACATATTATTCAAGAGTAGTAAACTACTTACAATCGATAAATACAAAATCTTTTAAAAAAAATGGGAGATTGCGATATCGACACGCGTGGTAATAATTAAATCATACGACTCGGTTTAACATTTTAACATTATTTTATTTATATTATTTTAACATTAAATAACATTCTATTTTATAGACTGTTCTATGCGATTTGCGTATGAACACAAAGCAACTCGGGATAGTCAAATTACGAAGATAAAGGTATAGAGCATTAATAATAAATATACAGGAAGCTAGATTACCTTAAAAGTCTGAATGCGATGATACTAACATATCATCAAGCTAATTTTAGATGGCGCGACATGACAAAAATTACATGTATTCGAAAGTAATAGTGGTGTTTTAGTATTTGGTGCCCGATATATGCAAAACTAATTTTACTTTTTAAAATCAAAAAGAAGGTTTTGTTTAAAAAACCTAAAAATTTATAATATCATCTATAATAATAAATAAATTGAAATATAAATTAAACTTTTATATATATTTGACAATATATAAAATAAAGGTAATGATAGACATGTAAGTTAAATAATACAAAATATTCAAAATCTTAATAAGCATACATGTAAGATATATTGCATAATCTGTTATAATAAATCCATTATTAACATATTTGATAGTTTAAAGATAATATAAGTTACTACAAATACAACAGTTATTGTGCATTAGACAAAAAAGTGTTTATATTTATATCTTATTTTTTATATCATTAAAATAATATTAAATTTGTATAATTTATTTATATAAATATAATTATAAAATTATTAATAATAAGTTATTTATTTGCCCAGCAGTATTTTTGTGATGCTGACTCAGACCTTTATAAATTGATGACGACCAAATAGCTGTTCCACTGCGCACAATGAAGTACTTCAAAATAATAAATTTTTATTTCCTATCACTAGGCACCCTATAACAATACTTAAACTTAAACACTTAGAAAATCACAATGAGTGTTAAATTAAGAATTTTTCCTTGATAAGACCTTTCTATAATAATTTATGTAGAGGGAATTTGGTTTCGATGCTGAGAAAGAACTACTCACTAAATGAACATTTTACCACAGTAAACAAATTTCTCACCTCTATAACAATAATTGGGATGGTTGCCATTATATAATAGTATGAACATAATAGTATGGTGGAATTACCTTCACCGTTGAAATTAAGCAAGCTTAGAACTTTAGAAAAGAACATTCTGACGATAACATTATGCTAATGAAAGATTGAATATGGTAAATCTCCGATACCTATAAAATATATAATGATTATTCTAATCCGAATAAGTACTAAATGGAATGAGGAATGAAAATTGAATTGCAGTTTATACAATATAATGAATCCCAGGGTAGTGAATATAATAACAATAATATACTGACAATATATGGAAATTACAAGATGAAGATTTATAAGTATTAATAACCACAAAACTTGAATGTCAACTATAGCTATAATTATATGCACAAATAAGCTGTAAGTAAATTATTTCTAAAAACCTGTAATATGAAAACGAAGGTTTCTTAGAATAACTATCTAGAAATATTATATATAATATATATAATAGTATTTTAGTTTTAATCGTACTAATGGTTATTTTTATACTAAAACTTATATTAAATCTGAGTACGTATGTACATATATAAAATAACAAAGGAAATAAAACAACAATTAAGAAAGAAAAAATAGGAATAACAATAATATAATATAATTGTTACATATGGTAAAAAATATATTTTCGTAATGATGATGTGTGAAATGGAATATATTATTTATGGAGAGTTTCAAAAAACGTTTATTCGCACTGTTGGAAGATTAAACGTTGTCACTGAGCGGTACGGCAAGCAATGTCAAAATCGATGCTTCATGGCAATCAATTTTTCCATATATGAGTTACTACAAGGAACTTGCGCTTTTGGGTTCCCTTCGAAATGTAAGTACGTATATTTGATTCCTTTCAAGAGTAGATTATAGTCATATCCTTTGGGAAAGTAGGTAATATCATTTTTGAAAGATAAATATTTTCGAAAATAGCTTTAAATTTACTCAGTAGAAAGTTGATGTATTACGCAATGTAGAGGATGAAAACAAAGTCAAACAGCACACTGAGATTTTTAATTCTAGTGTTAGTAGCAAGAAGTTTATCACACATGAAATAAGTTGTCGGAGTATAATTAACCTTAAGTGTTATAACTTATAAAACTTTTGAAAATATTTAGGTTTAAACAGTTTTCATTACGCCATCTTATGAGAATGTTAATATTACATTGCAAATTCTCACCATTGGAGACACAAAAAAGATTTTTACATTATCTACATAAGGAAGAGAGTGACACGATAAGGTTTTAAACAGTTCGTTAATGAAAAGAACGAAAAGCAATGACCCGAAGTTACAGCTTTTAATACCCTATGCATATATTTACTTCTGAGATGAGCTTGTTATAGGAGATGCAATTCATTCTGTTAGTCAGATATGGTTTGTTCCTATGCAATAGTAGCTCTCTTAAAGATAGAGTCCGTTTTACACAAATTGTTAAAATTGCATAACGATTTAGTGCATTAAGGGTTACGAAAAATGAATCTTGCATCTCTATAATCAGAAAACTTGGTGCTAAATCGTCACCAGCCATTAATTTGCTATGATTTTAGTAAGTTTTTACTCAGTGACAGAAATTAGGGCTAGAAAAGGATAATTAGAAATCACATAATTAGAAGTTTTTGAAAAATGCTGTGCAAACAAACTGTGTAACAATATTTTGAGGTGACTCCAATGTAGTACCATTATCTGTTCAAGAATTTGGTCTCTGTGAAATTGTAAACTTGAACTTATTTGCAATGGAAGTTTACACATTCGATATATAAAAACTATAACCAGAAGCAATTTTCTTAAATTTCATTAAAAACGCAGGCTTATCAGTATAATTATTCAAACAAATTAGTTCCGGTTCTAAAGAAACTAAATAGTTGACTTTACTAAAATTGTAGTATAACTTAAAAGTTAAAGATTTATTTCTATGTTCTATGACATACCGTGAGATCGAGCCATCCCTAGGTATTAGTAACACAAGCGTGCATAAGATCCTGCATAAACATTTTGGGCATACGTTGGGTAACACATAATTTGATAATTTCTAACTCTCGTCGTAGTGCCAAGAAATGCACAAAAAATACAATGGGGGTGTTTCAAAGAACGTATACATTTATATATAAGAATATATATATATATATAAGAATATATACCACACGTCTGTGTGGGTATTCGAAGATGAACCAAAACCAACAAAAGTTGTTTGCGCTCGAAGCACATCAAAACAAATGGTCGCCTGTTTTTTCGAAAAAACCGGTTACGTTGCAACCGTGCCTTTAGAGAGTTATAGAACGGTTAATTCCGAATGATAGACAACTATTTGTTTGCCAAAAGTTTTTGAAGAAGTAAGGCAACAAACCGAAAACGACAGATAATTCTTCACCATGACAATGCGAGTTCTCACAGATCGGTTCAACCAATTGAATATTTGACCGGGCAAAACATTGAATTGATGAGCCATCCGCCGTACAGCCCTGATCTAGCACTCTTTGATTTTTTTTGTTCCCACACGTGAAGAATAAACTGCGTGGTCAACGGTTTTCTACGCCAGAAGAGGCAGTTGAGGCATTCAAAACTCATATTTTGGAGATACCGCTTTCATAGTGGCAGCAATGCTTTTCGGATGGTTTAAACGAATGTAAAAGTGCATTGATTTTCGAGGAGAATATTTTGAAAAGCAATAAAATTATTTTCGATAATAAAAAATTTATTTTTGTTTGCTATTCCCGAAATATAAACGGCTACCCTCGTATGTACACATATAATTACTGTATGAAATTACATGATTTTCCTACAAGATGTAGTAAAATACTTGGAAGCTATGCATTCATATTTTTATCATGCTTTCATGACATCGAAATTTGAAGGTTCTTTAGTCATTTGAAACACTTGTTATGCACTGTTAGTTGTATTGGAGGCTCTTCAATTACGTCAGTCGGTCAATAATCCCACATTTCATTCATTTTAAATAATATGAAGAATAACATCCTTAATAATGTATTACAGTTATTTATTTCTAATAAAATAGCAATTACCTTCGAATATAATTTTAATTGTCCCTCGTGCATAGTAAATTCTATATATACATATACACTATCATATCAAATATAGATTATTGTTTAGCAGATTAGATTTTTATTTCTTAAATTCGAGCATAGCAAATTCTATGCAATTTAAAGGCTACTCTAGGCATCGTTCATGTATTTTTTTGTTTTGTCTTACGTTCCAAATATAAAGCACATTGTGTTAGTATGGGCTCTTAACATGAATACACGATAAGATTCGGTAGGCGTCATCAACAGAACGTTCAGAATGACAAATATTTTCTTAAAATTCCTAACCCCATATAGTAATTACTAGTATTTTTGCTATCATTACGATTACAACACTGAAAATCGCTAATATGATTATATGAACCGATTTTTATGATAATGATCGTAGTGACGATTTTTGTGAATGTTTTAGAGTCATATCAATGTTTCAATTATTTCTTAATAACAAACTTAATGAAACCTGTTCAGAAGCTGTAAAATTATATTATGCACATTGACGATGAAACTGTACAGAACGAACAACTTTTTTAAACATTAAAAGTAATAAAAACGTTTTTACGAAATACCACAGGTTATAAAAGTCTGTCTACATTGGCAAAGTACAGAAAAGTCGTTTATATAGAAATAAAATATCTGATTTTAATGAACGCGGGATAAAATATTTTGTTGATACTAAAGGGCAGAGAACTAACTACAGGTTTAAATGTCTTTAAAATATTTAATCGGAAACTATATTTTCACATTCTATATTTGTAATCAACAAATCTTCTATCTTTAATCTGAAATTCAATATGGTTTCCCTGCAAATTTGAGTAGAAGTTCTCACCAAACCAATTACTTGCTTTATCTGATGTATGTTTGCTGGTAATTTTTACATGAAGTTTCGTGTACATCCTGATCTTATAAGTGTATATTGTTTTTCGTAGAATTTAACACTTCACTTATTTTTCCCTGCTATGCAAATTGTTTTTATGTCAATTTCTTTAATATTCCACTACTTTTGTTGGTTGTATCCTAAATATGTAGCAAACATACTTTCGGCATTCTGCTGTGCATGTCGAATTTTGTTGGTAATCCCAATAGCTATTAATAACGTTGTTTTTAAATTCAACAATTAAAAAAAATCATTTCGAATAATGTTCATTTCTGTGCATGTGTTTCCTTAATGTGTTAATCTTTGTGATTTTTAATTCAACATTTGCACTACAAAGTGAAATTCTTAATGTTAAGTACGCCCAGGCCCACTGTGAACTTGGTTTTCGGTCTATATTATTAAGGTGCTTTCGATTCTTTCTTTAAAGTTTGTCTTGTCCATAAAATCATGCAATAGGCCATACATTTAACTTCAACAACTTCAATTTATGTATTTTATAATATTTGTGTTTTAAAGTCCTCTATAAATAAGTTCGATATTATCGGCGATAACAGCGAACCATTTGGTGCAACTTGTACTTGCTAATACCTCTGCGCATTGTAAGTGTTCAGAGTTCATAGTTTCATCGAAACTCGTTATTTGTAGCTATTCGCAAATTACCGAAGCAAGAAGGGGAGGACAACCGTTGTACACTCGTTCACAGCCGTTAGATTTTGTCATTTTCATACAATATGTTTGATTTCTTGACAATGGCGATGTGTATTACGATCTAAAGCATTATTTGGGACACCTTTCATTTAAATGGATGATTTTCCTGGAAATGAATTCCCTAAACATGAAAATTATTATTTGACATAATTAATAAATAAACTATTAAGAATAACTAGTTCTAATATTATTATTGTGTTTTACTTTGTTCACTAATTGAAAAATATTGTCACATTGTGGATTTTGTTGACACTCTCTGTCGACTTTCAAGGAAGGAGAACGTGAAAATAATTAAAATTGAAGTTTAAAAGTTAGCGCAAATTATATGTCTTCGAAATGGGTTTTCCAAAACTGTCTTTAATTTTTTTTTTACTTTATGTTTTATCAACACAATATTCACGTGCTCATTAAAATCTATTGAAGTATGTTATTAATAACAATTAGTGTTTTAATACTTATTATTATCTTATAATAATACATACTAATTTATATTTTGACTCTCTTACTTTGACAAATTTCATTCATGATATTTTAGTTGCTGGAATATTTCTTCAAAATCAACATAACATAACATTAAAACGTGAATTTTGGGTGTTTATGCATTACTTTATCATATTTAATGTATTTACTATCTGAAAAATGTTATATATTTTTTGTTAATTTCTTTTATTACATTTTAACTGATTATTATTATTATTTTAGCCATTATAAGACTATACATACTTGAATCATTTGTATTCTGTTATTTATATATATATATATATACATATATATATATATATATATATATATATATATACACATATATATCAATTTTACCTTTATATCACGTTCCAGAACTGGAACACCTTCTTGGACGTGACGTCATAACCATCACTATTCTAAGTTTTCTATATAAATCTCTATAATAACATTGACTTTAGGTGATACCAATGTCCTATCTTTCTATATTAGATTCTTAAATTGATGAATACACTAATACAAATTGAATTTTTGCTACTACACGTTATATAGGCAAAAGGAATTTTGCTAGAAGAATACTAATATGAAATATATTTTGATTTTAACCAAGTTATTATAACTACATTCCTAATTAAATACGGCTCATATATATTTAATTTTATTTCATATCAATCTATATAATATGGACATGATATAGTCCTGTTATACAAACTTATAAAAATCAATTCTTATTGCTCTATATAACAAATACACATATGCATAGCATACAAAGGGTACCAGGCAAGTTTTGCAATACAGCTTTGTTTATTTAATTTTTTCAAAGTAATTTCCTCTACATTCAATACACCTCTACATCCTCCGAAACCAATCTTTAAACCAATTCTGCCAAGTTTCACTAGGGAGTAAAGCACACTCGTCCCAAGCCCGCTGAAGGCCCTCATCATTGGAAAACCGCCTCCCTTTTAGTTTCATTTTCACATGCGGGAACAGTGCGAAGTCGCAGGGATCAAGATCTGGACGGTAGGGAGAGTGCTCGAGAAGTTTCAATCCTGTCATGGTCAAATATTCGGAGCAGGCTTTGGCGTGGTGAGCTGGAACATTATCGTGGTGGAGGAACCAGGTGCCCATTCTTGACTTTAGACGCACGTTCTTCATAGATCCAATGACTTTAGGCAGTCACTGTTCAGTATACCATATAGCAGTGACTATATCTTGTATGTCTACAACAACGCGTTCCACAATTTCACTCGATTTGAAAAATACAGCTATCGCTTTTTTCTTTACAGATCGGGATTTTCTGACAACTACGGGTGTGTCCTCATCATCAAAGACCCAAACTTTGTTTTGAGCTTTGGTCGGCACATCGTAATAGTACAGCCAAATCTCGTTACCTGTCACGACGTGGTTTATATACCGAGATTGTCCCTTTTTAAACTTTTTTAGCATTTCCCGGCACCAAGTCACACGTCGTGTCATCTGCTCTTCAGTCAGTCAACGCGGCACCCAGAGAGAACAAAGTTTCTTCACGTGCAAATGATCATGCAGAATCGAACGAATTGCTGGTGCATTTAGGCCTGAAGTACCCTCTATCTGTTGGTAGGTCACTTGCCTGTCTTCGCTAAGCATTTTCCTCACAGTAGTAACGTTTTCCTCCGTAACTGACGTTCGTGGCCTTCCCGGCCCCTCAGCATCCTCCACGGTTAAATTTCCCCTTTGGAATTCTATATACCACCTAAATATCGTTGTGCGATGTGGACAAATATCACCTAGTGCAAAAGTCATTTCTTCGAAGCAGAATATGGATGCGCACGAAATTATAACGCAAAACTGCCCTTATCTTATTTCGTGACCACGATGCCATCGCAAGCACTTTACACTCTCACTGCTAATGAATTTTTTAGGTTGATACTGATGCGGAGCAAAATACAATTTTTTTAGGCTGATGCTGATGTGGAGCGAAATAATTTTTTTAAGGCTCATACTAATGCGGAGTAAAATATAATTTTTTTTTAGGCTGGCGGAACAACACCAGAGTGAGTAAAATATGGAAGCTGTATCATTTCGAATTACGAGGCTCTCAAAATTCTCATGAAGTACAATAAAGATGGGGGGTATTGAGAGAAAGGTTTTAGTTGCGGCAGAATGGAAAAAAAAAGACACGCTACAGATACTAAAACTGCAAGGTGAGAATCCTTAATGAGAGAAACAAATTAGGATGGCAAAGACGAACCAGCATCATCTACACAGATAAACATACAAAATTGTGAAGGTCTACATTGTAGAAGAAGTGGATTTGGTGTCTGACTGGAAGACACGATCAGATAGATGATCTGAAATTTCTAAGGCTAAAGTACTTTGACGTGCATATACAAAGAAACCAGAGAGATGTGAGAACCATAATAGGTCTCAAAAAGTCGCAGTAGAATGTGCATTATGGCCACCTCAAGAAATCTTTAATATAAAACTTAGACGCATTAAGAAAAAATAAATAGGTATGTAAATGATAAAATGAAAATATCGTATGTAAATAATTTTTAAATTATGTACAAAACGAAATAAAGTAATGAATGAAATACGTACATGATCAATAAGGTTGATATATAACCCCTTTCCACATTAACTTTTGTAAATTCTGTATACGCATTTCGACAACCAAGTTGTCAACATCAGCAGATAATTTCAAAGTGTCGCACCTGGTAAAACACGGCGAAAAACAATTGTACGAAAATCAAACTCCGTACGCGATCCACACCGCTCAAAACCAAGAATTTACAAAAGTTAATGTGGAAAGGGGTTATATATCAACCTTATTGATCAAGTCAATCAACCACAGGCTCCATCAAATTCAACTGAAATACGTACACCTCTTTTTCTATACATAGATAATGTCCAGTTTAATCTAAATTTCTAATTAATTAGAAATGAAATGTTTGTCGGAATATTAAGACTATCTTAAAACATGCTGGAATATAAAATTACGTTGTTTAACTAAATATTAGATATTTTATTTTGCTACCGTACAAGGATTTTCGACTAAAAGTATTTTTGTAGGATCTTTTTTTTGTGCACACCTTTCTCTGTCATTGATTAATATCCACAAAAGTGGAAAATCGCAAAAAATTATAGCTGAAAATTCCTGTTATAAAAGTATATTTTTGTATACAGAGGTAGGGTTTTATTTGAAATCGATATAACAGTTTGTTATCCAAAACTTAAATGCCAAATATAGTTGATCAAATATACAATAGTACAAGTACGTATGTAATATAAAAAGATAGTTACGAACATATATAAAAAATTGCTTAACACAAAAATATATAGTTTCAACTAAACTATAACCGATTAAATTAAGTTAATGGTATGATATAGATAAAGAACTTGTAGTCGATTTTTATTATATGTATTATATTTGCGCGATAGTATTAATATGAGTTACATAAAATGTCGACTTCATTAATATTTTAGTAAGCTTTTTCTCTACGGACAGTTAAAAAGTATCCTAATTTCTATATTTATTTGGTATGTATTAATTTTATGAAAACCTTGGAAGAAAGTTTACCATAAGCTGTTTTTTAAATTATATTTTCGTCATTAAGAGTATAAACGGAATGCTAATTTTTATTTTCTATTAATTTGGAAAACAAGTAAGACATTTATTATAACAGATAGTGAATATGATAGTACGGGGAGCGTTCAAATTATAAATATTATTCAAATTTAGTCCCAAACATAACAGCAAAACGAGAAAGTTGAGTAATTGAGTTATCCATTTCAATTTGTTTGACAACTTTGAATGAAATCAAAGTGCATTCATAAGATATTTGAGATCTACAATACAGTTTTGTGACGAAGTATAATAGAGCGATTAATTTTTGTTGGACGTGCTACGTGATAGGATAGGATCGTTGAAGTGAGCACGTTAGCACAAACATAACCTATAGCAGACTGAACAGAGCAATCGACCTTGGATGAGTTACCGTAAATATTCAGTACGTACTTATTACGAGCTGGTATGCTGATATGTGTGATCACTATAATTATTAAATATAAGCGTTTATACATAAATGGTGCTAAGAGTTTAAAATTGACCTACAACGTTTCAAGAAAAACTTAATTTTCGATATGATCCTTGAATTGCAGGGAGATATTGCGTCTACGTAGTATATTCAATAAATATGCGAACAGAGCTACTAGAATGGCTTTGGACTGATCTTTGGCCATGTGCGTTGATTGCTTTATTGGCGGAAGACCCATTGGAGTTGCCATCTTTATAGATCTACCGATTTTGTCTTCGGTATATTGATTTACCAAAACAATACTGATTTCTACCGAATTTTTTACAATAGAAAGCTAATAGTTTTGTTATTTATTATTTTAACAAAATACTATTTAGTCTATATAAAGTTTAAAGATAATCAAAGTAAAACGTCAGAACATATAAATTTGCTTCGGCTGTTGTCAATCTACTATACTACTAATACTACACTTTATTAAGAAGTTTTAAAAAACATTAAATTCAAGTTGGAATAACTCTGAAATAATTCTGTGAAGTTTGTTCTGTAAAATATCTCGGTAAATGACTGGCCAGAACTAGTAAAATTGTCGATGGAATAAATTTATATTTTACGTTTTAGTTTGTCGCTCTTCTTTGACTTGAAATTTGTTTCATCGTTACGAATGCTTATAACTTTTCTCAAATTTAAGTTGTTAAGTGTTGAGTAAAACGCTAGCAATGGTAAACCAAAAATGGCTGACGCTCATTTAGAAAGAAAAAGTTATTATGCAAATGAATATACAAGTTCATGAATTAAATGTTATGAAGTTAATATTAATATATGTGAAAATAATAAACGGTATTATTTAATAATATCTTTTTGTTTAGAAGTTTCTCTATCACACATGTATTATAAAAGAAGTGATACAGAATGTAAAACATCGCCGAAATTTTCGAAATCTACCGATTTTATACGAACAATCTACCGTACCCGCTACATTCGAGCGTGGCAACGCTGTATTAAAACGTCAGTAGCTATCAGACCGTCGAAGTAAATGTATAGCTAGATGGGGAATTTTTCTAGCGATTCTTTTTTTTCCTATTATTGACAATTCTAATTGGTGAACAAATAGAAGGTCTTAACATCAATTTTTGGTGAAATTCTTGAAATTTTGAGCGCTGAACATTGCGAGATACAATGGTTTTGATTCGGAAATAATCAATGGATTAATTAGAAAGGCTAACACCAAAAAAAATCAGGGATATCACATGTCTGTCACCTCAAAGCTATCTAGGCAAGCAATTTATATGTTAACTATTTCACCCTTTGACAAAAAATTAAAATAGTGTTTTTAAAGAGCGTGGTTTTCAAATTACATTTCGGTTCACTAACTCTATGAAATCTCTCTTAGGAAATGTGAAAGACAAAGTCGAGGTCAATAAATCGGGGATTTACGAAATTAAATGTGCAATAGATAATACATTGGCCAGACATAACGACGATAGAAACCCGGTATAAAGAACATTGGCGTACATCAATTTCAAATGACCTGAAAAATCTAGTCTAGCAAAGCATGTGCTAGAAAATAATCATAACGTAACCGCAGATTGTTTACATTTGGTTAAGAATATATATATATAATTACTGTGAATTAGATATCTATAAAGGCACATGTATTTCAAAAAATAGAAACCATGTGTTAAACGCAGATAGCGCTAGCTCATATGTCTTCCACTTCATAGAAAAGTAAAATAAGATCAACGAATAGGTTCGTATATGCAAGCAAATACCTTAAGATAAGTGTTTAGTTTAAGAATAGAATACAATTTAAATTATGCGAAATGAATCTACGGTGTATGTTTGGCTTTCGACGGTGTAAGTCTAACACGGATTTTATCTTTGTGCGGATCTTGCCGTTGTTCCAGGTGCGACAGTGTAAATAATTATCTATTGATGATGACAACTTATTTGTCGAAATGCGTATACAGACCACCAAAATTATTGTGGAAATTATTTGATTTGTCGAGAAAATACAATATTAATAGAAATATGTATTATCAAATTTATTATTATATTATCACCGTTGATATATACTGTCAGTGTTATATCTCCAATTTTAACCATATCATGTATTTTAAAGAAGAATGCAATTATATTTCCGTTGAGTGACTTCTACAGGACTATACTTCAATTTATAGTACTTAAAGACGTTTTTTGATATAAAGTAGCCTTATTAAATGAAGAGACAATATTTATATTTGTAATGTATATTGCTCAAATACCTTGACTGCGTTCTAAAATACTTATTTTAGGGAATCTGCAGTTGCTTGTAGAGAAGACGGTAACAAATCAACCACATTGCACTAATGTTGCAGTTTTGTTGTTATTCATGCACAATATTTATAAATAACATATGTATATATATTAAGACTTTTCGTGATTAAATAAATGAGATGGATAAACATCTTTAATTGACTCTTCTAAATTGCTAAAATATTCCTTAAATTTTTCCTTATATACAATATAACGGGTCTATAACGGGTCATATAACGGAAATTTTTTATTCGTTTGAAAGGCCTATCGAAGCCATTATGTATGGAATATATTACAAATCCAATTATAATGCAAGACCTCAATTACTCACTTTGACTAACAGTAACTTAACAACTTAACCACTCAACGATCATTAGCACACTGAGGACACAAACAGCTTACGCTGGGTGGCGTGCATCCGAAATGTTCATATATATATATATATATATATATATATATATATATACATATATATTAAGACTGGCTCATAAATCAAAATATTCCTTAAATTTTTCCTTACATATAACGGCTGAATTTAACCTATGACATGGGTTATGTGGTGGTTTTGAGGACCGCTAAATCAGTGGTTTGTGGCTTATGTGGTTTGCGTAGCCCTGCGACTTAAAAAATCCCACAAGAAAAAGTCTAACGGGGTCAAATCGCATGATCTCGGTCGCTAGTTCACATCACCTCCACGTGAGATGACCATGCCCTCAAATTGCTCATGCGGAATGTCCAATGTGGTATGAGCTG